>CM062288.1:270336000-271542053 GCA_031216915.1 Pictodentalium vernedei
AGTCCAAAACTGTAACCACTCAGCCACTGCACTCCCGAACTTGATCTTGGAAACATGTGGTGGAGATATTTTTTTAGGCACGATCGGTATTTACGAGGAGTGGATACTTGAAGAGGTATTCCCACGGCGTTTTCAACTCTGTGGCTGCTGTTGCCTATCGTTCTGTTTCACAGTTCTTTCAGATGGAGGCGTGCAACGTATCCCTCATATTCGGAAAGATCCTCAATCCGCGCTAGGAAAATGCCTCAACTTCGTAATCGATATGTGTTTTGACACAAAATTCTACTTCGGTGTTCATTTAACGTAAAAACGGCCGTTTAGCCATAGAGATGAAATTAATATAAGTCGTAAACCTATCCGCCACATAAGCCTCAACGAAACGTTCACGACTATTGGAAGCATGTGACGAGTGGTGTATCACTGGAAATATACAGACAGTTTTATCGTTTTATATTCCACACGTGAAAGTACGTTATCTGTATCACTGGTAGTTTATCTAATATGTTTTTATCACATAATCATACAAATGTCTCCTTATGGAAATATCGTTCGCATCAGTCTAATAAATGCCCGACATCAGAGATTTGAGTTATTTCGGAAGTAGAATTGAATTAATCTTCTCTTGTGTTTCATTTACTGTATACCTAATATTAAATGCAGACGAAATTTGCACTCACAAAAAGTTCTGGATAACTGAAAAGTTTCATTTTTTTTTGACTCCAAAGCATAGCTTATTACCCTTCATTGGAACAAGTTTGACGAGCGCGTACCCGAAAGAGACATAAGCTATGTTTTCGAATCAGCTATTGGCAAAAATAATACAAATTGGGTGGCGGTTTTTTTTGTGTGAAAATTTGCTGGCCATTTTTAGTCGTTACTTTCATTAATAGGCCAATTTACACATTGTGTGATAAAAAGAATCTCACATTCGTCACGATTTCATATGAAATTTCTAAACCTCGTTCATTAAAATCGGTAAACATCGGCACAGATCGCTACCTTTCTATTGAACTCAATCTTCCTGACATCCCAGAAACATAGAATAGATTTTTCACATTATGGAAAGAACCAGCCTAACATATCCTTTATAGTAGGGACATAAACTGACCTCCTACTGGAGAACACGCTGTTGCCAGGATTGCCTCGATTCTCATGTCTGCTTCTCATTCATTTTTTTTCTCATTTTTTCTTTTCTTTTCTTCGTATTTGTTTTTTTTTTTTTTTTTTTTGTTTTGTTTTGTTTTGTTTTTTTTTTCACCTTTTCTTGTTCATCTTTTTTTAAACGGGAATGACGGGAAGACAGCCACTAGTGGCTACGTCATCTCCCTGTGATGCAATCATGTAGTTGTGAATAATGTTACCTTTATGTATATTTTTGGATTTGATTGTACACATGTGGCACTACTGAATAAAACCATTCATTCATTCATTAGTCAAGTCGTTTCAAAAAATTAATTTCAAGTAATGACTCATTAAAGATTCTCTTATTATGACGAGGCAGAATATATATATAGAATAAATAGGTATTAGGGTCGGTAATCAGATTTAAACCACTAGTAGGATAAGCGTTTTAACCACTCGGCTTGCCGAGTGGTTAAAATCCTTATTCTACAAGTGGTTTAAATCTGATTACCGGCCCTAGTACCTATTTGTTTTATTTATACCATGCACTTAATAAATAATCGACTTTGTCACTTAAAATGGAGAAAACGAAACGACACTTTCTATCGGAAATACACGAGTTTGTTTTGTTTACATCTGCGCCGGTGGGCAGTACTACCGACTGCACGTGAATGCTTGATTGAGAGCTAGACACATTGTCAAAGTTGATTGAATTTACCCTGCTTTTTCAGTCAATTTTTTTATTAACAATTCTTAAATTTTATTTTAAATATTTAATTGTAGGTATTTTAAACTTAAAAAAATCATTTCACGTAGTAGATAGTACCGCAAAACGTCGTATGTTTGAACGAAACATCGGGAAGTGTGAATGTATCGAAGTCGGCAAATTACATCATGTCAAAGGTCAAGTTGGATGAACTTCCATCTATAGGCGTATTTTTTTTTTAACCGCAGCAGAAGCTTTACACTAGTAGTGGGGTTAAAAGCTAAAATTTAACATACAGGCTTTTAAGATATAGTCCAGCATGGTCTAAAATAGTATTTTTTTTCAGATCTTCATGAGACTTCTAATGTACCGACAAGTCCCAATTCCTGGATAATTGGAAATGTTATGCAGTATGGGTATTATAGAGTTAACTATGAAAAGAGCAATTGGGATGCATTAAGTTCACAACTTACAACAGATCACTCCGTGAGTATGCATTCGTTTTAAGCCTTTTCTGGTATGTGCATTCGCCTGTGAGAAAAAAAAAAACACTTAAAATTATTTATGAAGAATACACAATGGCGAAAATGTTGTACATGAATCCGACAGACATATATTTATAAAATATAAAATGTTCCACAGTGGTATTTTCCACATAAATCTGCATTCGCGCCTTCGACTTCAGAAAGTGAAGATTCAAATCATAGCTTATTAACCAGTTAACAGATTCAATCAATAAAGTGAAGTATGAAATTGGATACGTTTCGAAAACGCAGCTCATAATTCTCCAATGGAACGACCTCGTCCCTGTGAAGGTTAATAAGCTGTGCTTTTGAAGCAAAGAGAAAAGTACATGTTTAGCTCGAAGCAAAATGTGGTTGACGATTAGCTCTGATTTTGTTTTAAATTTAGTTACGTCATTAAGGCAAGTTGATTTTTATTAATTGAAAGGGCGTGGGAACCTCAGGCCTGGCATTCTGAAAAATGCAAGAGGGCAAAAAATCGCTCTCCTCAATAGCTTAGGAGAGCAATTAGCTTTACACAGCATTTTAAGTATCCAATTGAACGAACACATTGAAACGGAAACCAACAGACTATTACATCAGTGATTTTATTAACTTTACTAAGGTAAAGCGAAATCTCTTAGACATCTAGATGTCTCACTCAACAACCGAACACACACTTGACAAGACCTTTGTGTGTACACAGACGTGTTGTCCAAGAAAGTCATACGCTTACCACTACCACCTTCAACCCCCAAGGGGGTTGAAGGTGGTAGTGGTAGGCGTATGCTTTTCTTGGCAACAGGTCTGCTTGAATCTACAGTCACATCCTGGTGCAAGTGCTTCAAGTGACAGGATAGTAATGGTAGTATATTATAGTGTCAATATTCCTTGAATAGTTACCCCTCAAACTGTGATGTCAGTTGTTGAACTTGAAACTGACAGAAAAAAAATATTGCTGTGACCCATTTTGCTTCAAATGATTGCAACTGTGTTTGGGTATGGTTGCAGCCATTACCTTTTACCACTAAACCACTTTCGATTACGTTATGTTATGTGACTTCGAAGTTAAATTGCATTTTTGCTTTACAACAAAAATTTAATGTGAGCATAATACATGTAATCTCAATCATCCCAGACCAAAATATTTAGGAGGGCAATTTTTCGCTCTCCTTAATTCTTTCAGGAGGGCAGTAAGGAGAGCTAAAAAATCGCTCTCCTGAAATTGCTAAACCTGGAACCTTTCCAGGTAAAATCTTGAAGGCCAATTGGGCGATAGTTTCCGTTTTAGTCAGTCTTGATTGGCCAGGTAGGAATGTAGAACCCCCACCCTCCTCCTCATTGATACCTCATGGAGCAGCGTCAGCTGAGAGTGTGTTTTTTTCTGAGGACGTTTTATGATAACATACTTATAAACATAAGCAAGGCTATTCTGCCGAACTCATTGTGTACGCGCAAGCAACATTCGATATCCTATAGCCATTTTCAACTAATATACTCACCTACCACACCTGTATACTCACCTATCACATAGATGACTTTCCTTCCACTCTTCTCAACACCGAAACAAGGTCAAATAACGTGCTCGTGACCCTGATTTAGTAAATTGTAGGTACAATTTAGTAAACTGGAGGTGCAATTTAGCTAAATTACAGTTACAACTTTTTGTTTTAAATTGCAGCTACAATTTAGCAAAACTGCGGGTTCAATTTACTAAATTTACTAAATTGCATAACTAAACGTGGAACTTAGAAGCCGCCAAAATAAACATAATATGAAATTCGTGATTTGGTAGAGGCTCGGCAAAACGGAAAATTCACAGATTCATTTCATAAATGTCGAGTAACCAAAACACTCATCACATATCCTCTACGTGTAATTATTCTTATTTTTTAGTTTTCTTTAACTGCAGTTAATGTGTTCCAAATAAACGGTACAAAATATGTGGTTCCGGGAGAGTTCCCGTGAGCCATTTGCCATGGATGAGCACATTTATGTGTGGATGAATACGAGTTATTTATCGCAGATAAACTGTAGCATTCGAGAGTACCTTACACACATCTTAAAAATAATGCTATTGCTATTGTTGTAGGTGATTCCTGCTATAAATAGAGCCCAAATTATCAGCGACTCTTGGAACCTAGCCAGGTGAGTTTGTCAAAGAATATACAGTACGCTTGGCCACGATCGTTGTCTCTTTCTTGATCAGATCCTGATCTGCAGGAGCCAATACTATAAGGTATTGTGATGAATTGACGGTAACATGGTCTGAGGTTTGCGGTCAGAGGCTTATGTTCAACCGAGACACGCTCCGAGCCGCAAACCTCAGACTATGTCACCGTCAATTCATCACAGTAATTTATATGTTCCAATAGATACTACCCATTGCCCCAAAACCTGCATCGAGAAACACGAGAGGCTTATTTACTAAACTTTTGATCGTTAAAAGTTGCCTTGCTCAAGGCAACTTTTAACGATCACAGGTTTAGTAAACAAACCTCTCGTGTATCCACGACGGCACTGGATAAATAATCAATAAACCAGATAAACTCATTCCATCTTAGTTCAAATCGTAAATCGGTTTGTAATGTAAACAACACTTCATCCGGAACACCGTCTACTGCACACGTGAAACATCCAGAAAAATGAAGCGGCTGGATAGTCACTCCGATGATGAAGCAGTTACGAAACGAACGACGTCATTGCAAATATTTCGCGTTGTGACGTCAGACGGTAACATTTGCCACTTGAGCCGTAAACATAGAATATACTAAGCGAGCTCTCGTCCAATCAGAGGAGGGGGATTTTAGTCTTATTGGAACATTATAAAACTTTTACAACTGTATTTTCTAGAATTGTATTTTCTACCTGTTAATATAACTGAAAAAATGAATCATTAGTATTTAAAAAAATATGGCAGTTTTGCCAACGTAGTCGCAAGTTGGGTGTGGGCACAACGTGGGATTTATAACACACATGTCGGTATGATTTGTGGACTCTACAGAGGGAAATTTTGGAAACTGGAAGGTCAGTATGGCCCTCGAGTGACTTGTGTGGGCATGCGTGCAATGTTTTCTAGCCTAATTATTACAGAAAGTTCATATTATGCCCGGTTAAATGTTTTCAAAAAAATAAGAATCCATTTTTAGGACTCATGTGAGACCCCCACATGCAGGGCAAAAGCGCGGTATGCATAGGATTCTGTATCACCAGGATATTCAGTTTCTGTGCCGGTGGATAACCATGTGTTATCGCGCGTCATCGGGTCCTGTTGCTTGCATAAAAATGAGATAATGGGAATAATAAGTCGGGGTGCTTCGGATGCCACGCCCTTCATTGGGTCCACCCATGAACAGTTTAACTAAACTATTTTAGACTTGTATCACCGGCTCTACTTCTTTTTAAATGGTTGGTCTCCAAACGGGAGCACGGTGGCTCAGTGGTAGACTGTTGGACTCCTATGCTACAGGTCTCGAGTTCGATCCCCTTTCGGAACGACCCACATTGTGTCCTTGGGCAAGGCACTTTATCCCGGTTGCCTACCCAGGGGCTCGATGACGCAGTGTACTAAGGCGTACTGCACGTCGATGGTGCACATGTCTTCAACCGCTGTAACCCCGCTTGAGCGGAGCTTGAACAGAGTTAGAATGTTGAGAAGCTGACAGTTGCTCGTCGATGTTCGGTGGTTCACTCTGAGTACTCCGGCTTGCTCCACCCGCAAAACTGTCAAGGTCGCGATTAGCCATTGTGCATAAGTATGTGACCATAAACACGAATAAATAAATAAATAAATAAATAAATAAATAAATAAATAAATAAATAAATAAATATTGGGCTCCAAACATTCCTCATTCAAAAAGTGGAGTTAACGAAGAAGGTTCAGTAAGCATGGTATGAACCAAGCTCCGACTTAAACAAGGTTGCTTCAAAGTCTATTGTCCACGTGATGGTTGCAGTGGTTTGTCCTTCAAACATATAGAAAACTGACAATTCGGACGGGCGGGCCGAAGGGGGGTGGTTGGGCGGGCGGGCGGGTGATTGGGCGGACGGGCGGGTTTTTGGACTGGCGGGCGGGCGGGCGGGTTGCGGGGAGTGGGTGTATGTTCTTCGGGCGGGCGGACCGGTGGGTAGACGGGGTTGGTATTTCACTCAATCATATCCCCGAATGTGTTTTAACCTTTTGAAACCGTGTGACCACTTTTCCAGCCAGGAAGATGATACGTCATAACGTCATTAAATAAGATGGCTGTTCAGTAAATGTGTGGGTAGACCAATCAATATTTTCAACGTGCAGCCCTGAGGCTGCACGTTGAAAATAGTGACTGGTCTACCCCCAATAATGAATATAGACTCTTCTAATTGCTGCCATTGGACTGGCATGGAAGATACCACCAGTGTTCAAATGGTTAATAATTTGATCGCTTCCAATACAGGAAGTTCAAATTTTGATATGTAAATTTAATTTGCTTTCAGGTCTGGTTTAATTGATCTTGACATACCAATATCTTTATCCGAGTATCTGAAAAATGAGGAAGAATACGTTCCGTGGAAGACGGCAATTTCAGAGTTCAATTATATCGATCGGATGCTCAGCAGAAATGGTCTTTTTGGAGGATTTGCGGTGAGAACATCTGATTTAGTCAAATACCGTGATGTTTACAATATTTGATCATCAAGACGATTTTTGTGATCCCTTGTGGTCCCTGAATGTAACCGGTGCTTGGGTGTTAACGTAAATATAACCTACACCTAGGTCTAAATACACATTGAAGCATACAGTAGTGTGAACACATACTCGAATAGACAATTTCGACTTGATCGCAACACAGTTGTCTATCCGCTTACCTCCTAGCGTTTACAATACAGTGTTTTTTTTTTCATTGACGACAGTACTAATCTTTCCTCCTCTCACCATCTCATCAAGCTGATTTGGGCAAAAAACAACCATCTATCCATTTAGTTTATCATCTCATGAAAAAATATACTGAAAAAATATTGGTCGCCATGTGAATTTTGCCTTTAAATTTGGCGCTTCCTGTACTCCCGTCCAGTTTCGCACTGAATGAAATAGACATACTTTTACCTACCCCCACCCAATTTTAATCTTCTCTCACACATTTCAACATTTCAGAAGACAATGGTCACCAATATTTTATATCTTCTCCAAAACATGCACTTTAAAATTTTCTTCACACTTACAGGTTCAGTTCATTTTCCACCAATCAGATAATACCAGGAACTTTTTATCCTCCCTTAAAGGCAAGATGCGCTGTTTGCACGAAAACACTGTATTGTAACCTAGCGACTCTATAGAATATCGCTTGTCGAAAAGAAAATTGGGGGATACTGAATATATAGAGGGTATCGCTTGGTTAGTTCCATATCGGCCGAGATATCGGCTCGATATAATTTCATATCAGTCTGAAAACGTTACCGAGGGCTGAGATCTCCGCCAATATGAAACTAACGAAGTAATATTCTCTTTATATACTGTCCAAAAAAAGAGTTAAGCCCCCTCCCCTCCACCTCCCTATAATACCAGTGGGTATACAGTAAATGGGTAAATTCTCCAGACAAAACCTGCTATTTGCAGTAGGGGGAATACGCCTTATTAGTGAAGCAAGGGTTTCTTGAGCTTTCTTTTTTATTGAATGAATATTAGGCACCGCGGACGTCATCACAACGTTAAAAAAATCACGTTGTTCAGTACCTGGTAGAACAGCCTCGAGAATATCTAACACATCTTAACCCTTTACCTAACATGAAAAGCAGACGACACTTGCAACAGAATTCTTGAATAACTGTTTTTTTTTTTATTTTTTGTCTCAAAAACATAGTTATGACCCCTCGTTGGGACGCGCTCGACGAGATTTTTGAGAATAGCTCTGGTCGATTTTGACCGTTACGTTGGGTAAAGGGTTAATCGTCCTGGCATGCTGTCCATGACCTTCCCAATTTCTCTCACTGTGACTGTGATGTTGTCTCATTTCTCTACAAGCACACGGCAGTGAAGTGGTCAATAGCCTGCAAATATTCACCTGTATTTTAAGGACGTATGCCCGATCCGATAGAGGAATGTAGAACGCCACAATATGTTACGTCCCTTTGCTGACAAAGATATTCAGATAGTTTTTTTGCTTCTGTATAGATATTCAAATCGATAAGGATTTAATTCACCTTTAACCATTTGAACAATGGTGGTATGTTCCATGTCAGTTCAATGACAGCAATTGAAAGAGTACATATTCATTATTTGGGAGAGTCCAACTAATATTAGGATGGCAGCTGCGTAATGGGAGAGGTAAACCAATCAATATCTTCAACGTGCAGCTTTAGGGCTGCACGTTGAAAATATTGATTGGTTTACCACACCCATTTACTCAACTGCCATCCCACTTCCTAATTATGACGTATCATTTTCGTGGGTCAGAAAAACGTCTTCTCGGGTTCATAGGTTAAAACGTCACGACATTATCGCAATTAGTGAAACACGGCGGCACAATCATAAAACTACTGCTGTTTTCATTCATAATATTTAGTAAACAAACACGTCTAATATTAATGGAAAAGTCAACAAAGATTCGGTCAATTCAAGTCTGGATTGAGAAACCTTTCTTGCGCGGATTCAAAGAAATTGAATGTTTACAGATTTTTGTTTTAATTCAAACGGATGAAATATTTAATTTATTCGGAAAATCGAACCGTACCAGTTCGCTTTTCTGACCCAAAAATACGCCACCCGACTAATATACGATGGACTATTGAAGTGCTATACCAGTTTCTGGTCATTCCAACGTTAGATTTGTATAGAATTTGACTTGTGTGAGACTTTATCTGTGTTCTAAAAGATCCAAATTCGACTAGAATAGTAGTACTGCACCAGAAGGGCCCTTGACAAATGGTTCTCCGCGTAAAACCATAAAATTCCCAGGTTAACAAATTTGATATCTTGCCTTCGGAGATAATATCACGAATGGGATTGCGAACCAGCTCTGCCCAATTATTTCAACAGGAGTTATTGCTCTTGTTGTTCTTGGAATTTCAAGCCATTGCAAAGAAATCCGTTAAAGATGTTTTAATTAAGTATATTATATCACTAGAGTCATATTATATCATCGAAATTTCGAGATATCATTTTTTGGTAATAATAGCATGAACTGGTTTGAGAACCAACGGTGTTCAAAAACTTGTTCAAGAGTTATTGCCCTTGTTGGACTTAGGTGGCTGTGAATTAACTATTCTATTGTATTTGCACTTGTGTAACATATCTCTCTCTCAGAAATTCAAGAAAACATTTGATATTCGCTAGAATTGCGTGTATAACACAGTACATGGCATTTACGCTATTAATTCCGGTTGCGAGAATACGGCAATGTGATTGTCTCAATCGACCTGCTTTTTAGTCCATCCAAACGATTATCAGTAGGGCTGCACGATATTCAAAACTGAATACTGGTATCGGTATTCAAAAAAATACCGCGGTATACCGGTATATCGAAAACTGTTCAGATATATGAACACAAGTGCCACACTCGAGACTAGAGGCATCACAGTCGGAACGAATTAGCATACATTGGTGATGCGGTTCGAAAAACCTTTACCCTACTCAGGCGATATCAAAATGTATTATTTTCAAAATTAATTTATCAGATTTTTCCCAAAGCTTTCAAGAAAACTTTATCATATGACCCCTCATTGGAACGAGCTCAACGAGCTCGTTCCAATGAGGGGTCACGTCATATAGTTTTCTTGAATTTTTTTAAAATTATTTTTTCAACTGCATAGTTTATATATTACGAGGGCATGAGTAGACGATTCCTTGGATAAAGAGATAATATTATTCATTCGGGGCTACAGTTAAAAAACTCAAGACATCTTGAAAATTAAATTGTGAGTAAATAAATAATGACGATATACCGATAGTTTTGTAATTACACCGGTATTCAATCGATATTGGTTTGAATACCGGTATATATCGATTTATCGATATACCGTGCAGCCCTAATTATTAGTTGCGACAACAGACCGAAAACAAACACAATAATCACTTGCACTTGAATAAAATTAACGAAACATTCCAAAACATTGATATGTGTCCACGGAGTACTTGCCAAACTGGAATATTCTGAGATTATTTTTTAACGCTTCATCTATTTTTGCAACCAGAACTTGCAAGCTCTATTTACAGAAATCGTCATTCAAATTCATTATATTTTTATTTTGTTCTCAAAAACGTAGCTTATGTCTACCCATTGGAACGAGCTCGTCCTGAAACCTTTGTGTTGGATGATTCACAAGATGTATAGTTTTTGTTTCGAGTAAAATAAGTTTATTATTTTGTATGCCTCACGACAAACTGGCCGGTTTCACAATACGTAAGGGGTAGGGGTGAGGTGAGTGTTGATTCCAACCGGTGATAAACGCTCAAATCCCGTAAAAAAACCCAAGCAATGAACATTGTGGTTAAACGGCTAAAACTTTCTTCATATGTTCTTCAATAATTTCCAAAACTATTTAAGTTATATGGATGGAACTTCTACCTTAGAAGTGTTTTCGAAGCAAAGTACTATCTCTGAATCAGTGGTGCATATAGGTGCATCGATGTAGATAATTTAGTCAATGGAGTATGTGAAATCGTTAGCAGATAATCAGTAACGAATTAATGCCGTAATGTGGTTCGACTTTCAGTTGATGTTAAAATTATAAACTTTAATTTTACAGTCGTTCATGGGCACGCTGCTTCAACCACAGTTTAACCTCATTGGGATGAACAACACAGGGGCATCCCATTTAGAATCGTGAGTAGTTTTCTTATTTCCAATGAATATAATTATTTCAGATTAGCAATTCATCATTAATTAAACGTCTCACCCTCTCTTAAAACTAAGGCAGGTCAAATCTCAATCAGAAAAAAATCTACTTTTACTTGGTAAAGATATAGAAACATTTCTAATGAGTCACGATTTCATATGAAATTTCTGCACTTGGTTCATTAAACTAGATCTGAGCCGAGGTTAACGGAGGTTCGGATCGAATTCAGTGAACGAGCTTCAGAAAGGTCATATGAAATCGTGGCGAATTTGTTACCCTATTTATAGCTTAACTATTTGAACTCTAGTGGTATCTTCCATGCCAGTTCCATGACAGCAATAAGAAGAGTCCAAATCATTATTTAGGGCATACCAATCAATATTTTCAACGTGCAGCCTCGGGGCTGCACGTTGAAAATATTTATTTGGTCTACCCCACACATTTACTGAACAGCCATCCTATGTAATGACGTTATGACGTATCATGTTGCTGGCCGGAAAAAGGGCATCTAGGGTTGAACGGGTTAATGTATGATTTAACCTTTTAACTAAAGTAATAACAAGAGATTGCCAGCGCTGTTCGCAAAAACTGTCCTCCAAAATTTAGTATTTTTTTCAACTTTTGCCTCCAAAACATAGATGGATCAAAAGCTATGTTTTCAAGAAGAAAAAAAATGAAAATATTTAGTTGTACATGAAATGTTTTCTGCAAATGCCGTCTGCTATTTGTTTTATGTAGACAGTTCATGGGAAAAAAAAATAATTCAATTCTACATCCGTAACCAACTCACTCACAGTGTTATCACCTCAACGTTGACTTCTGACATCATTTCCGTATTGGATGTGCCGTGAACGATGTTTTCAGTAGTGAGGTACTTGATGGTGATTTTGTTATAGAAATGTTCTTTCTTCACCTCTGAAAATGCAGGCTATGTTTGCTGCTACTGGTTGTGAGCAAGATTAGTTTTAGTGGTCTAATTTTGTTCGTCAAAAATTATTTTATTACAAATTATCGGAGAGTGCCAACTGGCACTCTGCAATAAATTGTAACATAACAATTTGTATAAACATTCTATTATTTTCGTTTGCGTGAATGTGAAACATGGGTAAAGAACATGTTGGCTTTTGCACTGGCACCCTAATTTAAAAAAAAAAAAAACTGTTGTATGGTCACTACTGTTACAAAAAGAAAACTATCAGTGAAATCAGCATGGAAGCGCTAGTGTGTAATTTTAGGCTCTCAGAAGTGGATTTTAGGCATCAGCGTCCATTCCATTAGGAATAAAAAATAAAAACCGCCCTCCTTCATTCGTTTCAAAAATGTCTGAGAATCATTTATTTAACTTTGTTTGGTCTTATCGTATACCATTATATGTTACTGTAATGTTTTGACGGTAACATGGTCTGAGGTTTGAGGCTCTGGGCGTACGTCCAACATTGACGCTTACCTTTCTTCTTCGACACAGTGTCTAAGTTAATCTCGACGGTTTACTTTTTGAAACATAATACATAAAGAAACCCGGATAAACGTTTAGACGTGTAAGTGGTAGCTTGATTGGAACTAGCCATCGCTATTTTTTGGATTCCCTTTGATACCACAGATCGTCTCACACCAGAGTATATATATTTATTTCTTCACCGTAGTTTGCCTTCTTCTTAATTCCGTACGTGTGATAGGTTTTTTTAGTTAATGTTTCGTGTTTCTTTGAATTACAGGCTAACGAGGTCAATGCTTGCCGCACAAGCTTGTAAATATGGCGTGGAAAGCTGTGTTACAGAAGCAAATCAACTTTTCCAACAGTGGATGACGTCTAACCCGAGTGTTAATCCGTGAGTGAACCCAAGAAACATAACATCACAAAACTTTATTTTATCGCATTACCAACCGACCTGATTTATATATTTATTTACTGGGGTTTAACTCTCAATCCGCTGAGTATTTTAAAAATATTTTTCAGCAAATCTAGTCATCGCTGCTTTGAAGAAGACATGACTGGATTTGATGAAAAAATCATCTAAATTCAACTCAAAAAATATTTGTGGTGAAAAAATCCATTCAATTTACAGGGTGCAAATTGGATTAAATCTTCCCAATTTTTCATATTTCAATGGCAAGATAAATACTATCCTGGGCAGGAATACCCGTCAGCAGCATGCAAGGAGTTAACAACACTTGTAATAGATCCTGTAATATGGTAAGGTGCAGTTTTACGAGTGGAGGAAGCCAAAGAACCAGGAGAAACCCATCGGAGAGCGGGGAGAAGAGCGGGGAGAAACTTCCAGACCCTCCAACTTACTTCACCTGATTAACTGAATCTCACAATGTTTCAATAGAATCACTTTTTCGTATATGATCTGACCATTCTTGCGGTTATTAAGCCTATTCTTTAAAAGGGTGATGCACGATGCATTTAGGCCTAAACAAGTTAAACATATGTTTCCCAGGCCCGCCCACATGGTTATTTTGGCTGCCACGTGCTCTCTTTATAACCAATGCAAACATACACAAAATTAAAAATTAAATGTTTTTTGTCTGACAGTTTACCCAAGTTAATAAAACTGATATAGTTGCCTACTGGGTGCAATAATGCTTTGCAATGCTTTAGAGAAGAACGTGCACATTTGTACTTCATATTGGATAAATATGTTGAAAAGAGAACCGAAAAAAACAATGTGCACTTTACTCAGTGTATATACCTGAGAGTATCATTTCAACCATGCCAATGAGGAACATGGTCAGCTCTGACATATATCAGTGTGTAGGTGCTATTTTGTGGTCGTAACCCCCACCCCCACCACCATCACACACACGCGTACAATTTTGAAATGTTGCCTACGTTCCCGCTGATACGATTTGTGTTTTACACGTATTTGCATCTCGAGGTTTCGCAAATGCTTAATCAATACCTTCAAAACTTTCGAAATATATATCTTACATTTCACAGAGAAATTCACCCACCAGAGTGTGCACGTTGTGATGTCAACTCGTTGTAGCCTTACAAACATAAAATACAAGAATACAAGCTGAAATTCGACAAACAATATTTGTTAAAACCCTCTGCTTTGACCACCACGAACAGTAATACAATGGGTGTGCTTATCTTGACAATGCTTGATTTGAGTGAAACAAGGCACCGTCTTCAGTGCTTTGACACTGCAAGCGGCACCTTGTTCCTCTCCAGGTACGAATTATAATAGGCCACAATGAGAAAAATCACCAGATATTGTAAATAGTAGACATTTGTTTTCATAGTACCCCGCTTGAAGAGGCAATACGCGATTGCAGTCCATGGGAAGTGGATGCAGAAAACGACAGCAAACGATTGGAAAATAAATGAAATTGAACTGACCAGATCTTGTACATTCAGTATCCATCCCAACATCACGTGTTGTTTTCTTAGATGATAATTTCTCAGAATAAGCAATAACTCACCTGCCAAAAGGTTTTACATTTTCGACTTTTATTCATCCCAAATTGTCCCTATACCCGATACATTCTGTCTTTTGATTGGTCAGAATGCCTTTGATAAATAGCCATGGCAAAGGGTGCACCAAAATTCCGAAGTATTTTAGGGCGTGCAACACCCAGGGTATAAGCGCACGCGAAATATCGGGGGTATATAGTTTAAATGAGAGTTTTTCGCTTTCCCTCGTCTCGGTATAAAAATCGAACAAAAAAACCCTGAAAATAATCAGAACTATCATCAGATTTCCGACAATTCTATCATATTTTGCTGTTATAAATTAAATAGCCAAATATTTAAATGAAACAACTTCAGAAAAATAAAATAAGAGCAAATATCGTCCGCTCAGTTCCAATGTGTTGTATCTGCCAACAGGCACATATAACACATTGGAACTCGGGGGACGATATGAAAATACTGTTTACTCGTTTCCTTAACGGTCCAAGGGGTGTAACTCTGTCTGTTGTCTTCTGCGTTTGTAAAAAAATAAAAATTATTCACGAATTTGGTCCAACTTTATACAGAGCGTGAGAAACGCGTCCACAATTTTTTCTCCACTATGTTTCTATTGTGTTTCAAACGGGACAAAAACGTTATCTCCGTCAACGTGTATGGTATATAGAGATTTAATACTTGGATGTCTCATTTAAACTTCTCGCCGACATCCAGGTTTTAAATCTCCTTATAAAATACACGTTGGCGGAGATAAGTTTATCAAACTGTTTCATTTTTTGCATTAACAGTTATTTTATGTAAATGGGTTTTATATTAGATAATACACTCGGTCCCAGGACGTTTGTGTAGATTGGAGAGCACTATGGCTCAGTGGCTAGGGAACTGGACCGGACCAACAGTAATTGCGTTGGTCTCTTGGGCAAAGGTTGCGCAAATGGGGGCATAGTAGCGTCGTGTACTGCACGTTGATGATACACTTGCCTGCAACCAATGCTATCCCTGCTTGTGTGGAATTAGTTCGTTGGGGAGTCTGACCGTTTCTAGTTGTTCCTCAGTGGTTGTATCCCTGTACTCCAGCTTCCTCCACCCATAAAACTTTCTGACACGAGGTGATATGGCTATCAAAAGTTTCGTCAGACCCCAATAAAATACAAATAAATAAATAAATAAAATTTGGGTCGATTGCATTATTCTTTACTTGACTCTTCGTATCTCATTTTACACCTTCAACCTAAACATTGTGCTGAAATGATTAGTTGTTTTATTTTGTTCCCAGCAAAGGCGTTTTCACGCAAATCAGAGAATATCAATGCTTTGTTTGCTGAAAATGAAGGGCTTATATTTCGACGAGAATCCGGGAATCGAATCACGCAAAGATACGGGCAACAAAACCAGCGGGAATCCATATACATTCTCTCTCCACCTCTGGTAGGATTCACGTGAAAAGAATTGAGTGAATTTAACCCTTTACCTAACACAGTGGAAGGAAATTAACCAATGCAAGGCAAACATGACCTGAAATATCCTGACACTTTGTCAATAAAATTGTACAAATATGGATATCATTGGAACCGGCTCAATGAGCCGGTTCCATTGACATCCATAATTTAAAGGTTTTATTAGTAAATATTTTTTATTTTTCAAAACAATTATCAAATTTAATTTATTTTTTAAAAATTAAAAAAAACTGGTAAAGGGTTAACATGTGTTACCAATATATGTCAGGGGTTCAACCATAGTGGCCTCATGAGCTCCTGGGACACTCAGCAGGTTTGGATTCGCTGGAGTCCAAATGGATTCTCCCAAATTTAGATGAAATATAAGACCTGACATGCGTAACGTAGTTGTTTGCCCTAAAATCAATTTCAATATGTTCCATTCAACATCAATAGAGTCTTCTGTAATGTGTTCAGCAACGTGGCCTCTTGGTTGATCAGACTGTGATCCGTCACAACAAAATTATTTCAATAGGTCGACATTTCAGAAATGGAATGAAGGTGCTATATAATTTAGGGAAATTTGTTTACTTTGAAATTGCTATCTCTGATATTCTAGAAATTTATATTAAATATTCACCAATTACACATCAAAAACAACCTCGTAATTCTTAGAAATTCAAACAGGTGCCAAGATACCTTGCCAGTACCGATCCGGTCGAAATTCTCACCCCGCTTTTGAAATCATAGTAATATATACGCATCTTATCTTCCTTATGGGCATTGACATGGTACTGGCACAGTATAAATCATTTTACTTAGCTTTACTTAATTATTCATTACGTTTTTGCAGGATCGACCCAGATTTGAGAGATGTCGTTTACTGTACAGCCATCAGAATAGGTGGGGCAAAAGAATGGGACTTCTTATATGAGAAATACAAGAATGAGAGCGCGGCAGTCGAAAAGAATATAATTATACAAGCCTTGTCCTGTAGCAGCCAGCCGTGGATTCTTAGCAGGTATATTTGTTTTCAAATAATTTGTTTATATTCTGCATAATACAACGTGAAAGTGTATCGCCTCCATGGTGCCTGACGCGGTGCCATGTCAATTGTCTTTTGAAACAGCCCACCATGGCGCACATTCTTCCCGTGACAAACGTTTTGCAAATGCTTTGGTAAAAGATACGTCGAAGCGTTCGCCTATTATATATTGACGAAACGCAAACACTACGATAATACGACAAGGTCACTCAATTACTAAAAGTGTGACAAGAACATCCAATACTTGGGTGTACTCCATTGTGCCTCCGTGGAAAGAACGGATCAGCTCAAGACCCGGTCAACTTGTCTTCGGTCAAGCAACGCCAGTCCAAGACGTCCGGATAAAGTCGACCTGAGTCAAGTTACCCTCCCAGATGAAATACCGCTTACAAACGAGGTGCTGGTAGGTTGCGTTTCGAATTATTCATAAATAATTTTTGGGTTTATTTTTCATAATTTTCTTTGAGAGGATTTAAGTCTATAATTGTGGAATTTTCTGGAAGGTCTTTTAAAACTTTTTGTTCACGGATATTGTTTTAAGGAGGTTGAGTACATCAGCTATTATGTTATAATTCCTGATTTTTGTTCTAAAAGTGTGAGACATTTCTTTAAAATAGAAGAAAGGTATCTTTTTGGGTCAACTCTCCCTTCAACTAACCCCAAACTGTGGGCCGGTGTACATTTGCGAGGATGGGTTTTGTCTTGGGGATGCACGTTAAAACTATTAAGAGGACTACCCATTCACTAAGCACCCATCCCACTTTATGAAATTATGACGTAGCAGATTCGTCGACTGGAAACGCGCCTCCCGGGTTTAATGGTTTTCCTTTCAGTTGTATCGACTATGTGGTTGGCCTATAAAGTCAAGAAGAGTGCCAAGGTTTGGTCCTATATCAAACAAATTTGTTAAGGATGGAGCCCAAAATGTAAATATAGAATATACCCATAGTAGATTGGTGTACCAAATGCTCACCACGAGTGGTGAAGTGGTGTTAACAGCGAGCCTTTGGCGCGCAGTTAACACCATTTCACCACGAGTGGTGAACATTTGTTACACCAAGCTACTTTTGGTATATTTTATTTAGACCATTTTCGTCAGATTAATAAGAGTTTAAATGTTAAATAAATCAATATTCACACGTGCGAATCTGTTTTTGTTCACATGACCACCGGTGGGCGGTACTTCCGCTGGCAATTTTATCGCCGAAACGAACTAGAAAAAGAAACGCGCACAGTACCGGGCCTTTTTCATTTTAATAACGTAATAACATACTATTTCGAGTTAGGGATGCTTTATGAACATGAGACAACGATGTTTGTTAATTTTTGATATCTTATGACGTAAACTTATTTCATTTCACTTTTCACGAGGCGACGATTGATAAATTTAGACAACTTTGCTTTCAAGTTGAGGTCACCAAAGGTCAGCTTGGATGTAGTTCCACTGTCGGTGTAAATTTTAACTGTTGAAATCTCATTGCTGGCGGGTTCACCACGGTTGGTGTGTAAAGCTAAAATTTATGTCATAAGTTTTTTATATACAGTAGAATTGGTAATCATTGTATAAATGTTTCTTAATGTAGAGGTGTGCGAGTCCAACACACAGCTGTGTATAATTCCCCTAGAGCACATAGGTCACAACTAATATAGATCAGTGTGTGGGTGCCCTGGTATGACCACGCCCCCAGCTTCGTGACCATATCACACATATTGTTTCTTTACAAATACGGCACGACATTTGAGCGGTAATTATTTGATAAAGGAAATTATTATGCCTCATGTCCGTGACATCAGCCGTGGTTGGTTAAATTGACACCTTCTAAAAGTCATAGTACTGGATAAAACACGGGTACTATCGGAACGTTCTTCCCTGGAGACACGAGAACAAAGAAAATGTAAGCTCAATTTCTATTGATCAGTGTCGATTACGCATGCTCTGATTGAAAGTTCTCAACACCAAACGCTGCAAATATGTAATTTTCAGTGGGTGTGTTTTCAATTATAACTGCAAACAATGAATTCAAAATAATCAGAAATATTAAAAACGCACGTGTTGTTCACCACTTTAGTGAATCATAAATGTGACTTCAATCAATTAAATTTCCACAACTGGCACAAGTTTAGTATTACTCCTCGACCTCAACGAGTCTTCGCCTCAAGTTCCAAATATATTGTTTCACTCCCCTTAATTCTGACAACTGTCGTCGTCCAAGAAGCATGAATTTATATTCCTTTATAGCACTTATCACACAGACATTAATACTGAATTTTAACATGAACAGCATGATGCAGTTGTAAACACTGACATTTTGGTGATATAGAAACTCCCAAAATGACGGCACTTGTAACAAGTCATTTTCGAATTTGGTGATCTGGAAACTCCAAAAGAGACGTCATTCGTTCGAAATGACGTCGCTAAAATCATGTTTTGTGATTCGACGACATTGTTATTACAAGATTGATGGCACGTTGCAGTTAACGCTTAAAAATAAAAGCTGTTTTTTGTTCGGCATAATAAAATAATTAGAATTCGCTGCTTCGGGTTTTCTTTGAGAAATCACACAAACTCAGGTATTATCGACCGATAGAACGTGAAAAGAAAGGTTCTAATGTTATATTATAGAGAGGGCTATATGATAATAAATGCTTAATTATAATTATTCTCACTTGCGCATTATCTAAATGATGTTATGAATTGAGACGATCATTCTCAAGCAGATGAAGAGTGCCTGTCCATATTATGAAACGGCGAATCCCAATTGTCGTGTCGGATCGAATCCTGAATTGAATCAGATTGATGACATAGAATCGAATCGTACCGCTCTACAAGTTGTAGTAATAACACTGTCGTTTTCACAATCGGGCGTATTGCCAATCTCCTCTCAAGTATTGTATTTCACAGTATCTTCTGTGTTTGGGACAGTCGGTCAAAAAGCGAAATATTTATGGACGGTATTAAAATAGATTGGAAATTAGATCTTCTTGAATTCTTACCCCTGTATCATCGGGTTTCTGGATAATAAACTACTTAAAAAACAGTCACGTGTAAGGATTGCAAAACCATCTCGATGATACGATTTTTTTTTTGAAACAGTATGACTCGAATCGATTAGATTGGGAATTCCGAGTCGAATCGAATTTTGAAAATACGCTGGGTCCCAAACCTGTGGTAGTTTATAACCAGCAGATAGTAGTTCTATTAACGACATTAAATCGGTTCTCAAAATTGTCAAACTGCACATTAAGTCATCGGCTTACCTCCTCGCGAATGGCTTTCTATTAGAATTCTCTCAATGTTTTTTGCAGATGAACAAAATAGCTGCAGATTGCAATATTCCAGAGAAGACAGGGGTAACCGTTTGTTCATCACGACTGCACTATTTAGAGGGTGGTGCTGCTTTTCTTGTAGAGTTAACCTCCTGAACCGGCGGGACCGCTGTAGAGCCCAATTTCTTGACTTTCGTCGCCTGGCAGTCGGATATATTGAACGCAGATCCGGTCATGATGGGCGAACTTTCGTTTTCTAACAAGATTGGGTGACTGGGAAAATGCTATGCTATCATTTTCGATTTGAATAGACTTGAGTAGAAACTATGCCGTTGTATCCCTTATTCATATTGACCCCCCCCCCCCCCCTTCGTCCTCTCCAACACTGTTGGCAACCTGACAAGTGGTCGTGACATTTACTAAAAGGCTGTCCTCATACAGAATCAGTTCGCCCCCCGGATGCACCTGGACGACATCTGGAAGTCTGAGACTGCTGGTAGCGCCTTGGTGCGCTCAAGGGACGAATTGCTACACGGAATTCACACCAGGTTCATGGAATATAGGTTTGTAAAATTCTGACCGCACCCCATACCCACCTCACTATAATTCACCTACCAACAATACCATTAATATAGGGACACCCCTTTATTTACATTGTGTCCCTCTACACTCTACCTGCTCCATTGTCCTCATTCTAATTGTTTGATGATATTTTATTTGCTGTACCTCATGTACCATAAATATGGTTTGAGCGTAATAAAGTAAAGTTGAAAGTTGAAAGTTCGGTCCAGAACCATGATTCGTAGTAACTTCATAAAGTACAAGGCTGTCAGTGATTATTTGGGGGTGGGCCAATCACTATTTTCAACGTGCAGCCCTAAGGCTGCACGTTGAAAATGTTAGTTGGTCTACCCCCGAATAACGAGTAGGGGTTATTCAATGCGGTGCATTGAATTAATAAATAAGAAGGGTTAAACTTACATTTAACGTTATAGATAAGATAAGGCAAGATTTATTTAGCAAATCTACCAGAATAAAGGAAGATTGCTTTGTACAAACAAAGTCAACATGAATAGAAAGAAATATAAAACAATACTAATTCCAAATGACAAACGTAAATATCAAGGGTTTTTGTACTCGTAATATATTATTATTAATGTAACGTCTTGGTGTTAGATTGACAGAACTAGTTCTCATTGTGTTAAGAATTGATGTATCATATTACAGGTGATGTCACATAAGTGTGGCACATTGTTTCGCATAAGGAATCTGAATCTCTCGGAGGTGTACGTCTCAACAAACTCTTGGTATTCACGTTCAAATTTGTAAAATGGATGTTCTCTGAGAGATACATATTCACTGCATTCCATAACAAAGTCAGGGATGTGGCGACATGGGAATGTGTGTGTGTGTTTGGGGGGGGGGGGGGGGCGGGGGGATTCCCATTACTTAGAAATTCGGATGGTATGTCATGAGTGTCGGAAACCGGGGCTTCGTCGCTGCTGGAAGAAATAGATTCAAGCCGCGTATTCAGCCAAAACTCAAGGAGTGTTGCCTGAATCCGTGCGTGAACGTATGTCTCACCGTGACGAACCCGCCCGTTTCACTTTTGTTGGGGTGGTTCTTATCCTGAAGGGGTTAATAACTTTTCCTCAAAAAGCATAAATCAACAGGCGTTCACTGAGAACAACAATTTTAAAACATATATAACAATAATAAATATGATAATTTGTGACTTACATGGAATCCAAAAGAATAAGAAATCAAGACGTCAATCACCCCCTTCCCACAGTTTTTGAGTCACTAGCGGGCCCGCATTCTCTGTTGGCGCTGGTTGTTCCTCCTGTTCGCTGGTATTGGTTCCTTGGTCGCCTCTTCACTTCACCCCTCCATTGCCGTCGCACGGCCACTAACTAACGGACGTCCCTGCTCTAACATGTGACTGGATGTCACTCTGCCACTGCCGTCGCACGGCCACTAGCTTATTGTCACTTTACTTGACGCTTTTCACACAAGCAGTAGCCACCAATGGAGTTAAATTCTCCCTTACGTTTGTCTCAGAACAATGTTCATACAGGCAAAGCCTACTCTGCCTACGTATGGCTTGCCTTCTAAAACAGGTAATACCGTTTACCTAAATGCGAATAGCTCCCTAAGCTCGTACTTCGTGTTTCTGATCCTATTCTCTAATATGGCCACCGACTTGGCCCGCGACTGCTCCTTTTCTAAATATGAGCTCTGTGGCTCCCCTACATCACAACGTGCCTATACTTTCGCACCGATGCGGCACCTCCTCTAACCTATAGCATGGAACCGCCCCATCTACCAGCAACGACCCACAGTCTTACACACCTTCCAACTGGAATTGGCTGGAATGAATTTTTCGAGAAATCCCCCGATTTTTATGTAGATATCCAGAACATTAATTCTCAGTTTAATAGCTTCTCTTGAACTCGGCCGCTTAGATCTATCTTAATTTAATATTCGCTTTAAATTTCCTTTGAAAGACTCGCATTTTGGTATCTTTTGACATTTCGGAGACAGGATAGATGCGTAACATGGGTGTGTGTCCAGAACACGTGTGATGCACTGTTTCCCAATAATTAGCTCTTAACTGGCCATAATTACGTAGCTAATGATTACACGAGAGAACTCCTTTGATCAGTTATCAGACAGTCCATGTGGCGTTCAACAAATGCGCCATAATGGACATTAACTTGCATGCTTTGAGTGACAAATCGGTTTTCGTGGACCGTTATATACGTATCTTTACATTTTATGTATAACCCAGACAGAAAGATTATCGAAAATATTTACACTTTTAAACTAGAAAATCGCTACTTTTAGCTTTCACCTTGACAATGAGTAGTTGAAAATTCCACCTATCTGAATTTTAGAGCTTCTTTAGTGATTCTGATGTCTCCTTTACTTCCCAAAATTCCAACTCGGTTTCATATCGGCAAACATTCTAACTGTTGCTATTTACAACTACAGTGTACGCAATACCGAGCTTCATAAATATACATGATGTCATTTGACACGAGATTTCTATAGTACGTCAACTTATCGTAATAAAAAAAAATCCTCCAAATGCACTTCAAGAAAATCACATCATTTCAAATCGTTTTCCTTAGTTAATTCCGCCATCCACAGTTACAAAACGATGAAACATCGAAAATTGATCATTCCTGCATAAGATCTGAATAAATGTTAGGACAGTGTGAATTGCTAAAAGTTCTCAGCTTGAGCATTTGTTTATCACATTCAGTTCCCAGAATAATACCAAATAATAATAACCTGATAACTCTATCACAAATGTGTTGGCATTTCGGTTACTAGAATCAATTTCATGCCCCATCTCAGGGCTTCATTTTCAAAATCGTTTTCGGTAGTGAATTTCCAACTAGGGGAGGGATCTGAAGGGGTCCCCTCCCGATCCCTCCCCCTAGTTGGAAATTCACTACCCTATCCCCCCCTCCACCGTCACGTCGAAAACCCAAAGCCACGCCCCTGAACAAAGTGCCAATCTGTTTCCACCGCACATGAGCCGCACACCGCGCATGGGTGTTCACTTATGGGATGAGGTGGTTGCACATGTCTCTCCATTTCTATCATGAGCTTGTGGTTGCTCACACGCAAAAAGTAACAGTTTGCTGAAGGTAGTTTCGTTTCTTTTTGCAGACTTCTGGAATATTCGTTAGAAACTAGTAGGTTTAAACACCAAGAAGCCGTTTCCGTAATTTCCCAGGTTGCACAGAACCCTGTTGGTCGATGTTTGGCCTGGGACTTTGTCCAAATCAAATATGATGATCTCTTTGAACGGTGAGTATTTAAACTACAAACGGTGAGTGTGTTTAGACTTTTGTTCACCCCAACTAATTCTGGAGTCAAGACGAATGCAGACCGTGAAATAAAAATATTACAGCGTATCCCGTTAGCAGGTCACGCTATTATAGCAATATGGTAACCTATAGACGAAAAGGTTGTGGTATTTTTCTGCCTTTTCCGTTTTACGATGCTAGCTCCATTCACAAAAATCGCCAATTAATTTTCATTATTTTTTTTCATTTTTTGTCTCAAAAACATAGGTTATGACCCCTCTTTGGAACGAGCTCGTTCCAAAGAGGGGTCATAACCGCTGTTTTTGAGACAAAAAATGAAACAAATTAGTTATTCAAGAATTTTGATTGCAAGTGCCGTCTGCTTTTCATGTTAGGTAAAGTGTTAACATAATTTTTACCAAATTCAATAGCAGCAACTAACACTCGATTTCGCTCTGACGAGATCGCGCGTCGATTTTGCTGTAATTATTTTACAGACCATTCTGTTAAGATGTAAACGACATGCAATTTTATTCATATGTTGATATAAAGAGTAACCTTTGAGTCGACTTAGTCAATTTTGACTGGCAAACATTCGGGAATGGGGACATAAAATATATGTTGTATTATTTGGTCTCAATCTGCAGTACATTTGTGTGTTTTTTATTTTTGTTTTTTGTTTATTGTTTGTTGGTATTTAACGCCATTTCAACAGCTACCAACACATCGTGTTGGACAGTTTTTCGGGTGGAGATAGCCGGAGTTACGCGGATATAGCCACCAAGTAGCGTCGAGCAACTGTCACTCCCCCCCCCCCCCCCCACCCCCCACCCAACTTACCAACTCAACACAAGCAGAGTTGGCAGCGGCTGCAGTGTTCGTGTATTCTACAATTGATGTAATCCTCACGTAAGCTTAACGAGCGTTCGCTGATGTTTGTCGTGGGTAGTAAATTCGTTTGGAAACACTGGGCAGATTGTGTGCGCAAGCATTTTATGTCCAGATGACGTACACCGAATGCATCATGCATGACAAAAACGACAAATGGCTTACGTGTTTGTGTATATAATTGTCGGCAGACGAATCGCTTAAAATGTTCATTGCATTCAAACATCAAAACAGTATCTTTGCCACTGTGGGCATTCAGGCAATATTTTATAATCCTAAATATTAGGGAATACACTTGTCTCACTTTGTTTCGGGTGTCTGTGGACGTGATTAACCAACGGACACCATGTCATCAGTTAATTTATTTGAGTTACCCGTAACACTTCTATCTGCTAAAATAAGACAAATGAATAATATTAGTTATGCTTGTGTTTTCCAGGGTGTATGGAGATTTACACCAGTTTGGGAACTCATACACCCAGGCGAATCGGAGGGGTGTATGAGTTCCCAGACCAGTGTAAACTCCAATACACAAGAAACCACAAGGGTAACGGATTTATTTCCTATAATTTTGAGGTACTTAATACTTTAACCTAATTGTGGGCAAAACCTGACAGAAAATGTGTAATCTGTAACTTTCTTAATAAAACCAGACAAATGTGGATGTCATTGGAACTGACTCAATGAGCCACTCCCAATGACATCCATATCTGTAATATTTTATTAAGAATTGAATTCAATTTTTATAATCTTTATTGGAGTATGAACGTGTGGGAATGGGTACAAACTGTATGAATCCCTTCTTATAATCTTTATTGGAGTATGAACGTGTGGGAATGGGTACAAATTATGTATAAATCCCGAAGGGATTCATACAGTTTGTACCCATTCCCACACGTTCATACTCCAATAAAGATTATAAAAATTGCATTCAATTCTTGTAATTACATTCCGTAACTGTCTAAACTACTTTTCTACCATGCTCAACTACGTCACTACCTGTTAAAAGCCTGCATGTTAAATTTCAGCTTTGAATCCCACTAGGGTTAAAAGCGTCTACTGTGCTTAAAACGTTTTCAATGTGATTTCCCAAACAAAAATTTTAACCTATAGTAGGAACTAAAGTGAACTTGACCTTTGACATGATCGAATTTCCCTACTTCAATACATTCACACTTCACGATGTTTTCGACAATCAGCGTCGGATCAGGTGTCGTTTACGGCACTGGTACGATATTAAATGGCTATTTAAGTATAAAGTTGATTACAATTACACATTTAGAGTATAATTTGAGGGCCGATAATATTAATTTGACTGAAAATACAAGTTCAGTTCAATAAGCATTGACGATGTGCGTAGCTGTCAATCAAACATCACGTGCTGACGGAAGTACTGCCCACAGACGCAAAGATAAACAAAACTCATGTGTTTCTGCGTCTGCTTGTGCTACGATCTAAAATTAGTTTCAAGAAAGACGAAATTTACTAAATATAGACGATATGTACGGTGATTTTAATATCGCCAGTGATCTGGAGGACATTTTCAATGACCAGCAATTTATGAGTTGTTTTGCAGAAGAATTTAACGACGAAATTGACGAAAATGATATTTCAAGTTCAACTTCAACTTCAAATTCAATTATGAATAGGCCTACTCAGAAACAGACAAGGGAGGTGATTAACATTAAAGGCCAAATTATTGCCATACCTCTTGGAAAAATTTCTTCGAAAGTTGCTGATTCCAATGAATTAACCACTCCAAAAGAATCGTATCAGCAACATGCTATTAATGACATTGAAAATCAATCAGATACTGCATCATGTGAGCCCCAATTGCCAATTGAGAATGCACAAGAGCATTCAAATAAATTTGTAACTTTGAATTTTGATGAAACTGATGAGTTTATAACAGCCCAGGAGAGCAAAGGGACCTTAAAGAAATCCCTATCTGATATAAACACATTTAGGACATTTCTTCGAAACAAAAATGAAACCAGGGAAATTAATGAAATTCCGGTTGCCGAATTGGACATTTTAGTTGCAAATTATATAATAAGCGTGCGAAGAAATGATGGCAGCGATTATGAGCCAAGCACCTTAAGAGGGCAGATTTCTAGTATTGACCGATTCCTGAAAAGACATAAATAAGGCACATCAATCATGAATAGGGCAGATGACGGATTTGATACGGCCCGAAGAGCTTTGACTGCAAAACAAAAACAGCTAAAACGTCTCGGGAAAGGAAATAAACCAAACCGCGCCCAACCAATTAGAGATCATGAAATCGATAAACTTTACAGTAATGGTTTGCTCGGTGGCTCAACACCGAATTCAATTTTGAACACAATATGGTTCAATAATACAATCCAGTTCGGACTTCGTGGAATAAAAGAACACTATAATTTGAGATGGGGTGATGTTACCCTACATGAAAGTGAGGGCAAGGAGTATCTGCTTCTTAATGAACGCCAGACAAAGACACGGACAGGGGAAGACGTTCGGAATTTTCGGGAAATTTCTCCACGAATGTATAGTACCGGAAATGACGATGAGAGAAATCCTGTGTACATTTACAAACTATATGCAAAAAAGCGACCAATCAGATTTAGTGAAGAGGACGATCCCTTCTATATAGCGACAAGGACAACGCCTGTAAATAATGCATGGGACTGGTGGTTTAAACGGCAGCAAGTTGGTGAAACAAAGTTATCAATTATGTCTAAAATGGCCAAAAGTGCAAATTTGAGCTCAAGATTGACAAATACCAGTGCCAGGAAGCATCTTATACAGAAGTTGAGAGAAAATAAAGTGGAGCCAATTGACATTGCTACTATTAGTGGACATAAAAATTTGTCGAGTATAAATAACTATTCTGTAACAGGTGAATCAGAAGAGGAAAGATGCTCCAGGCTGTTGAGTACTACATCAAAATCAAATGTCAGTGCACTCACCTCCACAATAAGTCGTAGTCCGGATTCCAATGTTACTCCTGAATTGATTCCAACAACACACGAAATTACGGAAGTTCCTAAAAACAATGTCGTTTCCCAATCCCAGGAAAGTTCCAACACACTAAATGTTAAGATGTGTGGCGATTTCAGAATGCCAACAAATCCAGATAACTTGTTGAATACACTCTTCCATGGAAATCACATACAAATAACAAACTTTAACATTAACTACAAAACAAAAAAACTAAGTAACTTCCTGATGACCTTGCTTTTTGAATTTCGAACAAAAGTCGGGAGGCGGACCATAATGTTGTTTTGACAAAAAATAGTTCCCAATGATATGAACAAAAACGCTGTTGTTTATTTCTGAATAAATATTTATTTCTGATTTTCTTATGGAATGATCTGAATTCCCATGCTGGTGTAAATATTCGGTTACATGAATTCACCTCGGGTAAGGCACTGGTGTATCACTCTCACCAGTCGATATGTATTCATACGCACGTTAAAGTTTTTCATTGAACTGTCAACAGAAGGGACGTTTTCGAAATGTTTGTTGGTTTTAAGTGACGAAGTGGAGAAATGATAAAGAGCATGGTAGAAATAAAACAAATAGGTACAAGGGACAGGAAACAGATTTAAAGCCTCGTGGTTAAAACCCTCAACCTACTCGTGGTTTAAATCTGTTTCCTGTCCCTAGTACCTATTTATTCTATATTTTATCCCCACGAATCGTCATTCGCCGTTGTTGAAAATCATACGACTTTCAGTCGTTGGAATCAAGAACTAGCGCAGGCCTTTGTTCCGTCTAAATGATATCTCAGAGGCAAATAAGCTTTAATTTTCACAACTTTAGAAAAGGAAACGAGTATTTTAGTAACGGGCTTTATGCCACAGGGAAATGTAACCAAAGAAACAGCAGCGGAGTTGATCACTGCGAGAGCCGCTAAAAGTTAAAAACCTGCCCAAACACCGCCCGAATTACATTCTGTCAACTGTGCTCTACCGTAAATGCGGGTCAAAGTTCGACCAAATGTATTCATTGGAAAATGAATTACATTTGGTCATGAAATTTTCATCCAGCTGACCAATGGGAATTGAGTATTTGGACACAAAAGGTATATCTACATTAACAATGTAATTATTTAACCATGAATTTTAAATTTCCTGTATTTTTATTTTTGTTCTAACATAACCGTGCAGAATGTTTGAATTAATAATTAAAAATGGGTACTTTTTTAGCCAACATATCCTGCTATTGTGAATTCTTGTTTTTACACTGTGGTTAACCCTAATCTCATTATCGTCTTTGCACGTAATAATTTGAATCCTTGATATAAAAACGATGAAGATAATTTAAGTGAGCCACTGATTCGTTGACCCTCTGCACTCTGATGTCACAATACCACAATTTCAACTTGCAAATTTTTCCCATAATGCAGTTTGGAACTTAACCAATTCAGTCTTGTTTGACTGAGCTCATCGAGCTCTGTTAAGCAAGACTGAATTGGTGAAATTCCAACTTGCATTATGAGAAAAATTTGCAAGTTGAAATTTTGATGTATCGACGTCAGTGTGCAGAGGGTTAAACAAAGTCTTACGAACGCAATCGATGAGCCTCAATAATATCTAACTGGGACAACCCTATCATCCTTCCAGGTTACTCTACCAACTTTTGTTTTATTTTCACTTGTTTTGCTCTCAAGATGTAGCTTTTGATCCCTCTTCGTAATCTAAACGTCAATATCGCTCAAAACAAGGATCATCAACTGTAATTGTGAGACGAAAAATGAAAACGTTTAGAATTCAGAACACGTTTTGGCATGTTTCGCCTCTATTCCGTGTAATGTAGAGTTCTGTAGTTACAGCTGTGGCTTACCTCTCGACCAGGATCGCGATCCGGTCGCAAAACAATCATCATCTGGTTGGGGGTTTCTGAAACAACATTTTGCACGGAACAAGAAAAACACAAACAAATAGAACTAGCGACCGAGAGATGACGTCCCTCCATTTATTTATTGATGAGCTGTTATGTTGCATTGTTGGTAAGTACGCAGACAGACAATTTCGATAGAATCGCGACGTAATCACGATTCGGTCGAAAACCGCTTTTGTGATTACAGTCAGGGGCGCCAGAAGCACTTAGGGTTGGGGGAGGGTCGTACTTCTGGAAAGGGACATGTGCTCACACTAGCAGCTATGCCAGGATATGCCGAATCACGCATGTCTAGAAGGCCGAAGGCCCGAGATGGGGACTTTGAAATGAAGTGCCTCTCCAATCGAGGGGGTGGATCAACTCCTCCCATACTCCCCTAACTCTCCAATTGAGATTCGAAAGCTCTCAGAACGGATTCCGTGTGTATTTTAGCTTTACTTTGAGAATAAATCATAGAACATGTGAGTGACGAACCTGGTAAGGGCATTGCCTGTCCCTGTCCCTTCTTGCTCCGCGACGCGAGGGCAGGGAGGGCAGCTACCCCCTCTGTCCCCGTGCTTTCGGTATTCCTGATTACAGTAACGTAAAGTTTTGAAATGAATAATGCGAGTTCTGGCAAATGAGAAATGGTTATGGAACAAAAGAAGATATTTACGTAGAGTTTAGTACTGGTTTTATGAACAAGATAACACATTGTTTCAACATTGCGTCGTCTATCATTTTGAGAATGTGTTATGTTTTGTTTGTTACAGTTATGGCGGACAACCGTTCTTCTTTGCCGCGCTCATTAGAAGCGTAACCAGTGCATTCAACACCGAGTTTGACCTCCGCCAGGTAATTACCTTATATATTGTTTTCCCCTGTTTATAGAAACAAAATGCTTATTTTTTTTCCAAATCCGTGACGCTTTAATCTCAGGACTTGTGTTTGTTTGTACTTCCCCCTTTTTACCTGGGAAGAGGTGGAGGAGATATATCTGTTCTTGGGTTGTTTTTTATTTTTTTTTTTGTTTGTTTGTTTGTTTTTTGGGGGGTTTTTTTGTTTTTTTTTTATTCGGGGGTGGGGGGGGGGTCTCCTTTGAGTGGAAATTGATGATATTATGATATTGGGCTTACGGGTAAGACAATTGTCGAAGAACATTTCTCCCAAATCATGTTCATGCCATAATACGAAGTGGTGTGCTTTGGTTAATTACCTTTAATTCATTGGACTGACAATAAAAAATTACCCAACATTTAGTCGGACACTCTAATGCCATGGGACTGTTAAACTTATGTGCTAGAGAGTTCGATCTCCGTCCGGGACGACCCGCGTTGTGTCCTAGACAAGACACCTTATCCCAGTTGCCTACATGGGGACACGATGATGCCGTGTACTAAGGCGCACTGCACGTCGATAGTGCACAAGTCTTCAACCGCTGTAACCCTGCTTGATGGAGCTTGAACAGAGTTAGAATGTTGAGGAGCTGACAGTTGCTCGTCGATGTTCTGTGGTTATCTCCGGGTACTCCGACTTTCTCCACCCGTACAACTTTCACGGTTACGACTAGCCAATGTTCAAACGTTTGTGACCTTAGACACCAATAAATAAATAAATAAATTCTCTAATGCCATAATTAAACCCGCATTGAACGAGCAATCAAAGATATTTGAACCAACTGTATTTGCACAACGTGACGTGTTTGCACACAAACGCTAAAGTATATTGATGCTACGGATCATTTGTCAAATAGAAATAACACTCTGAAAAACACGCATGCATTGAACAGGCAAACTACTATTGAATACAATTCAACACACATGGACATTCATACTGAAAGATTAACGCGTTACCTAGCAAATCTATCGCATCCGCCCACGTAATTTCATAATTAAGCTGTTTAAGAAATGTATTTTTCAAAAACTTTCAACTAAACCATGTCATGTGACCACCCCATAGGAACGAGCTCATTGCGTTCATCCCAATGAGAGGTCACATAACACGGGTTTGGTTAATTTTTCAAACACAAAAATGAGAAAATAATATTTTAAATAATACATTTGATATCCTGTGTATTGGGTAAATGGTTAAAGCTTTTAATCCGTAAGTGCGAGTGTTTCTTTTTTCGCTCAATCTCTCAAATTTGGTACTCTTTTCTATTTTGTTTGAAAGTAACATTGGATATGTCTCCGTCGTCCCCGAGCATACTCTGTTGGGTTTACCGCTCTTTGAGGAGTTCTGGTCGAGGCGTATGCACATTTACATCTTTAACACATACATTTTGAACGCAGTTACATTAAAGCCGCCACGCACTGGCTGTTTTCCATACTTGGGCATTGATCTCTCAGCGATTTTATTAGCAGAATTTTAACAATTTTAATTAACCCTTAGCATTCTGGTAGTGCAACATAATTTTCTCCAGTCACTCTGTTTTTCTCTTGTTAAACTATGAATTTAACAAATGATATCGAGCTCTGTCAAACAAGTTATATTTGGTTAAATATCAAACTGCGTTATGGCAAAAATTTCCTACTGAACACTTTGCCATTTATTTATTTATTTACTGGTGTTTAAGGTCACATATTTATGGACAATGTCTAATCGTGACCGTGGTAGTTTTACAGGTGGAGGATGCCGGAGTATCCGGAGAGAACCACCGAGCATCGACGAGCAACTGTAAGCTCCTCAACATTCTAACTCTGTTCAAGCTCCGCTCAAGCAGGGTTACAGCGGTTGAAAACATGTGCACCATCGATATGCAGTACGCCTAAGTACACGGCGTCATCGTGCTCCCATGTAGGCAACCGGGATAATGTGCCTTGCTCAAGGACATAACGCGGGTCGTACCAGACGGGGATCAAATTTGGGACCTCGTGCACAGAAATCCAACAGACTATCACTGAATCACCTCGCTCCTACACTTTGCCATTTAGACACCATAGATCCGATAGTTACTGAAGCATCGGGTTGTACCCAGTGTATCATTAATTATTTTTTATGATTATCCCTATAATTATTGTTTTGAATCTAATATTATTGCGTCCGTGGAAATATTGCCCACTCGAGGAAAGTGTACAGTCCACGCCAGCCGTACTGTACGCGCGATCCTTTCATATAAAATTAGACGACAGACATTTGAAAATACGTGGAAATGTTAACGTTGCAATACTCTAACTTATAATACGGAAAACGTGGTAAAGTTCACCAATGCACCTTACGCTAGGCCGGGTTGACGCATGTCTCCAAACGTAAATTACTATCAAAACTACTAATGGTTCTCCTAATTCCCTGTAATGGTACCATTCAATATAGACATATTACTTTCATGATTGACGGGTTGCGATACGTTTGTGTCAAACAACGTTACTCTGTTCATTGATGAACTCTACTTTCCTCGCAGCTCAGTTTGTCTGGCTACTTAAAAATGCCACTCATTCATAGATTTCATCCACAGTTTATTTCTCATATCAACCACAGGTGTAATTTTTTTTTTGAGTTTCGGTATATTCACTATCGAACTAAACTCCCCAATGGCATATGAATTTATTTGTGGGGATAGCTAGCAATAACATAATATGGAATTTTAGTGGAAATTTGTGGAGGCAAGTAGCAAATTTGTTTTTCGTGTACCACCGGGTAATACCCGGTGGTACAGGACTTCAAATTCGGTTGATGCTTTCTGCTTTGTCCTTTCGACCTGTAAATAAAGATGGCGTTGTTTGATCTCCTTTTGATGGGTGACCAAGTGTCCAATCGAATTGAGCTTGCTGGAAACGAAATAGCCAAACCCGCTGGCGAACCAAATGAAATATCACATGACACCCACCCCACCCACCCCCGCCATCCACTAATACCTGTACATATTATAGATATGAATTGGACGAATTTGGAATTAAATATAGCACTATGCGTTAAAGAAAGCAATTTCTCTTTTTCTCAATGACATAACTCATTTGAAAATATAGAGAGTGGCAAATGCTGACTTACCAAACTCTTTAAGAAACTATATACAAGGCATTTTAAATGACGTGTTCGGACAGATCGAAACATGCCGAGTCCTTTTCGACTCTTGAAGGTAGGTGTGTAAAAGCTCCAACAGTTTCATGAACATCACACCGTGCGAGTCTAGCAGCTTCGCAGTGATTTCTAGCCACGTTTTGCTGTCCATGAGGGCTAGAAATTATGGCGAAGGTAATGCAACAACTGTCCACGTGACCTCTTCTTGAATCTGTGTTGACGCTACTCGTTCTGAAACCATAGAAACCAACTGAGGGTATGAAGGGAATCACTATGTGCAGAATTCCCCGAAGCAGTGAAGTAACGGTAAAACTCTCACGACTGACACTCATCTCACACACCTTCCTGTTCTCCTTCAGTAGCTTCCTCAGTTATCTATTCCGAAATGATATATCGTGAACGCGATGTCTGTAATTACATGTTAGTCTGACCGGGAAGTTGCCTCATTCATGATGGATCAGTTGCTCCATTTTGTAAACTTTTAGAATCGCTGTGAACTTTCTCCTAACAGGAGAAGATAAAGAGACTAAAATTATGTTTCAGCGAGGTGATGAAACATTTCCATCTTTAGAACCAATGATAAAAATTAAACCAGTCGTAGCAAGTTTATTGGTCCTTGAGCTGAGTCAAATGGAAAGGCTTTGTTTTTTTTTGTTTTTTTTGTTTTTTTTTTGTTTTTTTGTTATTCTTGGACGCTGTTTTATTTTTGTTTTTAATTTTTATTTTTAGTTGACAGCGTTTAGGAATTCTTTGTCCAAATTAGGAACAAGTGCACGAGCATTCGATCAAGCTGCCGAGATAACCCAGCAAAACATTAATTGGATGAAAAGAAACAAGTTACAACTTCAAACCTGGCTTGGTTAATCGGACCGCCTAGAGGTTGTTGGTGAAACCTGCAGAGATGAAAAGAAATGTGTATTATGTATCTACATGTTAGTTTTCTGAAACTGGGGTGGAATGAATTCGTATTACGTCAACATTTGTTTTTATATTGTTATCGCCTGTTTTTCTTCTAAGGAAAAGTGCTTCACAGCCGAACGCGTGGAGTGTGCAAAAGCGAAAATGGGCTGTGAAAATGTAGATTTACGCAGCTCATCATCTGCTAGCTTGACGGGGATCAGGACAACTATCTGCCTATATCCACTCACGAACCATTTTAACGCGGTCGACCACGTGGCGTGGAGACTGATAGGCCATCGCACCAAACACATTCTTTGTCTCGTCGGACAGAGTAATCGTCCCCTGAGTTCCAAAGTGTTCTATGTGCCTACGGGCACATAGGACATGTTGGAACTAAGTGGACGTAATCCTGACAGATAGCCAGCTAAGCTCTCAAGCCATCAGTCACTTTTTCTTATTAATCCGATGCTGTTAATAGGGACCTTTCGCACAATGAACGATGGCTGAAGAGAATTACGAATGGAGCACAACGTCACAGGAATTCGGGTTCTTCCTATTAGCTATCGTTTGCCCTTATCCGTAGTAACGATTACGATTTTCTCATAAAAACTCGCAGGTATATCATATTGTAAAACATGTCTGAGAACGTGTATCCGCCACTTAATGTCGTGGTCCACTCTAAGATTATGGCCTTAAACTGTAATCGCTATGTAATCTAAATTTCCATCTCTTACTGGCAACAAAATCATTCGTCGCCACGCTACACGAGAAAATTACGAAACACAAACAAAAACAAATCACCAATTCTGAGAAAAGGTTTTTTAACCGCCCGACGAATTTACGACTACCGTTAACCTTTCGTAATTTGTATCAGTCATCGAAAGGTGTCTATTACCTGTAACAACTCAAATAATTAAATAGTCCATGGAATATTTCAGTTGGTGGCTCTTCTGACCAATGCAAATATTACAGATGAATGAACCTAAAAAATAAGACAAACATCAATTTTCTTGAATTAAAGCACGAAATGCTTCTCAATGGAAACTTGATTTAATGGCATTACCAATACTAATAGACATGTTTTGGTTAGTAAATAATGAATACTCCATTTAACTGTAGTTTTATTTTTATTCCGCATAGTTCCACAAACTGTGTTAATATGTTCATGTTTTGCAAGGGGAATTAATACTTATTTTCTAAAATACATATAACCGGAGCACGAACTAATATCTGTATAACTCTGTGGGTGAATGGACATCAGTAAACTGAAATCAACAGGAGTCTGCGAACGAAAAGTAGATAAACGGGGAGTCCAAAACAGCGTCGGAATTCTAACATTATTAGATTGGTTACTTGAGAGCTTGAAAAATATCATGCTGCTCAAAGAGCGGTGTTTTCTAGTTTACTGACCTGTGAATAAGACCAGAACTACAAATATTCTGCGACAAATCGAAATTGGACTCTGCAAAAGTCGTAATTTCCTTGAATCTCGATCCGAAATAAATTAAATTGTATGGATATCAGAAAGACCCTCTGCGAATTACTGTCGGCATTTATTATAATTTAGCAGCATGTGTTGCACATTCTGGACGAAGTGTAGGCTTTGAATCAACGGGACAAGGACTGCGACCTCAATTCCTGACCCATTCCCCGCCTCTGCACACACACAATACGGATAATGGGGCGATCAAGTGAAGTCAGGGCAGGCGAGTGGAATTTCAGCCTAAGGATTGAATTATGTTATGAGGTCCAGGACCATCGACAGTTCCTAGCTTATGGTATTGAAAATATGGTCGTTGTCTCGACACGGCGAGAAGGAGAGTATGCGGTGAGGCATGAGCGGGGTAACCGAGGACAGGACGGCCATCAAAGATCATTGTAGGCCAAATTGGGACTATTTTCCGGGATATGATATCCCGGGGAGTATTCTGAATTTGGACTGCAGGACTCGCCATTTGAATGAAACCCTACATGGAATGACATAACTCTTTACCCAACGACTCGGCCATATCCGCCCGCGTAATATGTAAATTCAGCAGCTGGAAAAATATTATTTTTCAAACAATTTCCAGCAACCCATATCATGTGACCCTCTTTTTTGAAAATTATATTTAAAATAATAAATTTTGATATCGTCTGTGTTGGGCAAAGGGTTAAACAAAATGGATAGCAGACTGAGCATTTCCATTGACCCCCTCATCAGTAAGTGACTGCTGTTTTTATTCCAATTCAATGACCAACTTCCGTCGGTAGTGCTGGGCCAGGTACAACCCCTTTCGAATTATCAGACTCTGGGGTTACAAACCTTGCTCAAATACTCTAGCCGACCCTGATTACTGATCACTGAAGTGGATAAAGGGGTAAAAAGTAAAGTTTGTCTAATTTAACATAGTTTTTTGACGCCTCAGTCGCTCTTTGTCTATCATGTGATTGACTAGCCTGACTTTATTGACACAATTAATGGGTTTGAGTTCAGTTCGTGAAATCGGTTGTTCTCCTCTGCTTAATTACCAGATGTTTTTTTTTTATTATTTCACGAAATGTCGATACAAATATTTATTTTGGTTTGTTTTGTTAACATAAATGTTCGTTTCTGATGCAATGGCTTTTGCACAAATGCGAGAAATTATTCAGTGCTCCAGCTTCAGATATTTGGATAGTATTTTTTATTATTATTACACGCCATGCGGTCAATGAAAATCCGTTCCGCACACATGTGCCGCACTGAAATTGACTGCCTATTTTAACTAGAAGCGAAGTCTCACTGTAATTTTCTGCAAATTGTGCATCGCATTTCTAATTTGAATCGCTGCGATAGTTAAAAATAGTAACACGTGTTCCCATCACAAATTTTGTTGGTGATAAAATGTGTTCTTTTTGTTGATAGTTCGTCCTGTGAGTTCCATGTGTTCTATGTGCCTACTGGCAGCCTACTGGCACATAACCGACATTGGAACTCAGAAGACGAGTTGTCAAAAAAATTGCCGAGTGTCCTTCTGATAATTGCTTTATAACACATGGAGTTGTTTAATAAACACAGAGTGACAGATGCGTGCGAATGGGTTAATCGTCATGGCAATCGTGCCGTCGCGGAAGGATAAAATGAGAGGCCGCAAGCAGGGGTGCTTTCCGAAATTGAGGAGTGGTGTAATGGCCAGCATCAGCAATATCTGCGCATTGAATGCCTGTCCGGACGCCGGACATGTCGTTGTGGGAGAGCTAAAGACGTAGTTGTCTACCGGGGATCCACCTCCGGAAAAAAACATTGAAATTTAGTTCCCAAAACTTGTCAAACGAAATGGGCATTGCTGTCTAGGTGGTGTTACATGAGTTACACACAACTAAACTGGGTTCAGCACGACTGACAAGTCCAGTAAGTGCTCGCTGTGTTAGCTTTGCCTAAAGATCAAGCCACTCGATATCTTGAATTTGTATAGAAACAACCTCCACGCGTTCCCCTTTCCTTCAGCAAGGCATTATTGCACCTAACGAAACTCTTGTTTGTGAATTGCGGTGGTTATATATTGTCGTTAGATTAAGTGGAAGACAGTTTCATGACGTTTTGTTCCCCGATACAATTTGGTTTTGGATCGGGTTTTTTGGCTTTTTGGGACACGGAAACGACTCATTTTGTACCCTCAATTTTTTAAGGCCTAATTATCACATTTCTAGAAAGACAAAATGCGTCGATGATCATGGTCTACGATAAGTTTGTGCGAAAATCAAGGCAACATTGTTCTATGACAGGAACACCACTTGTAATAGTTTGAAAAATAGTTACCAGAAAGAGGGACGCGCCAACAAAACACTTTTTTAATAATGAGTGGGAACACATATATTATCGAAGAACTACCCGGGCTGCAATGATCTCAACTGCGATCCGTTAAACCACTCCTTAATTGGTGAGTGTAGTACAAGTTTGTTCAGTCGCGCTGCAATGGGACACACTGTTAACCCTTTACCTAACGTGAAAAGCAGACGACACTTGCAAAAAAAAAATCTTGAACAACTAATTTTTTCATTTTTTGTCTCAAAAACATAGGTTATGACCCCTCATTGGAACGAGCTCGACGAGCTCGTTCCAATGAGGGGTCATAACCTATGTTTTTGAGACAAAAAATGAAAAAATAAGGAAAATTCACTGACGATTTTTGAAAACAGCGCTGGCCGGTTTTGGCCGTTACGTTAGGTAAAGGGTTAATGCTGGACAACAGCTTGTTCACGCAAAGCCTGTCGCATAGAAGAATTGTTATAGATGGTTGTCACTTTGGTGTTGAGACCCGGATCTCCCGCAGAACATTAGTCATGGGAAGCAACTATGTCGTGAAGAAAGCTGTGGCATTCGACTACGGCTTTTGTCACAATATTGCCGATCATCTTGTATAGTTATGGCGGATGTTGGCTGTATTTTGACATACTAAAATGAATGTGTACTTTAGAACTATTGAGCAAATTCATTTCATAGTCGGGCAAACACAGAAGACTCTACACCAATGTCGGAAGACAGTTACTGACCAGCTTGCCACCCATTGCGTACTTAACTGGAAAGGACATTACTAGGAGGGGGGGGGGGGGGTCAGGTTAGTGGCATAGGTGGCGGTTTTCTCATCCAGCAACATTTGCCATTTCCATTAAAAAGATGTCAGGAACACTTGCATCTTTAGCTAATGGGCAATGCCGAAACTGGTAGATATTTGCCAAATGTAAAGTTTAAGTTTGGTTTCGTTGTTTGGGTATTACCCTTCACCCAACGCAGACGATATCACAATTTATTATTTTAAATATAATTTTTTTAAAATTTTTCAAAAAATTCAACAAAACCATATCATGTGACCCCTCGTTTTTCAACTCCTGAATTTGCATATTGCGTGGACGGATGCGGCCGATTCGTTGGGTAAAGGGTTAAATTGACTTCGTACTAACTATGCTTTTCCCTCTACCCAACGAATCGACCGCATCTGCCCGCTTAACATATAAAATTAGTAGTTGAAAGAAAAATTGTTTTTCCAAATATTTTAACAAACCATATCACGTGACCTCTCATTGGAACGATCTCGTCGAGCGCTGTCCAGTGACGTGTCACGTGACATGGTTTTGTTGATATTTTTTTTAAATTTGAAGAAATAATATTTTGTTGTAATAAATTTTGGTTTCGTCTTCGTTGGGTAAACAGTTAAGAAGTCGAATTCAAAATGTATAACTATGTTGCATCTCCGTGTCAACGATTTCCATTGTTAATAATGCCTACATTGTATCTTTGGTCATGGAATAGTAATAGAGTTGTGGTCACTATAAGCAACAGGCAATCTTGAGGAATTCAAAATGGCTTTCAAGATATTGGCCTAAATAAGATACGTGTGGAGTTTATATCCGCGTTCGCTGGAAATTCAATCTTTGCATTTGTAGACTATAAGACTCTCCAACACCTCGACTGATCGAGATGAAACATGTCACCTAGGAGTAATTTGACCAGGAAAGGGGATTGCGGTGGGTCTAGACCGCGCCCGACCGTGCATTATCCCTTCAACAAATGCACGTAAAAGTTCAACTCTTACTTGTCACGAACGATTTAGACGATATTTTGACTGAGACGAATTTTTGTGCTATGCTTAATTTAATATGGAGAGGGAAATGGGATGGGCCTCGATCGCCACAGGCATCGCGTTAACCAATGAATCAGTGGAATGTCGAGTATATTTCGTCTACGAAGCGCCTGACCACATCTAATCAAAACTTGGCAACTTGGGGGTAATTTGACCAGGAACAGGTCATAGGATGGGTACCGATCACGTTAGACGTCACAATATGTGATATAATGGATATATTACCTTTAGAATATACTGTGCCTCGACCGATTGAGACAAAATTGGGCACCAACGTGTAATTTGCCTGGTGTGCAGATATTGGGGTGGCTCCCGCTTGCGTCCAACGTTGCGTTCTTGCGTTAACAGTTTCACCTACGAAACGGTGGAGTATAGTTTTATTAGCGTTTTTTAGTTGGCTATAACCTCGGCCATGCCTCGAGCAATCACGTCAGTCGCCCCCCCCCCCCCCCCGCACCTGTTCCCGTTAGTCGCTTCGTCTGCAATCTATTCTGAAGTGGTATGTCGTGAAAGCGTTGCCTGTAATTTCTCGTTAGACCGAATAAGAAGTTGTCTATGCGCCCTTTCTGCTTTAGACTCAAGAAGAGAAATATGGTTCGAATGGCGACTATCCTGTGTGACGCTGGATAACATAGGCGTGTACATTAAGTGATGGTTAAGGTCAATCCGTGCCCGTGCCCCCAAATCCCCGATGTTCAAAACCTGAAATAACTAAGGGCTAGTCTTTGGATGGGTTGCAGTCTGGGCGATCGATTCGGACTCCCGCGTTGTTTTCTTGGGCAAGGCAATTAACCCCAGTTGTCCACATTTGGGCACCATGACGCCGGGCACTAAGGCGTACTACACGTCGATGATGCGCATGTCTTCAACCAATCTAACTCTGCCTGTGCTGCAGTGCGGAGTTACGATGTTGGGGAGTTGGCAGATGCTCGTCGTTGCTCGGTGGTTCTCTCTGGGTACTCTCACCTCCTCCACCCGTAAAACTGTCATCGACACGGCAGTTTTACGGGTGGGGGAAGGGTCGTTTAACCATAATAAATAAATAGTAATGTGGGCTCGGTAAAGTTTACGAGTTATCAGAAGTAACTTGGGTGGTGTGAATTTTACGTGCGGTGTTGTGTAATCCATTAACTAATAACCCCAGAAAAGAGCAACGCGGGGATGCCCTTCTATATTTTCCGAGAACTGAAAATCTGGCATCATATGAATCACGACGATCGCGTCTGATATCGCGTTAGCTCATTCTACACAGAAACACCGTGATGCACTGTTAACTTTTCAGAGATATTGACCTAAAACGCGGTATCCTAGGAAGATTTTTATCCAAAGTAACGTGGGCAGCGTGAAATTTACGTGCGGTCCCTCCTTGATCTATTAGGAATTAACCCATCGACCAGAGCAACACCAGAATGCATTCTTACATTTTCAGGGATATTGAGCTGAAATGTTGCATCTAGGTGTTTTTACCAGGAAAGTGGCATGGGTAGGTCTCAAATCTTACATTAACTCATCAACCAATGCAAATGGGGATGCATTCCTACATTTTTTTCAAAAATGTAGAACTAAACTCAGGTTGCTAAGGAGTTACCTTAAGCTTGAATCTCGGACTATATGAACCTAACCAAGGAATATCCTCTTTATTTTTCAGACCCAAACAAATAATTACAAAATATTCTCAGTTCTGATCCAGGTTTCTGGCAGCGTTATTCTTTCTCACCTTTTCTCATATTTTGGCTAGTCCGGAGTTTCTTCATCTCCTCGCTGGAGTTGCCGGGACTTCAGATAACTGAACTACTGTGAATCTGCGCTCACGACTTTGAATCTGAGTTTACGCTGACGTTTCTGTACAACTGTCTTCTTTTATCGCTTCATCCACCAAATCCTTACTTATTGCCGTCTTTGATTCCTCGGCATACAAGAACGCAAGGCACTCCATTCAGGCCTGAAAATAAGCAGCCTGACATTTGCAGAATGAGGTCTCCAGAGGGTGAATTTGATGATGTTATTCCATACAGTGGGCCAATTTATCCTCTGGGTACCTCTTTCTGTTTAGTTTTGAGATCCTTATTCAGACTGAGGTTCACAGAGGGTAAATTTAGTGATGCTACCCTGCTGTGCAGGGTAGCATCACTAAATTCAGCCTATGAGGACCTCATTTTGCAGATGACAGTCTGCTTATTTTCTGGCTTGACTCCATTATGCTGGGTCACACCAATTTACCAATTGCGGGAAAGAAAATTGTATCTGATAAATACCGTGTCGTCAGAGGCGAACTGGCCATATGGTCTACCAGGAAAATTCCAGGGTACCCCTTATTAGGTGGCCCATGGGGCCCCCACAATTGAAGCACCCCAACACCTGTTGGTGCCTGAAATTTCGTGAAAACACCCAACAGGTGAAATGGATCTGATTGCAATGGCAAGTCCACATAGGGAACATTTCAATATACAAGCAGTCAAGTCTGCCACTAATCGCTCAGATGAAAGGAAACAGCGTTCTTTTAATTTGAAAATTCAAACTGTTCTCCTATTGGGCCGGAGTATGGTCGGCCTGATGGGTCCGCGCAACCCCGTTGATACTATTCTTGCCGGATGAGTGACGAAGATGATACCAAAATGCCATAGAAATGCCCTCTGTGTGAACTGCCATTGATTACTCAGATGCAAGGAAGCAGAGCTCTTTCAACTCGAGAAAACAAAATGTTCTCCGGGTTCCAGGGTCAGCCTTGGTTCATTTGCCGGTAACTTTTCTTGACCCAGTCCGCCAGTGTGTATCGTTATTACCGTAGCAGTAAAATTCCCCCGACTTCCCGAGAAACAAAAGCACGAGCGCTTGACAGATTATTTCAGTGGTACTGGTAATCACTTGTCATTATTTTCAAAAACTGATAATACTGCAACACACGCAGCGTTTAATATTCCTATCCCCAACAAACATTCCATACTCTAGGGAAGTAAGTGCACGATCCTCTATATAAACAACCCACCATGCAAAACACCAAAACAAAAATTAGGAATAAATTGACGTCATGTATTTAAAGAGACCCATGCGCGCTACAAAATGGAGTTCCTTACATGTTTTCGCAAATCAACAACCTATCCATTGGGTGGCCTCTGGAACTGTACTTAATTTAGTTCGTACTATCATTTTCGACTTGAACCGCATACTCGAGTTGAGTGTGTTTATTTTGTATCACCATGTGTAACTGCGTCCAAGTAGAGGGAATAATCTCACGACTCGTTAGGTTGAGAAAATTTAAAACGGAATCCCATTATTGTGACCAATTGAGTGTGGCTTTTCGTTCGCTAACGAATATTTTCGAGAGGTTATTGTTATGGGGTTTGTTGACTGATAAAATTGGTATGTGCTCATTGTGCTTGTAAAAATTGTTTTATCGTACTCGACTCGTTTTCGTGGAGGCATACCTACTCCTCGCTTTAGCCCGACTCGTAGATATATGTCCCCACAAAACGAGTCGATTTGTGATAAAAGAGTATGTACAGTACGCGGAGAGTGGATTGTAACTCAATCGCTCGCAGAGTGGAGTTATCACCCGAGCTATAACTTTCAAATTGTGTACACATCGACAAAAACACAAGCAATGTTTCAGCCAATGGACCTCCGGGTTTAACCCGGAGGTCCATTGGCTGAAACTTTGCTTGTGCTGGTTATGCTTTGCAACAAATTTGCAATTATAGCTTGAGTGAAATCTCCACTCTGCGGGTGATTTAATGATAATACACTCTCTAAGTACTGTACATAGAGATTATTACCATTATGTGGATGTACAAAATATGTATCCGAGTCGAGCGCAGGTTTCTAAGGGCAGATCACGACGAATCGAACACGAGTCGTGATCTACCCTTAGAACACGGATACATATTTTGTACATCCACATAATGGTAATAATGGTAATACTCATTTTATCTTACAATATAATGGGGATAAGTCAAGAATGTTGACGAATAAATAACGAACTATTTATTCGTACGGACGAACAAAAAGAAAACAAATGGAACTCACGCGAAAGGAACGTGCTTGTATCAGACCCCCTGAGACAAACATGCACATAACACATAATTATGTATTGCTCAGTCTACAGAATGGAGAGAACGAGGAAAGTTGAGTGTCACTAAAAGTCTCCCAGACATTGCTGGGAGGAGTTAAAATATTCCTTAGCACGTTAACGTGTTAAATAATTCTGCGTTAACGAGTTAAATGACGTTAAATGTTAAAATGAACAAAATTTTAATAACTTCGACCATTTTGATTGATTTGAATTTGAATATGATTGAACTTAGGCACATTAACCGTAGTGAAGTCAGTTCTCTCAGGTTATCGTAAATTCTAACATTCAGCGATGTTTTCATTTAAGAATACAATCACTATGGCCGTATCCTTAGAAAGAGACACCCGCCGTTGTTCGAATACCAGTCCTCACATGGCAAATAGGCGTTCGGATAAAGCTGATATTGCTGTATCGTCAAATATCGGCGGGCCAACTTCGCCAACATTGGTAGGAGGGCAACGGACGTCTAAGTTATTCGTGTTCTTCAATTTCGTCAAATGAAGCAAAATTCGACGTCATCGGCATGCGCGATCCGGCTTGGTTAAACACAAGATAACGACGCAATGCTACATATTATACAATTATAATCTTCAAAGTTAAACGTTATTAACTTTGTTAAATTGTTTTAACGTTGTTAAAATAGTTTAAAACTTTAACGTTTGAAACGTTAACTGCTCCCCGCCCTGCTCCCAGAGAATGGCTTCCAATGCGATCATTACTAGCTGGATGGACAGCTCCGTGGTATAGATACATAGGCGACTATTTTTCGAATAAGGAGTTATCCATTCTTATTTTCGCCCTACGATTCGAGTTTGTCTAGTCGAACGCACCTTCATCATGGAGTGCATTCTTTACTCGACATCGTGAAAATTAGAACTCAATAGCCAAACCGACATTCCTTCGTTTTGAGACAAAAATATATTGCACGCGACATTCTTCGAGATATCCTCTGAATCTCCCGACAATTTCAGCCGCGCAGCGCACACCGTCTCGGAGAAGTTAAAACATTTTTATAGATTATTGAACAAAACACATTGTTGTCATGACTACCTGTGAACCGTTAACCGGATGGATTAAAAAATATCTCGATGCTACAGTATCCCAGTATATTTTCATTTCTCTTATCGACGAGGAACCACATTGAAAACACAGTGAAGACCTCAACTGGGAAAACGACAAAGGTATCTTTTTTCCATCTTTTGACCATGTGATATGTTTGTTTTTCTCTTTCTGATGAATATAATATATATTTCTATGACTTCATAATAATATATAGAGGATATCTATGCTGTTTAGTGAATATTGGGAATTATCTCACGAGTGTGGACCTGAACAAGCGCTCGTGAAAAATAACACTTTCTACAGGGCTCAAAATAAGCGGCGTCGCGTCGCTTTTTGCTGTGCAAAACTTGCAAAAAGCTACACAATGTTCAAGTGTGTATAGCATTTTGCGATACAAGATAATCAACTGCAGCCTATTAGGCTGCAGTTGATTATCTTGTATCGCAAAATGTAAATGACAATTTGAAGAAAACTAATTCACTTTTGCTTTACTTCTGATTGCGGAACATTCCAGGCATAACTCAGATTAACTCTCCATCAAGCATCATTAGCAACTTCATATGTAAGATGAATTCTATTGGTTTAAATTCTTCCTGTTTTTACAACATTTTGCATAAAATGTACATTAGAAATAACTCCAAGCCCATCAAATTAAAACTCCTAACTTCCATTTTGAGAACTCTATTGAACAACCAAGACGCTATTTGAAAATATCCAAGTCCATGCAACCATTAAACGCAGTTCAGTTGAAAAGAAAAATGTTTCATGTGTTGCAGATCATTTGGAAATGCCCAGAAATGGATGGAAACTATTCTATCTACTTAGAAGAATTCAATACAAAACAGCAAAACATAACTCTAAATACAAAAATAACTATGTAATTTTTACAAAATGCTATTCATTTTTTTTTTAAATGTGTAGCATTTTGCTTCGCAAAGAAAAAAAGTTATTTTGAGCACTGCACTTTCAGGTCCACACGAATAAGAAAATGCCCGATATTCATTAAAGCAGAGTAGATTTTATTTTTATTATATGCTACATGACCTTTCAGCCCAATTCGACTGCAAACAGTTTGAAGACAATAGCAAAAAGATGCTAATCATTCCTTCTAGGCGACTTTCAAGGCGACGCCATGCGCCGAAGTGTAACGTCATTTAGGAAGCTACTGAAAACATTCATCGTGTGGACCTGAAAATATTATTTTTCACTCGCGCAAGCGCTCGCGAACAGTAAACCTTTCAGGTTCACACTCATGAGATAATTCCAGATACTGACTAAAATAGAGCAGATTTTCTTTTTTTTATTATATGCTGCGAGACAGCCCGATTCGACAAGAAATGCGTATGTTTCAAAACAATAACAAAGATCAGCTGATCGTTCCTTCAAGGCGACGTGATGTGGCGTAGCGTGACGTCATTTAGGAGCTACTTGGGGATATTCCTCGATATCCGTCGGGTCATAATTTGCGATAATTCACAGGCTAGCATATAATAAATGTATTTTTGAAAGATGACGACGCTTTCAAACCTCATTTCCTCTACGTTACTGCTGCCCACAAGACATTAAACAGCAAGTGGGCAAAATCCATTGTAAATCTGTAGAGAAGCCAAACCGGATTTGCTCCCTTGACCTGGTCGGTGACAGGCTATTTCCGATTGGACTACCGAGGCTTAATATATGGTAAATGATATGGAAGGAATGCACCCCCATCGTCAGATGGATCTTTTATTATCTCTCGGTTAAATTTTGGAAAAAGGGTATCAAGTCCCGCGTTCTCATAAAAGTCTATCTTAATTATGTCCATACAATATATGTTAATTCATACATTGATTTGAGGGGTTTGACGAGTACCAAAATCATGCATTTTCCTGGGAACCTAATTCTATCTTCTCTGTGCAACATGTATCCCAATCCGGATGCATTTTTGCGCATATTTTGTTATATGACAGCAACGAAACGGGTGGGTTGATGGACCATACGATTCGTCTGACCGGCTCGTGAGATCCCAGTTTCAGCCCAGCCGCCCGAGCCAGACAGCCATCAGAAAGTCAGCAAGTCATGATATAAAGAGTTTACAACCACCCTCGTGTGCTTCCGTGTCCCAATTCAATTCCTGTCTGCCCAGTACATCTTCCATGGGGCACTGAGTCTTCTCACCTCTTATTCCCCTATGTTCTTTATCAGTCCCGGTATATCCTGCATAAATACACCAGGACGGGAATGACCCCCCCCCCCCCCCAAGATGTGGGACACCACATCCAACGGTCTCGCCAATAGCGCACGAAAATAGCTGAATCTTCTGTTGTCACTGCCAAACAGGTAGGGCCCGGCGAATCATGGCATTTCTCTCGAATTGAATCACGCAAACGATTCGAAATCGAATTGAATCCAGAATCAAACCCACCTTTCCATTGTTACGACACTACGGACATCTGGTGGTGTTCACCTCCCTAGTGAACCCAGTGTGGACAGGCAATCTAGTCTATTAGGAAATTGAGAGGTATCACAAAGGATGTCGAAGAAAAGGCCATTTATCGTCCTTTGAGTGTAACAAGGCACCATCTGCAATACCAATACATTGCCGATGGCAGCTTAGTAAACTTAAGGGACGATATCAGGGGCGGCGATCGATCTTCAAAATGGGGGGAGGGGAGGGGGGGGGGGGGCTGGATCGGACGATGGACGTACGAAAATTGTAAATTCCAAGGTCCCAAAACCCCCATTTTCATGCATCTGAGCGGATATTTTGAGATTTGTTAGATGTGCACACTTTGAGAGTCGTTAGAAAACGAGGGTAAAGCATACAGGTGAGGACTATTTTTCAGCTTTCGTCGTGACGACCAATGCTGATAAATAGACCTCACCTGTATGCTTTACCAAACGTTAACAGCAATTATACTGTCTGTGGATTATCTTGTCTGGGGTGGATTTGGTATTTGTATGTCTGTAAGATTACGAACAATTTCAGTTAACCGATTTTTTAACAGACTGCATACATTTTAGCGTTTGCTGCCACTTACTGCAAAAAATTATCCGAAATCCATCGAAACTGAACCAGTACGAGAGAAACATAGCTGGCGAAAATATGAGGGAGGCTCTGGATCCGCCCCTTGTTTCACTAGTCATTGGTTGTGTTAAAATATATGCATACATAAACATGGCCCGGCAAAAAAGGTTGGAGGGACTTAGCCCACCACGACCCCAACCCCCCCCCCCCCCCCCCGGTTCCGCGGCCCCTGGATATATTGTGCAAACGAGCCGTAATGCAATCTCCACTATCGCTTCAAATGTCCTTTTTGTGAATTTTCCGACTGATTTTGTACTATATAGGTAGACAGGTTTGTTCCATTTTGTTCATCAGAAACCTACAGGGTGAGTTGTTATCTTCAGAAAGTCGACAATAAAGAATTTCAGGAAATCCAAATCTCTTCAGGATTTTTTTTTTTTCGAATAATCGGGATGATTTTGAATCTAATCAAATCAATTTCAAATTCGAAATCGAATCGAATCTCGAACGTTCGCCGGACGCAACAGACAGGTCAGGGTTACACGAGAAACCGTTCAATCAAGAAATCACCTAATGTCCCAATTAGTCATACTACCACTGTAGAGAGGTCTAGTAATAAAGGAACTGAACTGAATTGCCGCTCATAGCCCCAGCCAATTTCTGTTTAGTTTGTTGTCTTCCCGACGACAAACAACATTTCCTCAAAGCTAAAAATATTGAAAGTTTGGAAAAATAACCAGCTGCAGTTCGCCACCATGAATTTGAGAAAAGCCATTTTATAAAGAACGAACACACATTTTACTCTTTGTTTCCTGTTTTTTGCAAACGGATAGCGTCCATATTGAATGATGATTTTCTTTGATAAATGAGCCCATTCTTATGACATACATGGAGATATGTTTAACCAGCACCTGTTAATTGATGCATCCTACATGTCCATTGAACAGCCTCCTTATATAAAATAAGTAAACCAAACTGCAGTTCAAATTTTCGGTTTCCAGGTCGTCGCTGGCATAAATGAGCATTTTGTACTGTAGCATTTCACGGGTCTACCACTGGAAGCGGATTACCAGTATTTTCACAATGTTTCGTTTATTATGGGCAACAAAGTGACATATGCAATGCTTTAGCACAGAGAGCATTGTTGTGGTGAGCCTGTGCGAAGGTTAGTTTATACGCTGACAGAGTGAACTTGTAGATAGAGGATATCTAGTGTTTTTGAGTGGATACCGAAAATTATCTCATGAGTTACCGAGACAAATGTTTATTTTTTGCAAGCGCTTGAGCTAGCGAAAATACCCATTTCTTTCAGTCACAAGTGAGATAAGTTTCGGTCTCCACTCAAAAACACTAGATTTTCTTTTTATTATACGCTTTTTATAAGAATCTGATAATTCCACTCGTTTCAACCTTGAATTGATGCATGAAAGTCGACAGGCATTGAATCATTGATACGCGGAAGTGATTTGATCGATCCTATGAACAGATAGCGTCTTGCAATCTGATTTAGCTGGCGGGTTTCTAGTCCAAACATGGCCTAAAAGTCCGCAATGCAAGTTATTGGTTTGGTACGTCCTTTGAAAGGACGTACCAAAGCAAAAACTTATATTACGGAGTTTCACACCTTGTTTGGATTTGCGGTTTTCATACATCAATTCAAGGTGAATACGCGTTGAATTTTTACTTGAAATGATTGGTATCCACTCAAAACCACTAGACATACTTTTCATTATACGTTTTTAGAAGAAATTGATCATTTCCAGTGATAATTTGACTCGTATTCACCTTGAAGTGATGCTTTGAAAGCCGCCATTTTGATTGATACCATGAAAGTGAAAATTTATAAATCTTCACAGTGGGGGAAAAGATTTCTATCTTTCCGCAATTTCTCCGATAATCTATCGTTTAGCACATAATAATTTTTTTTTCTACGTACAGACTGCTCATAATGTGGAGGTAAATACTTTAGGGTCTGTTTGCGAAGACTGTTCTAGATTCATTCTAACTTTAAAAAGAACGATAGTATTACCGTCCGTGTTACATGGATTGGGGTTGAATACGCCAAACTGGTGGTCCTCGAGGAAGAATAGTACACGCACCATTCGGTGGTTAATAATTATTCTTCGAGGACCACTATATTGGTCCAGTTATCGGCATGTCGTGAAATAATTATTATATTATATAGAAAAAAAATAAGAAAGAATTTCTGCGACCCATGGGGATATCAGTTCTAAGAACATTATCTATTGCCAAGGGCCTTTCCCAATACAAGCATTTTCATTCTTGAACTTTAAAATAACGAAACTGAATTCCGAAAAAAATCTCTTAAGAGGCTGGGTTGTGTTCCATCAGACTTACGCCCTAGAAAATTCCACGTCTATTTCTACTAAGTGTATACGCCAACAACATGTCAAAACTCTGTTTCTCAAGCCTGTATGATCATTTTAGCTAGCGCATGCTCTGTTTTTAGAACCAATGCAAGCTTAAAAAAATAAATAGTAAATGGTTTATGTCTGATATTTTACCCAAGTTAACAAAATATGTAAATTTGTCCCTTGAGTGCAACAAGGGACAAAAAAACCCACCACCACCCAGGCTATTCTGCAGATTACGAGGCCTAAAACATAAAACAAACCAAGAACATGAACTTTTGATGACAAAGAAATAATTACAAAAATAAAAAAAACGGCCGCCCACATGCAATTATACAAAAAAATGGCACAAAAAACGGACGATTTACTGTGCGGGGACCTAATGTACAATTATTTTTAGAACCCTCGGTGGGTAAAACTACGGGAAATAAACTACAACCACTTCCAGCCAGCCACAGGAAGGGAGTGTCAAGTGGGGTATAATTTATTTGTATTATGCTATACTTCTTTGTTTTTGGGGAGTTTTTTTTTTGTATTGTGCCTGAAATTGTATTGTGTTGAAATCACGAAAAACGGCAAGCAAAGGTTGCATACGCCAGTTTGTGGTGTTCCACAAAAAGCAAGAACAGCCAACTGTTTTTTTTAAACTGACAGTTAGTGTTGATACTCATCAAATCAAGAATAAATAACATGCACAACATACAAACATTGTTCTTGCTAACAGATATTCGGTTCCATCTCAGTAACGAGGGCAGAGGGTCTAGACCCAATGAATTTCAGTAAGTTTTAGTTTTTATACGATGGGAAGCAGCGTCATTGAGTATAGCGTTTGTCGGAAAGTGAGTTGTCGTTCTTGGACTATCTACTGGAGGTTGGTATTTGTGGTATTGCAAACATTATGACTCCATCTTATAGCACATTTTCAATGTTTTTTCCCAGTGGGGAAAACTCAGGGACACCACCCTACCAACTCACTCCAGTCAGGTGGATTGAAGAAGGGAGACCGGGGTGTCCTGCCTTGGAAAAGGAAAAAAATGTTCATGACAGTCATCATCGGCTTGTACATTGCACATCACACAAAGTTACGAGATGACCGTTCACAACTTGTCTGGTGTAATTGTGACGCCCAAGTATGCAACAGCAGGCTTTACCATAAGGATGGTCGGAGTATTAACGCCACATTTCAATAGTATCACAACGGGCGTTCTGAAACAAAGAATACCGAATACCAGCCGTAAGTAATTCATATTGGTCTCCGCTGTGCAGAAGAGTTCAAGAAATCAGGTGGAGATAATTTAGTAATGTATGGAGAACATATACGTATCGGTTTGGGAGCCTTGCACAAGTATGGCTGGAGGTTTTCACTACCCTTTTACTACCCTTCCCAATTAGGAACGGAAGGCTGGTGGACTTCCTTCTCCAAGATGCCAACTCAAGAGTAGAGGAGCTGGTATTATAGGTACTTGGTTTAGGAATCATTTTTAGTAATGCGTCTGACCGTATGGTAAAACGTATAGCAAAATGCCAATTCGTTACACGTTTTTCCAAAGAGCTACCCCTATTTCGCTACACGTTTCTTTCAGTTTCTGGGCATGCTCGCGTCTTGACTCCAGCATTTGCCCATGCACTATACACTACTTGTGTTCCATAGAATCACAGTGAAACTGGCCAAATTCCTCGTATCCAGACCCGCTGCTCAACTATGCAGTATATTTCCGGAAACTTTGCTAGTGATTTCCATGTTTTGTTTTTTTCCAAAAATGTTATTTACAGCAATATGATAAAAAGTCGATCTCTTTTCACGAGCGAATCTGTATTGTACCAAATACTCAAGTCACAAACTGATAAAATCTGCAAACCTACCCTTCTCCATCCCCATCCAAACAAGCAACTCTGACTGTCCGTGAATCACATCCACAAAACCATCCCATAAGGGCATCATCTAGTCATTCTCTCATGCCGACAAATCTATAACTAATCCCCCAATATCTTGGAAAAACTAGATTTGATAAGTGTTCTCCGCACAACTGACGACCACACCGCTGCCAGTGATCCCGTCAGTGATTTATGTGTTTATTTATTGGGGCCCAACGGCACCGCGAGAGCCAGAGTGACCTCGTGTCTGGCAGGTTTAAGGGTGGAGGAAGCCGGCGTACCAGAAGTAAACCACCGTGCAACAGCGAGAGTCTGTGAAAGTCCCCAGCTTACTAAATTCGCACAAGCAGGATATGCATAATTATGTCGAATGCAGGTGCACCATAGACGTAGAACAGAGCGCCGAAGTGCCCCTACGTGGTCCATCGGGATTAAGTGGTTTACCCATGGACACAATGCTGTTAGAGCTGGTCAGGATAGAACCCTGGGCATTTCCGTTTGAAGACTGATCCACCATGGACCCAGTTACCTGTGAATTTTGGAGGGTGAATAAAAATTTACAATTGTTTAAAAACTAATAGGGTCCGAGGCGCAGTCGAGTGGTGTGTCGGTGTTCACACCATTATATTTCCCCATGCACCCAGGAATATAGACTGATAACAAATATATTCTCTTACTAACTCTCACGTCAAAGCAAACGTAGTGGCGTAGCTGGAGTGGGGTGTCATAAAAAAAGAAGTTCCATGATGTTTCATATATCATTCGTATGAAAGCGTTCGTGTCGATTAAATAAATGAGCTTCAAGCTGTTTCTCAAAAAGACAGGCAGTATTTTGTTAATTCTAATCTAGTTAGCCGATCACTTACGGAAAACCTCGTGCAATGTTATTTTCCACGTTCGTAAAAATTAGCTTTATTAGAAGGTCAAAATTGAAGTTTGTTTACACGTGTTTCTATTTATAGCATACGCGTCCATGCAATCTATTTCTGATTGTAAAGGTAACCGAGCTTATTTTAAAATAATGCAAAGTTTTGTTATCTAATAATGTTCAAGTATTACTAAATAATGTACAGCTGTTATTAGTGATGGTCGTCCATTCGGAGAGTGGCGAACGTAAAAATAAAAACACATGTATTCGAAAATTATGTCACTATTTTACTTCCGTTTGCTTCGGGCAACCTCATTCACATCATCGCAGTGCCGTGTCTTCTGAATATTTCGTCTGAATAAAATATGTTTTTTTATAGCAGGTTTAACCCTTTATCCAATGTAACGGCCAAAACCGGTTAGCGCTATTCACAAAATATAGCCAATTAATTTTCATTATTTTTTTCATTTTTTGTCTCAAAAACATAGCTTATGACCCCTTATTGGAACGAGCTCGACGATTTCGTTCCAATGAGGGGTCATAACCTATGTTTTTGAGACAAAAAATGAAAAAAAATAGTTATTCAAGAATTTTGTTTGCAAGTGTCGTCTGCTTTTCAGGTTAGGTAAAGGGTTAAGTAATGCCGCGTTGTTTCTGATATCTTAGACTCCACATGCAAGGTTTCATCTGTTCTTTCACATACAATAAAAAAATAATGGCAGTAGAAAAAAGATTCTACGCCCTCCACCCTATTCCATTTCACCTCATGTTGAATTTTAATTGTGCATTTCCCATTGTTGAAGGTCCGAAGCCTTCCGTGGGCAACCAAAAAAAATATTTTGTCGTGCTAAGCGGAACAGCCTGTGTTCTTTTGTTCGGTGGGAGGGGGGGGGGGGGTGCCCAAAAAGTGGAAGGACAACCATAGTAAATTGAAGCAACAAAAAAAAACAAACAAGAATACAGGAACATGGCTAGGGATAAAAGGTATAAATTAATATAATGACCACATTATTATGAAAAGTGTAGTACGCCCAACCTCAATGCTCATACCACCGTGACTGCGCCACTGGGCGCCTTGAAAGCTGATCGCGTGTTTTTTTAGATCTCAACTTGTGTCAAATGGAACGATTAAATTGATGCTGGTCACAATGCTGGGTCACAATGTGAAATCAAGCTGGATAGAATAACGCGGTTCTTAACCCTTTACTCAACGAATCGCCCGCATCCGCCCCCGTAATATGCAAATTCAGCAGCTGAAAAAATATTATTTTTCGAAAAATTTCAACAAAACCATATCATGTGACCCCTCTTTGGAACGAGCTCGTCGAGCTCGTTCCAAAGAGGGGTCACATGATATGGTTTTGTTGAAATTTTTTGAAAAAATTTAAAAAATGATATTTAAAATAATAAATTTTCATATCGTCTGCGTTGGGTTAATGTTGAACTTCACCGTTAAAAACGTGTATCGCCTGGAGCAGTTATATCGACACATTACTTTATTGAGTATTATCTTTTGTGTGTGTTTACATTCACATTGCCTTTCTTTTCAGAGTGTCAGGACTATTTGATATTAAACGAGAATTCTAATGCCTGTCCATTAATTACTAATGGCTTAATCTGACAGCAGTTTATTACTGGTCGTATATTTTCTTAAGCGGGTCACTTAAAAAGAGACACCTGTAGATTTTAGTGTGATTTATAGTATATTAAAACGGTTTAAATAAATGTGAACCTCCGCATGCTGCCTACAACGCGCGACAAGAATCTATAAAAATCAAGAAGGAAAACTTAATTCTGGAGCCGAAAGAATGCGGGCACAGCATGAAAGCTAAATTGTGGCGTGAATACAGTCCATAGAAATGCAAAAAATTAGGAAAGCACCAAGTGAATTCGATAATTTCTGGACTGTTTTCTAATTTGGTTAGAGTGGGGAGTGCAGCCGTGGGCGTAATTTTCAGAGGAACAGACGGAAAGACATATTTAAAATTTTATTTTTAACAAAACCATATCATATGAGCCACCGTTTGAAATAACTCATCGAACTCGCTCTGAGGAGGGGTCAGATAATACGTATTTGTTGAAACTTTGTGGAAGAAGAGCCAATACAGAAAAATTAAAATTATAAGTTTTGATATCCTGTGAGATGGGTACATGGTTAGGTTAAGATAAGAGGACTTTGCGCGAATATTTTTTTTCTCCTCTTTTCTTCCGTTTTAGGAATGTCGAATTTGATAGGACGCATTTGCCGGGATGTTAACTAATTTTTCTTATATTAACTCTTTGTACACGGAGGGTTGTTTTGTCCTACTCATGAACATGATACGTCATCATTTTTTTTGAGTAGAGTGGATGCTATGTGCTATTGTACAGTAGACCAGTCGATATTTTAAACGTGCAGCCTCAGTACTATGTTATGCAGTTTGGGGGTAGAGCTTTCACGAAATGGGAGGGGAAAATACCTTCCGGTATTGATGTCACATCTTTTTTATTAGAAGTCACAATTTCAGAAATTATGTCAACTTGTTATTCGTGATGATGAGTACTATCAAATATTAATCGGTCTACATTCAAGTAATGAACATGGACGCTTTCAAGTGCTTTAATTAAACTTACATGGGAGATACCACCAGCGTTCAAAGGGTTAATAGGTTTATTATCTGCCCCAACCCACCCACGTCGACCTAGGGCAGGAGACGATGCCACCCTTGGAAATTGGGTTATGTGGTCCCTGGACAGTAACCCCCCCCCCCCCCCCATGCATTTTGGTTAAACGACACCCGTCCAAACTTGAATGAGTGTATATCAATTAACCCTTTGTATCCGAGAAGCCTCTTTAGCTACCCAGGAACATGATACTTCATTCTTTCATTACCTAGGGTGGCTGCTAAGTGAATGGGTGTGGTGGACCAATCAATATTTTCAACGTTTCATCCCCACTATTAATTGGTCTACCACTAAACAAGGAATTTAGACTTTGCCATTTTTCTGACCACCGCGGTCAAAGGGTTAAAGAGGTATGGACTCGCGACACGGGTCGGCTTTTAGTTAGACTCGTCACTCCCGTGTGTGACGACTGGTCGCACCGACCTGTGCGATTCTCGCTTCAATTTAATTTCATGAAAATTCCATCCGACCCAACTTTTCTGCAGCTACTTCTATTAACTCCCTGCACACCGATGTCGAAATATCTAATGTTCAGGGTGCAAATATCTCCCATAATGCATCTAGAAATTTAACCAATTCAATCTTGATTGACAGAGCTCAATGAGCTCTGTCAAACAAGATTGAAATGGTTAAATTCACAGTTGCATTATGGGAAAAAAAATGGCTACTTCAAATCTGGATATTTTGACTTCAATGTGTAAGGGGTTAAACTGCAGTGGAAACATGCTCGAAGCTATGCACCTTGTCAGATGTCACGTTGTTGGTTAATGTTCAACGAACAACCATTGCTGGTTGTTTGATGTTGAACGCTTTGCAAAATTGGAATATCGTGTAACACATTTGGTGACATTTCCGACCAAAATGTAAATATATAATTCTACGTGGCTTTCAGTGTTAGTCAAAAAGCATTTATCTGCCGGCACAAATATTTGCCTCCCCGCAGACACCGAGCATGTCGAGTACCTCACGCAAATAACTGACCTCCAACCTCGACGAGAGTAATTCGTTTCCCGATAATGAAGTCATTTTCACTTGACCTTAGAGGTAAAGACATAGTTAGCAGGCTAATACTTTACTTTGGAACAGAAACCTTTAGAAAAAGATTGACAAGAAGCGTGTTTGGCTATCAAATGACCTTCAGTATTGTCGTAAAGCGTAACAGTTGGGAAGTTAACCCAATAAAAACTCTTGCCGACTTTAAACATGTCCAGTATGTGGAGAGTGTGGACTGTAACTAAATCGCCCGTGGAGTATAGTTAACACCGAACACTTTCAAATTGTGTACATACGGAAAAGATACAAAGGCAATGTTTCAACCAATGGACCTTCGGGTTTAACCCGGAGGTCCATTGGCTGGAACTTTGCTTGTGCATTGCAACCAATTTGCAATTATTGCTTGATTGAAATTGCCACTCTGCGAGTGATTTAGCGAAATACTCTCTCCACGTACTGTATTTACATTCAGTGACGGTCACAGGCCACGTGTCTCTCTTAGTCGGGGACCAGACAGCTGGTTGCAGGAAGTAAATGCATTATAAATAAAACATTTACTTACAACGACATGTAAATTGAAATGCAAAACAATAATTAGCTGTTGGAGTGCGGGAAGCCCATATTTGCCCTTACATTTGATGTGCAGGAATCGCAACCGAGAGGTTTTATATTCTGTTGTGTATGTGCATCATATTATCTTTGGAGTTGAATTATTAAGTCTGTGTGGATTTGGCATGTTGCAGCTTATAGGAGAGTGCTGAAAGAACTCTCCCATATGTTGTAACGAGGCCAAGATATGTGAACAAATTTTAACAACTAAAAACAATTTAGCACTGTACCATTTAACACTTTTTCGAATGAGATCTTTGTCAAATAGTGTGTAACAAATAAACTAAAGCCTCAACTGCGATTATGAGCTGATGCCTGTGCAGTTTAATATATTCGGCGCTGCACAAACACGCACTATACATACAGCCTAATTATGTTACGAATGGACATTTGAGCTTTCATTCTATAATTTTAAATACACAGTAACGTATTGGTCCTTCGGAAACCAGCATGCAACAAAGAGTTTGCCTGAAAAAGCTTTGGTCCTCTAAAAAGAAGGGAAAGGGAACTAGAACCCGATGTGGGTGTAGAAAGACAAAATATTTTTCAATACAAAACTCGTGATTTTGAATTTTTTATTGTGTTGCGAAATCCATCCCGACCTTGAGAAGAACATGCGGAGCTGATTGGTCGTCCAATGATTCATTATACAGCATTCACAGAGTTCAGTGCTCAAATTATTTTCTATGTTGGACAAAATGTACCAAGTTTCTGGTAAATTCGGTGATTCTCTCACAGGTTTGTTTGACTCTTTGACTTCGCACCATTGCATGCATTGTGCTCGAAAAATTACTTTTGGAGACGTTGAGGAATGTTTTGTCCTCATCCGGTCTGATGATTTTGAAATCACCATCGTTCCACTTAGCGAGAAGGTGTCCGATACTTTCGGTATAATTCATCTTGAGAAACCTTTTAATATATGTCAACATTTGTTTGTTTTTTTTGTCTCATAGATTGACCGGATTGTGAAAAATGTTAATGGGTATATCTCCTTTAACAGAACGTAAAGCTAATTCTTCGAAATTGTGCTGGTTAATTTGGCAAAGTGTCGAAAATAATGTCAGATTTTGCACACACAGCATTCTGCACAATTTGGTGAAGTCATTGTCTGAGAAGCCCTTCAGGCAAAATGCTTTTTACACTAGGTCGATCTCTCTACTGTTTCGACAACGATGTCTACATCAACATCACTGGACATTTTTGATTTCGATTTAACGACACTTCAGACAGCCAGGGCCAAGAACAAAAGTAAACAGAGGACATCTAGTGTTTTTGTGTAGATACCGAAAATTATCTCATAAGTGACTGAGACAAATGTTTATGTTTCTCGAGCGCTTGCTCAAAAACACTAGATTTTCTTTTTATTATAAGAATCTGATAATTCCACTCGTTTCAACGCGGAATTACTGCATGAAAGTAGACAGCGCATTGAATCATTGATACGCGGAAGTGATTTTTTGATCGATACTCGGAGCAGATAGTGTCTTGCAATCTGATTTAGCTGGCGGGTTTCTAGTACAAACACGACCTGAAAGTCCGTAATATAAGTTATTGGTTTGGTACGTCCTTTGAAAGGACGTACCAAACCAAAAACCTATATTACGGATTTCCAGACCATGTATGGACAAGCGTGTTTCATGCATCATTTCAAGGTGAATACGTGTTGAACTATTGCTGGAAATGATCGGTATCCACACAGAAACGCTAGATATACTTTTCATTTTACGTTTTTAGAACAAATTGATCATTTCCAGTGATAATTTCACTCGTATTCACCTTGATGTGATGCTTTTAAGGCCGCCATTTTGAGTGATACCATGAAAGTGAAAATTCTATATCTCACAGTGGGGGATACGATTTCTATCTTTTCGCAATTTCTTCGATAATCTATCGTTTAGTGTATAATAAAATTGTTTACTTATTCATTTTTTATGAGCTCGTCTTTCCGCCATGCAGGGCTCAAAATAAGCGGTGTCGGGTCGCTTTTTGCTATGCAAAACTTGCAAAAGGCTACACAATGTTCAATTATGTATAGCATTTTGCGATACAAGATAATCAACTGCAGCCTATTAGGCTGCAGTTGATTATCTTTTATCGCAAAATGTAAATGAAAATTTGCAAACAAATTTGAAAACTAGTTCACTGATGCTTTACCTCTGATTGTGGAACATTCCAGGCGTAACTCAGATTAACTCTCCATCAAACATCATTAGCAACTTCATATGTAAGATGAATTCTATTGGTTTAAATTCTTCCTTATTTTACAACTTTTTTCATAAAATGGACATTAAAAATAACTTCAAGCCCATCAAATTAAAAATCCCAGCTTCCATTTTGAGAACTCTATTGAACAACCAAGACGCTATTTGAAAATGTCCAAGTCTATGCAACCCTTAAACGCAGTTCAGTTGAAAAAAAAAAATGTTTCATGTGTTGCAGAACATTTGGAAATGACCAGAAATGCATGGAAACCATTCTATCTACTTAGAAGAATTCAATACAAAACAGCATAACATAACTCTTGTATACAAAAATAGCTATGTAATTTTTACAAAATGCTATTCATTTTTTTTTTGGAAATTTGTAGCATTTTGCTACGCAAAGAAAAAAGTTATTTTGAGCACTGCCGCCATGTAATGCTTGACAACCATAAAATAACATGTTTCTTTAGAAATTAGAAAACGGAAACATAAGGTTCTATATATATTTAGACATTTGTTTAATTTTTTGTGTGTTCACAGAATAGTATCAATAAAAAGGACGAACGGGAAAGAGAAAGTCGACAACAACTACACGAAGATGATTAACATTTCATTGTGTTTTCTGACAGTGGTAACGTTTTTATCGGTTGCAACTTGTAACGTTGTCTCCCAGAAAATGGTGACTCTTGATAAATTCCAAAATGGATTTCGATTTCCATACAGCAGCAGTTCTATCGTACATGTAACGTCTCGCGTTGCGTGCGCAAAGGCGTGCTCTTCAAGTAAAACCTGCAACTCAATGAACATCAAGAGAGGTAATGGTAATTTTATCTGCGAGATGAGTAGTGAAGCGACTGGTTTTATCGATACTGATATATTGGTGAAGGATGCTAATTCCAGATACTACGAGGTTTGTGGAATACGAATATCAATTAGTATACATCATTCTGAGGGACTTTGTTAACCCTTGAAACTCTGGTGGTATGTTCCAGATCAGTTCAATGGAACCACATAGAACAGTTCATATTTATTATTTGGGGGTAGACAAATTCATATTTTCAATATGCCGCCTTGAAAGTATTGATTGAGCTGCTCACCCACACACTGAGCAGCCATTCTGCTTAACGACATTTTGAGTCGGGCCAGCGGTTTTAAAGGGTTAAATCCCTTAGGGTGCTGTTAGTCATTTCGCAAAGTTCATCACCCATTACACATTACCAATCAAACGTTTCCGCAATGTTTACTCCGGGGATCAAATCTCCCCGAAGGCGCGCCAGGGAAGCGACCGATATGAGATGTAATATACAGAAGAGTAAACTTCAATCCAAATAAACATTTACTACTGTCAGTCACTACGAATATAAACTGTGTGATTATATCAATGCCAAAGCCAGTGTGATGAGATGAGAGGAGAGGGGTGTTGAGATATATTTTTTTCCAAAAGAAAGGTGGATATTAAATCATATTGAACTTGAATTACCCTGGTAGTTGAAATTCAGTTCTGGAGTTGTCTCACGTTATTTTTCGCATGTCGAGGCGATCACATTCGGCAGGTCATTGTTTTCAGACAGCATTTCCGAAACTGAGTGGAAATATCGCTTCAAATGAGGTGGCAACACAGATTAATGGCTAGGATGTCACTAATCGCCCCTTCAGTTCCAATGTCTTCTATGTGCCAGAAGGCACATAGAACACATTGGAACTCAGGGGACGACTTGCCCAGTGATTATTTAGAGGAGAGATAAAATGGAGCACTGATTGAAGTGTAGATGGAGAAAGAGAGAGAGAGAGAGAGGAGGGAGAGAGAGAGAAAAAAAATAGAGGATGAAGTGAGTAGAGAGAGAGAGAGAGAGAGAGAGAGAGAGAGAGAGAGATAGAGAGGAGTGGGGGGGGGGGGGGGGAGAGGCATACAAACATCCAGTAGCTATTACAAAAACAACATTTACACCAACATATTTACCGATCATAAATGCACATTATCTTTTTATTCGCATGTTACATACCCCAGAGTTTATATTCTGATTTGCTAATATCACCCTTATTGTCTCCATTTCAACAATTGAGACCTTTATGGGTAGTCTTCAGTAAGAGAATCGGAGCATCATAAGGGAGAGCCGTCCACCCAGTATCACAACAATACAAAAACTGAACCAACTTTCTTTCAAATTTAAATGAAATATCAATAAAAAAACAAAAAAAAAACAAAAAAAAAATAACGGATGGAAGTATCTTCCGTGTTAAAAAAATATATATATTAAATGCTAATGGATAAATTCCACGAATACAGTCCTGAGTGTGACTGAAATTATTTTTCTTTGTGCAACAAAAATATTTTGTGTGCGGTATTGAATCTATACCACCATTGGAGATATGTTTCTGGAATAAAATGAGAAGTTTCAGTCATTCGATATATTTCTATTAGGGTGCTTCGAATCTCAGATTTCAGATCAAATCGATTCCAGACAATGAGTTCAGTATATATTTATTTATATTTAACCCTTTACCTTACGTAACGGCCAAAAAACGGCCAGCGCTATTCTCAAATATCACCAATTAATTTTCATTATTTTTTGTCTCAAAAACATAGGTTATGACCCCTCGTTGGAACGAGCTCGTCGAGCTCGTTCCAACGAGGGGTCATAACCTATGTTTTTGAGACAAAAAAATGAAAAAAATAGTTATTCAAGAATTATTTTTGCAAGTGTCGTCTGCTTTTCAGGTTAGGTAGAGGGTTAACATTTATATGAAATCTTTAACTATTTAGAAGCGAATATAATAAATTCGGGACGTCCATCTTGCCTCGTTGCAGCTGCTTACATAAAGTCTTCAGTTTTTTTCTGCATGTTTGTTGTCAAGGCAGGATGGGGAAAACGTCTGGTGGTAAAGTGTCCGCTAAGCAATCTACATGTCGGATCGTGAGGAAATATTGCCTGGGAAATGTATACAGCGGGCAAATGTCCGCGTTACAAGTAGGGACCCGCGAATGCGGATTTTGATCGAATCGAAAAAACGAATCGAATTGGTGAAACGAATCGAATTTTGAATCGAACTTCGAATCGAATCACAGTTATGTATAGTGCATTTTCGCATCACCATTTCCTACACTATAAATTGAGATATAAACCAATAAACTAGCTATTGAATGAAACTATTCAAAGGTTGACTTTGTAGCGTTGAAACAGCAGCAATAAACATTTTTAAACGAACCTGGCTGAAAGGGCTGACACCTCGCTTTTATCACATGTTTTCCTGAAAAAAAAAACTGGTCACTGGTCATAATGCACAATATGTTGAAATGAACAGCTGTAGCGGTAATAGTGTTTGTAGCAATGTAGCTACAATTGTTGTACAGTTGTAGCTACAGTACGTGGAGAGTGTATTATCACTAAATCGCCCGCAGAGTGGAGATTCCACCCAAGCAATAATTGTAAATTTGTTGCAAAGCATAATAAGAACAGGCAAAGTTTCAACCAATGGTCCTCCGGGTTAAACCCGGAGGTCCATTGGCTGAAACATTGCTTGTGTTTTTTGTCGATATGTACAAAATTTGGAAGTTATAGTTTGGGTGATAACTCCACTCCGCGGGTGATCTAGTTACAATCCACTCTCGACGTACTGCACATCGCTACAAACACTGCTACCGCTACAAGTCAGTTACATTTCTATTTAGAACTATACTCAATATAAAATAATGTGATCAGTCACAACCTGTAAACATTCATGGCTATGGCTGAAGTATATTTGAAAATATTCGAATTTCCTAATTCGAATCGAATGGAATATTGACTTCGAATCGAATTTCGCAGGAACCCAGTTAAAAGGTGGGAAATATCCGCTGGGGAAACCTCTAGATACTCGACATTTTTTTTTGCTGTTGATATTTTGAGAAATAGAAGTTTCAAACTCTTCAATGTTGCACAAAACACTTTCATTCATGAAGAAGTTCCACCAATAAAACAACGTACAAACTCTTCATAAACCTCTACCGATAAAACGGTGTGAATTTAATAACATAAAATATTTATACAGTACGTGGAAAGTGGATTGTAACTAAATCACTCGTGGAGTGGAGTTATCACCCAAACTGTAACTTTCAAATTTTATACACATGGACAAAAAACACAAGCAATGTTTCAGCCAATGGACCTCCGGGTTTACCCCGGAGGTCCATTGGTTGAAACTTTGCCTGTGCTTGTTATGCTTTGCAACAAATTTGCAATTATTGCTTGGGTGGAATCTCCACTCTGCGGGTGATTTAGTGATAATACACTCTGCACGATTTTGTCGAGTATTTATATTTTTTGTTTATTTTACATGTACAGAAGTCAACGCCTGCTTGTCAGAATGGAGGAAAATGGAATCGTACAACTTTAATATGTGACGCCTGCCAGAATGTTACCTGGGGACGTTTCTGTGAGAAATACACCAGAGGTAAATCCAGTACTGTTACGGAAATTGTTTTATTACACGCCTGTTCTATGACTCACCATCTACAACAACAACACACCATGTAGAAAATACACACATGTGCTGAACGGACTATTTTTAAATAGAAGTGAAGATTCACTCGAATTTTCTACAAATCGTACATCGCAATTACAACATGAATCGCTAGCGATAGCTAAAAAATAGTAACACTGATTCCCATCGCAAATTTGGTTGACCGTAAACTGTGTCATTTTTGTTGATAATTCGTCCACTGAATCCCAGTGCGTTTTATGTGTGTTCTATCTGTAAGAAACACAGAACGACACGAGCGTGTGAATGGGTTAATCGATGTGGCACTTGTGCTATCGCGGAAGGATAAAACTCATATTTTATCCTCCCTGTATAATGATATTGTATTGACCCATCTCACTGTAAGTGTACACAAAGGCGATATCATTCAAGGAAACGAGGGTTCAAGGGGGTATACTTCGTTCCAGTAAGACTAAAATCCTCGCACTCTGATTGGACGAGAGCTGGGTAAGTTTTTGGGTTGGGGGCTAGCTGTATTTGAACCGAAATTCACTTCACGTACTTCATCCAATATGAATTTCTTATTCATAATTACAGATTGCAAAGATGCACAGAAGAAATATCCAAACTCATCTATCCGAGGACCTGTTTTAATAAAACCAAATCTAGCTCCAGAACCGTTCCCGGTTTTCTGTGATTTGCAATACGGAACACTCCACTGGGCACATCGAACACAACATGGTGCATGGGATGAGACGAAAAAATGGAATGCCTACAAAAACGGCTTTGGTGTTTTCGAAAATGATTTTTTTCTCGGATTAGAGAAAACACATCAGGTGACTGTTCAGTTCGATTACAGTCTCCTTATCTGGATAAATTTCGAAGGAGAAACAAATGGCGGTAGTGTGACCTATTCGGGATTTCTTCTGGGCAACGAATCAACGTCCTACACGTTACAGTACACACGCTTCACGTCTTTATATAACATGAACGATGGATTGGGAAAAGCAGACACTCCGATCAATGGCACCCCATTCTTCACTGTCGATCGAGATACTGTACATACATGTGCTGGCAAGTCGAAATCCGGATGGTGGTTCAAGAGAGATATGACAGATTGTTCCGGAGTAAATCTTCATGTCCCTTCTGGAGGACTGGCGTGGCCATCTGGTACATCTGATAGACCTATTGCGTTGTATGAATTTCAGCTGTTCCGCACGTAGTTCTCAATTGACAGACAACGTGTTTAGAAAAGGTTATGGAGGAAAAATGAAATAAAAAAAAAACTTCGTAAAAATATCACTATCTATATTATATTAACAGACAACTACTCTACTCGCCCTGTGTTGTTACATAATTAGACAGAATGCGATGTGTGTTTGAATCGGTGGGTGTTTTACATAACTCGTTGGAATGGCGTAGTCATATTTTGCGAGAGCCGACGGCTCTCGCGAAGTATGATTACGCCATTCCAACGAGTTATGTATAACACCCACCGATTCAAACACACATAGCGTTCTGTGTTTATTACACAACCCATACATTAAAGATAATTTAAATAAAAAAGTTTTAATTCCGATGTTTAAACCCAAAGGTGAAGAGTCTGTTTGTTTTGACTGAAGCTGTATTGAGCAAATGGATCGATAACAAATGAAAACAACCTTTTCGGAACAAGTGTTTGTTGGAATTGGTATCCTTGTTTCTCTTCGGCTGGTGCCCATTCAAGCCTAACGATTTTGTGGCTATTACTGTTAGTAAAAATATAAGTTCAAATTTGTGATGATTTGTAAAACAGCTGGGAGAAACATTTTTAAAAGACGTTCGAGGCATGTCAAAATGTACGAGGATTTACCGAAATAAAGTTGACCAATTTAGATATAACAGATCCACAAAACGAGACGGCCACGGGACTGGGTTAATGTTCTGGTTGGAAATGATTGGGTTTTTAAAAATGTTATCTCATATTTGGTTAACTAATTTTTTGTGAACCGACTTCATTTTGCTTTGGGGGTTTTCATTTTTACACTATGCGACAGACGGTCGATAACTGTATAACGAAATTTGGAAACTTTTCGAAGCGTAACTAATGACAAGATGGGAAAGGAACTAGTAGAACGGTGCTGGGAAAAAAGTTCTGGCTTGTACATCACCCATTGAATTCAGAATCATTTATGGCATAGCAGCCATTCCGTTAAATACAAGGGTTTGAAGTTGAATGGATATGTAATAATTATTATGGTCGGAACGTTCGTTGTTTGTTACCGTGCGTACAGTTTTGTTGTAACTGAAGAACATATGACTGATTTGAAAAGAGAACTGATATCAGTCAGATTATCAATTTTAATCAGAATATTAATATTATTATTAACGCAGTCGAGTAATGACGTTATTATTAATATTAACGCAGACGAGTCGTGATCAGGTGTTCATAAACTTGCATCACAGTTACATCACAACCACCAGACGACGTACCACTAGAATAAAATGCGAATTTAATCTCATGCAAGGAAAAACAAGGGGCAAAAATACAGAATGGCCCTAATGAGCACTGATCAGGGAACAATGCATGCTCTTACAGCATACATATAGAAATAGAAGCAGGCTCCTTCGAAATTCGAGTCGAAATTCGATTCAAAATTCAATATTCGATTCGATTCGAATGGAAACCGGAAATTCGAATACTTTCGAATATACTTCGGTCATAACCGTGAATGTTTACAGATTGTAATTGATCACATTATTTTATGATGAGTATCGTTCTGAGTAGAAATGTAACTGAGTTGTAGCGGAAACAGCGTTTGTAGCGATGTAGCTACAACTGTACAACAGTTGTAGCTACATCGCTGCAAATACTATTGCCGCCATAAACTATATTAAAGCTACAACTGTTCATTTCAACTTGGTGTGCGTTATGACCTGTGACCATTTATAAAAAAAAAGTTTTGAATTTTAAAAAATTTAATCAGCTGTTCAACTTCAAACAATGTTTTTTTTTTCCACAACATGATCACATTATTTTATTTTGAGTATCGTTCTGTTCGATCACTGTAACTCTTCCTGGATACATGGTCAAAAAGCAACGATTTTCTAAAGAATACCCCGATTATCATATAAACAGAAGCAGGACAGGCTTTAATTTACAAGGAGATTGGCTCCATTTGGAGTTGAATAATCGTCTCGTTTAAGTCATTTGTTACGACCCGTAATGTAATAAATGCCCATAATGTAATACCTACCCATAATGTAATACGAACCCATAATGTAATAAAAAACGACCCACAATGTAATAAATGTAATAACGTGTAATAAATGTTAGGTACCCATAATGTAATAAAATTTTTAAAAATTAGATACAAATTACACTTTTCCAGGCCCGTAATGTAATAAAATTCTGAGTTTTCTTTTTGTTTTTTTCTCTTTACTCCAGCAGTGCGTTCGGCTACTTATGACACATCCTACGCCTTCATCAATGCTGCCAATGGCCCCTATGCCGTACACAGCCAACATGTGTGGGTGTGTTGGGATTATGATGGAGAGTATTCCGGGACCTGGGGCGGGTATACTCTGCTCTGAGTGGCAGGCATTATCCCTCTTCTATTTGTACCACCCGCGCAAACGTCTTCCTCAATAGCCTCTACTGCCTTGCCACAACCATATAGGTCTACCTTACCATACATTCAGTAATTTTGATTCCAGGATGGTCATTTATAACTGCAATCATCATATTCGACCGGCTGTTCACTTGCACAAAAGCAATGTGGGTAACAGGTTCCTACTGTTAATAAATGCAAGTAACTCTGGCCAAAGTTGCTGGGGCAAAGGGTGGAGTGGGTGCCGTGGGATTTGGGTGCACCAAGACTGGATAGTGGCGGGGGGGGGGGGGGGTAGTGTGGGATACAAGGAAAAGATGGAACAGAAGCAAGACGTTGAGTCAAGCGGCGCAGAGGAATATCGGGAGGCGATATGGTAGGTGTACTGGTATTGGGATAGGGGATATCCTATAGCTCGATGGGATTTGGATTAGGCTACTTTCCTCCAAATTAAGCGTACGATCTATCCTCTGTCTCTCCAGTTTTCACTGCCTGAACAAATCAGTCATTTCCCTGTACTGTACTACTATAAGTTTATGTCACACCCACCGCACCTGGAAACCAATGAGCCCGATCCCAGGATGACACTTAATAACGACCACATCATATTCCCGATCCTGTGATAACATGTGTCAAGTAATATTATTAGTCCACCACACGGCCTTCCACTTAAACTGCCTACAGTCATGGCAGTTCCTGGCGGTTGGCAGGGACTTCCTGCCAACCGCCTACTCTATCACCTCGACTATTCGCGTGTTCATCTCCGCTATTGTGCCATCTTCTCCTAAGTTACACTCAAGCAACATACATAGCTAGACACGAGGAGTAACATGGACGTATCCGTTTGACCGGATGTGTGACCTTGACCATCAAACCGGAAACCTTGAACCTGTGTATCGGCTCGTGCTGGGCGATTGTCCTGAAACTTGGTGTGTGGTTCGGGCGCCCAACAATTTCGCCACACCCGGTGTTCGTCATGTGTGACCTTGATATTCAAACCGTTGACCTTGAACCTGTATCTCGGTTCATGCTGGGCCGATTTTCGTGAAACTTGGTATGTGGGAGTAGTTCAGGACGCTCAATATATACATATATATATATATATATATATATACAGAGAGAGAGAGAGAGAGAGAGAGAGAGCCCCGAACTACTCCCACATACCAAGTTTCACGCAAATCGGCCCAACATGAGCCGAGATATAGGTTCAAGGTCAACGGTGTGAATATCAATCAAGGTCACACATGACGGGCATCGGGTGTGGCAAAATTGTTAGGCCCCCGAACCACACACCAAGTTTCATAAAAATCGGCCCATACACAGGTTCAAGGTCACCGGATTGATGGTCAAGGTCACACCTCACGGTCAAATGGATATGCCCATGTTTCACCTGGTGTTTAGCTACGTATGTTGTTTGAGTGTAGCCTAGGAGAAGATGGCACAATAGCGGGGATGAACACGCGAATAGTCGATGTGATAGAGTATGCGGTTGGCAGGAAGTTCCTGCCAACCGCCAGGAACTGTCAGGAAATGTAGGTGGTTTAAGTGGTAGTCCCCACAGCTCAGAAAATGCTGTGGAATGCTTTTCCAATCAACATAATCTCAAGAACCACCAAAACTACTCTCTATTATAGATCTGCATTCGTCCTGTGCATACTATGAGTGATGCCACACCACTGGTGAAATTTATTTGAGAATGCAATCCCCTGAGCTCAATACAAAGAGGCTGCTTTGTACAACCAAGTGATGTGCACATTAACTCGACTCAGTTGCTGGTCACAGCCACAGGTGAACATGACATACTCTTACCCAATCTTCTCGCAAAGGTGGCCTGCGTGGATGATAGCAGTCTACAAGGCGTTTAACTTGCTTCGGTTCATATCAATTGAGGGTGTTCAATCTGTGGTGTGTTGAGGTTTTAGAAAAATAACACTGAGAGGAGTTGAAACCATTTCACTCAGGGCTGTCACAATTGAAACTGATACAATTTTTATTGAAAATGTAAGGTCTTTCTTGCATGTGCGAAGTGCAAACTATTTGACTGGAAAGCATTTGATAATATTACTTGACACATGTGATCACAGGACCGGGAATATGATGTGGTCGTTATTAAGTGTGGTCCTGGGCTCGGGCTCATTGGTTTCAAGGTGCGGAGGGTGCGACATGAACTTATAGTAGTACAGTACAGGGAAATTACTAATTTGTTTAGGTAGTGAAAATTGGAGAGACAGAGGATAGATTGCACGCTTCATTTGGAGCAAAGTAGCCTAATCCAAATCCCATCGAGCTATAGGATATCCCCCATTCGAATACCAGTACACTCACCATTTCGCCTCCCGATATTCCTCTGCGCCGGTTGACTCAACGTCTTGCTTCTGTTCTATCTTGTCCTTGTATCCCACACTATACGCCCACCCCCCACCCCCACTATCCGGTTATTGTGTACCCAAACCCAACTGCACCCCACTACACCATCTGCCTCAGCAACTTTGCCCAGAATTGCTTGCACTTATTAACAGTAAAGGAACCTGCTACCCGCATTGCTTTTATGCAAGTGAACAGCCGGTCGAATATGATGATTGCAGTTATAAATGACCATCCTGGAATCAAAATTATTGAATGTCTTGTAAGGTAGACCTATATGATTGTGGCAGGGCAGTAGAGGCTATCGAGGAAGTCGTTTGCGTGGGTGGTACAAATGGAAGAGGGATAATGCCTGTCACTCATAGCAGAGTATACCCGCCCCAGGTCCCGGAATACTCTCTATCGTAATCCCAACACACCCACACATGTTGGCTGTGTACGGCATAGGGGCCATTGGCAGCATTGATGAAGGCGCAGGATGTGTCATAAGTAGCCGAACGCACTGCTGGAGTAAAGAGAAAAGACAAAAATCAAGCTTAGAATTTTATTACATTACGGGCCTGGAAAAGTGTAATTTGTATCTAATTTTTTTAAAATTTTTATTACATTATGGGTACCTAACATTTATTACACGTTATTACATTTATTACATTATGGATCGTTTTTTATTACATTATGGGTTCGTATTACATTATGGGTCGTTTTTGTATTACATTATGGGTAGGTATTACATTATGGGCATTTATTACATTACGGGTCGTAACATCATTCCGCATTTTTATTCAAAACAAAGGGCTTCACTACCGAATGGATCTACCCGATTTGAAACGAAGTGTTTTTTCCAAGAAAACATGTGATAAAAGTGAGGTATCAGCCAGGTTCGTTTATAAATATTTATTCCTACTGTTTCGAAGCTACAGAGTCAACAGTTCGAATAGTTTCCATCAATAGCTAGAATATTGTTTTTTTATATCAGTTTATAGCTTGGGAAGTGGTGGGGCAAACAATGCACTCTACATAACTGTGTGTCTTTTAACCCTTTACCCAACGTAACGGCCAAAACCGGCCAGCGCTATTCTCAAAAATCGCCAATTAATTTTCATTATTTTTTTCATTTTTTGTCTCAAAAACATAGGTTATGACCCCTCGTTGGAACGAGCTCGTCGAGCTCGTTCCAACGAGGGGTCATAACCTATGTTTTTGAGACAAAAAATGAAAAAAATTAGTTATTCAAGAATTATTTTTGCAAGTGTCGTCTGCTTTCCACGTTAGGTAAAGGGTTAATAATCGGAGGTATTACTTTAGAAAAAAAAATTCTTTTGACGACGTATCCATTAACTGTGATTCGAGTCGAAGTTCGATTCGAAATTCGATTCGTTTTCTCCAATTCGATTCGATTATTCGATTCGATCAATATCTGCAATTCGCATGTTCCTAAACAGAAGGCATCAACCCCCGAAAGCGCATCGCTGAAGTAATTTTACTACGCTCATGTGTGTTGAGCTTTATAAATGCATTATATCGCGCAATGTTCGGAGACGACGGAATCGGATGGGTGCACAGGAGCACATGCTCGTTCCACTTTTCCGTACACACTAAAATCAATTGTGTTAACAGTCAGCCCCAATCATCTGTGTTGAGTGAGGATGAAAACAAATGAGTTCATATTCTGGTTGAATATATTCCATGTCTTTTGTAAGGACCGGGAAAGAGAATGAAATTACCCTTAGAACAGAGAACAGAGCAACTTCCCTGATAACATCAAAATAATTTACGAGAGTAACAAGGCGCATTTATTTTAAGAAAAGAGTACAGTTTTCATTGGCCATCCCACTCCCCCCCCCACACCCCTTCAAACGGAAATGTTCTTTTCCTAAGATAAGTGTGAAAACCCAAACCACTTCAATCTCGTATTCATTTTCAGAGTCACTAGTATTATCACATCTACCTCCTTCAACATCAACACCCTCAATACTGCCGTCACCAGTATCCCCTGCTTTAAGCATAGGAGACAGGTGGTTTCAATGAAGAGGGGACTGGTATTCAAAAAGGAAGTGAATAGTGACACTAGTGTTTCTCAGAATGAAGGCGAGTTCGAACTTTGAAGCGGGTGAAGATCTCGCTGTTGATGCGGGGGGGGGGGGGGGGGGGTCAGAAATGGTTGAGAGCTACAGTGATTTGGTGAAAAAGGTTTGTCAGAATCAGGACTGTAAAAAAAATCAGGCGTGAAAGTACGAACGAAAAATTCAATAAATTTACATTGAGGCCGATTTTTTTCAGTTCAGAAAACTTCAGTTCAACACACAACGATTGCCCCGTTTGATTTCCTGTTCCGTGCTCTATATTTTCCGGGTATCGGGCCGTCTTTTGAAATCGGGAAAACGGGAAGTCCCGCTCCCCGGATTAAACCCTAGTTCATATTCAATTAAACCAGTTGATCAACGTTAATTTTTAACTCAACTGATTTAGAATGCAGACATACCTGGACATATTTCATAATAAGCGGGCGAGGTCTATTGTTCTACGTCAATCAACTTTCAACCCGGGAAATAGACCAAACTGTGAGCAGACCATAATAATAATAACACTTTGGCCAGCCGCTGATTTGTCGCGGTTCTCGGACGAGAAGGCCATGGTTACCCCTGTACTCCCAACTGCCTCCCTATTCCCACGCTTCTCCTCTCCTCCCAACACTCAGAGACGAACTGCTTGATGATATCCCTTCTCCCATTCTTCCCAATCTCTCCGATTAGCATATTAACCCTCTCCTTTGAGTCTCCCCCTAACCACATGTCCTTCATTCTCCCATCCCACTTCCCCATTATACTCCCAGTGAATCTCATAATATAGGCCAAATAAGAGTGACCAGTGGTTATGGCACGGCGAACATTCGAGATCCTTTCACTGAATGCCATCGAAACTCAATCTCGGCTATTCAAAAAACTGTCGAATTCAGGAGAGTTTTGGATCTCCAGCATGCCATTGTTAACTTTGTGAAGATGACAGTCATCCCATACAGCAGTTTTCTGAGTAACGAGACTGATCGTAACCCATCAAACTAGACAACAGAAATGGAGAAGGAAAATTCTTAACTCGTCATTTGAAGTGGTGGCGGATACCGGATTGTCTGTACAATATATTTAGCTTCTTCATCAACAACCTTGTTGAACTGTCCTTTAACTGTCCTTTAACTTTAGTCCAGTTGGTGAGAAATTTTCGAGATGAATTGTAACAACTTGAGTATTATGTTAAACCCTTTACCCAACGTAACGGCCAGCGCTATTCTCAAAAATCGCCAATTAATTTTCAAAATATTTTCACTTTTTGTCTCAAAAACATAGGTTATGACCCCTCGTTGGAACGAGCTCGACGAGCTCGTTCCAACGAGGGGTCATAACCTATGTTTTTGAGACAAAAAATGAAAAAAATTAGTTATTCAAGAATTTTTTTTTGCAAGTGTCGTCTGCTTTTCATGTTAGGTAAAGAGTTAAAACTCATTGTGGTTGTGATCCACCCAACTGTTAGCATAACGTGTAGTGCGTGCGGTTCTAATATTGCTGAAAGTATACCGAGCATCGGGACCATACGATTGCGTGCCGAAATTCCTACACGGAATTCCATGGGTTGCCATGCGAATAAGCTGGTCAACCCTTTCAGAAACAAGGGAGAGGTACATCTACTTTCACTTACGTTCGGAGATACGAAATTGGCTAGTACGCATATTGATACATGACTTTCTTGGGGCATAGACAAAATGGATTTGGCGACCGTAGTATTCTAGGGTTCAGGAAGTGGATTTGATTGAATCAGTTTCGACCCCCCCCCCCCCCCCCCGGTGCTGGGCTCGATTCGAGATTCGATTTGATCGAAAAATTGTGATTCATTGTGCCATATCAGTGAGTATTGGAACATTTACTGATACAAAATCCAAACTAGCTGGGTGACACAAGAGCATATTGTTAGCTATACATATGCAAGCCAGTACTGATCTACCATGGTTCAGTTCGGAGAAAATACTATAACAAATGGATCCACACACTATTTTCTGGACGGCCAAAACCAGCCAGCGCTATTCTCAAAAATGTTCAATTAATTTTCATTATTTTTTTTTTCATTTTTGTCTCAAAAGCATATGTTATGGAACGAGGGGTCATAACCTATGTTTTTGAGACAAAAAAAAACATGAAAAAAATGAGTTAATCAAGATTTCTTTTTGCAAGTGTCGTCTGCTCTTCAAGGTAAAGCTTTGAAAGACCAAAACTCGAATATCTTTTAGGAAGTCAAATGTTCTTATTTGATGTTGACAGACGTGTATTGTGAATATGTCCTTGCTGTTAGAATTTTGTCCCATGATTAACCACAAAAATGTTTGAATGTTTTGCCATTTTACATGCAGTCGTAGGTGAAAAAAAAAACAACAAAAACGAGAGAGTTCAAAAACCTTTTGCGATTATGGATATGAAGACCATACGTTCTCTATCTGACTATGTATCGACAGACAAGATTGGTTACAACCAAGCCACGTGATACAGAGTAAGAAAATCAAACTCTTTTGTTTTTAAGCCTACACTTGGGTTAAAAATCAAGCCAAATCGACCGGGTTGAGCGAATATGAACCCATCTGAGTTCATATTCACTCAACCCAATAGACGAGACCGCTGTGGCTCAGCGGTTACTGCATTGGACTCCAAACCAATAATATCCATGGTTCATTAATGTCCACGCAAGGGCACGGTGGCGCTGTGTACCACGTCGATTGTTCACATGTTTTCAACCAATGCTAACTCTACTTATGGTGAGTTAGTATGTTGTGGAGTCTGACATTTTGCTCGTCACTGCTGCGTGGTTATCTCCGGGTACTCGGGTATCCTCCAAACTGTCCAATACGAGGTGGCCTTACTTTCGATAGTGACGTTAAACCTTATTAACACAGTTGACTTAGGTTAATTTTTAATCTAGCTGAGTTTAGAATGTAAATTTACAAACACACACGATATATTTATAATAATGAATTGATGTGGGTGATCATTTCTTCGTGTACATTCTAATAGAAGTTTCGTAGTCGTTTAGTGTTGTTTTGATTGTCCGCATGAACCACTGGACTGGTTTGTCATTTCCTTCTATGTAAATTTTGTTCGTAATAAACAGATTTATTTATTATATATTATTTTCTTCCCAGAATTCTCCTTTATCGAGCTCGACAGGTATGAATCAAACTCGGCTGATATAATGCCGCTATAAAACAAGCCAGAGCCGTCCTTTTTGACGCGTTACTAGGCGCAACACGTTTGTTCCAAACAAAAGTGTTCGCCGTTATTCGTCGAACGCAACAAGGAGAATTGACGTTACCGGGCAAAATGGAGTAGTTTGAAGCTTTGTTTTATGTACCGTGAGAATTTAATTAAAGAAATAAATAAGTATCAGGCGGACGAAGAGACGAAAGAAGAGATTTGAAGAGAATATGAAGGCGAACTCGAAATGTTCCGATAGCTGAACTTGGAGAAGGGGAAACGTCGGACTTGGTGAAGAGAATGAGAACCAACAGCACTGTCGGAAAACTGTAACATATCTGAGAAAATTTGGTAATTTTGTTTTTTTGGTTTAATCCTTTAAACTCTAGCTGTATATCCCATGCCAGTTCAATGGCAGCAATTAGAAGAGTCCGTATTCATTATTTGGGAAAGACCAATCAATATTTTCAAGGTGCAGCCTCAGGGCTGCACGTTGAAAATATTGATTGGTCTACCCCACACATCTACTGAACAGACATCCTATTTAATGGCCTTATGATGTATCATGTTCCTAGTCGGTAAAGCGGCGGCATGGGTTCAAAGGGGTAATAAACAGAGAGTTCCTTACTTTGTCAGTTTCACATGTACTGAGATATTGCTCTCGGTATCTACACATCAGTCTTCGACCTTCAGCATCAGATGGGTATGAACTTATCTCAGGCTGATTGGTATCTCGGCCAATATCCACTGAACCACCACGTTGCCAAATTCAGTTTAAGAAATGCAAAGTTTTCTAGCATCAGTAGTGTAATTGTTTGCATGTCTCTCATCTCACTAATGTACTGGAGAGGGAAATAATTCTCTCCTTACAGCACACTCCCCCACAAACAGTTGTTGGGGTTTAATCCAAGTATATTCGAAAAGGGACTTTTAGGGACTGGGGATCAACGAGAGTCACCTAAATCCGCCAAGTTCGGGAAAATTATGTCATCATTTCATGGACTTCAAAAGATCAGAGATGATAATTTGTCAGGAATCGCAAATCAGTGTATGTCTCTAGAGTTGAGGTTCTTGACGCTGAACTTTCAAACTTCCTTACAGGGACACCTCAGAACCCTCAGACCCCTTAGAACGCATCATTAATGACAGTTCCGTGCCACCATGTAATGCTCAGGTCTATGACTCAGTTCTGATTGGATTGAATTAATCGCAGAAAAATCGCAGAAAAACCATGGAGGGTTCAGTTAGGAAGTTTACAGCCCATTTCGCCTGGGGAATGGGGAGACACCCCCTCCCCCTTAAAAAGGGGCACGCCTTAATCATTGGTAGCTTGTTTTCATCATTTCACCTGACGGATGCAACAAGTTAGTTGTGAGCTAAACATTTGCCAAAGCTTGGTTTTCATTAACCCTTTAACAACGTAACAACCAAAACCGGCCAGCGCTATTCACAAAAATCGCCAATTAATTTTCATTATTTTTCATCTCAAATCATAGGTTATGACCCCTCGTTGGAACGAGATCGTCGAGCTCGTTCCAACGAGGGTCATAACCTATGTTTTTGAGACAAAAAATGAAAAAAAGTTATTCGAGAATTTTGTTTGCAAGTGACGTCTGCTTTTCATGTTAGGTAAAGGGTTAACTATAAATGTATCCTAGATATATCAGTGCCAGTTTGGGTAATTGGTTCACTCAAAATCACTGGCTGATTGTAGATTCCTACCCTACACCCTCTCAAATTAAAACTCCCTAAAACGAAATGTGAAGTACAACCGAAGTTTCAATTATTAAACATCCTGTTCCACCTGCAAGTCACGTTGGAAATCATCAATCGTCGAATTTTGATTTTCTTTGGTCTGTGAGATGACCAGCATGGTGTAAAGGAGGTCTTCATATTGCGGGTTTCCACACATATTACAAGAGTTATGGCCCCTGTTCCACTTGGAAAAAAACTTCCGGTCGGGCGTTCGGCACTGTAACTCACGCGTCAGTTGTCGAATGTTGATTGTGTTTTGTATGGTGGGACACACGCTTATAACCAGAGCTGTATCGTCGCAATTTGTTTCCGGGTGAAGGAAAAAAACAGCAATAAGCGGAGAGTAACTGTCTGACATTCCTACTAACCCGCACAAAATGGTTAGTATTGGTTGAAGGTACGTGCGTCGGCAATTTATAAACCTGGTTGAGTGGTAGAAAGCACTATCAGGGCTTTCCATAAAAATAAGGATGCCAGAGCAAAAACCAACATTTTCCTCACTCATGTTCCCTTTTCAGTCAAATGCAAATACTGTTTTGTTTATATTAAATTGTTTATTGCAAAGAATTGGAGATCGCCAATTGGAGAGTACATCGTAAATGCAGGGCTATACTCGACATTTTGTTGGGGTAAATCCCCCTAATTTTCATAGTTAAAAATAAAATTCATCTTTTACGAGCCCCCGAATCAAGAACCCCCCCCCCCCCCCCCTCCCCCAATATGAATGAAAGCCACAGCTGTAAAATCCGCAATTCGGTCCTTTCAAATACATTTACTTTAAAAGACCACATGAATGCTGTGCATAAACTTAAGTATCTCTATTCCTGTGCATGTGGGCAACGCTATGGGTATAAATCAAGCGTCACAAAACACTCGAAAAGGTTTAATCTCCGACGAGCTCAGCAATTATGTGACTGCCTCATTTTAACATGTTCTGGTGGTATCGTCCATATCAGTTCAATGACAGCAGTTGGAAGAGACTACATTTATTATTTGGGGGAAGGCCAATTAATATTTTCAACGTGCAGCCATGGTGCTGCACGTTAAGAATATTAATTGGTCTACCACACACATTCACTCAGCATCCATCCTACGACATATCATGCTTCTGGGCCGGAAAAAAAGGCCTCTGAGGTACAAAGGGTTAACGGAAAATAGCTCACAAAGAGGGATGTTTTTGGTTGTTTTGATGTCTTTACCATTCATTATAGGAATTCAAGATGGCCACTATGCCCAACGAACGCCTGTGAAAGGAAATATAAAATTAAATGTGGAAAATGCTCGTTCTGAACCTCAGTGTATTGTTCCGATCACTTATTTACTGTTAACCGAAAGTCAACAGGCTGTGTCTTCAGTTGATTTGAGAATAACTCCGACACTAACACACTGAGCAACTTTTACAGATATTGCGAACACGGGGGTTGGTTAGGGTTGACTTACGAAGACCATGATCACTATCCCGTTTACAGATTATATATTTGCCCCGCTCCCTCACCCTTCACAAACGTTCAACAAACAAAAAAATGCACATCTAAGATTTAATCATCATTCGTTTATTTTTAGTATTTAAGCCTTTGTTAACACGAATAGTAGAAACTTGCCTCCAAGAAACCCGGTGTAACTAAAATTATCACTGCTTTGTCTCAAAGGCATAGCCCATCACGCATCGATGGCTTGAGCTCAACGTGTTCGGTTTTCAAGGCAAACATTGGGGTAAAACAATGGCACCCCCACCCCCTCGTCTTCTTAACACATATTTTCATTTTATTACTCCCACCACTAACCTTGGCGGTGGAGACAGATGTCATGTCTTTTGCCTATTCCATATCGTAGAGTGTGTTATACTAACTCCTTTTAGGGTCAGTGTGCCACAACTTGCGAAATAAAAATGTTATTTAATTGACTAAACCAAGAAATTATATATGGAGTGGTGAGAATATTTGGAATATATGAGTAGCTTGGGCGTGAAAATGTGTGTAAATTTAGCTCGTTGGTCACTCGCTGTGGTGTTATTTTTTTGTTGATCTATTTTGGAGGTCTGGCTCTAACGCCGTATGCACAAACATATTATAACAACATTATGTATATGGACATTATCCTGTATTAACCCGTTCAACTCTTGTGGTATCTACCATGCCAGTTCAATGGCAGCAATTAGAAGAGTCCATATTCATTATTTGTGGTAGACCAATCAATATTTTCAACATGCAGCCTCGGGGCTGCACGGTGAAAATATTGATTGGTCTAGCCACATAATTATTTTCTGAACAGCCATCATATTTAATGACGTTACAACGTGTCATGTTCTTGGCCGGAAACGCCATAATATATATATTAATAAATATTAATGGTTAATATTTTGCACAATGATGTCCAAATTACAAACAGCAAATTTGTCCCATAATGCAAATAAAAATTTAACCAATTCAGGTCTGTTTGACATGACTCATTGAGCTCTGTCAAACACGATTGGTTTGGTCAAATTGCATTACAGTAAAAATATGTCACTTCAAATTTTGATATGAATTTGCAGATTGTTAAAGTATCCTTCCTACCAAGTATAAAGCGCCGATACCGAACTAATCGGTGCCATTACCCACGGGAGAAGAGAAAACCTTTCATAGAAGTGCACCTTCATGCATCAGTCAATATTTATATGAAAATTATCTTTTCCAAATTACCTTCATCGCTGAGAGAACAGTGGAGGTAAAATTAATACTTTGTTTTAATTATTGAAATAAACACTTATTGTCGTTCCATTAATATTACTGTACTTCGGTTGTACTGCGTTTAGAACGCATCTCCACAGGCTTTGCTGTAAAAATCCCAAACAATATTCTACATATCTCAAGGCCTTTACTTTTTGGGCCTATCGGGTTGGGCACCTGTTTTTGTAATTGAAAGTGTTTTCACACGCGCCGACCCAAGGAGATGCAGTATTTGACTGTCCATGTGTTACCTACCTTAGGCATAACGCTACTGCTCTTGTGCTGATTGTCTCGCGGCTAATATAATCCGGTTTTGCCTTCCAACATATGGGTAAGTATATACCAAAAATCGTCGGAATATTAATTAACAAACATGCATTGTCTCAAGTTAATAAACCATCCATAACTCGAAAAGGTATGTTATTATGTTACTAAAATGAAAAAGGCCCTGTTTCTTTTTCCATTTCGTGTCGGTGATAAAATAGACAGCGGAAGTTCCGCCCACATGCTCATGTAAACAAAAATAGATTCGCATGTATGTACGTCTGCTTTCAGTAAAATCGAGAAAAAATAATAGCGACTTCTAATAATCAGACGATCATGGTATAAATAAAATATACTCAAAGTAGCTTGGTGTACCAAATGTTCACCAGTCATGGTGAAGTGCTGTTAACCGCGCCAAAGACTCGCGGTTAACACCACTTCACCACGACTGGTGAACATTTGGTACACCAAGCTACTATGGGTATATTCTCTATTTCTCATTTACACTCAATCAGAATATTTTTTTTTATTTATTGGTGTTTAAGGTCATATACTTATGCACAATGGCTAATCATTACCGTGACAGTTTTACGGGTGAAGGAAGCCAGCTAATCCGGAGAGAACCACCGAGCAACGACGAGGAAATGTCAGCTCCCCATCATTGTAACTCCGTACTGCAGCACAGGCAGGGTTAGATTGGTTGAATACACGTGTACCACCGACTTGCAGTACGCCTTAGTACACGGCGCAATCGTGCCCCCATGTGGACAATCGGGCTTAAGAGCCTTTCCCAAGGACACAACGCGGGAATTGATCGCTCAGACGGTCACCCATCCAATGATTAACCGGGCTCGACGTTGCTTAACTTCGGTGATCTGACGAGAACCGGTTACTGCAACGCCCCCCCCCCCCCCCCCCAATCACTAGAAAAATTCTCGAGTGGTGTGCGTGTCAGGGGGGGGGGGGGTGGTATCATTTCTGACTGCTAGGACATTTAAGTTTCTTGAATGTATGCATGACATAAATCATGCACCTTCTCGAAACAGGTGTCATGTTTTTACATTTGATTACACATCCATACAACTTTAAACTCTTGTATTTAACGCAATAGTCGCTACGACATAAATGATTCTGTATGCAATGGGTGATGTACAAGACGGAACTTTTTTCCCAGGACCGTTCATAGTAGTTCCTTTCCCATCAAGTCATTAGTTACCCTTCGAAATGTTTCCAAATTATCGATAGCCTGTCTCATAGTGTGAAAATGAAAACGTCCAAAGCAAAATAAAGTCGGTTCACAAAAATTAGTTAACCATAAATGAGAAAATATTTTTAAAGAAAAACCCAATCATTTCGAACCAGAATCTTAACCCATTCCCGTGGCCGTCTCGTTTTGTGGATCCGTTTTGTCTAAATTGGTCAACTTTATTTCGGCAAATCTTCGTACATCTTGACAAGCTTCGAACTTCTTTTAAGATGATTCTCCCAGCTGTTTTGCAAATCTGCACAAATTTGTACTTATATTTTTGCTAACAGTAATAGCCACCAAATAGTTAGGAGTGAATGGGCACCAGCCGAAGAGAAACAGCGATACGAATTTCAACAAACACTGGTTCCAAAATACGACTATGCCATTCCAACTCGTTATGTAAAACACCCTCCGATTCAAACACACATCGCATTTTATCTATATATTGATTAAGTATGAATTTCTTCCCAGAAGTGACAATTATCAAGCTCGACTGATATAACTTTAAACTCGGCTGATGTAACGTCAATATTGACCGATATGCATCAACCTAAAGTTGTCACCCATAATGCGTTACTATGGGAAAATGATTTGTTTATGTTAACCGCTATTCGTCGATCACAATCAGGAAAACTGGCGTTACCGGGCAAAGGGCGTAGTTTGAAGTGTAGTTTGTATGGTGAGGAATCAATATTGGCAATAAGTTAGGATTTGGTAAATGAAAAGAAGAAAGAAAAGAATTATATAGAGAAATTCATGCACAGGGTCGTAAGAGGAGCGTTAGCGCAGCTATCGTGGAGGCAGACCATTTTTGATGTCTCAGTCTAGCGCTACAGTCCCGAGATCGGATCCCGTCGGTGTTGAAAGAAGAACATTTTAAATGTCCAAAAATTGTCAAAATCCGGAACTGAGCCGAATACTATAAAGTTATATAGCAATTATTTTCATCATTTCGTTGTGTAAAATGAAACGCCACACTCCCCATCACTAATATTGCAGATGTCAGTATGATGAGAGCAGAAACGAATGACAAGCAAAGGGACACACAGTTTAAAATTCATGTCGATTTCTAGCTTTCTTTTCGAAAGATCACACAATAGTGAAATTTGTTTATTAGTCTGCGTGGAACGTAGATTCACTTTAATTATTTTCTGTGCACTTCCCTGTCTACAAGATAATTTGAATAAGAAGCTCCCTGCGTCGTTGGTTTCTGTATATTGATAGGCAGTCACTACTACTCAGCTGCCTATGTTTTTCAGGTTCCTTAGGCACTGGGGATGTTGCTAGGTGTGTTTTGAAATTGGGTTACGCTCATATTTAGGCTTGGTATGACCTGTAGGCTTTGGACCAACACCAAATGAATTGACACTCAGTGGAGGTTCCAAATATAGTTCAACGTCACTGATGTCAACCAGAGGTCATTGCGTGCATTTTTTTTACAGAATTCCTGGAAATCGCATCTTATGATGTCTACCCTAATGTATTCCCAACGACTGTACCTGCATTTTAACACTCAAAAAAGTGTGCAGGCCAAATATATTCATTCCTAGTTCCTTAAAAGAACACGTTGAGTGTTATGCACATAAATTATTTCTGGTGTCTTAAAAATATTTATCTGATTCATGTATGAATATCTTTGAACAATGTTTACAAAAATCCATTTCTAATCTTTTTAAAGATATTTTGCACCTGAAAATAAGTCTCCGTACATTTTCTGTCTGTATTATTTAGTTCTAATGCTTTTACTTTTTCACACATACTCGAATTTACTGGTCACCTTGAAGTATGTTTCTCTTGTGAGGTATGGTCTCCTTACCCAGAATTGCCCTTTATCACGCTTGGCAATATAAATTCAACTCGGTTTAATTTTTTTTGCGTCAAAAACGTAGCTTATGATTCCTCATTGGAACGAGCTCGTTTGAAAAAAAAATGAAAAGAAGTAATAAAAATTGAATGGTGAATTTTGTGAATAGCCCTGTCCGGGTTGGTCCGTTACGTAGGGTAAAGGGTTAATTAGTTTAACACGTAACATGTCACGTTACCCATCACTGAGACGCGCATTGCGTTATTTACGACTAGAGATAATCTGCCAAGCCCCAAAGTCAAATAAAAACCTTGAAATACTTTGAACATTTTTTTTTCAACCGATGAGTGTTTGTGTCAGTTTTGCAATAGAAGATTTGAAGTCTGAGGTTGAATATCTACACTTTAATTTCACACATTACTTTCCTGGTACTGAGGTGACAATTCAGGTCGTTCAATGCGTATTGTGGTAGTTTGAAACGAATGCACATCAGACCGGGCTCGTCTTTCATTGAACTTCCGGGTGGTACATATGGCAATGGATTTCCTTCGAATGTCGTATAATTACCATCATCATCAGCATCAAAACCATCGACCCACACCTCGCCTGCAGAAAGATAAATAAACAAATCAGAATTCTAAAAAATAGAAACGTTTTCATACCTTTCAAAAATGTCTATTCAGCCACTTTTAAAATAAAATCCTGTATAAAGTGTCTTCAGATAACACGATCACAAAGGAACACGATCACAATTGAGAGAATACAAAGATGAAAATATATATTAGTTGACTGAAGCTAATTCATTGTCAAAAACGGTTGAATCGTGTTTTCTATAAATTTATTTAAATTTGGATATTACTCAATAGTTGTTTTGTTTGCCTTAGAGTTTTGGTATAACATAACAACAAGGACCGACCCGATCATTTAAAAATAAGGCCCAGACCTGGCGCCTATTTTTGAAATATAGAAACCAGATTCACTCCTTAATCGGTACAATGCTAAATTATTGTTGATTGGCAAAATTTGTTCATGGAGTTTGCCTTGTTACATTTTAGGAAGATTGCTTTTAGGCACTATCCCATAAATTGTAAAATGCAACATTCACACAGATGATAAAAATTTTCCTCAAATGGGACATGAAAACCATTTACATCAGCATAGAACCTAAACATTAATTTCACGAACGCCTCAGTTAACAGTAGTTATACTTCTTTGGATAACAATCTTCTTGCTGAAAGGTTTCAACAGTGTGGGGCATATATTTGTGCATTTAATTAAGTCGTTGCTGGCATAATTAAATTTGTTTCTCAAATGATCGAAAAATATTTTCATTACATCACAATAACCCTTCAATTTCACAACAGTTCCCAGTCAATTCTTGTTTACGAAAGTGACCAATGAGGGAAATATGTCTACTGGTTATAAGCCAACTAAGTATCCTATATTTAAGATTCATGTCGTCCCCCGAGTTCTAATGTGCTATATGTGACTGCTGGCACATAGAACATATTGGAAGGCAGGGGACGAAGTGCCAGATCAGAATTTTGGTAGTAAAATTCGCACTGTCTACTTGCCAGGTCGGTCCTTACATAACAGTTATGTGCACGGCCTTCTGAGCAACAGGGCATTCTACAATGAACCCCTAAATGTGCATATTGACCCCAACTTCACTCCATTCGAGTACACAATAAGACTTGACTGGTCAGTTTATACACTGTCAGACTTCTCGTAATCTCGTGCAATATTTGTCGGTTGGGCCATTGTCCTGGAATTTTTTAAAATGGGTATCTGCCAATTGTTAAATACATCTGGAACTTAATTAAGCACCCCCTTGTTTTTTTCGCAGTGGTGTTAATAGAAACTGTCATTACTTTCATGATATCTTTTAGATTCCAAAAGTGATTGTTTGTGGAAAGAATGGTCTATTGACAAAATTAATGAAAGACAACAAAATGATGAAAATATGCAGTATTTTAATGGCGCTAATTACACATATATGTCACTAATGTTTTTGATGGAAAATGTTCTCTTGACAAGTAAGGTGCTGGAACGGTCCAGGATGAAACCATGTCGGTAATTACTAACACAAGTGTAGCTTGTTATCTTCTGAACATAATAGCAGTGTCTGATGTCAGTATTGAGTGTAGCCACCACGTGCACGGATGACATCCTGAACCCACTTCCAATGCTACCAGTGAGCCTTCTGATACGGTTCAGAGGTAACTGCTGCCACTCCTCATGCAATGCAGCTTCCAAATCGGCCAAATTCTGTACAGGCGGACCCCTTGCTTGCACGCGACATCCAAGAAAGTCCCAGATGTGTTATAAGGGATTCAAATCGGGGCTCATTACAGACCAAGATAGTGTTGTAATTTCGTTGTTCTGGAGGAATGCTCTCAGCGCATGGGAACGATGTGGCCTTGCATTGTCTTCCATGAATACAGGCCGAGTAGCCAACGGGTGGTTGTAAAAATGAGGCACGACAACCGGATTGAGAATGTCCGGAATCTGCTGATGACCATTGAAATAACTATGTATAGTCACCATATCAAGATTACAATCACGAGAGAGGCATCCACGGATCATTACTGATCCTCCGCCATAAGGAACAGTAGGGTTGATGTAGATGGGCGCTTAAGCAGTATGTCTATGCCTCCACACTCTCATGCGACCATATGTGACGTGAAGCAGTAACCTACTCTCGTCTGACCAATCTACACTCCCCCACGTCCTGAGGTTCCAAAGTTGTCGTGCCATACACCATTCCGAATGTCATCTTTGATGCTGGTCGGATAGAGCTGAACACTTGATGACGCTTCAGGACCTCATACCCAGTTATTTGAGACTGTTTCGGACAGTTCTGTTTGGGACTCAAAGGCGCCTCAAAAGCCCACTTGAAGCAAAGGGTTCACGCCTAACGAGGCATGCCGGACTCCGATCATTCAGAGGAGAGGTCTCTTGGGGTTGTCCAGGCATTGGTCGGTCCCTAACATCGTTGGTTTGTTTATATTTTCGGACAAGTCTGCTGATGACAGAATGACTATAACAAATTGCCTTCCAGCACATTTGAATGACATGTCTCTTGTACGCATGTCAACTATTTGTCACCTTGGTGCCTCTGGCAGTCTCCTCCTTGTCATGCCAACATGTATTGATAAAAGAAGTGCTTTTCTTGTGTTATACCCAGATATTGCATGTGGATTATAGTGTTTTTTTGTGAAAGTCTTGGGACGCATGCTTCGCGTGGACATTGGGATGCGTTTGGGGTACGCTATCAACCAGACACACCAAGTTTCACTGGATGAAATGTACTGCAAGCCATTGCAATCATTGTAACATAATAATCCGTAACAGCAACTTCACTGTCATGAAACTTTTCAGGGAGTGCTTAATTCAAGGTGTATATAAATATGTGTTATTTTATGTGTTGGCAAAACTCCATGTACATATTTGAAGTTATAATATGGACATGTAAGTTTATTTAATATGCTTCCGTTCTTATCACTGTTAACATCCTTGGACTTGAGTTACATTTTGGCCCTTCAATAATAAAGATTGATGATTTTTTATAGTATGTTAAAGTGTACAACCCATATTCAATGAATAAAACGAAATGAAAACTTCCAGACCTTGGTACACGGCTTACAGTGGTACACGAGTAAGTGCCTCTCTCTCTCTCTCTCTGTCTGCTCTCTCTCTCTCTCTCTCTCTCTTTCCCTCTCTTCTTCTCTCTCTCAAAAGAGAGAGATGGAGATAAAGAGAGAGCGAGGAGAGAGAGAGAAGAGAGTGAGCGAAGCAAGAGAGCGTAGCGAGAGAGCGAGAGAGAGGAGAGGGAGAAGGCTTTCGAGAAAAACAGGAAATACTACAATAAGGTCCGTTGGTTCCTTCCCCTTGTACATTACGTAGAGAGTGTATTATCATTAAATCACCCGCAGAGTGGAGATTCCACCCAAGCAATAATTGCAAATTTGTTGCAAACCATAACCAGTACAAGCAAAGTTTCAGCCAATGGACCTCCCCGTCAAACCCGGAGGTCCATTGGCTGAAACATTGCTTGTGTTTTTTGTCGATATGTACAAAATTTGAAAGTTATAGCTTGGGTGATAACGCCACTCCGCGGGTGATTTAGTTACAATCCACTCTCCATGTACTGTACATTGCACGAGTTCTATTATGCATTTATACCGACGTTAATCTTGTATTAGATGAATGAAGCTGATAGTTAAAACAAAACATCACTTTCGCATTCAGTTTACTTTCATGCTTGACGTTGTTTTGCGTCAAATAATTTCATTTACGTCCTAGCTGCATGTTCATGCCTAACGACCAATCAGATGTTTTGTTACATGACGTTTACATACGAAGGGCGGGTTACAAGGGTAATATAGTCAGCCAAATTCTCCTTGCTTGTGTTGTCATGAGTGACATTGAGAAAATACAACTGTGGTATAAATCTGCAGAACATTTCTTTCTGAATTTTTTCAGTACTGAGATCACAAAAGCGGCCACAGGGGATTACACTTTCGCCACTGAGATGAAATGCCACAAATAAAACATTAACACATAAAGATGTGTGTACACAAACCAGAGAAAGTAGCATCTGAGAGTTATCGTTCTTGCATTTATTTTTAGACAAGAGACAAGAGAGAATCTGTATCGCTGTGGTGAAGAAAGTGGATATTTAATTTCATACAGGGCCTCGCACCATAAAACATTTTATAATTGTACTTTCTCCGATTGTATTTTCTAGTCATGACTTTAAATGGGTTGAAATGTACCATTAGCATTTTCAAAGATGTGGCAATTTGCCAGTTGGCAAATTGCCATATCCTCTAAATGCTACTGATGTATTTTAGTCAGTTATATTGATTAAGTAGAGAATGCAATTCTAGAAAATACAATTGTAAAAGTTTTATAGTATCAGATCTGTCCGCTTCTGTAATCACGGTACGGTAACAGCTGTTTCCGAAGAGAAAACATAATAGTACATTTAGACGCACCCCAGTTCTGTGAAATCAAAATATCACCAACAAATTGGTTCATGCTCTCATTCTGGATCAAGACTAGATGAGTTCCATCATCGTTGCATGTGGCGTTAGCGTCTATCCGTGTGACAAGTGTCGAGTAATACTTCAAACAAAGGACGTTCTTCTCGCGAACGTAAATCTGATATCCAGCAGGACAAACACCATTTGCTTAAATAAACAAGATTTATACTTCAATTAACACTTTAATTCTTGATGGCATCCTCCATGTCATGTCAACAGCGGAAATTGGAAGAGTACATAATCATTACTTGTGAGTACCTAGATGGCACCTTTGGAGGGTCACTGCTGTTCAAACTGAGATCAAGATCACTGGAGCTTCGGGGAAAAATTGGGAGAGATGGGGAAAAGGGATGCCAAATGTGCCACTCTGGAGTAGTGGAGACCCTGGAACATTTTCTCTTGGAATGCCCACAGTATATACCTCATAGAATAAAATTTACTGGAAGAATAATGCAGAAGTGGGGTGAAGAAACAAAGGATAGATGGCTGAAGGGGGACACGAGGGAGAGGGTAGGAATGCTTACTGAAGAAATTGAAAAAGAGGAAGTGAGGGACACTATTAAGCAGTTTATATCTGAATGCTGGGAGGAGAGGAGGGGAAGAGGGGGTGGGGTGCAGGGGGAATGATGGCCTTCTCTTATGAGGACCGCGACAAATCAGCGGCTGGCCAAAGAGTTATTATTATTAGTAGACCAATTAATATTTTCAACGTGCAGCCTTGTGGCTGCACGTTGAAAATATTGATTAGTCCACTGCACACAATTGCAACCATCATACTAAATTAAATTATGGCGTATAATGTTCCTGGACAGGCAAGGCGGTTTCTCGTGTTTAGAAGGTTAATAACTATAAAGGAGAAAGCTAAATATACACTTTGTATTTATATTTCAAAACAATGATAATAAGGGGCGCGGTGGCGTCGCTGGAATCGGTTCTCGTCAGATCACCGAAGTTAAGTAACGTCGAGCGCGGTTGGTAGTTGGCTCGTGCCCCCGCGTTGTGTCTTTGGGCAGGGCACTTAATCCCGATTGCCTGCATGGGAGCACGATGGATTTGTGTGCTACGGCGTACTGCGCGTCGAAGGTGCGGATGTCTGCAACCAATCTAATCCTGCCGGTGCCGCGGTGCAGAGTTCAGAGTTACGACGTTGGAGAGCTGACAGTTTCTCGGTAGTTCTCTCCGGGTACTCCGGCTTTGTCCACCCGTAAAGCTGTCACCTACATGATATGACCCTCGCTGTTAATGTGTCGTTAAACCCTAATAAAAATAAAACAAACAAAAAAGAAACAATGACAACAAGAAACAGTACATGTAGAATAATAAAACAATAAAAAAATAAATTATCCTTTCGAAATATAAGCGATTTAGTGCCATTTACAGTTATCCTATCTCTCGATCTTTGAGCGCGGTTTGATCCCGCCAGAGGTAACTGCGTTGAGTCCTTTGGTAAGGAATTTAATCCCGATTGTTCACACAGAAGCACGGTGGTGCTTTGTACTAAGACGTACTACATGTCGATGGTGCATCTGCCTTTAGTCAATATTAATCCTGCTTGTGTGGTGTTGGTGCGCTGTGGTGTCTGACAGTTGTTCGCCGCTGCGCTCAGATGTTCTCTCTTGATACATTGCTTTCTTCAACCAATCAAACCGCCCGACACGATGTGACCCTGGCTGTCGAAAGTCGAAAGTGTCGTTAAAACCCAATAAATAAATAAATAAAAATGAATGACTAAATTTATTTATTTATTTATTTATTTATTTATTTATTTATTAATTAGTTAATTTATTAACTAAGTAATTAATTAATTAATATGTTTCGGAATATACAACAGCTCGAAAACCCCGTCCTTTCGGCCACTACACCTTGATGCAACACAATTTTAATTTAATCTCTGAAAGTGTCCTGACCTTCTTTTCTTTTTACACTATTTCTTCTAATTTCTTACAGCGTTACCTTCGACTACCGAATAAAAATGTTTATTTAAAGCAGGCTCTGAACATGTATCTCTGTCGGGAAGCGTTTTGCTCTAAAATGTAGACATTCTTCCTATATTGCTTTAGTTCAGTTTCGTTTTCCCTCGGTTCTTCGGTAGGCACTACGTTTAGATAACACTAAGCTCAAATCACACTGGAACAACAAACTGACAGTAAAGACGAGTTTATGGCAAACTTTGCCCGCTCTTTGTTTGTCTTGCGGAAACTGTGAGGCTTTGAAGTTAATTCAACATTTACTTTTTTATATTTATCTTTTCGATATTGTTCGTGAGCACGGGGGCTCATTGGTTACGGACTTGAACTTCAAACCGAACGGTCCACGGTTCGATCTCCGTCAGGGTTAACTGCCCTGTGCCCTTGGCAAGGCACTTAATCTCGATTGCCCACGCAGGTGAACGGTGGCGTTGTGTAACTATGGCACACTGTACGTCGACGGTGCACTTGTATTCAACCAATGCTAAACCCCTTTCCGTGGGGTTTGTGTGTTGAGGGAGTATACCAGGTGCTCTCCGTTGCTCGGTGGTTCCCTCCGGATATTCCGGCTTCCTCACCCGTAAAACTGTCCGATATGTGGTGACACTGGCTGTAGAAAGTTCCGTTAAGTACTAATTAATTAATTAATTAATTAATTAATTAATTAATTAATTAATTAATTAATTAATTAATTAATTAATTAATTAATTAATTAATTAATTAATTAATTAATTAATTGATTAATTAATTAATTGTGTTCACCCAACTTTTTTTTCAAGGAGAGATGCTCCATGGATACCTGATCCAAGCCTTTTCTAATGTTTCAACCATTCTAATGTTTCACTGCCGAAAGCATATGGTTTCTACAGTACGTGGAGAGTGGATTGTAACTAAATCACCCGCGGAGTGGAGTTATCACCCAGTTTATAACTTTCAAATTTTGAACATATCGACAAAAAACACAAGCAATGTTTCAGCCAATGGACCTCCGGGTTTAACCCGGAGGTCCATTGGCTGAAACTTTGCTGGTGCTGTTTATGCTTTGCAAGAAATTTGCAATTATTGCTCGGGTGGAATCTCCACTCTGCGGGTGATTTAGTGATAATACACTATCCACGTACTGTACATTAACTAAGGCGTTAAGTATGGATGAGACTGTTATTCACTGATCGCCAAGCGACCGATTCAATAATTGGATCTAGGCAAAGTTTCTGTACCCAAATCATTTTGTTCAGTAAATTTTTTAACAGGTGTCGTCTTCAAGGTGTGCTATTGCCAAGTCTTGTGTGGAGAAAACTCCAGTACCGTGATTACGAAAACGGATAGAACACGTAGGCCGGATCGTTAAGAGATCCCACTCCCCACCACCACCCCTCGCGCTCCCATCATATCTCAGTTTTACAATAGTTGAAAATTCGAAGCTCCAAGTTGGAAAACAAATCGAAATTTCGCACAGAGTGCTAGTGGAATTTGTCCAATCATGTCTAGAATTTGTCCAATTTATGAAGTTTTCAGTCGGAAAAGTTGTGAAAGTACTCCAAATATTGAATGAAAAGTATTAAATATACCCCAAATATTGATTCATGATCGTAATTTATTACACACCTGCTTTATGTAATACCCATCTACAGCAACACTAAATCATGCGGAAAATGAAAATCTATTCCGAACATATGTGCGGAACGGAAATCGTTGACGGGGACTATTTCCAAATAGAAGCGAAATTTCACTGGAATTTTCTACAACAATTGCAGTTTGAATCGCGATAGCTAAAAATCTTCCCCTAAATTCCAATGTGTTCTATGTGTTAGCAGGCACATAGAACACGTTGGAATTCAGGGGACGAAATAGTAACACGGGTTCCCTTCGCAAATTTGTTTGGCGATAAAATGTGTTCTTTGTGTTGATAATTATCAAATGAATTGCTGAGTGTTCTTCTAATAATTGTCTTTACAGACGTTAACGCGTGTAATAATAAACACTAAGCAAATCACGCGTGTGCATGGGTTAATCGATATGGGACCCGTGTCATCGCGGAATGATGAAACTCGTTGCCTGCGGCCTCTCGTTTCCCCGCTGGTACCCGTGCTATTTCGATTAACCCATTCACACGCGTGTGTCTTTCTGTGTATTTGTGACCTTATTTGCATAATTTACAGAGAATAGGTTGGTCAATCCTGCATTCTGACCCTTGACTTAACTAATCGACGGCGTACACTCGTGAAATATACAAGTTCAGCAGTTGAAACAATAACATTAAACAAGATAAGAAAGCTATATCCCCGCCCTCAATGGAAAAAGTTGTTCCAAACATTTAATTAAGGTATTTAATTAATATGTGTGTGTAGTCTGAAGAGTTAAAAGCTGTAGCTGGCAAAGTTTGACTTGTCGTCGCGGGAGAACCACAAGGTTCTATCTTCCAGTGGAAAATAGAACCTTATGGTTCTCACACGACGTTGTGGAGAAGGTGGAAAAATGGAATATCCAATGTGTTGAAATTGTGTAGAGGTAGTCAGGGGCTGGGAGTGGCTGTAATTTGAAATTATCACCCTATCTGAGACCTGTTCCCGACGTCCCTGGATATGCTTGCTACATTAAGTGAGTTTTTAAATGTGTACCAGGGCGCCAGACGCAAAGTCCAATGCAATCGATCAAAGAAGGGACGTGAACAAAGTTTCGGTGCCAAAAAAATAATTTTTTTTTAGATTCAGGAATTTTTTTTACCATGTGTCATCCGCAGGATGTATTAGATAAAAGTGTTATTTGTGAGGCACTATAGCTTTGTGATTACAAGAATAGACAGAACATTTCTGTCGGAGGGCAACTGGGCCCCGATTTGGTTGAAATTGTCTGAACACTTTCCCACCTATAACTTTTTTCGCAAGTCGCACAAAACGCGAAAGTAATGCATGTAAAAGTATATTTTCCATCGGGTCACCTTATTCAGTCTTGAGTGCGTTTTCTTTATGAATGTGATATTAATCTAATGGTGTGAATATATTGCGATCAAAATGCAGTGCGATCGAGAAAGATTCTACTTTTGAAATTAACATACCAACGTGAGGAAAATACATATTTCCTTTATTTACAAGATTTGCTGACATGAGGCATGATTTTGAAGTCGAATCGTACGAAAAGGTTGCACAAATCTCATCCTTCTCACATTGTGCTGCACATATACCTACTGACTCAACTGATGAAGTTTTGTCAGTTGTGTTCCCCACTGTTGAACAGTTTCCGGATGTTGTAAACAATTTACCCGTCGTCTCAGCACATAAACTAATGCCACAGAGGCAGGCGGAGAAAACAAATGTTAACAAATCCATATACATCTCCGCGTCTGAGATTGTCTTCCGCAATAGTTTTTGTAAGGCACAACTTTCAACACACTCTATTAAACAATAGAATAATTTTCTTAGAATAGAATAAAATCTCTTTCGCTTTGTGGTTTTCTCTTTGTGGTCTGTCTCCAAGCTCTAAGATGTGTCTTTGCTGAATAGATAGAAGAAAAATCCAAACTACCCAAACCGTTCAATATGGAGTCTTAAAGTATCCCGTGCGTGTCTTCAGTTCGTATGAATTCACAAAACCGCGATGTCTTGTTTCAATGCTTAATTAATCGATCAGGACTCTTCAGTGGCCAATCAAAGAATACGGTCGTGATTTTCTCCCATCTAAAACCTGCATTTAACACTGAAGGCTAAACTCATGTGGTTAAAAGACAACCAAAATCATCTGGGTCGAGTGAATATGAACCCATTTGGGTTCACATTCACTCATTCTAGTTGGTTTGAGTTCGGATTTTCACCCAACTGAATTTAGCGCGTTTGAATGGCATATTCCGCGTCATTTCAGAGTCATCAAGTGGCGGAGTCAAAATACGATACTTGGAGGAAGACCAATCAGTATTCATCCCCTGAGTTCCAATATGTTCTATGTGCCATTGGAGCTCAGAGGACGTTAATTGTCGACGTACGTCAGTCTTTCCCGGACGATGATATTGACGGACCTTAACCAGTAAACTGACAATTTAATTGTTTGTTTTTTTTTTATCTGTTTTCTCGAGGCAAGTTCTTCAAATTATACAGAATGACTCCCCTAACTAAGAAACTTCAGAATTGTTATTTCATTTTCTGGTTCAGTAGAATAGTGTGACAGGCTTGCTCATTTAACACACAAAGCACTTGTGCCTACTGAAGGATGTAGCACTGAAAATTAAAATGAGTGTATCGTGAATAGTGGGGAAATGTGGTATAATCCTTGAATGCGCATTAACACCGTCTACAAATACTAAAATTCCATGGGGAAATATTCTCTGGTAAAGGAATTACCGATCATAGTTCGCCGAAACATCTGACACAGAAGCAAGCCAATTTGAATTTCCATCAAATTAAATAATGCATATAACTGGTGACAAAATGTCAATAATATAAATAATTACTCAACTTTACACCTCCTTGTGAAGATATATATCACATATTATTAAACTGTGCACGGTATATTTAAAGTACTCTAAACATACGTGAACGTATTCGGTCAGGTCGCCCATTAAAAGCTTAGACGTATTTTTATAACACATCCATTAAAAGTTAAACCCTTGGACTTAACGGAACGGCCGCTATGACATAAATGTTTTCGGTATTCAACAGGTGATGTACAAGCCGTTTTTTCTTGTTTTTTCCAGTCATTAGTTACGCTTCGAAAAAGTTTCCAAATTTCGTTATACAATTGTCGATCGTCTGGCGCGTTTGTGTGAAAATGAAAAGCAAAATAAAGTCGATTCACAAAAAAATAGTCAACCAAATATGAGACAATATAAAAAAAATCATTTTCCAACACAACATTAACCCATTTCCGTGACCGTCTCGTTTTGCGGATGCCGTGATATTTAATTGGGTCAACGTGATTTCGGTAAATCATCGGACGTCTTGAAATGCTTCGAACTTCTTTTAAAAATGTTTCTCCCAGCTGTTTTGCAAATCTGCCCAGATTTGTACTTATATTTTTACTAACAGTAATAGCTACCAAATGGTTAGGCGTGAATGGACACCAGCCAAAGAGAAACAGCGATACGAATTTCAACAAACACTGGTTTCCAAAAACTTGTTTTGTAATAAACACAGAACGCGATGCGTGTTTGAATCGGTGAGTGTTTTACATAACTCTTTGGAATGGCGTAGTCATATATGACTACGCCATTCCAACGAGTTATGTAAAACACCCACGTATACCACGTATGCATGGATGCCACGGGGTGTGCTCAATGATCCGATTCCCGTGACATCCATATTTTCATAAAAGTATTCAGTCAGGCCTCCCCCTAGATTCTAACAGCCATCTGTATACCACATGTGTATGGATGTCGCTGGGATTAGCTCAATGAGGCGATCCCATTGACATCAATATTTGCAAGGTTTTGTTGTAGAATAAAGCTAGTGCTTTGAAGAAAATATTATTCCGGGGAAGAAGTTAAGTACCCTTTCATTGTGACTGATTTTTTTGGTTGTGTTCTTGTGAGAATTATCAGGATGCTTGACATGTCTCGTCTCCAATTGTAGTATACATCAATTCTGTTCAGTATATTTGGACTATTTCGTGTATGAGTTGGTGGATTTTCAGGGCTTTGTGAACATCGATGCAATTACATTTTTCCACAAATAGACGAAAGGCTAACAAGTGTTGTTCATTTATAAAGTGAATAAAGTTAAGTTATGTCATATTTTGTTTATTTCCGAGAAAACATATCTGACGTTGTTGAGTGGCCGAGGACAATAATAGACCCGATTTGCAACCCTGATTGGGTATATTGTCCAATATATGAGTTTTAATGATTTATGGCAAAACTAGCCTAAACATTGATATGACGTAAACACGTACAAATGGCGATAAATTGACAAAAAAAACACAACAAAAAACAGCGTCTCCTATTTTTTTGGACCCATATAACATACTACATTTGTTTTTAAAAATCCGATGCATTTTAATTTTTAACACTATGACCCATTAAGCCTTCACCTTTGAGTTCAGCCAAAAGAGTTGGGACTTCCTAGTTAGGCTCCCGATTTTTAAAGTTTGCTTTTAATGGAGATTATATTCCCAAATTTCAGAAGACAGATGCTCAAAATAAGTAGAAATTAAAAGCGTAAGGAAATAAGGTTAAATTAGCACCACTGGCATCGCGAGCGACTATTGGTTGATAATTGTCGACTGTGGAACTGGGAATCAATAATGGTTGTCAGGTCCCCTCCCACATGACTACACGAAAGCGGTGATATTAAATTTGAGACTTGATTCGATTTTAAATCCTTTGTCTGATTCGACGAGAACCGAAATTTGAGATTCGCCGTGCATTATTGGGAGATAAAATTCTGCACGAGTTTCTAGTTGATGAAATACGACCTGAACAGGCGCCAGTATTGCCGTTTATCAATAACACTACCATCAATGGTTGGATTTCCATATACATGTACTGTACGGCTGCGGTGGACTGATCACGAGTGGGCACTATTTCCACGGACGCAATAATATTATATTCCAAATACAAATTATGGAATAATCATGAAACATTTAATTAATGAAGCATCAGGCGCAACCCGATGCATCATTTATTAAAATTTTACTGATGATGATTTTTATTACCTGGTGAATGAATGAATGAATGAATGAATGAATGAATGAATGAATGAAATTTATTCAACAATATACTAAATTCACATGCTAGATTTGAACAGAAACAATTTCATATATAAGATATAGTGCTACATTGTTAGGATACAACATAGCCACATTGGCTGTCTTCCTGTTGTCCCCGCGAAATATGTGAATAAAACTACACTGTCATGGAAAAGACTGGAATATGTCTACAATCACCACTGTCTATGGCTCAACAGTAGAATAACTGATGAAAGAAAGAAAGACCTCGAATCTGTATTTGGCCCTCCAATCATCCTGATTGAAAGATTACACAACATGTGCAGACATTTTATTTTATGGTTATTCTGTGAATTAGATTAAATTAAGTTAAATTAAATAAAATTAAATTATGTTAAAATAACTCAAATTAAATTGAATTAAATTAAGTCAAATTAAATTAAGTTAAATTAAATTAAATTAAATCCCCGCCCAACGCAGATAGAAGATGACACCGGCAAAATAAATTCCTGAATAACCAAACAGTGTCATTTCTCGCCTCAAAAACACAGCCCGTGACCTCCCCCACCCCCCACCCCCCACACCAGAACGAGTTCCACGAGATCACTCCTAATGAGGGACCATAAGCTACGCTTCCGATACAAAATATGATAAAATTTGAATGCCGAATGTTGTGAGTAACGCTAGCCAGTTTTGCCCGCCACGTCGAGCAAGGAACCAATCAAATCATTTCCTGCTGACGGAACAAAACCCAAGACCCCCACTGAAACGGGCTCCACGAGTTAGTTCTAGTGAGGGCCAAGCGTTACTATAGAATGGCAAGGTAATATTCAGAGCTAATCAGTTTCGCTGAAGGGTCAAAACACATTGAACGTGGTTAATTCGAGGTCGGTTGGACGAGATAGCAGGTGAAATCACAGTTGTGGTCAGGCAGATGGAGACCTGCGGCAAGCGGTTTCCTTTTCCTTGGTGACCCAAAACACAGAGCAGAAACACTTCAAATCGGGCAAGAGAGCGATCGGGGTGGGGGGGGGGGGGCAGGGGTGGAAATATCTGTTTCGAAGTGGAACTGGCCTCTTGCCCTTCCCATCTTCATCACTCTCATTCATATCTCTCTGTCTCTCTCTCTTTCTCTGTCTCTGTCTCTGCCTCTCTCTCTCTCTCTCTCTCTCTCTCTCTCTCTCTCTCGCTTTCTCTCTTTCTCTTCTCTCTCTCTGTGTCTAGGGTTCCACGGGGAAGTATGGAAGCATGAATGCGTCATTGAGCGTTTGGCCTACAGTCTGGGCACATATGATTCGAACAGTTACCATGTGGGGAGTAGCTTTCTGTGCATTTATTAACAAACTGTTTCTTGAAGACGTGCCTGGGGGATAGGGCCCGTAAGTTGGTATCAGTTTTATTCCAAATTTTGGGGAAACTATGTTTTGGCAGGTTAACAGAGAATTTGGGTTCGAGCTTTTTGCGACTGTATCATGCCAACTTGTTTTGTTCGACCTCCAGCTGAAGAATGTATATTGGAAAATATTTTGAAAGAATCGGGTAAATTATCATTCTTCCAATCATGCATAAATAAGGAAACGTTCAACTTATAGAGATCGTTCAATTTCAAGATGTTATTGGCCTTGAATAGGGGATCGGTGTGGCTTTTAGACTTCTTACAACTAATTACTCGCATAGCGCGTTTTTTTGCAGATAATTTATTTTACTGTTAGATGACCCGTGACCCCAGATTTGGATTGCTTATAGAAGGTGACTATGAATTAAGGTATAGTACAATAATTTCTTGGGAAGCACGTTTTTTACTTTGTTCAGACAATAAATTGCGCTTGACATCTTAGAACATATTGTGGAAGTGTGGTACTTAAAGTTGAGATTTTCGTCAAGGTATACCCCTAAGAACTTAACCACTTAACCTTGTTGGGAGTTACCTACCTACGGGTGAGAGCTTGGTATCGTTAAGAAAGATGTTTAGCAAATCAGATTTCTGCGGACTGTTTGGTGGATGTGGCATGATGTATTTACACTTATTGGCGTTTACCTGGAGTTTGTTACAACAGCACCAGTCAAATATTTTATTCAGCTCAGTATTCACATTAGTCTCCAGTGTATTCAGGTCATGTCCAGCTGTAAACGGGGTTGTGTCATCAGCAAAGGACAGTAAGTTAAGCACAATGGAGTATCTCATATCATTGACGTAAAGTAAGAAGAGAATAGGTCCCAAAACAGACCCCTGGGGGACCCCGCAAGTTGCATGACGGTATGGAAATCGGTTCGAATTGTACTCCACAAATTATTCTCTGTCTGATAAATAACTTTGGAACCAAATTTTACTTATCCCTCTTATTCCGTAAAATTCCAGTTTCATGGCTGATCGAATCAAATGCCTTGGACAAATCTATGAAGGCGGCAAGAGTAGAGTATTTTGATGGCTTGTCGTTACATGCTGCAAAAGGTGCATGATGGGATGGAAAGTGGAGTGTTTTTTTGGCGAAAGCTGTACTGATGTTCGTACAGAATATTAAAATCATTCAGAAAATTAGAGAGTTTCTGGTTCATTATTTTCTCCAGAATTTTGGAAAAAGCTGGTAATAAGCTAATCGGTCTGTAGTTACCTAGCTCGCGGGAATTATTACCCCCTTTAAAGATTGGTATTACCTTTGCTATTTTCATTTTATCGGGCACTTTGCCTTCGATAAATGATTGGTTGAAGATATGAACCAAGGCTTTAGCGACCTCAGAAATTGTCCCTTTCATAATTCTGGAGGATAAATTGAAAGCATCGGTACCCACTTTCACTTTCAGTTTTTCGGCTGTCAATATAATTTCTTGCTCGTTTGTTGCGGTTATAAAAAAAAGAGTCAGGGTAATTTCCATTCATAAAATCACCGAAGTTGTTAATAGAGGTCGGCACGTGATCGTTAATAATCTGACCAATTTCTGCAAAGTAATCATTAAAACTGGAGGCGATTTTATCAGGGTCAGTTATTTGAACATTATTATGAGATATGCTGGGTGGGAGGGTCGCCTCGGTTTTTGATTTGTTGAGTACACTACGAAGTATTTGCCATGTTTTTTTTAGAGTCATGTTTGTTGATTTCTATAATATCATTAGTATGCCGCCTTACTTCGTCTCTTTACTTGAATGAACATTACGGAGACCATTTTATAATTATTTATATTAACTTCCGTGGGTTTTCTCAGTTTCAGTAGGTAAAGTTTGTTTTAGTTAGGGAGGACTGTAACAGACCCGATGTCATCCACGGCTGACGTTTTATGAGCTTTTTAGGTAAGTTCACGCTTCTCAGGGGAAATGCGGATTCAAATGTGTCAAGATAAATATCCATAAACGCTTCGTATGCTGCACTGGCACACGTACAGCTATATACTGGATCGAAGCTGGTGTTGTGTAGCATAGCATTGAGTAGATCCATATTTTCTCTATTGAATGATCTTCTGAGTGAGGGTAATGTCTTGTTGGGCTCACCATCACCTTCCTGTATATAGAATGTGGCAAAGTGAACTTAGATATCAGTAATTATTATTCCTGCGTGATAGTTAGCTGAGACATTATTGGAATAGATATGGTCGATTAGGGTTGCCGAATGCTCGGTTATTCTCGTGGGTTTTGTTATGACTGGCATGAATCCGTCACTAAACATATTATCTATAAATGAGTTAGTTTTACTGTGGTTGTTAAAATTGAGCAAGTTTATATTAAAGTCGCCAAGCAGGAAAGCCCTGCTGTGCTCCGCGTTGATTTTAGTGAGAATATCATTTACAGAAGAGACAGACACATCGATATCTGCCAAAGGTGCGGAGCTTGGCGTATATATGATTCCAACAATATATGAATTTTTGCGTCCTGGGTTGATCTCTACGAAAATAGTTTCAATGACACGGGCAATGAAGATCGCTAGGTCGGGTCTCAATCTGAAAGAAACATTCTCAGAAACAAAAAGTCCTACACCCCCTCTGCCGTCATCCGGACTTGGGCGAGTCTTGTAGACATATGGGTGGTAGCCATTGATTTTATAATTGATGTGTTTATGTAGTTTGAAAATTTCAGTGAGACCACTCACTTCAAACATGTTTGCACCATGCTGAATGTCACAAAAGAAGTTGGTGAATGAGTCCCAGTTGGCATTAAGGCTTCTACAGTTTTGGCTTAGAAGGGTTACGTTTTTTCCTCGCCTGTGGAAATTTTGTTTAAAGTTGGAGGGGGGAAAATAGTTGTAGGAGTGACCATGAATAGTGAAAGAGGACTTTGAATCAGCGTCCTGTAAATGATTCATTGAGTGATTATACTTGAATGCGAAATTATATTGGTCATCACTCTGTATCTCGGACAAAGCTATGTTTTCATTCGCCATGAGTAAGCATCATGTAAAGTAAAAATATGTGAACCATAGACAGTGATGGAACAGATGTTAATGGAGTTGTGTAGGTAAAACTAGACGAAAACATATAACAAATTAACAAATTCAGCTTTTGACAGCTGGTCATCAATTCAAAAATAAAATTTAATCTATATACATGTGTGTCGATGTGGAAGACTATTTGGCAGAGGTGTCTCATATTTCTATTGAGTCCACGGACATTACTGCTGACACGTGTTAGGCATTTCGGGGAACCCTTGAAGAGGGGATCGGGATTGAAAATAAAAAAAATAGGTTCAGTGAGTGACTAGTGACAGGTGTTAGGCATTTCAGTGAACCCTTGAAGAGGGGGTCGGGATTGGTAAGAAAAAAAAATGAGGTTCAGTGAGTGACTCTACAAATTATAGTCCTTCTACCTGTCGGAAGGGTATACTGTCGAGGGGGGGGGGGGGGGGGGGGGGTTATATGATTGCAGAAAGTTGACGGAAGCTGTACGATAAGTGGGTTCCCTGGGAAGCTATATTATTGGAGGGGCAGGTAGCCACGAGCCTGGGCAAAATTAGCTCAGGGTCCGTTCAGTTCATATGTATACAGGACTGGCTCTCATTTAGTCACCCGAGTTCTGTATTTCGAAAGGGTACCACCAGTCGATATCTGCTGTTGGTTGTAAGGCTTGGCCAACTTAGCATTAGCTCAGAGATGTTTTGGAGACAGGCTCCGCCAATATAACTGGTAAGTGGAGCCAACTCTGGCAGAAGATGAGATATTTCGCTAGGAGGAGAGGGGAACTGCGAAGCTTCAGTCAACGGACCTCGGGGTGGGACTCGGAGGTCCGTTGGCTCGGGCTATGCAAAAGACAAAGACAGACTCACATCTATGGCCGCCCAGGTAGCGATACACAGTTTGCGGTTTAACGACATACACCCGGTGCTCCCAGCCCAGAGTATAAGAAGCAGGCAGGTACATTGATCAAAAACAGTATTCTTGTACAGTACATGTCGGGCGGACCACATAGTAAAATAAACCGGTAAATATCTTTACCAGATAATTGTGTTCTTTTTCATAATATACAAACTAACTGAGAACTTTTTATAAGTCTCAACGAATAAGCACACACAATATCTGGCAATGGAAAATAAATATGTAGAAAAACTGTTACATGTTCCCAACTCCCATGAGCAAGACTCACGTGTTAGTCTTAGTATCGTTTGTGTGATATTGAGTCCAATACCATTTTTTCTTATTTTATTTTACTTGGAGGTAAAAAACACCTTAATCATATTTCACTGCTACCTGACAGGTATTTTGAGACCACAGAGTTTTTCCATATTTAATCTAATTTAGTGGTAAAATCAGGGTATACCTTAATCATATTTCACTGCAAATTGGCAGGCATTTTAAGACACCAACGTTATTAAATCATAGGCCCCCGTATCCCACTCCACCAACTATGGTTTGGCGCCGACAGTAACAGAACTCCCAGTACTGCAACCTGAGAGCCCTGGCACAGCCGCTGCCAGAATGTCAAGTATACTGCTTGGGCTACGGTTTGTTCACCGATTCGTATTGCGCAAAAGGCCTATTGAACTTCACAAACACGGCCATCAGAGTATAGTACACGCTAAAAACTAAAGTGTTAAAAACTACACTTGAAGTGCTGTATTTAACACTTACTAAGTGCTGAACTAGCACTTTGTTCAAGTGAAGATATCCCAGAACTTGGCAGGTGTTACAATAATACCACTTGACAAGTGTAATGTCGCGACACTTAAAAAGGAAACAACGCAGATGACGCGGATCTGGCTCGAACTCTCGAGCCTGATCCGCGTCATCTGCGTTGTGTCCTTTTAATTATGTACCCACCAAGCGCAAATCAAATTATGGACGATTCTGGAAGAACCACCAATGCTAGACACATGGGAAGTGCCATCCATTCAACTTTCAGATGTCTGACGATTGTAATGTCTAAGTGCTTAAAGCATTGCACTTTGAGTGTTAAAATCAAACCCTAAGAGTTAGAATGGGTTTAACACCTTGAAAGGGTCAGTTTTAACACTTTAGTTTTTAGTGTGTACCGTCTGGCGCCGACAGTAACGAATCTCTCAATTATTACTGTCTGAGAGCTCGGGCACTGTCGGCGCAGGTTAGACACGATTCACGGGGTAAAAGTGACAGCATACTGTTTGGGCAGAGGTTGGTTTACCGATTCATCCTACACCAACTACACACTTACACTCCCCTCACCTAACAGTGAATGCACACACATCCCCACCCAACCCACTCACATAATGGAAAGTTCTTCAGCAGAGTGGTTTCAGGGTTTGTGCGTGCAATATCAGAAATATGATCATCTCGATACGAAATGTTGTTCGAGGCCTATTAAGAACACAACATCTGTTTGCGAAACTAAATATCTAGTTCTCCTTGAAATGATTATTGTTCATTAATATTCTTGATCCTCGGGCCATTGTGACGAGGTCATTGTCACATTAGACATGTTACGGTTCGTCAAGCAACCGTGTTGCGATTAATGACATTGACTGATCTGATAAAAAGTTATTTGGCCATCTGAAAATTGTTTTGAATAATAGTGACCTCAATTTCTTGCGTTAAAGAACTTATCCGGCTCAAGCCCTCAATACAGAGGACGGTTTGACATCCGAAGGTGTTATTGCAGAAGCGTGAAAAACAATTCACACGCACACACTGGACGTGTTACTTCCTCGCCCGATCATACTGGAATAATGGATACAGAGGACAGCAGAACACGTCGTGCATTGAAGATACCTAGAGCATGGACGCATGCGTTAACATCAATGCCCACGCTTGGATGAAGGCCAATCCACGGCGACTGTACTGTACAGAGAACTTCAGACAGCGTTGTTTGTCTTGATTTTAAAGGTGGATCTTTCTCCACGTGTGTGTGTTTAATGTACAAACATGTACGCAGTGGTACATAAATTTCCAACTGAAACGTTTTTTTTTATTCCTTGTAATATGGCGCCGAAGTATTGCTTTCATGAAAATATACGTTTCAGAATCTTAATGGTTTTCAGACATGATTAAAATACGCCAGTAGTATGTCTCTTACGTTTGAGGGGTCATTTGCAGGACCCCAGTGCAGGACCCCGGAAGTGACGTTATGTCACGTGACCCAATGGCGTCATGTTGTGTTGTTATGGTAACCCGCGTGAGCGGCCATGTTGTGACGTCATCCCCATAGTGATACATGGTGTTCGTACGCATGCACAGAGCGTGTTGTTAGGGTTATACGAGTTTCCGTCGTCCATGTTGTATACTGGAGGCCGCCATCTTGGTTTCTATGGTAGCACGTGGTTGCTATGTTACCTAAACCCTTCTTATAGGGCTGGGGTATGTTCGAAGGGTATGTTCGATTGAATCGGAGTAAATCAAATTGCCACAAACAACCCGACAAGTTGTATTATTTCGATTGTTTCAGAATTCTCTGCTTCTATCTATATATGCAATAATTTTTGTCTATCTGGCCAGGTTCGTTTGTTCTGGAGTATACACCAGTAGCGTAGTAGAGCCTATCAACTGGAACAGTTTTGCTTATTGTTACTATATTTAGCAATTTCTGATGTATTCTTGTTAGTTCTGACACTATTCCAAGTACTCTTGTTATTTTATTTATATAGATCATTTATATAGATTATTCATACAGAATATGATTCTCTGCATCACCCGAGCCCTGAAGCGGCAAGATTTCGGTGGGCACAAGAGAGGGGTGCCCCCCTCATTGGCCTTCTCCTGGGAAAAACTTCGAAATTCGAGACACAAAAACACAATTTTCTTGATTCTGAGTCCGTTTGTGTCCATATGTTTATAAGTTCCGAAAGGCATCAATAATTAGACCACAAGTTGGGCTAACACGTTGTGAAAGGCATCAATAATTAGGCCACGATGTGGCCTAATTATTGATGCCTTTCACAACTTATAAATTATGGACACAAACGGACTCAGAATCAAGTAAATTGTTAGATATTAAAAGTTGTTGCCTCCTGATGTTCCCTGTATGGTTGAACATGGGGGGTGGGACGACTGATTTTTTGCCGGCACATGATGCAGTCCCCACCCCCACCCCTGGCTACGTCACTCAGTCCGCCCGAACTTAGGTTTATTCTGGAACATTTTTAAATAACTGCACTAATTTAACGAACAAACAACTGCACTCAAGATGCCAATCATTTCCTTCTTCGGTGTTTATGTGACTACCACTCTCCACAAAGAAGTGTGTGTTTCTATTATGTTTGTGTTTACACTCCAGGTAACATCCTATTGTCAATAGTTTATATTTGACCATTTTTCTCAAACACTAAAACTCACAGTCGATACCATGACAGTTCGGTTAATTTAAGTGGTGCTTTTAAGAACAATGAATTACGATGTTGGAACTGAGAATATATTGTAATGTCACTTTACTGTATACATACTTTCACACAACGGAAGAGCAAATGTTCGATTTTAGAAAACGTCGATTGACGTCCGTTGTCTCTTATGGCGCCAATGTGAACCCATTCCCGGGTGGGACTTTTTTCAAATCAGATATTTTTTGTCAACAAAACCCATATGAGACATTAATTAATCTATGTCAAAATGCTAGCCAGACTTAATGCTATTCCACTGTAACGAACTCTCAGTTGATAAGTTTACTGTTTAAACAAGTTAACCCCAAAACGGTTACTGAGCTTCAGAAAGGTGGGGGTTGAACCATTTGCTCGTAGACATGTTCTTCTACACAATACGCCCAAACTCACATTCCACATGTCATTGTATTAACAAACTCTAAGCTGGTGGCCGTCTAACACTGCAAAGTAGAATATACAGCATAATGACGCCAGGCGTCATCGGTAGGGACCTGCCACTCCTACTAAAGTCGGCGAGAGTAACCGTGCCAAAAATTAGAGGAAGACTTACGTGCTAGGGAAATATCTCTGAAGCTGGAACATGAACCAGTTATCCAGAAAGCATTGCTACAAATTTATAAACTGAGAACACATTTCTATTGTTATTGGGAAGCTCCCAGCCCACTGGGTCAACCTGAATCCCTTCTGCGCTTCGTACCTCCAAACAGATCTTCATGTCAAATTTGGGCGATCCTACTTCACTTTTGGCATTCAAAAAGTGGCGGTTTACACAAAAGTCACCAGAAGGCTCAGTCCTATTTTTTTGCGCAGTGTATTCTAATATCTTAAACCTCTGTACGGGTGTTTAACCCACCAAACGTCTACGTTATCTGGATGTAATGCTATGATGCAATGATTCTGAGAGCCTATTTACAGACTCAGCCCTTCTTTGAGAAGCAACCCCTTACTTGCACTCCCCCATGAAACTTTTCTAGCGCCACCAGCGCCCCAGTTTGTACAACCTTAGATAGGAGAAACACATGACTAGATCCCTCCGAACAGCTGAATACGATCGAATCGAATACCAAATTGAATACCTCTTCCTATCCGGGAATACAATCGAATATCGAAGTGAATTCATTACAGTAGTTACCGGTAGCGCTATAGGAAAAACAACATCGTGTTTAGTCCGAAACCTAAATGTGTTGGCTCGTAATCCCTATTTCCTGTGTCGGCGACGGATACATCCGTCGCAGGCACTTGAATTGGGAAGTACGAGCGACGAATAAATTCATTACCGTCACTGAATTGCGTGAGACTGAGTCCGTTTTATGCAGATGCGAACCTATTTAAAAAAAAAAAAACACTTTCCTCCCGTCGATATCTGCTACATTCCCACAGAGGGAAAGATTAAAGAATAATCGATAGATATTCGACTCAGATTCGAATCGAATACTGCCGTCGAATCGAATACCATTTCCAATACCGAATATTTGCATGGTTCAACATATGACAGTCCACGAGGAGATAATAGAACAGGCACTAACGAAAGCTCGACAAAACCTAAATGACACATCCTTAATGTAAAGTGCAGTGCTCACAAAAGCGGTCTCTTTTTCGATCATGCCGAGCTCTGACCACGACACATTTCCATCAGTGGGGAGCGTTTCAACTCAGTGGTTCGAATGGTTGAAGTTCAAACCAAACAGATCGACGATTGAATCCTTTCAGCGGTAACTGCGACGTGACTAGAAAATATAATTAATCCCGATTGCCCGTGTGGGGCAACACTGGATTCGTGTTCTTTTTTTTGTTAGGGTTTAACGACACATTAACAACCAGGGTCATATCATGTCGGTGACAGTTTTACGGGTGGAGGAAGCCGGAGAGAACCACCGAGCAACGACGAGCAGCTGTCAGCTCTCCAACTTCGTAACTCTGAACTCTGCACCGCGGCAGATGCAGGGTTAGATTGGTTGAAGACGTGCGCACCATCGACGTGCAGTACGCCTTAGTACACGGCGTCATCGTGCCCCCCCCCCCCCCCCCCCATACAGGCAATCGGGGTTAAGTGCCTTTCCCAAGGACACAACGCGGGAGTGCGAATCAGTCGCTGAAATGGTCACACATCCAACTGCAAACCGCGCTCGACGTTGCTTAACTTCGGTGATCTGACGAGAACCGGTTGCCGCTATCCACCGCGCCCCCGATTTGTGTACTAATGCGTACTGCATGCCAATGGTTCACTTACTTTCAAGCACTACTGACGACTTGTGAGGAGTTAGTGAGTTGGAGGGTTTGACAGTTGATCGCCGCTGATCGGGGGTTCTTCCCATTTCTCCGACTTCCTTCACCCGTAAAACTGTTGAAACGCCAAAGAACGTGCAAACTCCAAAGAACATGGAAATAAACAAGTTCCACCAATTAACCGAAGGAAATGTATGTGGAAATGTGCACTGAGTGGGGGACAACAAAGGTAAATAGCATCCTGGGATCAATACTATAAAACTTTTACAATTGTATTTTCCCGAAATGTATTTTCTACAAGTGAATATAAATGACGGAAATGAATCATTAGCATTTTAAAAAGATATGGCAATTTGCCAACTGGCAAATTGCCACATCTTTGCAGATGTTAATGGTTCATTTCAATTCGTTATTTCCATAAAAGGAAAATACAATTCTGAAAATACAACTGTAAATGATTTATAGTATTGGTTCCTATATACACTATTTTCCCGATTTGTTATCGCCTCACACGTCCACTCCCACCCCCACGCCCCCCCCCCCCCCAAAAAAAAGGAAGAAAAATCTGGTAACATACGTTTAAAGTATAAAAAGGAAAGCATCGTACCATTTTTCTCACACATAAATTATTTTTTTTCACGAAACCATTAATTCTGTTTTTTTTAGTGAAATGAGATTGATGAGATCATTCGCCTAAGGAACCACGAGCTACAGTACCGGGGATTATAAAAACAGTTTTTTATTCATTTTTCCATCCGATTGCTACACACTTACGCCGAAGGACAAACGTTCGTGAATAAACGATCCCATCATGTCAAACCTATCAAATTGACTATTTTTCCATTTCTTTTACGACAGGTGATATTTTATTGTTTTGGGAAGGAAAGCGACAGAGAATTTCGATTGGGTCGCGATCAGGTAAAAATTCCCGGTCCTCTTTTGTGTTCAGGGATGCCGGAAGCAGGGGCAGGTCATACTTGCATTCGGACCACAGGGACGATAGAGGATAGACAGCGCCCTTCTTAAGTTCGTCACTCAATTTTATTCAGTCATCTATTCTCGAAATAAAGTTAAAATACTCCCTCAATCCGCCCTGGAAGCTTTCAAAATTCAATGGGGGGGGGGGGGATGTTTGAAAGGTGGTACCCCCCCCCCTTCTCGGTGGAGGGGGGGCACTTCCTCCCAAACTCTCCCATATTGAGCCTTCGGCATTCGAGACATGCATGCTGCGATATACTAGATCGAGTAAATGCTCTTTTCCCCATGTCTGACAACCTCCCCCTGCGAAAATTCGGTATTCGAAAAGATATTCGATTCGACGGCAGTATTCGATTCGAATTCGATTCGACAATTTGTGTCGGATATCTATCTATAATCTATGCAATCTTTCTCTCTATCGGAATGCACCGGGTATCGGCGGAGGGAAAGCATGTTCTAAAAATAGTCACACATCGGCTTAACCCTTTACCCAGCGAATCGCCCGCATCCGCCCGCGTAATATGCAAATTCAGCAGTTGAAAAAATAATATTTTTCAAAAAATTTCAACAAGACCATATCATGTGACCCCTCGTTGGAACGAGCTCGTCGAGCTCGTTCCAAGGAGGGGTCACATGATATGGTTTTGTTGACATTTTTTGAAAAATTTGAAAAAATGATATTTAAAATAATAAATTTTGATATCGTCTGCGTTGGGTAAAGGCTTAAAAACGAACTTCATCTCACCCAACTCATTATTCAGGTACGCCGACGAATTTATCCCTCGCTCTTGCTTCCAATTTTATGTGCCCGCGACGGATATATATGAAGTACAGGCCAACATGGTTATGTTCCGAACTGAAACACGATGATTTTGACCGGTAGCTCTACCTGTAACCATTCAAATCAATTCGATTCGATTCGCGAATAGTGAGCAGTATTGAATTCGGTATTCGATTCGATCGCATTCAAATATTCGCATGACCGACGCAATTAGGAAGACATATCATCTATCAAACACTGTAATATCAAAATCTAATCAAGAAATGTACAGAACCACACTTATGTTTGAATGGGATATCACGTGGTATCTCAGCCCCACTCTCTCAATAACACAGTAGGCCAAGTATCAAACCGTTCGACAGCACGCGGCACTGAGGTTGATACTGTTACACAATTTTTTGGCAGTGGAACTGTACTAGTACCAAGCACCGATAATATCGAAACAAATTGGACATTTGTGCTTTAAAGAAATTAATTTCCAATCTCACAATTTCTTGCAGGTCAGCATTCAACAATAATAAAATAAAAGAAACAGATATATGTCCGATAATTATGTAAATAATCATTTAACCCTTTACCTAACACGAAAAGCAGACGACACTTGCAAATAAAATTCTTGAAGCACTATTTTGTTTTATTTTTTGCGTCAAAAACATAGCTTGTGACCCCTCATTGGAACGAGCTCGTCGAGCTCGTTCCAATGAGGGGTCATAAGCTATGTTTGTGTGACAAAAAATTAAAAAGTAATAAAAATTGAGTGGTGAATTTTGTGAATAGCGCTGGCCGGTTTTGGGAGTTACATTTGGTAAAGGGTTAACATGCTCGATTAATCTTTGCATGTCACTTGTGTGTTGATTCTTGCTATTGTGATCCCCTTGTTTGGATTTAAGTAATAAGGAAAATAAAATATGTAAATATATTTGTCATGTAACTGGCATGCAAAAGCTACACTGCAGTTGAGACTTTTTTCCTTTCAAGGGACAATATATTCTTCCTCCTCGGTAAGCGTTGAACAGATTACAGGTTACTTACCCATGGTAAAAACGCGGGTTGTGTCCTTATTTGTGGTGGACAGCTTCATAGTATGAACGTTCTGTATGTAGGAATATGCTTTTGATTGTGAGTTCACCATCTTCCACGGAAACATCACACACCTCACCAACCCGCTTGATTTCAAATTATGTTCTCTTGGGCAAATATGTAAAAGGTGGAGGGTGGTGTAGTATTGTGTAAACGTTTGCGAAATATCCTAGAATTGTTCTCCCCATACACCAAAAGAAAATGCCATTAGGTTTGGATTTGAACGTTCTTCACTCCTGGATAAGAGCTTTGAAGTTCCAAACAGTTTTAATAGCGCTGCAATTGCCATTATTATGTCAGCTCTTGGGATCAACCAATCCACGCGGATACATGGTGGTGACCTGTGAAGCCATATCAGGTCGATGATGACGTCATCGGTGACCCCATATAAAATCAATATTGGGCGTATGTCCACCATATTCTTTTCAAAATAAAATACAACCGCCTCGTCTCAAAAATGGCAGTCATACACCAAACGTTCTGAATCGTTAGTTGAATGTGATCAAAGTTCCATTAAACTCATTTGAACAAAAATAAATAATCTGTGTATAACATGTGTCCCAAATTGAGAAAAAAAATTATTTCGATCGATAACCCCATCCGATAGCTCAGTGTAAATCTAAACCCGTCCAACAGTCACAACAGGTTCGTCGTTCCGATCGATAATCACTTCAGCGCGAAACGATTGCTAGACAGAGTGACTCCCCTTGCATTGTAAACTGATGTCTGCTAGTTTAAATTTTCACAAGTACGACACAACAAAAAATAAATTACCGGGCCGATTAATTAAAGAGTGTCATACTGGATTTTGTCCGCTGACATAACAAATACGTTACAGGATGTTCAGTGGTCGTACATGGTGTCAGGTGAGGTTCAGTGAGATCATTATTTGGCTCGGCTAACACCTCGCCGAATATTGATCTCGCTTCACTTCACATGATACCACATCCAACCACCAAACATCCCGTAACTTACAACATTTTTCGAATGTCGTTTGGCGTCATAGTATTATTGTTTGTTGGGGTAAAAGAGAACGAAAACAAAACGAAGCACACAAAAGAAGACACAATGGATAAAAGGCGCCTTTGGTTTACAATGGCGACATTACATTGTCAAGTTAAAGTGAAAAGAAGTTTATAAATGTGGGATTAAAAAAAGAAATCGAATTTTCAAGAAAGAAAGAATTTCCAAGAGAGTTGAACACATATAATAAATTATTCATGAAATTTAAAACAGCCTTCGATCATAATATCCTTTTGCGACTATGTGTACATTAACGCCGAGGAAGATGGAGAAGATGTGAAATGATCGATCAAGAGACGTACACGTAGTATTTTTTAACTCTTTGCTTTGGTGCCCAGTGATGTATCCAGAGATGGGCTGGAAATCATCTCACAGCACAGATAATGGAATCGGTGCCGCAAAGATATCAGTATCAGAGCGGACGTAAATTGGTTGTTTTTTGTGTGTACATACAGCCGGAAGGACGGACGTGGGGACTTCTTCTTTTCATTTTCTTCACAAACAAGTCCACACAAATTACAAACCCTCACCCATCGATTTGGGTTGGCTTTTTTATTTTTTTTTTTGGCCTGGATTCGGAGAAAACAAAGGAAATCAGTGTGGGAACCGAAACCCTATTCTTTAGGGTCTCACAAAATCCGGAAGCACTCCTTTGGGAACTCCGTATGTGTCATTCGATTCATTTGCACATCTGTGTTCTATGCTTGACACACAACACACACTGGCAAACTGTTAACTTGCAACATTTCATGCATCCGTTACACCAAAACAACCATTTGTAATTTTCATCTTAAAAAGTGAGTCGTGCTGAAACTTAGCAAGGCTACATTCATTATAATATTGATACATTCATTTACAAATTAGAATTCACGTGGGTTGTTCACGGCTAGTTTAACTCTTCAATATCTGCGACGGCGGATATTAACCAATGTTAAAAATAATAAAACTGTCGTCTGCACAAACGTTAATACTTCTACAGTAATAAAACTGGCGGAGACTTCCATCGCTGCAGGGCATATTAACCCTTCACCCAACGTAACGGCCGAACCCGGCCAGCAGTATTCTAAAAAATCGCCAGATAATTTCCATTATATTTTAATTTTTTTTTCTCAAAAACATAGGTTGTGACCCCTCTTTGGAACGAGCTCGTCGAGCTCGTTCCAATGAGGGGTCATAACCTATGTTTTTGAGACACAGAATGAAAACAATTATTTTTTCAAGAATTTTGTTTGAAAGTGTCGTCTGCTTTTCATGTTAGGTAAAGGGTTAAAATACAAACCACCTCTATAAATGAATTATCTGTCGCTTTACCGTAGTATGGAAGTGGAATGGCTGTGTAAAGTTTTGTTTGAGGTGAAACGCACAGTGACGCGAAGCTTTTGTTGCGACTGAACAAGAAATGTATGAACTTTCTTCGCAATTCAACACACACCTCCAGCCACTGCTGGGTTGTAAAGAAATTCGCACGAAAGCATCTAGTATTATAGCACAAATGTAATGAAAGTCGAAATCTCTCCACTTCTTCAACAGATAAGTATAATAGTTTAATGTTATAAGAAAACTCCGCGTCACACCCCATGCAAAATATCAATTTTATTGTGAAGTATACGTAGAAAATAGTGTGCTGTTCTGCATACCTATATGTATGTATATGTATATACACAAACCTATATCTGAACTCTATTTACAACAACAAGTCGGATGAGTTAATTCGGATGAGTTGATACACATGTCCATTCAGAGCTTTTCCAGGCCAAAAATATGGAGTTAATTTTCCCCTCGAACTGATGAAAGGCAAAGTGTACTGGGGAGCTGTGAAACATTAACATTTACGTGCAATTATTCTGCTTTAAAACCGCAAACATTCCCATGATGCAATTAAAAATTTGAATAATTCAATCTTGTTTGAGCTTTTGGGTGCCCCTTCTTCATTGCAGTATTTTTTTTGTTTTTTTGTTTTATCAATATTTTCTGATCAGATTGGTATAAATGATGATTAGTTTATGAGCTGTACTTTCTGTGCTCAAACTCAGTTGAAACATATTTTATTAGCCAAACAATGCATGCAAAAGTGATTGGGACAAAGTTGTTTCAACTTATCAAAACTCTTCCCCCTAACTTGTAAGAGAAAGAAGTCATTATTGATTTTCTCTTGAAGGAGTTCAGCAAATTTCGAGCATCAGGCACGCGGTTCGTATTGTTTTCAGACATTATAAGTTATCTCCGTCAACATGCATGGTATATGGAGATTTAATACCTGGATGTCGGTTTTTAAACACTGAGCCGAAGGTCGCAAACACATTTTGTGTGTGGTATTTTTGAGTCATAAGTACTTTATGCAAAAAATGTTTTACTGTGTCGCCGTGGGAACCCCAGGAGATAAAAATAGAAATATTTTAAAATACTCATATTTTCCACACCACAAGGGTCAGACAACTGCTAAATGAGACATCCAGGTATTAAATCTCTATATACCATACATGTTAGCGGAGATAAGGTTTTTGTCCCGTTTGAAACACAATACAAACACAGAGGAAATACATTTGTGGACACATTTCTCAAATCCACAATCACTTGGACCAAGACAGCAGACAGAGTTACATCCCTTGGGTCGTTAAGGAAACGAGTAAACAGTAATTTGTTGACATATCGTTCCCTGAGTTCCAATGTGTTCTATGTGCCTACTGGCACATAGAACACATTGGTACGCAGGGCACGAATTATTTGCTCTTATTTTTTTTTATGATTTAATTGTCGGAAATCTGATGATATTTGTGACTATTTTCGGTTTTTTTGGTTCCATTTTTATTTCGAGGCGAGCGAAGGAAAACGTTGGCTTTTACCCTGGTACCCTCATTTTTTAAAGTCATGATAGTCGCTTCTAGTATTCAACCAGTTAAGGAAGCAACGGAGGCAGTTGAGTTCCTATGCGGCCTACCTAATTAATACAACCATTTAATTTAACAACTCAATGAGCTCTGTCAAACACGATAAAGTTAGTAAAATTTCAAATGTCAATATTAAAAAAAAAATGCTTATTGGAATTTGTTAGTTCAACACCATTGTATAGGAAGATCATATTGACAGACTCCTCATTTCTCAGTAGTATCACGTGTATATATATTTTTAAGATAACAGGTAGTCATTTCTCTCTTGGACGCGGGTTTCAAAGAGTATTCCCTTTTCCACAAATAAAGTGGAAAAAATGTGATACTATCAGCAACAAAATAAGACCAGTATCAAATGACTGATTCCACATTCCTCGGGTGGGCAATATTTCCAAAGACGCAGTACTATTAGATTTCAAACACTAATTATAGAAATAGTCATCAAAAATGTAATTAATAAAGCACCGGGTAGAACCCAGTGTTTCAGTGATTAACATTTTGGTGCTGATGATTTGTATTATCTTGTAAACTCATGTGTGGACATCACTCCATGTGCGTGTATTACGTCCAACTGTAAATCATGTCAATGAACCACTATTTAGAGGAAATTACGGGTATAGCTCATATACCTGGCAATTAACACTTCTAGAATATGTTAGGTATAATTATAATTTGATTCATTGTTGTACCAGTGACTGGCCGCCCTCACACATTGGGCAGTTGAATTGAACAAGTGTCAGAACGATATTGAAATTCCACGGACAACGAATCATGTTTAAAGGGCGGCATCGTAAGTAGCAACAATACTTCTCTGGACCTCGTCCGAATATATTCAAGTTGATTGATTTCATCGGGAAGGAGCAGGCATTCCGGGTGTCAATCAGTCTCAAACTTAGCTTTCATGACATTGAAGCCAAGACGGGGGTGATATCGAGTAATAGACAACAGGTGCCAGTCGGTCATGTGAGGTACTCCCGTTATTACTTGTCGGCCGCGATATCAGCCCGAGGTAAATTCATATCAGCCCTCGACCGAACTACGAGAAGCGGAAACGTCGAACTTTGTGAAAAGAATGACAGACAATAGCACTCTCAGGAAACTGTAAAAGATCCGAAGTCATTTTGAAATGATTTGTTTTGGTTTAATAAATAAAGAGGTTATTACTTAATCAGTTTTATATCGGCCGAGAAATCAGCTCCCGGTAACTTAACATCACCCTTCGACTTTCGGTATCCGTCAGATATGGTGTTTTATTCTTCGCTAAACGATAGATTATCGAAAACATTGCGGAAATATAAAAATCGTATCCCAGATTCGCTTTCACTTTATCAATCAAAATGGCGGCTTTCAAGGCATCACTTCAAGGTGAATTCGATTCAAATTATCACTGGAAATGATCAATTTGTTTTAAAATCGTATAAGAAAATCTCGTGTTTTTGAGTGGATACCGATCATTACTAGCAATAATTCAACACGTATTCACTTTGAATTGATGAATGAAAACCGCCGGCTGAATCAGATCGCAATGAGCTATCTGCTCCGAGTATCGATCAAAGCACTTTCTCGTATCAATGCGCTGTTTACTTTCATGCATCAATTCAAGGTTAAAACGAGTGGAATTATCGATAGGAATGGTCAGATTCTTATAAAAAACGTATGAAAATCTAGTGTTTTTGAGAGCGCGAGCGACAATTCTTATCTGTCTGATAATGAAACCAAGACGGGGGCGATATCGAGTAATAGGCAACAGGTGCCAGGCGGGCATGTGAGGTACTCCACTCAAAAACACTAGATGTTCTATATCTCTGGCTGATATCTCGGAAGATATAAAGAGTAATCACTTGGCTGGACTGATTACGTGAAATAATTCATGAGAGGTGAGGCACGTTGTACAAACACGAGATCGCGAATGCGCACGAGTGTTTTATAATATAGCCCTCACCTCGAATAAATTATTTCACGTTACCAGTCCATTCAAGCGATTACTCTGTTTATTACTTTTCATTATTAACGATAATTATATTAGTTAACCCTTTATCTAACGTAACGACCAGCTCTATTCTCAAAAATCGCCAATTAATTTTCATTATTTTTTTCATCTTTTGTATCTAAAACATAGGTTATGACCCCTCACTGGAACGAGCTCGTTCCAATGAAGGGTCATAACCTAGGTTTTTGAGACAAAAAATGAACATAATAGCTATTCAATATTTTTTTTTGCAGGTGTCGTCTGCTTTTCATATTAGGTAAAGAGTTAAAAAAAACAAAAAACAATGAAGTACCCATTACGTCCAGAACAAAGCGTCTTCGTTTGCGTGCACGGATACATGACACAATTTTTGATTGCGTAATTCACTTGTGAAGTTATCGTTTATAATCAAACCCGGAAATCCCAGTAAATCGCACATTGGAAAGTAATAAATAAAAGTAACCAAGTAATAGCCTCTTAGTATCTACCGTATTCTGGTGAGTTTCGATGAGACTCTTGATTCGAAACAAAAAGTAAAAGCAATCGTTATGGGTGTATACGTTGTTTTGATAGCGGCGTCATTTCAACGATATTTTGCCATAATTATCCATATATCATGAGATCTAGAAATGAAACCGAACGAAAAAGCGATCGTACTATTTATCGGTATGGGAACGATACGATAGAGAAATCAAAGTTCGTCCAGTTTTATATACACAGGGAAGAAAAATAAAAAAAAACGAATCAATCACTGACAATGCCAAAAGTTTATTGAAATGAGACAGTCACAACTAAACTTTAAAAATATAAGACATTTGAGGAAAAAGTAAAGTACATTTAAGCCATGAACTTTGTCACAAAATCGGTCCGTCTGTCAAGCAGGTGAATATCTTGTTCAGCCGATAATAAAGTGTACCGTTTGGTGACATCCGTTTGTTAATGACGCCATATTTGAGCCTTATTATGGAGATATTCTTACAGCATTTCCTCGATTTTTCGAAATATTATCACATATAATATATCGCAAGAGGGATGCGCTCGTAACGTGATATTGCCATGGTGCACGTTTTCCTTACATTTCTCTCTCAACGCCGGCATGTGAATTGTATGACTATTGAATTGCAGCCTTACACGACATATTGGATATTAATATGTTTTTAAGGAATGCCTCACAAACCAATTTGATGGGCGAATTATTTCCGACTGACTGATTCTGTGGGTCTATTAAGACCGACTGATGCGTTATTACTATAAGATTATCGCGATATTCATGTCAAATGTGGCGGAAATATCTCTCAAATCAGGCGCTAATAGCGAGTGCAAGTTTCCACTTTATTGCAGGCGGTACTGTACCTTCATCAGTTGGTTGAAATTTTCTAAATATAATATTACGAAATTAAACGGACGTGACATACGTTATATATTCCCAGTTCCTTATTCGTCAATCGTCATCAACCGATTTTATCGGTTGATAACGAATGTCGAATAAGGAACTGGGTATAAGTAACAACTGCCAAGCCCCCGAAATTCAGACCGAATCAAAGTCTACGAACTAAAATAGAATCTGAGATTGGATGTTGTCGCATGATTTTATCGATAGTTGAGATACCACATTTTTTGTAAAGAGGAACGAGGAGAGTAACTTTTGATCAGATCGCGATCCATTTGCGATCAGGTAGGAATTCTGTTTACTCTTTTCCTGACCAAAGTACTGTACCCAACAAAAACTTTTTGCACTCATAATAAAACAAGAAAAATCGCATCAGCAATCTCACCCTTCGACTGGATGAAAATGAAAAAAAGATAAGGCCCCACAAAGTAGATCTGTTTCCCAGGCCAATTTGGGTAAAATTGCATGTGGGCGGGCATTTTTTTTATTTTTGTAATTATTTGTTTGCCATCAAAAGTTCATGTTCGTGGTTTGTTTTATGGTTTAGGCTTTACAGTCTACAAAATAGCATGGGCGGTGGTGTATTTCGTCCCTTGAGAGCAAGACGTCGTTGCAATACATTAGCATTACAAAGCCTTGTTGCATTTAGGGGACAAATTGATCAATTTTATTAACTTGGGTAAAATATCAGGCATAAACCATTTAATTTGTATTTGTTAAGTTTTCATTGGTAATAAACAGAGAATATGTGGCGACCAAAAGAATCATGATTGAGGGCCTGAAAAACAGATTTTTAACTTTTTTAGGCTTGAGAAAAACAATTCTACACATTTTAATGTATGAAATATGAACTTGTGATTGTAAAGTAGTTCGACGGGAAAACGTCGTGCAGGTATAGTAAACATACCAAGCTGTGCAAATTCAGGAAACAAAATGAATAAATAATTATATAACATACTTATTTACATACTAATTTTTCTTTGTTTAAAACACGGAACGGCCAGATCTTTTCAAAACGCATTTCGGATTTCAGCCCAATTTTGTTCGATATTGATGAAATCCAGAAGATACGTGTACGTGACATACCCCTACAGGAGGTGTTTTCTAATGGAATGTTTTGTGGAGGACCGCTGTTGCACTGACCGTGGTTATCACGTGCTTTTGTCGAATCTGTTAAGATACCTTTCAAAATATACGGTTATATCGTGAGCATAACGCAAGCATGTTTCGGTTCAGAATGTTTTGTCAATCCAGAGAGTTGTCATATTTTTTTTTAAGTTGTACAACATTTCCTCATTTTAAGTAGAAGTTACAGATGCTACAACGCTATCAGGACCTTTCCGCATTTGAGCCATTAGGGTCAACACATTCTAAATCATGTTCTTATATCATGGCAAGCTGTTCAGGTTCTTTTCATCGTCTACACACTGATCACTGTGAACTGTACTGTCACAGTTGTTGGAATTATGAAAGCATTATAAAGATGTACAGAGTGAACTTAGCCTGAGAAACATTACAACGGAACGTGTGCCTATGGAGATAGGCCTACAACAGGGGTGTATCCTTTCGCCAATCCTGTTTGCATTGTACATCAAAGGTTTAGGAGATGAACTCCTGCGTAGCGAGGAGGGGGGTAGCAGTTGGGGACTTGAAGATCCCAGGGCTATTTCTTGCAGACGATATGGTTCTAGTGTCAGAAAGCGAAGAGGGGCTAACGAAAATGCTGGGAATTGTTGGGAAATATGGGAGCAAATGGAGACTCGAACTTAATGAAAGCAAGAGCAAAGTTATACCTGTGGGCAGCAAAGTGGAACCCACTCGAAGGTGAAGAGTGGGTGAGTTCTGCATTCCGGAAGGGAGCAGCAAACTTTTCAGTGTCGGAGAGACAGGTCATTACGAGTATTTGGGGGTAAATATAAACATTACAGGAAGAGGCATCTACCGGAACCACACAAATAAATTGATTATGAAGAGGAAGCGAACCCTTAACCAAATGAATCTTATAGGGAGAAACAGTTTCAATAAGGTCTTCGTGGGGAAAACCATTTGGGAAATGGTGGGGCTGCCAAGTATAACATACGGTACGGAAGTGGGACCCCTAAACCAGACGGCCGTAAAGAGCTTGGAAATCCTGCAGAACGATGCAGTCCGATCGATAACGGGGTCAAGTAATGCCGCTGCACTAGAAGCAATCAGGGGTGAGCTTGGGTGGATGAGGATCAAGGACAGGATATACCTGTTGAAGCTCGGTTACTTAATTATTTGGTAAATCTCCCCGACAGCCGATGGTGTAAAGTAATGTTCCTGAGAATTTTCAACTCAAATATCAAAACGGGGTGGATGGTCCAAGTGAGGGAGCTAGTAGAGAACTACTCATTGGAGATCTCGGACCTGGGATTGGGGCAAACCAGGGTAAAAAAATCGTCAGAGAAAGTGTCATGGAGGATTGTAACCGTAATTGGCGAGAAGGGGTCAAATCAAAGAGGTCTTTGGGTGGCCTGTGTGATAAAGAGAAGCCATGTTTTGAAGAGTACCTTGCTGGCACCTTTGGGGGGTCACTGTTGTTCAAGCTGAGGTCGCGATCCCTGGAGCTGAGGGAAAAAATTGGGAAAGGCGGTGAAAGGGCGTGCCAGATGTGTAACTTGGACATGGTGGAGACCCTGGAACACTTTTTTCTAGAATGCCCAACGTATCAGTCTAAAAGAATGAGATTCACTGCGAGTATAATGGGGAAGTGAGATGGGAGAATGAAGGACATGTGGTTAGGGCATCCTCAAAGGAGAGGGTTAATATGCTAATCGGAGAGATTGGGAAGAATGGGACAAGGGATATCATCAAGCAGTTCGTCTCCGAGTGTTGGGAGGAGAGGAGAAGCGTGGGAATAGGGAGGCATTTGGGAATACAGGGCTAACCATGGCCTTCTCGCCCGAGAACCGCGACAAATCAGCGGCTGGCCAAAGTGTTATTATTATTATTACAGTGTATTTACATTCTATATTCAAGATGGTTTATTATTATTCGCAATCACTTTCTTTTCGTAAGCGGGTGATCGTCGATGTTGGAAAAGAGGTAATTCAGTTACCCGAACGCCGAGGTTTCCCCAGTGAGGATGCCGAGACATTCGAATAGCTGAACTATGAGTAAGAGAAGAGGAAATTTCGGATTCAGTGGAAAGAATGAGAAACAATAACACTATCAGAAAAACTGTAAGTGATCTGAGAATGTTTGTAATTATTTATTTTGCTTTAACGCATAAAGAGTTTATTACTTGGTTAGTTTCATATCGATATTAGCCCGAAGCAGGCATGCCAAAGTATCGCCGGTACCAACATAGACCGGTGCAAGGACGGGACAAAGCCTGTCCCACCGAAACCGGTACCGGGACAAATCAACAATTTGATGACATATCGCAATCAGATGGGATAAATTCGCATTTAAATCGCCCCAGTCCCGAAGATCGCACGACAAACCTGGCATGGTGCCAAGTATTCTGCGGCTACATCAGAGTAATCATAAAGCACGATTATTGTGCTTTATGATTACTTTGATGTCACTACTGAATAATTTCTTTGAATCAGCCGATGGCGGAGCTTTATTGCTTTAATGCGACGTTTGAAAAGTCAAAATGGTCGACCTTATCGAGGTCGTGGTGCAGACAGAACATGCCACTGTGGAGTGTTTTAATATGCTAGTTCCAAAATAAGTTAAAAGTACGTCACGCAAGTGTGCCATACACGATTATCAGCCTGTTTACCCTCGTTCAACTAGAAATTTCCCAATAAAATAATTTTGTACCGGTACCGGCAGGACAGAAGCGTCAGTACCGGCACCGGTTGGAGCATGAAGGAACTGGCGGTACCGGTTCAAGTGCCGGTTGACATGTCTGACCCGAAGTAACTTCACATCAGCTTGAGACGGAAGGTCTCAAGCTGATGAGAAGTTACCTGGGGCCGATATCTCGGCCTATATGAAAGTAACCACGTAATAACTATCACAGCGAGCAAGTACTGCACCACTGGAGTCGAGCTAGGAATTAGGGATCAGTGGTTTAGGAACTATTGACAACAGAAAAAAAATGAACTTCATTTGAGAGGGCAAACGGTCACTCTCCGAATAGTCCACTATACATGCTTCTTGGAAAATGTATAGACGTAGTTTGAGTTGTACTTTTTTTTTTTTTGGTTCAGTTTCATAGTAAACCGTAAAATTGATCAGAAATACACATAACGATACGCGCGTGTGAATGAGTTAATCGATATGGCACGAGTGCCAGCGCCGAAGGATAAAACGAAAGGCCACAGGCCTCGAATTTTATCCTCCCGCGATGGCACAAGTGCCATATCGATTAACCCATTCACATGCGCGTGTCGTTCTGTGCTTATTACACGCCTTCGCGTCTATAAAAACAATTATAAGAAGGACACTCAATAATTCATTTGACAACTATCAACAAAAAGAACACATTTTATCGCCAACCAAATATGCGAGGGGAACCCGTGCTACCATTTCGTCCCCTGAGTTGCAATGTGTTCTATGTGTCTACTACTACTCAGGGGACGATTTTTAGCTATCGTCAGCGATTCAAATTGTAATTGCGTTGCACGATTTGTAAAAAATTCCAGTGTAATTTCGCTTCTATTTAAAAATAGTCCATCAACGATTTCCGTTCTGCACATGTTTGCGGAACGGATTTTCATTTTTCGCATGGTTTAGTGTTGCCAAAGATGGGGATTTCATAGAACATGCGTGCATTAAAAAGTGTTATTCCATTCTCTTAACCCTTCACCCAGCATGATCAAAAGACGGTACATGCAACCAACATTTTTGAATACCAAGAAATAAAAATACGCCTCAAAAATAAGCGAACTCCATGAGATCCTTCCAATGAGGGGCATAAGTTATGTTTTGGGGCAAAATGTAAAAACAATTAAACATCGATTTGCGTTCTTTAGACTTATCGTAGGTTGTTTGGTTGGGTAAGCTGTTGTAGATGGCCTGTATTGTATCCAAATGCACGCCGATCAACAAGCCAATCAGATTGTCAGCTCAAGTTCAGGATCAGATGTTCTTCCGAAAGCTCTTGGAATAACCAAATTGAAAACACTTTTAATGAGAAGAGCATCTCCATGGCTTGGGGCAAAGCGTTGGTGCGAGCAGTGGTTATGATAATTATCCGCTTCCCCAGTGCTTGTGATGTCGAAACATTAGGAGTGGGTATATTGACCATTTACACATCGTAATGTCCATATATGACCAGACAGCGTCATTCACACAAATTAGCGATCAACATTTTTTCTCAAACTTAGTCCTCTAAACATAGCTTATGACCCCCATTGAAACAACGATTAAGTCTAATTGGTTCAACTGAGTGACCAGGAGTTGTGTTTTTGAGGCAAACATAGAAGGTTAGGTACTCATATATATGTTTTGATCGATATAAGAGATAAAACATTTCAATTGTACTGGTTTATTTAGCAGTGGCACCACACAGTAGGTTGTCAAAGTGAAATATTGTATTTTAATATTTGTCCTTGCAGTGGGCATATCACTGCCCACGCATGGATTACGACCAGTTAATCGAAAAGCCGACCACTCGTCGGCAACACCCATTATCGACTACAATTTCAAAGTCGATTATTTGTTTTCGTCACTCCTTTACTGATATACTATTACCTAATACTCTCCTCACTATAGTGCTCGTAATGTAGAGTAACTAATATAATATTAGAACGTTCCTTTTCATGTTGTATCGGTCGATAGTACCTGAGTTTGTGTGATTTCTGAAATAAAACCTGAAGCAGCGAAGCTGCTGAAGGTTTTATTTCAGAAATCACACAAACTCAGGTACTATCGACCGATAGAACATGAAAAGAAACGTTCTAATTATTTTATTATGCCTAACAAAATATGACTTTCATTGTTAAGCGTTAACTGCAACAAGCCATCGATCTTGTAACAACAATGTAGTCGAATCCAAAAACATGACGTCATTTCGAACGAATGACGTCTCTTCGAAAATGACTTGTCACAAGTGCCGTCGCTTTGAGAGTTTCTTTATCAACAAATCCCAATGTTAACAACTGCATCATGCTGTTCGTGTTATAATTCATTGTTAATGCTTGTGTGAAAAGTGATTTAAATTAATGGAATATAAATTCATGTTTCTCGGACAACAGTTGATAGAATTAAGCGGAGTGAAACACAAGTCATAACTGAGACTCATATTCAGGATTCACTGAAGTGGTGAACAACACGTGAGTGAGTTTTTTAATATTTCAGATTGTTTTGAATTCATTGTTTGCAGTTAAAATTGAAAACACACCCATTGAAGGTGATATATTTGTTGGTAAGTTTGTGTCTACCGGTGTTGAAAAAGCTAAACGGACACGGAGCCAGCGTTTGGTGTTGAGAAATTCGACGCTGATCAATGGAAGTGGCGCTTACATTTTCTTCGTTCTCTTGTCTCCAGGGAAAAACGTTCCGATAGTACCCGTGTCTTGCCCCCAAACTCCAGTACTATGACTTTGAGAAGGTGCCATATTAACCAATCACGGCTGATGTTACAAACTGATGTTAAATATATTTTATACCATGATTACATATTCTACTATATATGAAAAGCCTATCAATTTTAGCTTTACACTCCAACCGTGATGAACACGCCAGCAATGGGATTTCAATAGTACAAATGTACACCTACAGTGGAACTACATCCAAGTTGACCTTTGGTGACCTCGCCTTGAATGCAAACTTGTCTAAATTTATCACTCGTCGCCTCGTGAAGAATGAGATGAAACCAACAGTTATTTATTACGTTTTTAAATAAATTTACCTCATAAGGTACCAACAATCAATATACACATGTTGTCCCATGTTAATAAAAGCATCCACAACCCGAAATAGTATATTATTATGTTACTAAAATGAAAAACGCCCCGTAATTTGCGGTTTCGTTTTCTATTTCGTTTCGGCGATAAAATCGCCAGCGGAACTACCGCCCACCGGTGCCCATGGAAACAAAAACAGACTCTCAGGTGTGACTATTGAACTATTTAACATTTAAACTCTTATTAATCTGACGATCATAGTATAAATAAAATATACCCAAAGTAGCTTGGAGTACCAAATGTTCACCACTCGTGGTGAAGTGGTGTTAACAGCGCGTCGAAGGCTCGCGGTTAACACCACTTCACCTCTCGTGGTGAACATTTGGTACACCAAGCTACTATGGGTCTATTCTACATATAATCGATATGGGAGAGAAGTATAAAGGCACAATGCCTGACACGAGGTCTGACGTTCTAGAAAGTGCGGGTGTTGAAACAATTGCCCTTCGCAGTTTACCAAAAGCTTGCAATTACATGTACCTTCTCTTAAATCTCAATGCGGCTGTTATCAAAGTTTCGATCGCCCCAGGTCCAGCCTGAGCATAGGGCCAGGTTTGGGTCTGGGTTGGTCAAGAGTCTGAGGTTTCTCTGGAGAGCAGTGGCTGTGCAACATTCCTGCTTTCTAAAAGAATGTCCGACCCGATGAACTGATGACCAAAACAATGTTTTCTATGCAATTGTTTCACAGATGACGATGCAATACAACTTTAATCGATTATTCTTCAAAAGTCGACCATAAACTTTTATAATCGTGCTAGCCCTAGTTCAATTGAACACTCATACTGAAGAACAAACTTAAAATATAGGAGATCAACTAAATATTGGTCTCGCATACAACCAACTATAAAAACTACTCAAAGATTTTCTTCATATTTCGAGCATTAGTTTATACCCGTTATCAAAATATAATCATGCATGTGTTTCTGTCAATAATACACTTATAACATCATCTATCTGAGCTTTTAAAGGTTTCTTGTCAACAAGATCAGAATTTTGTTGCTTGTTTTTTCGCTACCAATGAATCTGACAGAGCACAGGTCTGGTTACACTCGGAGAGTCGCATGGAATATCGTTGAAAATGACTGGCGAAAACATCAGTCGAATGCACAGATATCCAGGCCCTTCTTTCATACGGCTTCCAGGTGGTACATATGGCAGAGGATCTCCACTTGATGTTGTATAGTTACCATCATCATCCTCGTCATAACCATCCACAAACGTTTGCCCTACAAAAGAAATATTAAACTACGTTGATAAAATGATGTCAAGCTAAATAAATATTCACTTCAAACTTTTACATCTACCCATAATTTACGGCCTGATTTATCAAAAGGTTCACATTTGCGGATAAACGGTTTTTTGGACAATCTTTATAAAAACATACTCGAAACTAAGGTACGGCAATAGAGTACAGAACGTTTCACATGTTTAGTGAGGTATTAAGATCCTTACAAGAAGTGCGGACAAAGAAATTGGAAACAAACGTCACAATATAGATGGAAGTTACAGATTCCGACGATTTATTTGTTTTTCTAATGACGAAAGCGAAGGAACACTCTCCGGTAAGACGTGGCTGGGAGCATAATACCAACTCCGGTTACGGGCGGGTGGGCTATCGGGCAATGGGCGGGCTATCGGCCAACGGGCTTCGGGCGGGCGGGCGGGCGGGCGGTCGGGCGGGAGGTCGGTTGATCGGGCTTGGGGTGGCGGCGGGCTTGGGTTGGTGGCGGTCTCTTTGGGCGGGCTACCATCAGATGATCAGATAGTTAGAGGTGCTTTTACGACTCGAATGTCTCACTACAGTCGTATTGGGGATTGATAGGAGCATACTGATTCATTACACTTAATATGTGACCGCAGATTCCTTCATCTGATCAATCTCCTTCGGAGTCGAAAAAAGTTACCATTTGTGAAGAGTTCTGCCGGTACGCACATTTGCTAAACAGGAAGAAACAAACGTGCATTTTTCTCGAAGTGGAAGTGAGCTGGTCACATACATAAATGTGAGTTTTATTGCTACCATGCCGATAAAGCACGTGGCACACCACTGATAAAGATCGGTGTTTGCGATCCCATATATATTTTTCAAGTTAGAAATGCTTCCTAGATGCATGTCCACATTTCTACATACGCGTATATCGGTTAAGCAACATGTATGGAAATAACACGTTTAAACGACAAATGTAAAACATCAGTAAAGCGATTGAAAATACAGAGAGAGCTAATTGTTTCATCGCTATATTGACAGGTAAATACACGCTAACGGAAATACAACAGAATAGTTTGAGAGTGCAAAGCGAATACGGAGAAGGTATTCAACGAAGCACTACCAACGCCGTCTCAGAAACGTGGACGTACGTTTATGTCTCTGTGTGACCATTTACCTAACGAATCGGCCTCATCCGCATAATAGACAAAGTGAACAGTTGAATAAAAGAAAATGTGTAAACAAACATATTATGTGACTTCCTCATTTCAACGGTGCCGTCAAGCTCGTTAATATGCCGGGTCGTATGATATTCTTTCGTTGACTTTTTGGGGAAAAAATCTGCCGAAAAACAACTAAAATAATAAATTTTGATATCCGGTGTGTTTGACAAACGGTTATGATAGCCAAACGTTTGTTTGTACACCACAAGTGACTTAATATTCCTTATCAATGTATGCACGTTTCAGAGTAATCTGATTCGCGTCATGTCGGTAACGTATTAATAACGAATACATAGCCATGGGCTGTCAACGCCGGAAGTAACTGTGTTCGAAGTTTTGTAGCTGTTATTGCAGGAAGAACGGCAAAATTCGTGTCACAAAATTGACGGCCTGAGGTATATAGTGCAAAACTTGACAAAAAAAAAACAAACATCAAGTGATGTAAAAACGTCAAAAATATTAAAAAAAACGAACGAATAAAAACGCATGTTTCTGATTTGTTTAGCTCCATAAAACACAATTTCACATGCGAATTGAACGCAATTCATATTTTTGTTTGTTAATGTTGGCGTCCGATGACGCCACTCTTAGTTCCTTTGTATTCGTTCAGATGGGAGGGGTGGGGCGGTGGCTCAGTAGGTAGAGGTGCAGGCTGCAAGCTCAGAGGTCCTCGGTTCGAATCCCACCTGTGGCAACCGCGTTGTGTCCTTGGGCAAGACTCTTCACACCCATTGCCAATTTTGGGGCACGACTGCGTTGTGTACTAAGACGTACTGCACGTCGATGGTGCACTTGTCTTCAACCAATGCTAACCCTGCTTGTGTTGAGTTAGTATGTTGGGGATCTGACAGTTGCTCGCCGTTGCTCCTTGGTTCTCTCCGGATACTCCGGCTATCTCAACCAAGTAACTCTGTCGTGGTCATGATTACCCATTGTGTAGAAAGATGTGACCTTAAACACCAATAGATAAATAACTAAATAAATTCGCTCAGATTTAGTTACGTAATAATAGAGTTTGAAAAATGTTGTTTTATAGGAGAGGATTTTTTCAGATTTCCCCAATATAAAGATGGAAGTTCGGAGCGTTGTAACGTTGGAATTTTTGAAGCATCACGAATGAAAACATACGAGTGAGTTATTTCAAATATCCAGGATACAGTGTTTGGAGTTTCGTAGTTGTGTATTTTATAAATAGGAAACTGGGGAACAAAATTAGCCTTTTTAATGAAACTTACTGTCAAAAATGGGCTGAAACAAACAAACAAATAAAAAAAAAAAACACAAACGAGACTAAATAGCTAAAAAATAGCGCATTTCTAATTTGTTTCGCTCTACTGAATACCTAATTTTTGTGAGAATGTGAAGCATCTTAACTTTTTACTTTGTAGTAAAAAAGATGTTCAGTTTAGTTGCACTTGTTCGGAATTGTGGGGAAAGGCAATTATTTTTAAAACAAATTCAAACAGAGTATATTTCCTAACTTCTCGGAGGAGAACGAGCCTAATTGGTTATGAGGTTTCGAAGAATTAAAAATTTACGTTGTTGGCGTTGCAATGTCGGAACGTTTTGGGCATCCTGAATAAATCATTATGTGTATAGAATGATCCAAGGAGACAATGTATGAAGTTTAATAATTGTGACGTTTTTAAGTACGGAGTGTGCGGCGCACAAAAGTAGACCTTTTATTTAAAAATGTGAAAAGAATACCATACATGTGATGTGAGATGGGTTGCATAGAAAAAATAAAAATGTCATGTATTATCTTTAAGAACTGGAAAACGCTAAATTGCCTTTAAAATCGGACGGACTTTGATATCTGCATCGATGACGTCAGCCATAATGTTCGACCATAATAATCCACATGAACTGAAGAGGAATTTCAGTAACTGTGATTGTATTTCCAAAACAAAATCAGAAGCAGGAGTGGATATTAATCGATGAGTCTCTATTAAATATGTAAGGTCAATGATGTCAACTTCATACGATTGTAAACCTGGGCATACAATACTTGACCCCTCCCCCTACCAACATCTATATGTCTCATGCTCCATACCAATGATCGCAGTTACACGGTGGTCGGCAATTTCGTTCTGAATTTGTCTGAACAAGAAGAAAGAAAATAAGGCCAACAATAACATAAAGTAATTTCAACTCTGTTAAATGGCTTAATGAGGGTTGTCTGTTTGACGGATGTTGTTAACTGTGTTTCAACGGTTCATGAAATATTGTTTGGACATACATATATACAAACAATTCTGAGACCGGACGAACAAACTAGGAATCTGCGATGCATTGAAATCTGATTCGATTTAATCCGAAATCGGCTCGATGATTCGAGTTGTACCAATTCGGAATAGTTCCACTCGTTGAAATGCTCCCAAAAACCTACCATATGTTTTGAACTGCAGAGGTGGCCTGATGACGGAAGAATAAAAGTTTCGTTTCTGAAACTGCTTGGATTCTGCTTCTGAACTATTGATTTACCTAAACAGACAAGCCACAATTTAACGCAATTCTTGAGTGGAAGCTGACAATAGGTGATATGCTTCACGTTTGTGTAAAGTACTATATATACGCAGGGCGTCACGATCTATGAATGCTTTCATCCATACGGCACGACAGCCAACGCGGAATGATAAGGCGAGAGGCGATGGCATTGGTGCCGGTTGCAGAACTGTTTACTGCACACCCCTTTCACATAAAATCCATTAACTTAAAAATTCCCACATCACACAACCCTGAGGTCAGTGTGAAATAAAATCAAAAACAAAACTCAGGTGTGATTGGAAAACACGTGAGACACATCGATACGCAAACAAATAAAACGACTGAAAATTGTGTCCAAACAGGTTATTTCTTCACATATTAAGAAATTAACTGCCGTTATCTGATAGATATTCGCTTAAAAGTTAAAACATAAGAGTTATAAAAAACTCCCCATTCATAGTATACATTTATCTAAGTTAATTTTAGTGGATTAGAACAAAAACAAGCCCCGGGGCTGCACGTTGAAAATATTGATTGTTCTATTTACTGAACAGCCATCCTATTTAATGACGTTATGACGTATCGTGTTGCTGGCCGGAAAACGGCCGCTAGGGTTCAAAAAGTTAATGGCGTTTCCTCTTCCATTAAAAACACAGAACATGTTTTTTTAAAAAGCTACTGAAAAGAAGAATACTTATTGATCCGTTGACCTCAAACTTTGCCGGATTGAATCTATAAATCCCAAAATGAATAGAACGATTCATGTCCACTTGAGACCCTCATATGGCAAGTGATGTTTTTCAAAAGATTTCTGAGGGATCTTGTTATATGCGTCCAGACAGACGATCGAACACATAGACGGTACCGATCACTACTGTTTCAGCCATTTCTAATTAGCTTGATTCATTTGACTGTGTTCCCATCTACACTAAAAAACAAAAAAAAAAGTGTATTTTTGAAGAAACGGACAAATCTACATTATCATTAACGTTAACCCGTTGGACACTGCTGGTATATTCCATGTCAGTGCAAAGCCATCAACTGGTCGAGACTATATCCGTTTGGGGGGAAATACCAAAACAATATTTTCAACGTGCAGCCTTAGGGCTGCACGTTGAAAATATTGATTGCTCAACCACATACATTCACTGAGCAGCTATCTATTTTATGAATTCAGGTCGCATCACGCCCCCGGACCGTCAAAGTTATCTTATGGGTTCAAATGTTTAAATTATACCTTTATAACACTTATAACCTTGGCCGATTAAGCAGTAAAATAAAACTGACCACAACACTGAGTTATGTCGCGTTGTATTTTTCGGAATTTGAATTGGTATATTGTGTCTCAGATTCTGTCTGTTATCGTCTAAAATCTTCACTTATTTTACCCCTTCCAACACATAATACCATTTATTCAGTCAAGCATTATGATACATTGTGGCTTCATAAAGTATAAACCTCTTTGTAAATTTGTGAATTATGCCAATCATCATTTTCAAAGTGTAGCGCCAAGGCTGAACATATTAATAGGTCTTCCCCCAAATTATGGATACTTCCAATTAATGCTCTTCGGTTGACCTGGAAGATACCATCAGAGTGCAAGCGGTTTTAATGCATATATTTTCTTATATTGGATAGTTCTATTTCAACGACAAAATATATTTTTGTTTGTGTTTTGGTTTTAAGTTCAATCTGGGTGGATAAAGAACTAAAATTACGGGGGAATATACAAAAATAATACTCCCCATCTTTGAACACGCTAAGGTTATGTAGCCCTATTAGGCGTAGCGTATATGTATCTAGATGTTTTGCCTGTAATCGTTTATTGACATTCACCCGACCTTTCTATCAGACATTGATATAACAGTATAATCACCATGATCACAAAGTAGCAAATACCCATTAGAGATAACGGTTCTACATACCCCAGCTGTAGAAGAGTAAAATATCTGCAACAAACTTGACCATGCCCTCGTCTTCGATCAAGGTAAGCTGACCTCCGCCGCGACTTCGACAAAACTGACTGGATCCAATCTTAGTTCTTTGAACTGAGTCGTGCATCAAACAAAGAACATATTTCTGTCGGACATAAACATGATACCCCAATTCAAGCGGACAACTGCCGTCAGCTGAAATAAAGAAGATATACTGCATTTAAAAAAAATAACACACAGCTTAAAATATCACGCTGTGGTCACAAACTATGTCACATTTTCCTTATTTAATGCACTCTTATCACATTTCCTTGGAGAAAACTGTTTTCGTTTGATAAATTAACTTCTACATATAATGGAATAGGTGCCATATTTCCCCCCGATATCTCTGAAAAATGTAGCGGTGAATGTCGGTGCTGCTGTGTATTGGGGTTAGTGCGGGAAATCCACCATGTCGTTGTTGTTATTACAGGCTTGTTCTATGAAATCCCCATTTACAGCGACACTGAACCATTGGGAAAATGAAAATCCGTTCCGCCCATATGTGCGGAACGGAAATCGTTGACGGACTATTTTTAAATAGAAGCGAAATTTCACTGGAGTTTTCTACAAAACATGCACCGTAATTACAACCAGAATTCCAAACAATAGCCAAAAAACATCCCCTGAGTTGCAATGAGTTCTATGTGCCATCCTGGAACTCAGGGAAAGAATTAGTAACACGCGTTCCACTCGCAGATTTGTTTAGCGATAAAATGTGTTTTTGTGTTGATAATTGTCAAATGACTTGCTGAGTGTCGTTCTAATAATTGTTTTGTGAAAAGTCGCGAAGGCGTGTAAAAACGCAGAACGACACATATGAGTGAATGGGTTAATCGATATGGCACTTGTGCCATTGCGGAGGGATAAAATTCAAGGCCTGCGGCCTCTTGTTCTATCCCTCCGCAATGTGCCATATCGATTAATCCATCTCGACACGCGTTATCGTTCTGTGTATTTCCTGGTAAGTGATAAATAATTGTCTCGAGGTGCAAACTTTTTTCGAGTAAAATCTAGGAAAATATAAAAGAGCACCCCGGTGTTAAATAGGTTGAATGCTCATACAAAGTGCATAAAATTGTTCCTGCCCATGTTTCTCCTGATACAAAATTACCTCTAGGTAACACATATCAGATCGACATTCGATATTCAAAATTTTAACGAAGTATAGATAAAAAAAAACAACAAGAAAATAGGAAGATTAAAATAGATAATAATTATAATAGACGCATTATACATGTAAGAGGCCAAGACAGAAACAAATGAATTAAAACATCCCTTCCTACATACACATCTAAAAATAATTATACTCATATCTCAAACACAATATATGGGGAGTAAAACGAACGCATATTTGTGACATGCATTTAATGATGAAGAGAGCCATGACTCTGAAAAAAGCTGTGGATGCGAAAATGCCTTTCCACGTGCATACACGTATCTACTCCTCATTCTCACACTCCACACGAAATTTCGTAAACATCCTGCAAGAAATGTTGAGAGATTAAACCGACAAACTATGTGACATTTAACAATAAAAAGGCAATAACTCTGGACAAAACGTGGAATCGAAAATGTCTCACAGTTATATCTACACTTTATACTGTTGCTCCGTCGCCCGTCGTCTGTTGTCCGCCGTCCGGCGTGAACTAAACATTATCGACTTCTAAAAACTACTGGACCTTATGGAACAAACTTTGATATGCATGCTCCTTGTCAGATATTAATTCAAGTTTGTACGAATAAAGTTTCGGTGTTCAGAGGGCACTCACAAGCGCATCCATCTGTTGTTAGCATCCAGCTTTTTTATTTTTGTTTTGTTTTATATATTAAAAGAAAACTATATTTTTCAGAATCACTAATTAGAATCTTGGTATACAATATCATTCAGGAGTCCCATTCAAATTTGTACAGATGAGGACCGTAAGCTCATATCTGTGATTTTTACTTGTTTTCGGCCCAGGGACATGATACGTCATAATTTCATAGAACAGGATGGCTGTAAATTTAATGTGTGGGGTAGTCCAATCGCTGTTTTCAAAATGAAGCCTCGTTATTAATTGGTCTACCCCAAAGTCATGAACATGTACTCTTCCAATTGCTTTCATTGAACTGACATAGACGATACCATAAGGGTTCAAATGGCTAATCTAACTTAGTGTAATATGATTCAAATTAAGCCTCGCGGTAATATTTGGGAACCAGAATTTTTACTGGGTCTAATTTGAGGAATAAATCTTATTTTCAGATTCTTATGCTATTTGGTGTACAGCATCAAGGGGCTAGGTTGGTGTCAGATTCAAGTTTGTTCAACTCAAATTCACGGGAGTCCGAATTTTAACTTGATCCAATATGCATAATAGTATTTAAATATCATCTTATTCAGATCCTTCCGACAGAATCTTTTGATATTTAGTACATAGCATTACTATGTCTCATAGATTAAAGTTTTTCCATGGCGTAATGCTGGACTGTTTTTGAGGGGCACCATGGTGGGAGTCGACATTTAACGGAGTTTCCAATGGAGAATTTAGTGTTCGTTTGTGGAAATGGCTTCTGCTTACGATGAATTGGGCGGTGTTTAGTCATATGTATCTATAAGTGGATCAGATTAACGTTGTTCAAATGGGATCCACCAGGTCCTTTGAGTCCCTGATGATTGGTGAAATGAGGTTCATTGGAAGATTTCGTTTGCTTAAAACGAATTTTGGCGGATTGTGAGTGCGTGAAAACAAATTGTCGAAAATTCAAAACTGCAGTCATACTTGTAGCTGCATCAGTGTTAGGAACTATTGGCATTTCACTTTGGCAGTGAATCACAAATAAAATAGGATCTTATTCTGACATCAGATATGAATTACACGCGAAAAAAAATGTTAAAACGTATTTCACAAGGCATGTTCTTGTAAAATAATGGGAAGAAAAAGTAAGGTACAAATTGAATGCTGTCCTAAAATTGGGGTGGGTGTGATAATTCGCTAAACGTTATGAAGTCTAACTGAACGACTACAGTTTATCAACATACCTGCATATGGTCCGTACATCATACCATTTCCCACGAGAACTTCAGACAAGTGGCATGTTCTTGAAGTGGTATCATATGAAAATGTAGCACACATGTCATCACTGTAACACATTGCGGCACAAATACCAGCAGAAGGTGATGGTAAGCTATAATCGGGTGGACTGCCCACTGTTCGGTACGTTCCGTGTGTCGCATACAATCTGCCTGCCGTGTTAGCACACATATATTGTCTAAAAACACAAACAATGAAAAATAATGTTGGCCGTTTTGAATGCATGTCCGTTTCAGCACTCGTGTTCTGTAACTGCTGTTACTTAACGACTCGTGGGAAAGTACCGAGTTTTTGCATCAGAGATCACGCATTCCTTTAAAATAAAAAAAAATGACTGCCAAAATACTTTGTTTTTCTCTCTCCTCCTACATTGCAAAAACTAGTTAAACTGTTCGGAAACAAGTTGCATACTGATCGACTTTGTCACTGTTGTTTCCGGTTTATCAATGTCGCGATCAAATCTTTTGTAACGCCTATCTTGGAAGAACGGCAGCAACAGTTACCAATCAAACACGTTTGAAGTTTCATTGATTTTTAACACTGCTTCCGTCTAAAAAATTACACGATTTCTGTTTTATGATCATCATCTCCTGGAGGCAATACTATAAAACGTTTACAAATGTATATTCTAGGATTGTATTTTCTACCTATTAACCCGTTGAACCCGAACAGCAGCTTTTCCGACCAGGAACATGATACGTCACGTTTTCATAAAGTGGGATGGCTGCTTAGTGAATGTGTAGACCAATCAATATTGTCAGCGTGCAGCCTAAAGGCTGCACGTTGAAAATATTATTTGGTCTAACCCCAGATAATGGACTCTTCCGATTGCTTCCATTGAACTGACGTGGAGGATACCATCGTTGTTCGAAGGGTTAATATAACTGACTAAAATGAATCATTAGATTTTAAAACTGCCAGATCTTTGAAAATGCAAATGGTGTATTTTTCTATTTGAAATGATAAGTAGAAAATGCAATTCTAGAAAATACAATTGTAAACGTTTTATAGCATTCACCTCTGGTCGAAGCTATAACCAAAGAAGCCAAAGAAGATTTAAGTAAATCCGTTATAGGGGCCTACTAAGCTTGAAAATTCGGTACGATTCCAAATAGTCCCCATGAATCTATTCTGGTGGCGCTGATTCTAAAATTCTCGAATGGTTGAGATGTTCGACTGTTGATCTCTTCTATACTATAAAACTTTTACAAGTGTATTAAGTAGAATTGTATTTTCTAGTTATGACTTTAAATGGGCTGAAATAAACAATTAGCTTTTTCAAACATCCAGCAATTTGGCAAATTGCCATATCTTTTAAAATGCTAATGATTCATTTCAGTCAGTTGTATTAATAGCTAAACATTACCATTCTAGAAAATACAATTCCAAACATTTTATAGTATTGGCTCTAGAATACATTTCAAGGTGGTTCTGCTTCCGAGCCTACTTTGATTCCTTTTCTGTAATTTTCTGGATTTTTTTTTTGTCGATATACTGGACCCAAGCAGGCGGGTTTCTATTGAATATTGTTTGTTATATTTCAGAGCTGTACGAAGGTGCACAATGCTTACAAAAATGGGGAGATTGGATTCGTTTCAAACCCGCTGCGTAATATGTTTGTACCAAGTCACGAAATGTCACGATAAATATGTGTCTGGGAAAAATAATAAATAGACGCTTGGAAACTATACTGAGTAGTTATTGTTGTATTGCTTCAGTTCACAGGTCTGTAGTTTGGAAAATGATAGAGGGAAGACTAATTGCATCCTGGAATAGAATTCCATGACATCGAGTGCCTGCTCCTCAGAGATAATTCCAGGGCGATGAGAAACCCGTTCCCACAGGGCCGTTTAATACCATCCCGTTGACGCCGTTACCATTTAACCACTTACCTAACGTAACGGCCAAAACCGGCCAGCGCTATACACGAAAATGGCCATTCAATTTTTAAAATATTTTCATTTTTGCTTCCGAAACATAGGTTATGACCCCTCATTGGAACGAGCGCATCGCGCTCGTTCCAATGAGGGGTCATAACCTATGTGTTGGAAGCAAAAAAATGAAAATTTTTAGTTATACGAGAATTTTTTTACGAGTGTCGTCTGCTACTAGCGTTAGGTAAAGGGTTAATGTCACATCTGAACCATTGGCACACTTTGCGGTCTTAGTAGGCACTTCAACAACCAAACAAAAAATGCTGCAGACATCAATCAAATTACCATGGCAGTGACTTCTACCCATGTCGTGGATGTCTGTATAGGCAGTCAACTCATGGCAATAAGATAGAATATTAGAATCGTTCATATTACCAAGGATTTTGACGGTGGGCTTTAATAGCGATCATTATTTTGAAATGTGAAGGCAATCGCCTGTCTCACAGAAATATGTTTGAGTTTGGATATCTCATCTCTCCTTATCCGATCAACAATACCACTTTAATTTCCTGGAGATTGATTTTTTTTACTTCCCACTGGGGGATGGGGGTCATTCAGTAGTGTCATACAATGGCGGGACAAACCATAAACGACTATATGCATAAGTGGTTACATAACCCTGGCAGTACTTAGCCAACGACCCAGTTAACAACAATTTCCTTGAATAGCCTTGTACGCAGACTCGTGTTTTTACTGGACACCATAGACACTCTGAACAGCTGAACAGTCATTCTTTACTTTTGTCTCAGGATAATACACTTTTACCTTGACATGGTAGCTTGGCTCTGTAGTTCCACAATGGGGAACGAAAATAAAAGGAATGAAGCGTTGCCACAGTCGGCCCCAAGCTCAGGTTGAGAAAGGGGAATGAAACCTTGTTCTAATGTGAAGTGCGTTCTGAATGCCCTGGAGGAATAAACCACAGCCGTTGAGGACAAACAGAGCCCCAGTCAGAACAGTCTCCTTTTTGAAGATATCTGCCCAAGAAACTGTTTTGGTCCTAACTTTGTACGTAAGCGGATGGTCAAACTGGTCAGGTCTGGCCAATCGGGATTCCCCACAAGTGATGTCACGTTGGTTGGGGGGGGGGGGGGTGTTGTTGAAAGTTCATTCAATCAGTTACTTCTTTTAACGCACTTCTATCATTACCAACGTTTCTGACTTCTAACGAATTTCGTATTTTTTAACATGTTACTTTTTATGGTACTATCTGAGTTTGATGTGGGTGGCACTTTGCATTTCACCTGTACCGCAATATATGGTGGAATGATCAACATTTTAAAATCTGGCACGGACAGTGGTATGTGTATGCATTACCGTGATTGAATGTGCTTTCCATGTACTTCTGGGGTTATATACTACATTACCACAACGTAGCCCACTATGATGGACTCAAAATAGGGGTGAGAGTCATGAAATGGTGTACAATGAACCACGTGTGCCGCAAATCTACCAAACAAATCACTGCAAACAGACAGTAACTGAAAGTGCATCTAATCGCCACTTAGAATGTACAGAATCTACAAGAAGATGATCGAATTTTTTATCTAACAATCACATTCATTTTTGGTTTGAAAACCACGAGAAACGGTACGTATCACATGTTGTGTTCCGATTCCGTATCATATAGACGACTCATTCTGATTCCGTATCATATAGACGATTCGTTTCCGGGCATACTGAACTATTTCTATTGCCTGAGTCAGACATTAAATTTCGAGTTGTCGCCCCTATTTTTTCACACTTGACTGCACGGGTAATTATTAAAAATCTTCGCACCTCGCTGTGTACCATCGGTGAAGTAATTAATTTACAGTCGTCTCGAACGCACAAGCACTTTGGAATATGAAAACGAAATGTGATTACCAATAGTCGGCGACCATTCGTTACCTGCACATCGTATTCATATCTCGGTATACTTGTATGTTTGGAATTGAATGCAATTCACAACTTTACAGTTGGCTGTCGGTCGCGTCATCTGCAGAACTGTAAATGTAAAAAATGAAAAGCAAAGACTAAAATTTGATGTGAAATGTTTTTATTATTAAAATTCAAAAACTTAAACACAACAAATAAGTAAATATTTACAAACAATTATCTTCCAAAAGCACACGCAAGTCTTAAATAAGGGGATGTGAGGACTGGGAGTGGGAGGGGTGGGGTGGCGTTCTTCATATTTTAATTTTTGAATTCTTGGTTTGCAATAGTAGAGTAAAATGCCTTTGAGAACAAAAAGGATTTTTTTAGGGGAGTTTCATTTTTTTCGGGTTGCCCCCCAAAAACATCGCCCGAAAAAATCGATTTTCACAGTGCAACTTTACAACTTTGGCTGCCCTAAAAAGTGGGTCCCTAGAATCATGTCAGTGTGTGTGGGTGCTGAACTTGCTCAAAAATATATTTGGCCTCAAAGGTGAATGATTTCCTCCGCAAATGCGAGGTAAGAAAGGTAACCATTTTACGCATTCTCTTCATAGAGTAATAACAAGAACGATAGATACCTTGCACTGAAATTTATCATTTAGAAAAAAAAACGTTACAAGTTGTAGTAAAATGGGAAATAAACAACTTTTTCTCTTTTCACACACTATTTAAAGCACAAAAATCTTAGCACAATATCAACAACAAAATTATGTATATATCTTTATAAAGAGCATACATATTTTTACACGTATTTACATAAGAAAAAAGTTTTTGGACACAGATGGAGTGGTACGCGGTGTGGTGGTGGGGCGGGGGTGTTTGAGGGTGCATGCAACATACAAGGATGTACTACTGCAGCAAGGGTGCACTTTTGTAACATGTATGTGTAGGAAAATATTTTGGGTCGGAGATCAAAAAAGTCACAAGTCAAGTGTTTGTAGCTAATAATACTGAACTATATTGAATTGATGTGGGAGTTGGTTAGGGGGAACGGGGTAGTCCCTATGAAGCCCATAATAGACCAGTGGCGTAGCCAGGATTCTATAATTGGGAGCCAAATCATTTTTTGTTGGGGGGGGGGGGGGCGGCGGCAAACAATGATGTTTGTCCTCCCCTAGCCCTAACTAGGACTCTCTATTTTCGTTACCCATCCTTCCAGTTTTCTCCCGGAAAGTGGAAGGCTAGTATAATGACCCGAGGGGCCTAGTTATGACAAGGCTTCCCCCAAGAACATTTTGCAAAATCCAGTGCTCTAAGGTCGAAAAAATTGTAGCATATGTAGCACTATTTTGGGGTCTTTACATTATGTGAAACTTGCATTGGATCATGTTTGGGGGGAGGGGGTATTTTAAGGGGCGTTGGCCCACGAAGGACCCCATGGCTACGCCTCTGTAATAAATCTGAACGGTGCACTACTCTAATGTTGAGTGAGTCAGTTACCCAATACTATATAAGCCACAAAACTGCGGCTTACTAATATTTTTGTTGAGAAATCAAAAATACTAATTAACCCGGTGGTCCATCAACAGAAAATTTGCTGAGACTTCTTATGCTTTTAATCAAAAATTGTACATTTTTGCTAAGTGGAGAATCAACTCCTTGGGGAGGAGGGTGGGAATCCACACTCCGGTACTTTATATTCGTGTTTAATTAATCATCATAGCTTTTGCACGCACTCATACTCCACCCATGGTAGACTCGGACTAAGTGAAGGATTAGTACTTAGCGTCACCACAGGAGGAGCTGACTTCTCCACGCTAGACCTTGCATACACTCATACTCCCATTCATGGTAGACTCGGACTAAGTACGGGATCACCGGCTTGCGGGATCGTACTAGCGTCATCACATAATGAGCTGACTTCGTTACTTTTATACTTGCACACCCTCACCCATGGTGGACTCGGACTAAGTGCAGGATCACCGTCTTGCGGGATGATACTTAGCGCCACCACAGAATGAGCAGACTTCGCCACGCTAATCCTTACAGACTCTCATACTCCTACCCAAGGTGGACTCGGACTAAGTACTGATCACCGTCTTGCGGGATAGTACTCAGCGTCACCACAGAATGAGCAGAATTCGCCACGTTAATTCTTACCCACAATCATAACTATTTAATGCCCTACTAAACAGAAGTAATTCATCTTTATTGTGAGCCATATAATCATTAGTTAACACCTCTGTCGAATGGAAACCTACAGTGGGGAGAAATAGGATTACCACAAGACCTATACAGACTATAATTTCCATCCAGGAAAATAAACCTACAACTGCACACCCACAGGTAGATTTTCCTCTCAACTTTCAATATCTGAGAAAGTACATAAGAACCGCTCGCAAGTTTTTTTTTGTTAATGCACCACCGGGTAGACACGGCGAGTCATTAATAGCAAGCTTGCAAGCGGTTTTTATGCTCTTTCTTAGATATTGAAAGTTGAGAGTAAAAAACGCCCCAAAACCTCCCAAAATCGCATAGCATAAACCTTTTGCTTCTTATGTCTAAATTCCGGAGATAATAAATTAGAAATATAAATGTTCGTCTTGTTGGGATTCGGCTTGTTGGGATATTTTACCGACTCGTCTTATTTGGTGGGATTCGGCTTGTTGGGATGACACCTTTTTTGAAAGCTCTGCTTTACTGGTAAAATAGGACCCAGTCATCACAATGCTTGGCATGAAAGTCCTCTCAATTGGGCAACATGAGTATAAACGATTGACAAAACTTGACTTTATCCCCATGTTGTTGTCATGATTAGCCCGTGTACATAAATGTGACCTTAAAACAAATAAATAAATAAATAAATAAATAAATAAATAAATAAATATCATCTCCCCTTCTGCCATACACATACCAATTTTACTAGTAATAAAATAAAATAGAAAAACGTTTTCGTGAATTGCTGCACATTATATCGAATTATATAGGAATACGCGGAGGGGGGTGGGGGGGGGGGGGCATGTATTTGCCGTAATGGAATCTTCGTAGAAACTGTAGCAAATGTAAGACCAAACTAAAATAAACAAACTATTTATTCATGGGTTGAGAATATTCCCCCAAAATGGAGTAGCGCTAAATGCTATTTTACAGTCGGTTAATTGGCGTGTATTCCTACAAAACCACCTGAATTCAGTGGATTGGAAGAGTCTTATGAGTGTACGGGGTGAGGGTGGTTGTTATGAAAGAACTGAATTCATTCAACTATCACCTATGAAGATGTACTGGTTTTATAATAACTAGAAACCTGGCATTGAGTAATTGTTAAAAAACAACACCCACATCAAAGTTTTTCCAATTAGCTGTCAACTTCAAGTTAAGCTAATTGGTCTAAACCTGTACACCGTCAGCAAAGTTATTAAGTCTAAATTGTTAAAATCACATACATTGTGTTCAATGCAAAATTGAACACTTATATTAACGAGTCAATAGAAATGATGGAGCTTTCAAGTCCTTTCATTCACGCCAGTGAAGACAATATTAGCCGTGGAGAATCGTCTGTTGAAATCGCATAAATATAAAAATCACTATTTTCAAAGTGAAAAGGAAACATTAAAACAAAACCATAATTGAAATATTTTTATAGAATCAAATAATTTAAAGTTTAATTAATTCCGAATGATGTACGCGGAATGCATGCTATTGATGGTTAATACATATTTTTAACTTTAAAGCTACCGCAGTCAGCCTTTTTTTCATAAATTCACAAGGAAATGCACACAGATAAAATAAGATATTTAAAACAAAAATGGAAACATGAAGAATTTTGTCTAGCAATAAGTATTAAACATCATTTTAAAGAGGATGCCCTAAACTATTTGACCATATGTACGCGAATTTTATTGAAAAGCAAATATGGATGAAAAATGAAGTTTTATTGCTTCCACCCATTGACCTCTGTAGTAAATTGGATAATGAAGATAGCTCTGTTTTTCACGCATGCGCAACTAGGGGGATAGAAATAGTTGTACATGAACGCAACGGGCTATCACAACAGGCGCATGAATACATTCTATGAGCGTTTCGATGATCGACTTGGTTGATCGTTTTCAAAACAAAGCGAAATTCTTTACAATTAGCGACATAACTATTAATAGCAAATACCCCCCCCCCCCCCCACCCACACACACACACACCACGATATTGCACACTTGTAAAAAATTAAGCGTATTGTCACAGGAAGTGACATTGAGAGTGAATACTTTTACCACGCAATTTTGAAAGTTTGTGGTGACCGCCTTACTCATTGTGTGTTGAAGTGCTCAACACAATATTGTTCCATAAAATATGGGTCTTTTTGTTTATGTGACAGAATTGTTAGATAAATGAATTATCATGATAATGCAGTGTCATGTCCCGTGATTTGCATCAGATTCTCGGTGGTGTTCAGAATGGGATCACAACTCGCCTCAAAGTCGCCTCGTTGAGAGCGCATTCTGGACACCACCTCGAATCTGATAAAAATCACAGGATATGCACATTATCATGATAATCTGTATTTTTTATATGGATTATGTAATTTAGTAAGTTATCCGTTAAATATCACTACTGTTTGACGATTTTTTCCTGGTCCCCGGAAAATCCACAGTGAGGAATCTGATTCCGTATCACTATAGTATGACAGACTATTTGCGCGTGCGTTGGAATTCGCATAATTAGCTATTCCGGTCGCAGAGAATACTTTACTCCGAGCGGGAATGCGTTCGCTCGAACGGCGGTCAAAAAGAAAGTCGACTCTTCACGTTGTTACGTATTCATGCGCTTCGGGGTATTCCCCGGAAGTGGACACCTGTTACAAGAAAATAAGTGTAAACCAAATTTTTTGTTTTTTTAAATCAATCCAATTCACCAAAAAATTGTTGAGGGAATTGTTAATGATAGCGTTGGCATGCGATGTGAACTATAAGTCATATAATAAACCTTTTATCGCTACAGTGTATGATAAATACATATTATCGCTACAGTGAAATGATCTGGGTCATCGCATCACGTCTCGCTGAGAAGGTTTGATCGCCGCATCAAACGAGCTTCAAAATTAGCGGCAGCTCATTTGATTCGGCGATCTGACCTCCACAACTCGAGATGATACTACGACCCAGATCACTTCACCGTAGCGATAATATGTATTTATCATACATTCAATAGACAGAAACAAAAATATCAACAGGATTAATCCATTCGTTCTTGATAAAGCCATACAATGCACTGTTGACTGCTTGAATAAATTTAGATCTGAAGGTATCATGACTGAAGTTGCCAAAGACGGCCAAACCTTCAATATATTAAAAAATAAAAAAAATGGTTAATGTTGAGGAAGAGGTAAGACCCCTGTGACAGGAATGATAGTCCGTAGGAAAATTAGTCCCTCTGGACTATTATTCCGCGGAATTATAGTCCTAGGTCTAACATTCCTAGGAATAGTAGTCCGTCGGACTACTATTCCTAGGAATGTTAGACCTAGGACTATAATTCCGCGGAATAATAGTCCAGAGGGACTAACGTTCCTACGGACTATCATTCCTGCCACACCCCCATAAATCTCCCAAATAACAGCCGTGGTGTGGGACGATCTGGGCAGCTTGCCGTTATTCAATAATTAAATATAATAAAATAACTCAATCCTCAAGGAATGACTGGAGACACAGGATTTCAGATAAATAAAATGGCTTGAATATCAAAACCAACACCACCATAACAGGAATTAAAATAAAGAAAAATGACCAGAATATCACAACCAATACATGCAATTTTAGTTTTCGATCACCCCCAGTAACCGAAATCTTTCAAAATTGGAATCCTGAACACCAAGGTGGATTTGTACATCTCAAATCAACTTCTGTGTTTCAGCTGTCAAAACTATGGACATAATAAAGACACTTTTAGAGTCAGATATTCTTTCTTTCGTTGCGATTTAACACACGAATAGTCACGACTAGTGATACAATTAGAGGTATCAATTGTCAGGACACTCATATGTGAAGAACGAACGACGTTCCAAAAAGTAAGTGTGACAAACAAATCGGTTATAGAGGCCATATAAATAAGACAATGGCACATGCCTTCATAACAGAGAACAGCAAACAACTACAACCAAAGTCAACTCAAACACCACCAATACCCCCAAAACCAACAAAAGAAAAATAGAAAAACAAATCCAAAGACAGAACAACACAAGCTTAACTCTTTCAACACGAGATGTCTCTTTTCCAGTCCAGTAACACGATACGTCATAATTTCATTAAGTATGATGGCTACTACATGAATGTGTGTGGTAGAACAATTAATATTTTCAACGTGCAGCCTGAAGGCCTGAATATTAATTTCTCTACCCCCAAATAATGGATATGGACTCTTCCAACTTCTGCCATTTAACCGGCATGGAAGATACCACCAGTGTTGAAAGGGTTAAACCAGAAGAGGAAAAAAGTAAAGGCAACAAAATCGGAACAAAAAAATGATCAACCTAAACCAAAATCGAATCCAGAGCCCCAAAATGTTGGTCGGAATCAGAAAAGGAAGATAACAACACTAGAAAATAAAAAAAAAAAAAAAAAACAGTTACCAGACTGAATGCCTAAGTTCCTTCAAGACCCCCTTACTCGCAATAGGTTTGGAACCTTTGAAGATATGGGAGCCTATGAGTGCATCAACGAAACGTTCGGTGAACTATGCCCGAACTCATCTCAACATAGGTCCCGTACAAATAAATCACCCGAAAAATCTACCGTGGCTGCTCCGCCCACACGTCGACCTTCTAAATCCCCTATCAAGTATGGATAATACAACCCAAAAATATAATACGATGGGCGTGTTGAAATTTTAGAGTGAGTTTTATGAACTCGGCCTTCTAAGCCAACATATAAACATGCCACCTTTCTATTGCCGGAATCACTGTTAAAGAAACCTGATGCTTAGGTTAATTCTTTCAAACGTTATACTTTATATGACGAAAATGATCTTTATGTTCGTGTAACGTCTGTCTTGGTAAAAAACGATGTTATTCACAGTCCTGTTTTTTACAAACGAATTTACAGGCCGTTGTGATGGGTTTAACTTCTGTCAAGCCAGTTACATTACGTTCTACATGTATTTACATTTTACCAAATAAGACCCCTTTCAGCTGAATTACCTTGATGTACAAATATACTGGCTCATCAACTTCCAACTCTATTAATTTTGTTGGGAGACTGCAATGCACATAGCCATCTGCGCAGTGACTCCTGCAACAAAGAAGACCTCAAAAGGAAAAGAGCACATGAACTTATTTCAAAATATAGTCTGTGCCTCTTCAATGATGGTTCAGACACACATATGCACCCGCACCTAGTTCTTACACTTCAAATGGTTTTGCATGTCTTTCAGTCTTCATTAATTGTTCTTGGACGACTGAATGTGATTAGTGCTGGGTTGATCACTTTCTGGTCAGGTTGGAAAGAGTGGCTCTGGCTGATGATGAGAGAGGGCCCCGATGGCACTTTAAACACGCCATCTGGGATACTTTCTCGTCACTTTGCTCTGAAGGACTCACACGGGGGAAATTGGTAGACAGGGTTGATTAAGCAGAACAGTTTACTAATTAGTTGCATGGCACTGCAAGAACTGTCATTCCAAAAACCTTGGCCAACCCAAAAAGTTTCACCACACCATGGTTCGATAAAGATTACATGCAGGCTATAAAGGAGCACACGAAAACTGAAGGGGAGTTTAATAAGTCACCAACAACAGTTAATTTAAACACACGTATCAATCGGGCAAAGATCAGACAACTTATACAACTAATAAAAGAAAACTTTCTTGGAAAACTTGTGTTTGTAAACTTAACCAACACACTCCCAACAATAAAATTTGGAAATGATTAAAAAAGTAAAACGTAAAGAACCAAAATCAAATGTACACCAACGGCAAGACGGCGACACACTAATTACTTCAAAAAATGAAATATTAAAGAGTTTGGCCTCAACATTTTCTAAACATTCGTCATCTGAAAATCGTAATCCTGAATTCTTAAAAAAAATAAAAAGAAGAATACGAAAAACAAAGGATAAAATTTACCTCTGACAATTTAGAGGATTGCAATGAAACTTTCTGTATGGAAGAGTTAAATAACTTTGTATGCAGAGCAAAATATACTGCCACCGGGTCCGATCAAATGTACCTCCAACGTTTAAAAAAACAGCATCAACTTTAGCTTGAACTGTTACTCGCAATTGTCACTGGCATATGGGTGACTACTGGCCAGTTTCCATCTTCCTGTCGAAAAACAACAATAATTCCTATTCCAAAGTCCGATGAAGACCACTGTAATCGAAGTAATTACAGGCATGTTGCAATGACAAGCTGCCTGTGCAAAACCATAGAAAGGATGATCGATCGATGATCCACTTGTCTGGTTTCTGGAATCGCGCAATATACTTGCGAATGTTCAGTGGTTTCAGAAGCCAAAGAAACACTGTGAATTATTTGGTTCGACTTGACACGTGCACCATAAATGCCTTTGCCAGAAAAAAAAAAACTGGTGTCGCCATCTTCTTTGAACTGGAGAAGGCATTTGAAACAAAGTGGAGGTATGGGACTTTAAACTGTCTTTTTAATAGGGCATTGAAGAGGTAGGGGGCATATGCTTCATTTTATAGAGATTTTTTTAAAGGATCGTCATCTTCAAGTTCGTGTTGAGTCTGTATCATCTGGTCCACAAGAGCAAACATTGGGTTACCTCAGGGCAGTATACTGTCTTCTACCCTATTTTACGTGAAAATTAATGGCAACATTCGTGCAAATGTGAATATGGTTGACTCTTCATTGCATGTTGATGAATTGTTGATTTGCTATAGCAATAAAAACAGATGCCATTGAGCGCAAACTTCGGTTGTGTTTAAACATAATCCGGAAATGGGCTATAAAAACGGTTAAAGTTTTCCAAGATCAAAGCGAATTGTTTTCATTTCTCTAAGCTCCGGAAGCATCACTTTGGTCCGGAATTGAAAATAGATGACAGTACCATTAAATTTGTTAAGGAAGTGCATTTCGTACGTTTATTGATTGACAATAGACTGAATTTCATATCTCATATCAAAGAACTAAAACTGAGATCAAAAAAGGCACTTAACCCTTTACCTAATGTAACGCCCAAAACCGGCCAGCGCTATTCTCAAAAATCGCCAATTATTTTTCATTATTTTTTTCACTTTTTGTCTCAAAAATGTAGGTTATGACCCTCATTGGAACGAGCTCGTCGAGCTCGTTCCAATGATGGGTCATAACCTATGTTTTTGAGACAAAATATGAAAAAAATAGTTATTCAAGAATTTTTTTGCAACTGTCGTCTGCTTTTCATATTAGGTAAAGGGATAACCTCCTGAATGTGGTTGATAGAGCCGGCAGGCTAAAACATACGACTCTATATCTATAGATCACTTGTTAGAACAAAATTAGATTACGTTTGTGTGGTTCACGGTTCTGCGAGAAAATCGTATCTCAAGCTACTTGAAGGATTTGAATCAATTTATAATTGTTGTGTTAGAATTATCCTTGGCTCTTTTAGACATCAACAATAGACTCATCGTTCGTTGAAGCTGAGGAGTTTCTAAAGAAAATCGCATAATTATACTACCACTCCAATATGATTCTAAACTTCTAGATAATCCACCCAACCCTATTTATAATTATTCCGCCAAAAACACTCAAAATGTCGAATTGTTTAACCCTTTGAACCCTGGTGGTATCTTCCATATCAGTTCAATTGCAGCAGCTGGGAGAGTCCACATTCATTATTTGGGGTTAGACCAATAGACAATTTCGCCGAGAAAAAATAAACCATATTTCAACGAGTTGTATAACACAGATATAAAAACACACTATATGTTTATTGTTTTTATCTGATAACAAACAGACACCCTCGGCGATTGTACTATATCTGCTCATGAGAGAGCCCGTGTCCTATGGGAAAATCAAACTTGCAAGTGCGCAGTTTTGTGTGCTAGAGGGATGGTTAGAAATTTTGGTGAAAGATTTATTAGCCAGGAATGGGGTGAAATTTGTTAAGATCGGGTTCGTAGTATCATTCGAAATATGATGCACAGGTGTCGAGCATGTTTACAAGTGAGAGGTGGACAGACCTAACACTGAGAGTAAGTAGTTGCAGTTTCACACTGAGTTGAATGGTCCGTTTTATCTCGCATAATAGTGTACCAAAGTAATTATGTTTAAAATGTTTTGTAAGCATCTCAAATGCACTGGAAAAGAGTTCAGGAAAGAATCCATGTTGATACTGTGGCTGCTGTTATCAAGGACATGCGCATTAATATGTGTTCTTTCTCTTTTCACTTCGCAGCTTCAGTTGCATGTATTGATTGTGGAGGCGTTGATTTTGTGTTTTGGTTTTGTATTTTGGGGGCACGGTGGCATCGTGTGCTAAGGCATACTACACGTCGATACTGCAATTGCCTTCAACCATGCTCATCCTGCGTGTGTGGAATTAGCACGGTGCGTCTGACAGTTGCTCGCCGTTGGTCAGTGGTTCTCTCCTGGTACTCCGGCATCCTTTACCCGTAAAACTGGCCGACACGAGTTGACTCTGGCTCTCGAAAGTGCCGTTAAAGCCCAATAAATAAACAAATAAATAAGATATTGTATTTGACTGTTTGCTGAATCTTTTTCCATCAAGGAAATAAAATTGTGTTAAGAAATGTAATCATTTCGGAGCAAGTGAACAATGTCTTCTAAAACTCCAAACAAATTAATAGCATAGAGTTCGGCCGAACTGAGATAAAAAGTCGATTGTTTCATGAGATCGAAACTTCCTTTATAGACTGAATATGTCAGGACTTGTGTGTGAAGTTAACCTTTCGTGAAGCATCTGTTCTGATCGTATAATCATATAACTTTCGGAAACTGACATGTCATGCTGCAAGACAATATAACCGTGCTACTTCAAGCACCGACGATCGTGTGTGGCCTAGAGGTATCACAACATTAATTACTCTTTCGCTTCGTTTCCATAATTGATGTCAAAATACCGAACTTTCAAGAAGCAAGGATGGCTTTAATCCTTTGATTCCTCCTTCGAGGAATGGTATCGCCTTTGTGTACACTTATAGTGAGATGGGTAATTCCAATATCAATATGCAGGAAGGATAAAATAATAGCTGCAGTCTGCAGCCGTCCGACTGCAGACTGCAGTTATTATTTTATCAGCAGTGCCCGTGAAAAGACCTCTTATAATAAGACAAAAATGGGACGAAGTTATGCCTTGTACCGACAAATCGGTCTTACAAGTTGAAATGGTTAATGCAATTAGGAATTTATCCATTTCAGTTTTGTCGGACGAAACGCAATGAGCTATTCCATGCATAAATTAGTTGATTAAATTTCCAGTCGCATTAGGTGGAAGGTTTGTAGTTTTGAATTTGCACACACTGTGTAGGAGGTTGACTGTCTCTGTGCAAGATGGACAGCATTCGGTCTTGTTTTTCTTTCATTGAATTCAAGAACATCTCATGCCCGGTGCGTGGGAAATAACTCAAGAAGACTACAAGCTGTGGAAATATATAAACTATTGCGCCGCGATTGGAGTACGCAGCGTCTGTTCCGCGAAGTTTTTGAAATCGTCCCGATGGTTCACTTCGATTCGGACAAGCTGATTCGAATATTTTTCGAATCGTCAAAAGGTTCTCAAAATCCTAAAACGTGTCGTCGTTTGAGCTCTTCCATCACCAGGTCTCCTGAAAGAGACCAATTGACAAAAGATAAAAATTCCAGGAGGTTCCGCTTTCGAAACACGTTTCGTTGCGTTTCTGAATATTCCGTGTTTTATTGATAAGAGCGGAAAGACTAGTCGCCGTTGAATACAATGTTTGGGTGAATATTGACGATATTTTCTGTATTCCACCACTGTAAGAAACAATATATTGAGATTCAATTCAATTCGAAATATTCTGCCCCACTGGGCTCGAGATTCGATCGACTTTGAAGTTTGATAATCGCGGGGCACTGTCATCGGAATTCACTCAAAGAAAAAACAGAATTTTATTTTTGATTCAGCATACATCAGGGAAGATTCTAATCTATTGATGTATTAAAGCTACCCATGAATGCTTCAAAACACAAGTAATGTATCGTTGCCGAACGATTCTCCTCAATTTGTTCGCTGAACCCTTTCAGTAAACCAACTTCCCTCACTGGTAGTTTCTTACACAACGATCACAAATGGGCAGTATTGCTTCACAATAGGAATGTATTGACAGGGGAGGGAAATAGACAACGTTTTTGCGTAAAGTTGAACAGTTTTTTTTAGTTTCATTTTACCTAACAAACGAACACATTTTGTTGTACAAGAAATTTTTCAGTGCAACTGTTCTGTTCTATTCGTGTAAGAAAAGGGATAACAGTCATCACCTAATCTCTGGGTAAATTTAATGCTTTTCCCGAATACACGTGTGCACGTTCACTAATTCACTTATTTGCTCGACAAGCTAATTCTAATGATGAGTCATATGTTCTGTTTGGGAGCCAAACGACGAAACAGTCATAAAATGTTAATGCTCACTTTTTTGAATAGTCTCGAATAATATATAGAATAAATAGGCACTAGGGCCAGTAATCAGATTTAAACCATGAGTAGGTTGAGGGTTTTAACCACTCGGTTTGCCGAGTGGTTTAAAACCCTTATTCTACGAGAGGTTTAAATCCGATTACTGGCCCTTGTACCTATTTATTTTATTTATACCATGCTCTTAATAAATAATCGACTTTGCCACTTAAAATGAAGAAAAAACGACGACACTTTCTATCGCAAGCACACAGGTTTTATATGTTTTTGTGCCGGTGTAAAAGGAATGGAAGTCCGAAGGAACGTTAGTCCCTCTGGACTATTATTCCACGGAATTATAGCCCTAGGTCTAACATTTCTAGGAATAGTAGTCCGTCGGACTACTATTCCTAGAAATGTTAGACCTAGGACTATAATTCCGCGGAATAATAGTCCAGAGGGACTAATTTTCCTACGGACTTCCATTCCTGTCACACCGGTTAGCAATACTGACGACTGCACGTGAATGTTTGTTTTACAGCTGGACACATCATCAAAGTTGGTTGAATTTACCTTGCCTTTTCAGTCAAATTATTATTAACAATTCTTAAACTTTATTTTAAATATTTAATTGTAGGTATTTTAAACTTAATAAGTCATTTACATGTAGTAGATAATCCCGCAAACTGTCCTATGTCTGAATGAAACATCGAAAGGTGTGAATGTATCGACGTTGGCAAATTGCGTCTTGCCAAATGTAAAGTTGGATGAATTGTAGCGACTATAGGTGTAACATTTTTTAACCGCAGTAGAAGCTTTACACATGTAGTGAGGTTAAAAGCTAAAATTTAACATACAGGTTTTCGCAGGTAGTAACATAGGCGAGCGTGGCACAAAAATGTTAATTACATTCTTTGTGAATAGTGTCGAAGGCATAATAAAATGTTGATGACAATCTTTGTAAGTGACCTTGGGCGAATGTCCTGTTATTTCTGGTAAAGAAATAAATGGTGCTACATGTGGAGGGACCTCGTTATAAACTATCCCGGAAGGCGGTCTACAAATGCACATTTTAAATAGAGTTTGAATCTGGGAACAGAGGAGGTCAGTGGCTGAGAAGGGTGGCGTATGTCTGTCTCTGTGCAAAATGATGAGCTACGAGAAATTACCTATTTCCCTTCTTTCGCGTGCGCCAATGTCGCAATGAAAGAAAATACACGTGGGAGAAAATGTGTCAGAGCATATATCTTTATTTTTCTATCTTAATTTTTCTAAGATTCAAACCACGATTGACTTTGATGTCGAGGAAACAACTGGTCAAACCACTATTTTTTACATTCCATTATTGGAGATGCTATTTAAAAAATGACACGGCAAATCATCGATTGTAACTTAAGGACGTTATGATTGTATAACTTAAACTATTTTACGAAGTTTTAAGTAGTTTTGGTTTGTATAACCAGAACTATTTTAAGGTGATTTAAATCCCATAAAATGTAATTCTCCATTTTCTAAAGGGAAAATTGTATCCGACTACCACGCAGGGACACGCCGGAGAGAGTAGATTATCTGCACAAGCCGCTAGCAGTGGTGAAAGGTAAGCGATGAATTGGCATGCTGTACGTATTAGTACACCGAGCCGCCATGTCCCCGTGTGGGCAATCAGGATTAATTGTATTTTCTAGGGTCACGTTGCAGGTACCGCTGAACGATTGAATCGTCGATCTGTTTGGTTTAAACTTCAACCACTCGAACCACTGAGCTGAAACGCTCCCCACTGATGGAAATATATCGCGGTCAGAGCACGATATGGTCGAGGAAGAGACCGCTTTTGTGAACACTGCACTTTACATTTAGGTTTATCGAACTTTCGTTGGTGTCTATTCTATTGTGCAGTCGTGGATCTTGGAGTGTCATATGTCGGGCCCTGCGAATACTCGGTATTCAGAATGATATTTGATTCGACTTGAGTATTCTATTCGAATTGGATTCGGCAAGTTGTGTCGAATATCTATCGGTTATCCCTGCAATTTTTCTCTCTGTCGGAACACACCGGATATCGGCGGAAGGAAAGTATGTTTTTAAAATAGGTACACATCGACTTAAAAAAACTCAACATTCAGTGACGGAGACGAATTTATCCGTTGCTCGTACTCCCTATTCCATCTGTCGGCGACGGATATATCTGTCGCCGGCAAACAGAACAGGGAGTACGGACCAATACAGTTATGTTCCAGACTATGTTCCAGACTAAAACACGAAATGAACGTGTGGGAATGGGTACAAATTGTATGAATCCCTTCGGGATTCATACATAATTTGTACCCATTCACATACGTTCATACTCCAAAAAGATTATAAAAAATGCTTTAATTCTTAATTGAATATAAAGTCACTTGGGTGTTCGCGAGGGCTTTGTCTGAGTGAACATGCCCGAGCGATTGTATGTTCAATACACGTGCTGATATGGTGTAAACGACTTGTCACAGAGTTGTTTTCTTCGACAAATAAAAGACGCACAATCTTCAAGAAAGACTCAATATCAAGTCTCGATTAAAATAACTTAATTTGACATTTTTTTCCTCATTCTTTTCAATACTTTCCGTTTTCGAGTCAGTAAAATTTTGTTATCGTTATATATAAAACGTCATTTTTATCGTACTTTTTTGGTTTTATTGTACATGTGAAACATTGTAGAATATCACCAGGTGAGGAAGTTTAAAATAGTGCGTAGATGGGTTCCGATAATTTAACTTTTTTACCACCACGCCCACTTTAGCCGTATATGGAGAACCTCTATGCTGTATACGAGGAAGTTTAATAACATTCATGACATACAGTGGAGCCCACTTAATTGGATATCTCTTAATTGTATAGCCCTGTTAATTGAATATAATTTTCAAACACAAAACCATTTACCATACCTTCAGTGCAAATTTGATCTGTTAATTGCATATGGGTTGTAGAGTAAACTCCTGTTAATTGTATATAAATGTTTGTAATATGTCGAAAAAATTACTGTGTCACGCACCAATTTCCCCTTATTTATCAACCTTTTTGGTCTCACTACATCCAATACAGGCATTTATTCTATTATATCTTGTTTGACAGAGCTCTATGGGCTCTATCAAACAAGATATAATAGAATAAATGCTCAGTTTACCTCCAGAACACAGAAAAGTGATCAAATCCCTGTTAATTGTATACTCCTGTTAATTGAATAATTTTCACTGGCAAAATGGATATTCAGTTCAGAGGATTCTACTGCACTTGGAACTCTAACAACTGGTAAATTGTTGGAAGATTGGCCTATTCATACCAGAACGAAGAGATAATCATCATAAAATAGGTGGCAATAGTAGCTTTCGGCAGCATAAGTGTTAATACAGATCACTGAAATATTTTCATGGGTTTCTGTTTATGTCATACTGACACGGTGTCAATTCATTGTCTTTGATCTCGAAAGATATCCTTCATAGCCAAGGTGTTGTAGAGCTTGGAGGTGATATTTGTTGAATAGAGCATATGCTCCTATCAACTCTTCAAAATATATCACTTCTTTTAAACAAAGGGGTGACGTCATAACTATGTGACAAGAAATGAAAATGTTGCACGTTTCTTGCACGGCGTAAAAACTCGGGATGTGCGTACTTATTTGAGATGGACATCTTCAAAATGTCAACGTTACTGTGTGCAGTAATATTTTTTTTTTTTTTTGAGTGCGCAAACTTCACCTTCCCGCTTGATTTAAATTATGTTCTCTTGGGTAAATGTATAAAGTATGGTGTCGTATTGTGTAAAATTGTGCAAAATATCCTAGAATTGTTCGCATGTGTTTGAAAGCATCCCCCCAACCCCGCCTCCAAACACCCAAAGAAAATGCCACTAGATTTGTATTTGAACGTTCTTATCTCTCGAATAAGAGCTTTGAAGTTAGGCACAGTATCGACGACACTGAAATTGTCAATATTTTTCCAGTGTCGTTTGACGTCTAAATGTTATTGTTTGTGGAGCAAAAAGAGAACTAAAACAAAACATACAAAAGAAAACACAATGAAGAAGACGAACCTTTGGTTTGGATACCGAGATGACGTCATTGCATTGTCAAGTTAAAGTGGAAAGAATTTTATGAATGTAGGATAAAAACAAATTCGTATTTTCAAGAATTTTAAAGAGAGTTTAAATTATTCATTAGATTTTAAAACTGTCATCGATCATAACATCTTTTTACAACTATATACATTAACGCCTACAAAATACGGAGCCGATGGGAATATGACTGACCAGAAAGCATAATCCCACAAACATGTAGTCTTTTTAACTTTTTGGGGGGGGGGGGGGGGGGGTAGGGGTGGGTTGGGATGGGGGTGTCAATGATGTATCCAGAGGTTGTCTAACAATTACTTACGGCACCGATAATGAGATCGATGCCCGAAAGGTGTCAGTGTAGACGGACGGACGGACGGACGGACGGACGGACGGACGGACGGACGGACGGACGGACGGACGGACGGATTGTGCTTATGTGTATACTTTTCTGGAGCTTTTTTTTAATATAGGCTTTAACTGGTTGAGGGCTACATTATTTTTGGTGGTCTGCATTTATTAATCAAAACTTATTTTATTACAAATTATTGAAGAGTGCACAGGTACTCTTCAATAATTTGTGATAAAACAAGTTCATACAAATAAAATATTATTTGCATTCAACTGAATATTAAACATGAACATGGAAACGTAGGCTTTTGTTCTGGTACCCCCCATTTTCTGAAAGCCCCGATAGTGGCTTCTAGCACTTAACCAGTTAAGAGCCCAAAACTTGTTTTCTCACGAATTGGGTTTATATGGTAATTTTTCAGTTCTGTCTGTAAAAGACTGTGTCACTTCTTAATCCCATGATTCATCTGTAAAATGCGCATGCGCGATGAAACAAATTGTGCGGCAATACACCCTATCTTAGGCTTTGAGATGGCCGTGAGCTGAAGGGAGACAAATATACCTCAAAGCGACCGAGCTATGAAAAGAGGAAACTTCGAACTTTGTGAAAAGAATGACAAACAATAACTATGTCAGATAACTGTAACACATTTTGTAATTATTTGTTTTGGTTTAATAAATAAAGTGGTTATTACTTAATTAGCTTTATATCGGCCAAGATATCCGTCCTTGTTAACTTCGCATCAACCTTTGACTTTCGGTCTCAGGCTGATATGAAATTATCTGTGGCTCATATCTAGGCCAATAAGAAACTGAGCAAGTAAATAACGTCTTAGTATCTACCATATTCTCATACGTTTCGATGAGGCTCTTGATTCGAAGCAAAAATTAAAAGCAGTCGTCAAAGCTGTATGTTTTTTTTTTTTTTTTTTTTAGATTGTGGCATCCTTTGAACGACCTCATGTGGTCACTATTCAAATTTAGACACTTAGGTCACATGTTTTTATTTGGGTTTCAAGCTTGGTTGGTTAACAAGGACTGACAGGCAAGTTAGGCAACTTATACTAACGCCTCAATTTGGCCAAAATGGCGCAGGTGTACGACATGACCTTCATAGCGGCAACTTCGTGGCCTCGGTCTTCTTGAATACTACGAAGTAATCTTTAGCCTACACGGAGTGTGTCTCTTTTTTCACACAGGACAGATTTTTCGTTCCCACCCGATAAGACGGTACGCTGTGACAGCATCAAATCCACAGTTGATGCTTGCAGAGTGTGTTCGGACACCCCCAGAACTTTTCCCGGTCCCAGGTTCGAGTTCGGGGCCTTGGCATGGGAGACTAGCGCACTTATCCACTCGGCCACACTCTCTCGTAATATTTGGTGTGAGACCTCGGCCAGTATTTATTTTTTTTTAGTTTTTAGTGTAGTACGTCCCTATGGACGGACTACACGGGCAGTTAACTTACAGCCTCATTGTCAATGTTTGATCTTGGCGACTGAAGTTCACTTTCCGATGTGTTCTTAGTTCAAATTGCATTCGTATTTACTATTGTAAGAAAGTAAGAGCATTACAAAGCTAAACCTATTTTTTCCTGGATGAGTAGTTCTAGAATTTGAACGCTTTCGCCGCTACGTTGCTGTTTATGCAAGTAAGAGAGAAGATAAACAGAACGACACACGCGTGAGAATGGGTTAATGGATATGGCACGAGTGCCAGCGCGGAAGGATAAATCTAGAGGCCGCAGGCCTCGAGTTTTATCCTTCCGCGATGGCACAAGTGCCATATCGATTAACCCATTCACACGCCTGTGTCGTTCTGTGTTTAGTACACTCCTTCATGTCTATAAAAGCAACACTCTGCAATTCATTTGGCAGCTCCTCTCCTGAGTTCAAATGTTTTTTTATGTGCCAGTAGGCACATAGAACACATTGGATCTCAGGAGATGAACTATCAATACATTTTATCGCCAACCAAATTTGCGAGAGGAACCCGTGTTACTATTTGTAGCTATCTCAACAAGGTTTTATCTATTTATCAGTAAAGGAATGATATTATAAAGAAAGCTATGTTTGTCCAGTTTTATATACGCATGTGTGGCGCCGAAAAGAACAATAAAAAACGAATCAAACACTGAAATTGCCGAAACTTTATTGAAATGAGAAAGTCACTACTAAAATTTTGACATACAAGACATCTGAGCAAAAGTAAAGTACACTTCAGCCATACACTTTGCCACAAAAGTGATATTTTTGTTAAGCTTGTGAAGATCTTTGTTAAGCTTGTGAAGATCTTGTTCAGTCGATAACAAAGTGTACCATTCGGGGACATTCTTTTGTTAATGAGCCATATTTGCGCCTTATTATGACGATATTCCTAGAGCCTTTCAGTGATATTTTTGAAATATTCTGACATGTAATATATCGTAAGACGGACGCGCTCGTGCCGTGATATTTTCGAAGTCATCGACATACATTAAAACCAGAGGCCCTTTTTCCGGTCGGATCACGGCTACGTGATAATGTCATTAAGAGGGGTGGCTACAAGATAAATGTGTAGCGCAGACCAATCAGCATTTTCAACGTGCAGCCCTAAGGCTGCACGTTGAAAATATTAATTGGTCTTACCCAAAATAATGAATATGGTCTCTTCCAATTGCTTCCATTGAACTTACATGGAAGCTACCACCAGTGTTCAGAGGTTTAAACGATGAAACTCACTGTGGTGTACGTTTCCATTACTTTTCAGCTTTCGACACGGATTGTAAGTTGTATTATTATCGTATCACAGGCAGACATATTTGATATTATTATGTTATTTAGGAAACGCCAAACAAATAAATTCAATAGGCGAATTTCGACCGACTATAAGAATATCGTGATATTTAAATCAAATGTGGCGAAAATATCGCTCAAGTGAGTCGCTAATAGTGTGTACATGTTTCCACTTTATTGTAGGCGGTACTGTATTTCCGTCAGTTGGATGTAATTTTGTAAATGCAATATTGTGAAATTAAGACCAAATCAAAGTCAACAAACTAAAATAGAATCTGAGATCGGATGCTTTCGCATATGTTTGTTGATACATGAGTCACCACATTCTTTGTAGAGAGGGTCGATGAGAGAAATTTGACCAGCTGCAGCCACTACTACAAAATCTTTACAATAGCATTTTGAAGAATTAAATTTTCTACCTATTAATATAACTGACTAAAATGAACCATTGGCGTTTCGAAATTTATGGCAGTTTGCCAGCTGGCAAATTGCCAGATCTTTAAAAATACCAATGGTTCATTTTAGCCCATTTAAAGTCGTACTTAAAAAATACAATTCCAGAAAATACAATTGTAAAAGTTTTGTAGTATTGGACCCAGTCAGATCGCCACCAAGTTACGATCTGTTCGGAAATCTCTGCATACTTTTCGTGACCACAGTATCCAACTTTTTAAACAAAAAATAAAACAAGAAACGTCACATCAGCTACCGCACCCTTCATCTAAATGAAAATGAAGAAAATATAAGAAAGACATTACTACACATTTTAATATATGAAATATGAACTAGTGCTTCCAAAGAAGATTGAAGGAAAAACGTAGTGCAGGTACGGTAAACATATAGAGTTGTGCAAATTCATGATACAAAATCAATAAATAATTATATGACATACTTATTTACATACCTATATTTCTTTGTAATACGAAACGGCCAGATTTTTCTACAAGGCATTTCAGATATTACACATTTTTTTTGTTTCCATACTAATAAAAATTCAGAAGAAACGTTTACGTGACAAACCTGTACTGGTGATCTTCGATCCAGGATTTTGTTTTGTCGAGGACGATAGTTGTGCTGACGGTGTCTTTTATCACTACTTTTGTCCGTTCCGTTAAAGTCACTTTCAAAATATATGGTTATATCGTGAGCACAACACAAGCATTTTTTGGTTCAGAAGTTTTTAACAATAACGAGAGTCGTCATATCATTTAAGTTGTACACAATTTCATCATTTTAAGAGAATGTTACAGATGTTGCAACGCTATCGTGATCTACCCTAATTTGAGCCATTTGGGCTAACACATTCGAAATCATGTTCTTAGTCTTGGTAAGCTGTCACTATCGTCTGCACACTGATCACTGCGAACTGTACTGTCATAATGTATATACATTCTGTCTTCAAGGCGGTATATTATCAGGGACGCCGGAAGCAGGGGGATGGGGGCGTATGGGAAGTTGCCCTCCCTGCCTCGGACCACGAGAGCGGGAGGGGACAGACAATTCTTTTCCCAGGTTTGTCACTTTTTCAACGCTTTATACTCGAAGTAGAGCTAAAATACACCCCAAATCCGTCCTGGGAGCTTACAAAATTCAATGGAGCAGTTTGGGGAATTGAGGGGGAAGTGTCTTCCTCCCGATGGTAGGGGAGGACTCCTCTCAACTCATCCCCTCCGCCTCGGGTCTACGGCATGTCATTGCGGGGCTGCTAGTGCGAGTAAATGCACTTTTACCGGGATATGACACCTCCATGTCCTGATGTGCTTCCAGCTCCCATGATTATTATTATTACCTTTCCTTTTCGCTGGTTTCTCTTTAGCTCCTTTAACTAATTCTCAATCGGTACGTAACACGTTGCCCCCAGTCTCCATCCACTGAAGCCTACGAATGTTCAAACAGTAAAATAGTTGTTGCATTGACAATGTGTTTTCATACAACCCTTCTCTCTTGTTTTTTTTCTGTCTCAGTGATAGGAAAGGGGAGTATATATGTACAAGGAACGACTTTCCTCACACACTCCCCACTGTCACGGCTTCCCTTCCCTACGGCCAGCGAGAGAAGACAACCCAATATCGTCTATTCACCTGAATCCACACTGAGCTAGTATTGCACCACACTCCCTTATACTTCTTGTTTCTACATATTAGACGTGATTCCATTAAACCAAACCGTTATTAAGAAGTTGGAAAGTACTCAGAATGATGCCGGCAGATGGATAACAGGGTCGAGTAATGCAGCAGCTTTGGAAGCAGTAAGGGGGGAGCTTGGGTGGATGAAAATCAAGGACAGGGTAGATTTGGGAAAACTGTGTTACTTTAACTACTTGAGAAACCTGCCTGACAACCGGTGGTGCAAATTGATGCTCGATACCATTTGGAATTCTAATATAGATACGGGGTGGTCAAAACATGTGAGGGAACTAATGGACAATTACTCTATAGAGGTCACAAACATAGAAGTAGGAATGAAAGAAGGCCAAAGGTTTGTCAAAGAGAGAGTCATGGAAGATTGCAATCGAAACTGGCGAGCAGGGGTTAGCGTGAAAAGATCACTGCAGGGCTTACAATATAAAGAAAAGCCAGCTTTTGAGAAGTACCTAGATGGCACCTTTGGAGGGTCACTGCTGTTCAAACTGAGATCAAGATCACTGGAGCTTCGGGGAAAAATTGGGAGAGATGGAGAAAAGGGATGCCAAATGTGCCACTCAGGAGTAGTGGAGACCCTGGAACATTTTCTCTTGGAATGCCCACAGTATATACCTCATAGAATAAAATTTACTGGAAGAATAATGCAGAAGTGGGGTGAAGAAACAAAGGATAGATGGCTGAAGGGGGACACGAGGGAGCGGGTAGGAATGCTTATTGAAGAAATTGAAAAAGAGGAAGTGAGGGACACTATTAAGCAGTTTATATCTGAATGCTGGGAGGAGAGGAGGGGAAGAGGGGGTGGGGTGCAGGGGGAATGATGGCCTTCTCTTATGAGGACCGCGACAAATCAGCGGCTGGCCAAAGATTTATTATTATTATTTAAGCAATTTCTCAGGATGTCTAAGATTAACCTAAGTCTTCATTTAGCGTGTGTACATATATATCAGTTTACTAGGCAGACGACTCAACTTATTGTCGAATCGCATACTCACAAGATGTTTTCACTTTTTTGTGAACTATTGTTTTTATTTAACTGTGTTACATCATCTTTTTTATTCAGTCAAATGTACAATACAGTCGCCGTGGACCGTCGTAATCCACGAGTGGGCAGTGAAGTCCACGCATGCGCGTTTACCAGGTAATAAAAATCACCAACCGCGAAATTTTAATTAATGAAGCACCGGGTTGTACCCGGTGCTTCATTAATTACATTTGTGATGATTATCCCCATAATTAGTGTTTAGAATCTAATATCATTGCGTCTGTGGAAATACTGCCAACCCATGTAAAGTGACCAGTCCACGAGTGCTATACTGTGCACATTTAAAACGCGTTTGCTTTGAAATAAAACTGTCGTTTAAACGAACACAAGCATAAAGTCAAGTTCATCCAAACGTTTAGAATTATTTTATCAACTTCTGAGATCTTTCATGTCAGCGTGTGGGTTATCTGACCCTATTATACCAGTAAAATAAAATATTTTAATTTATTGGATATGCTTTTCTTACCCAGAATTGTTTGTAATCGAGCTCGGCTGATGACCTCAAAGTCCGCCGATATTGAATTGGTTTTGACCGATATGAACAATGGTTGAGTCACCCCTCCAAAGAACCTAATTAGACGCTACCATTTTGTTTAGATCTAAATCGTTTTATTACGCGCCCATTAAACTTTAAACCGTTGCTTTTAACATAAATGATTCTGTATTCTACTGGTGACGTACAAGCGATATCTTTTCCAGCTCCGTTTATACTAGTTCCTTTCCAGTCGAGTGATTAGTTACGCTTCGAATAGTTTCCAAATTTCGTTATACAAATATCGATCGTCTGTCGCGTAATGTGAACGTCCAAGTAAGTAACCAAAAAATAAAATTATATTAAAAAAACAATCATTTCCAACGACAACATTAACCCAGTCTCGTGGCCGTCTCGTCTGCGAATCCCCATATATCCAAATTGGTCAACTTTATTTCTGTAAATTTTCGGACATCCTGACATGTTTCGAACCTCTTTTAAAAAAAAGTTTCTGTCAGCTGTTTTGCAAATCTGTCCAAATTTGTACTTCTGTTTTTTTTTCTATCAGCAATAGCACCAGATGGTTAAGCGTGAATGGATACCAGCTGACGAGAAACAGCGATACGAATTTCTGTTCGTTCCATGTCTGGAACATGTTTACGCGATTGTTCGTTTTATCATTTAAACGTTTGTGTGCACGAACAAATACAACACCAATCTCTGACAGTTCGAACGATTGAGTCGAGAATGATATCGCCTTTTGCCATACTGCCTATTCAGGAATATTCGATGTAATTTTGCATTGGCCAATTGCGTCAGGAATAAGTCGGAAAATCAGCCCTGCGGGAATGCAATGCGAACTATTTCTGATCCTCACAAGTCAGATTTTGGATGATTATGTGTGGTCTGTAATCTACTGCAAACTTTGTCATTTCTAAAACATGTATGCACATCGGGTTTAACCCTTTACCCAACGTAACGGCCAAAACCGGCCAGCGCGATTCTCAAAAATCGCCATTGAATTTTTATTATTTTTTCATTTTTTGTCTCAAAAACATAGGTTATGACCCCTCGTTGGAACGAGCTCGTCGAGCTCGTTCCAACGAGGGGTCATAACCTATGTTTTTGAGACAAAAAATGAAAAAAATTAGTTATTCAAGAAATTTTTTTGCAAGTGTCGTCTGCTTTTCATGTTAGGTAAAGGGTTAAAATAGTTAAAACTAAATAAAGCACACACCTCCGTCCACCGTACAATTGTCAGACCTATTTGAGCTATATTGTTCGAATGTTTTTTTTGTTGTTTGCTTTTCTTTTTTTTTAAATATGGACATTTTCTAAGGTAGACACTCAGGGGCGGCGGAACATGGGGGGGGGGGGGGGGCTTCACCACCACCCCCCCCCCCCTCCACACATACGTATGTTTCTCTCGTACTGGTTCAGTTTCGATGGATTTCGGATCATGTTTTAGAGTAAGTGGCTGCTAATGCTAAAATGTATACAGTCTGTTAAAGAATCGGTTAACTTAAATAGATCGTAATCTTACAGACATACAAGTATAAATCCACCACCAGACAAGATAATCCACAGACAGTACAATTGCTGTTAACATCTGGTAAAGCATACAGGTTACGACCAAAGCTGATAAATAGACCTCACCTGTATGCTTTACCGACGTTGTTTAACGGTTCTTAATGTGTGAAATCTTTCAAATACATCTCCTGAAAAATCTCAAAATATCCGCTCAGATACATGGAAATGGGTGTTTTGGGACCCTGGAATCTGAAATTTTTGTACAACTGGCCAAACCATGGTCCGCCCGTCATACCGACGAGCATCCTTCGCCCGATCCAGCCCCCCACCCCCCCCACCCCCACCCCACACACACACTTTGAAAATCGCTCCGCCGCCCCTGGCACTATTTAATGATCGGACAGATCCAGCAATATTTTGTCGAAAACAAAACAAAAAATTGTCATCAAACATTTTTGTACAATTTATCAGGTACAATATTAAGGTACTCTCCTAACATCAAAACATCAAAACTCATCTACGACTCTACACAAAAGCTAGGAAATTACACTTGGTTCTAGCCCATTTCAACGCAGTATAATACATTATATCCAAGCTGGAAATATTTGAAATTTATATTATCCGTATCAAGAAATACAAAAAGAACATAGCATCTCAAATCTCTGAAGTTATTCTTTTGAATGGGTACACAATATATACAAACGATTCTTCCTTTCTGGATAAGAACTTACAATGAGGTCCTTAAAAAGGTTTTAAAATTATAACCCTTTAGTCTTTTAACCCATATTTTGATAAAATTCCTCACAAGAATATTACACGCTGAAAATTATGTTTCTCAGAAAGTTCCGCGCCAAAAGTGTTAATATGTAAATATGGTCGCAATTTTGAATAAAGGTAGATAATTTGCCATGAGCACTCGATCAAGCCTGTTTTCCGTGAATAATAGGAAACACATAATTTCTGACAGCCAGCGACTGACCACTGCAATGCGACTTACACACTGCCCTGTGTTTATCTAGCGCGCGTGCGGGTTGTGTCTGCGACGATTTTTGACACAGTTAACGGTGTATCATATCAAAGTGGAAGATTCAATTGAATTGTTGAAAAATGGACCTCTACAAATAATCTGAAACGAATATTTGCAATTCTCCTATATTTGGTAATTCTTTATTTTCATTTCCGTGCAATGGTTTTAAACTGTACAAGCAACGCAATCTGTAATACATATATATACTTGCATGCCTTCTGCTAAAGTGTTTTAGCAACAGTGACAGGAAAACGTTCCGACTGGAAAGTCCAACCCACCTTTTTTGCAGGTGACACTGAATACCCGTTCGAATAGAAAGAATAGAATGCAGGGTAGAAAACATGGAGACCGATAGTACTAAAATAATACCGCAGGTAATCAATGAGACCTCAAGTGGCCGCAGTTGAAGTCCAGGGGTTACAGTCCGCAAACGAACATTACTGGTTACATGGGGCATACCTAATATATATCCGAAGTTTGGTACGATAAATTTAATTTTAACCCTAAAAAATATACTTTTAATGTATAGCACGACTTCTGATTAACGGTCTAAATTTTCGCAAGCAAGGATAAGACTCGCAAGTAAATTATTAGTCTTGAAAATATCAAATAAAGGCGAAAGTATACGCCATTTTACAGTTAAAACTAGAAGTTCTGTCACGAACCGTGCGCTTATCTAGGCTTAATTGTGGGTAGGAATTGCGCGCAATTGCCATATCAAATGACACCCAACGCACGGCAGGTTCTCCTGGTTATTCATAGCAAACACAGGCAATGTTTCTGCCAGTGGACCTCCGTGTTACCCGGAGGTTCACTGGCTGAAACATTGCTTGTGCACAGGCATATGTTCAGGATTTGATAGCCTTACTATGGTCATAACGCGCATATTGTATGGTTTTATTTAAAAACTGTGAATTGTTTTCGAAAAATGTGAAAAAAATTTTTTTTTTTTATTTTGTGTTAGGTAAAGGATTAACTGATATTCACTGTTTGCAGTGTCAGCAATATTCGTATTGTATTATGTCACCTCCAAACGTAGATGCTCTTTTTAAAACGCTTTTTTGTTTTGATACATCCACCCTCGATTATATTGGATATCTGTGTGAACATTTTCGCCCAAGTCACGAAATGTCTGCAGCCTTCATTAAAGTATTATTCTCTGTTTATCTTGTGTGGTGGGGGTTGGGGTACTTTTTCTCAAGTTCTTTTGAATGGAGATATTAGCCCCCAAAGAGTAATCGCCACCGCCTACATTTGTATAAGCTTGAAATTTAAAAAAAAGAATTTTCGAGAACTGCCACTGACAATACTTGGTGATGAGCCAGGGCAGTTCCTATCAAAATCACTTGCGTTTTGTTCAAAGTCGCGCGTGTGTGTGAGCTTTGCAGAGCCTTTTTCTGTTCGTAGAGCAAGAAACTCTGGAAATCAAACGTACTGTGTGATGGGTGGCTGAAACTGAGCGAAAACAAAACGCTTATTAGTGCTGTTGGTACGAGAAATGGAAATATAAAATATCAACTTTATGTCTTGCAGTTTGTTTTCCACCCTACTCATAGTCACTACCTCACGCGCTTCTCCTCCCTTTTCTAAATCACAACTGGGACAAAATCGAAGTGCTTGTCCTAACTCGTAGCTACACTCTAAAATCAGTTGGGCTAAAAATCAACCCAATTGGATTCATATGCACTCAACCGATTGGTTTGGGTTAATTTTTTAAACCACTTGATTTTAGAGAGCAGATTTGACAGCAAAAGGAAAACTTTAAAATTGCTTTAACGAATTTCATTTTTCATTACATGTGGTGTTAGAAAAACTACTGCGAAGAAGAAGGGCTTTCAATTGAGTTCGTATTTTTATATATCAGTTTGACAGAGTACACTATTCGTGTGTGAATGGCAATCCAGGTCATTGAGTGCGTATTCTGCCACTCTGAACCGAATGCACAACAGACCGGGACCGTCCTTCATGCCACTGCCGGGTGGTACGTATGGTAATGGTTTTCCTTCGTGCGTGGTATAGTTACCATCATCATCAGCATCGAATCCACTGACCCATACGTCGCCTGAAAAGGAAAATGTAGATTCGGATAATAACGTTCTAATGTTCATCAAAGATTGAACTTATACTCTTTGTAAAAAAATGGCCAATTATAGAATGAAAATAAAATGTTGTCTTCAGTAGCTTAACCCTTTGAACCCCAGTGGCTGCTTATCCGATCAGGAACATGATACGTCATAACGTCATTATTTTGGATGGCCGTTCAGTAAATATTGTGGGGTAGACCAATCAGTATTTTGAACGTGCAGCCCAAGGCTGCACGTTGAAAATACTGATTGGTCTACCCCAAATAATGAATATGGACTTTTCTAAGTGCTGCCATTGAACTGGCATGGAATATACCACTAGAGTTCAAAGAGATAAACATAAGAGAGGCGTTATTACTGATCTCTATACAGTTGGATTGCTGGAACGCCCATTGGCCACATATAGTTACACATTTTTGTGAGGTGGCCGGAAGTTGATATGCAGTTGAAACTAAAAGTCCTGAGACTGTATTGTGCACTATTTTGAAGTAATAGCGCGCTGAGTAAGTGCACTTTTGCCCATGTCAAACTACACCATTGGCGTAACTCAATTCCTGCAGAAAACAGCGTGTCCAACTCTGTACAATTCTTTACTAGTAAATAGAAATCACTAACACCATTTCTAAACTGTTCTGTGATACATGTAGATGTAATGACGTAAATAGATATTAAAATTCAACCGCATATACAGAATTAAGAGAGTGGACGACTAATTAATCGCGGAGCTATATACCGTATATTCTCCACCTGAAAAAAATATTTATAATTGTTCATAACACCACAAGAAACACTTGCAAACTTTTATCAGATGGACCACCGGGTGCAACCCGGTAGTGCATTTGAGAAAAGTTTGCAAGTGCCTCTTGTGGTTTGTAGAGAAGTTGTACATGATTTCTAAGCGGAAAATCTATCCCACGGCGATTTAGTAGTAATCCACCCTCCACATACTGTTGTCTCAAGATTTTCTTTCTGTTTGATCGATTCAGTTCGTTATTTCACTACCGACCTCACTAATAGCGCATTATATTTAAACATTGCACAGCGCGAACGCTCATGTGTATTTCAGACTTCTTCATTCTTCTGTTGTAAGGAGCTCTTTAACTAACAAGTATTCTTTTGCGATATTTGTGACGAGACTTCTGGTTCAACTGTAATTCAACAATGCTCAGCAATGACAAAAGGTGTTCTCGAAGGTCTTCAATTTCCCGACGTCCCACACTCTCCAATCGATTTTTAAAGAGTAGAGTTAAAACTAGAAGTCCTGTCATGAAATGCGCACAAATAGCACGTCGATTTGCGCGTTAATCTACGCTGTGACCATAGTAAGGCTATCAAATTATGTACATATAGCCTGTGCACAAGCAATGTTTCAGCCAATGGACCTCCGGGTATCCCGGAGGTCCATTGGTAGAAACATTGCATGTGTTTGCCATGAGTAATCAGGAGAACCTGCCGTGCTTTGGATACCATTCGATATGGCAATTGCGCTCAATTCCGACGCGCAATTAAGCCTAGATAAGCGCACAATTCGTGACAGGACTTCTAGTTTTAACTGTATACTTTGATGCATGTGAAGAATGAATATATTGATAGTGTGCACAATTTTCGCGGCAATGCAAATTGAATATTTACGACATGTTTTAGTTACTATTGACCAATTATTATTAGTATTTATTGGTGTTTAATGTCACATATTTCTGCACAATGGCTAATCATGACATCGACAGTTTTACGGGTGGGGGAAGCTGGAGTACCCGGCGAGAACCACCGATCAACGGTGAGCAACTGTCGGCTGTCCAACATACTAACTCCACACAAGCAGGGTTCGCATTGGTTGGAGACATGTGCAGTGCTACTTAGTACACAACGTCACCGTGCCCCCACGTTGGCAATGGGGGTGAAGTGTCATACCCAAGGACACAACGCGGTTGCCGCAGGTGGGATTCGAACCGAAGGCCTCTCAGCTTGTAACCTGCACCTCTACCTACTGAGCCACCACGCCCCCACTATTGACCAATAACAAGTGCCTTGATTGGAAAGTTGATACACTATTGGTAGGTTTTTTTTTGCAAGGTAAACGCGATGACGTTTGTTGAAGTGAAAATTGTTATGCCGTGAATCATGGATTGTGAGGAGCTATCCCGTTGATTTTCTTGACGACATCTTGGGAAGGAAGGGGGTTGCGTGGCGCGTGGTTCCCGACATTTCATCAATCCAGCTGTATGGAGAACATTCTCTAAGCATAATTGCGATTGAGATGACACAGATAGGAGAAAGTGGTGATTCCAACTAATTCATGCTCAAAATGTCTGAATTTTATTCTCTATCAATTTAAAAAATTGTTTTACATGCCATTTTCACGACAAATCATTAAATCGAATTATTTTCAGTTGATAGATAACTATGCGTTTGTTAGTGTTAGATAAAACGCCGTTTTCACTGTATATAGTTTCCAAATACGAACGTTTCGTCCTACTGATTTCCTTGCGACCTCTTTGTAGTTGGTAATTCCGGGGACAATCTGACCAATAAAGCAATATGAGATCAGGACAGACGTGTATTATGCTGCGTTTCAGTTTACATCACGACTTCAGAGATATCAAACAACATTAAAGGAAGACTGCATTGCATGTGTACACCTGCTCATGTTACACACAGAGAGGGAGAGAGAGAGAGAGAGAGAGAGGGAGATGAGGAGGTGTGCGATGATAAGTACTGAGTAAAAAAAAACATAAGGCAGCAAATCGTGGTGTTAAAGTTATATTCATTGATAGTATGCGTACTGCATTGTTTATCTCGAACTTAACCTTTTACCCAACGCAGCCGATATCAAAATTTATTATTTTAAATATTATTTTTTCAAATTTTTCAAAAAATTTCAACAAAACCATATCATGTGACCACTCGTTGGAAGGAGCTCAACGAGCTCGTTCCAACGAGGGGTCACATGATATGCTTTTGTTGAAATCTTTTGAAAAATAATATTTTTTCAACTGCTGAATTTGCATATTACGCGGGCGGATGCGGCGATTCGTTGGGTAAAGGGTTAATAATCACACGAAAGATCCAATCTGACGCCATTTATTGTGTCCTTATCTTTATTCCATCGCACGCATAGTTCGGGCAGTGTCAGTTGCGTACAGAGATCTTTGAGGACTTCTGGGAATCTTTATTCATTAGCTTCTTGCAAGAATTGTTATCCATGACAGACCTCAATACATCCGCAGGGTAATTCCTGCTTTTATCGTAACGGTCGTTGTCCTCATGTGTTCGTTCACCCATTACAAAACTCAAATAGAAGATGAAAATTGTAAATCAATATTCTTCAACTATTGGACGCGTTCGGTCTATCTCAAAACAAAGCTTATGACTTATTTAGTAAGGAGCTAAACAGCTCCTTCCAATGAGGGGGCATAACCCATTTTGTGAGAAAAAAGAAGATAATAGTTTTCACAGTGGCCCAACTTGTTTGGGGCACCAAATGGACTCCTTCAAGGCAGCTATCTCCAACTTCCTGACTCCACCATAAACATGAAAATTCTTGTTTTTAACAATCACTATAAATAAACTGCACCAACTGGTTTTAATAAACAAGAAAATCAACAAAAAACCCAAACAAAACGACTTCCGGTGTGCGCATAAAACGGAATAATAGACAGCAAGTTGACGGTGTCCGTACAATGACAGAGGCAGAAGCAGATTGTTGAGGTAACAAATGAAAGATTTTAGTACAAAATGGAATCTGATTTGGAAAAGTGAACGAATAAACCAATTATCGACCCTTGGGTGCATAAAGGCGCAATCTGCAATGATAAAGCATTGCAAATGGCGGCTTGTTTTACTGAAAGTATGATATTTAAATCTAGGGAAATACTTTGATACATTGTGGAATATTCAGAATGTTGAAAGACACAATGGATTAACACATATCCCAATTGTTTGTACTCAAAATATCGCCTGCAGACCGGTTCATGCGCTCATTTTCAATTAAGTCAAGATCGCCTCCTTCATTGTTACATGTGGTGATAGCGGTTCTTTTAAGTATTTACTTGCAATAAAACCCACAAATGATAAAACTGTAGAGAATAAAAACGTCAAAGGCTATTATTCACGTTCACAAAATAACTTCATGATTTTTATTCACTTGCTGTTTATTCACTCAAAATTAGGCATGTGAACCGGTATCTGTACCGGTACCGTCGGTTCCCTCATGCTCCAACCGGCACCGGTACTGAAGTCTTTGCCCCACCCCTACCGAGACAAATTATTTTATGGGAAATTCCTAACTGAACGAGAGTAAACGGACTAATATGTATGGCACACTTTCACGAGATACTTTCAGCTTTTTTATGGATGAAAATAACAAAACACTCTAAAGGGTCATGTTCTGTCTGCACCACCACCTCGATAAGGCCGATCATTTTAAGTTTCCAAGCGCTGTATCAGAAATAGTGAATGCACCGTCATCGGCTACTTCAAAGAAATTATTCTGTGGCGACACCAAAGTTATCATAAAGCACGATTTTCGTGATTTATCATTATTTTGATGTCTCCGCCGAAAAAATTGTACGATTCCATGTCTTTGCGATATTGGGGACTGGATCGGTTTAAATGCGAATTTCTCCCATCTGATTGTGATGTCACCTAATTGTTTACTTGTCCCGGTACCGGTAGCGGTACCGATTTCAACGGAACAGCCTCTGCCCCGTCCTGGCACCGGTTATATTGGTAACGGCGGTACTTTGCTCCAAATAAACATGCAGCAAATAATTTATTATCGTCCAGAAGGATTGGAAAAAAAGATTAAGCAAGATAATACCTATTAACCCTTTACCTAACATGAAAAGCAAACGACACTTGCAATAAAAATTCTTGAATAACTAATTTTTTTCATTTTTTTGTCTCAAAAACATAGGTCATGACCCCTCGACGAGCTCGTTCCAATGAGGGGGTCATAACCTATGTTTTTGAGACAAAAAAATAAAAAATAATGAAAATTAATTGGCAGTTTATGAGAATAGCGCTGGCCGGTTTTGGCCGTTACGTTAGGTAAAGGGTTAAGTAACAACGAAATGTTTTGATAAGAATCAGGATAACCCTCTACCTAACATGAAAAGCAGACGACACTTGCAAAAAAAATTCTTGAATAACTATTTTGTTTCATTTTTCGTCTCAAAAACATAGGTTATGACCCCTCATTGGAACGATCTCGACGAACTCGTTCCAATGAGGGGTCAAAACCTATGTTTTTGAGACAAAAAAATAAAAAAAAATAATGAAAATTAATTGGCGATTTTTGAGAATAACGGTTTTGGCCGTTAAGTTGGGAAACGGGTTAAAAGGATAAAATGTTACCAAAATAACAATGATTATACTTATCTGTTACCTTCTGATTATTCGACAGACGTATTTTCGATTTTATCGAAAACGACGCACTGCAATAATAAGCCACAAAACCTTCATGACGTACCAAAAGTATGTTTTTGATGCCAAATTACGCCGTGTTTTGGTGAAATAGGTTTGTCCCTATATCTCGATAAATTCTGTCTTTTGATTGGTCGGAATGCTTGGACAAGTAGCCATGGCAAAGGGTGCACCCAACATCCGAGGTATATGAGAACGTGCAACATCCAGGGTATAAGTGCACGCGAAACATCGGGGATATATGATTTAAATGAAAGCGTTTCGCATCCACTCGCTTCAGTATAAAAATCAAAACAAAAAAACCTGAAAATAGTTACATATTATCAGATTTCTGACAATTCGATCTCATTTTGCTGTTATAAATTAAATAGGCAAATAATTACATGAAACAACTTGAGAAAAACAAAATAAGAGCAAATATTGCTCCCTTAGTGCCAATGTGTCCTATGTGCCGATATGCACATAGAACACATTGGAACTCGATGCGGGGGGGGGGGGGGGGATATATAAACAAAATACTGTTCACTCGTTTCCTTAAAGACCCAAGGGATGCATCTCTATCTGTTGTGTTCTGCGTTTGTGAAAACAAAAGTTATTCACGAATTTGGTCTAACTGTTTACAGAGCATGAGAAACGCGTTCATAAATTTTTCTCCACTATGTTTCTATTGTGTTTCAAACGGGATAAAAACTTTACCTCCTGCGCCTCGGTGTTTAAAAACCGACATCATGGTATTAAATCTCCATATACCATACATGTTGGCAGAAATAACTTATATTGGCAATTTTGGCGGATGCATTCGTTTTCGAGTTAACATTTCAGTGGAATACTTTGATACATTTTTAAATCATCAGATTGATGAAAAAAAATGAATTAACACTTACCCCAACCTTTTGTGTTCAAAATATCGCCAACAAACCGGTTCATGCTTTCATTTTCAATTAAGATAAGATGGGCCCCTTCGCTGTTACAAGTGCTAGTAGCGCTTATCTGTGTACGAGCAGCCGAGTGATACTTCAAACACAACAGATTTTTCTCTCGAACATACATCTGATACCCAAGAGGGCAGACAACATTCTCTGAAATGACCAAGATTTAAAGCACCGAAAATTTAAAACAGTCATAACATCAACGAAATGTGAAGAAAACACCTTAACTGGGAAAAGTTCCCCAATTTATTTATTTTTAAAAAATCTATAAAAGCTAAACTCTTGTATTTAACGGAATCGCCGCTATGACATAAATGTTTCTGTTTTCAACTGCTGACGTACAAACCGGAACCCTTTCCCCACACCGCATAGGCTTTCCCCTTCGAGTCATTAGTTACGCTCCGAAAGGTTTCCAAATTTCGTTATACAATTATCGATCGTCTGTCGTATAATGGGGAAATGAAACCGTCCAAAGCAAAATAAAGTCCGTTTACAAAAAAATAAGTTAATCAAAATTGAGATAATATTTAAAAACAATAATTTCGAACTACAATATTAACCCCGAACCGTGGCCGTGTCGCCTGCGGATCCCATTATATCTAAATTGGCCAATGCATTTATGAATTTCAACAAACACGCCCAACAGCAAAGATAACGAATGTTATTTAGACTTGTCGCTAAAGGTTGTTTTTATTTTGTATTTATTGTTCAGTGCCGCTTCAAAGAAAAATAACGGACTCTGGGTTTAAACATGAGAATTAAAATGTGTTTATTTAAATGGATTTTAATGTATGGGGATGTGAAATAAACACATAACGCGATATGTGTTTGAATCGGTGAGTCTTTTACATAACCCGTTAGAATGACGTAATCATATTTCGCGAGAGCCGTAGATCTCGCGAAATATGATTACGCCATTCAAACGAGGTATGTAAAACACCCATCGAATCAATGGCGTAGTCATACGGCTCTGGAGAAATATGACTACGCCATTCTAACTCCTTTTGTAAAACACCCACCGATTCAAACACACATCGCCTTCTGTCTATTTATGCAACTTTGTCAAGACTGCTTTCATGCCCGGGACGTTTCTCCCCTGAGGGCGTTTTTCTTTTCTGACGAAGACTTTGGCGAAGAAAGGTGCGATTTCGACCATCAGCGATGTTTTGATACTTATAAAAAGTGAGTTAGTTTTATTTTAGTGGCCGAGGGAGGGAACGATTTTTTGGTGGCTAATAGTTCTTTTTTGAATTACACACAATTACACTTTTTTCGATCTTGTGGTAAGTTTTTGTTTTTTAGTTGTCAATGTTCAGATATTTTTCTGCGGATTGCATAGTTCACCGAGCTTCTAAAACAACAGGTTAGACCCGAAGACAAGCCTATGAAACTCTCATAATTAAATTGCACACACCTACAAAGGTAAACTGTTGGTGTAACATTAAGACAATTGAGGTTTTCAACTCACACTTCATATCCTGTTTGTAGGCAATGCCAACTCATATGACTAGTACTTGTTTTCTCTGTTTACGACATATATATCAATTCCAGTTAAATGTAAAGTGAATTTGTGGCTAAAGGGAGATAACAACACAATATTGGAAGTATTTCATATTTTGTGAATAAGTGACATATCATGGGAATTTACTCTGCACAAAGGAGCACGGTGACTCATTGATTTGAGAATTGGACTGTCGATCGAAAGGTCATAGTTTTAATTCTGACCACGTCATCTCCGATGTGAACTGGGGGGAGGAGGGGGGAAACATTTCAACCCTAATGATATCTTCCATGTCAGTTCAATGGTATCAATTGCAAGAGACCATATTCATCAGTTGATAGACCAATTAATATTTTCAACGTACAGCCTTAGTCTACCCACACATTCACTTAGCATCCACCCTACTTAATAAAACTATGACGTATTATGTTCCTGTGCCGGATTCAAAGGGTTAATTCCAAATGATCAGGGGAATTACGGTGACGCAGAATGTTTGGGCGTACTGCACGTCGTTGGTACACATGATTTTCCATCGATTCTAACCGTGGTTGTTAGGGGTTGATCAGTAGGAGAGTCCGACCGATTTTCGGCACTGCTCGGTGGTTTTCCTTTGGTACTCCATCTCCACCTGTAAAACTTCCATGCCTGCTAGACGGATTTCAACAAATAACAAACAGTAAATCCAACTCAATTAAAGTAACTTCCATCCAGATATGTGACCCGATATTCAATAAGATTTAAGATAAGGGTGAATCTAATGAATAAATTATATAAACGGATATTAATAATAACGTTGCAACTTTTACGCACACATTACGAGGTTGGGACGTCTCCTAAGGACCCCCCAACAATTGCACGTTTTAGGGAACCACAACCAATTACGGGGTTGTGTAGGCGGCACATGAAAACATGAGACAGTATTTCAAATGACGAAACAATTTTAATTTTAATTCATTTACAAATACGGATGCATTCAGTACAAGTTAACCCTTTACCTAACCTGAAAAGCAGACGACACTTGCAAAAATAATTCTTGAATAACTAATTTTTTTCATTTTTTGTCTCAAAAACATAGGTTATGACCCCTCGTTGGAACGAGCTCGACGAGCTCGTTCCAACGAGGGGTCATAACCTATGTTTTTGAGACAAAAAATGAAAATTAATTGGCGATTTTTGAGAATAGCGCTGGCGGTTTTGGCCGTTACGTTAGGTAAAGGGTTAAGACATCAAACCGTCGAAGCAGTGTCCGATACAAACCAATGCCAACATGACTCGTTCTCGGTTAAAGTGCCGACCAACTAACGAAGGAACAAATACCGAAATGAACAAAAAAGACGAACGAAAATCATTAGGAAAATTTAAATAAATGAATCACCGGGTTGTACCCGGTGCTTCATTAATTATTTTTTTGGCTATTATTCCTATAATTAGTGTTTGAATCCTAATATTATTTCAGCCGCAGAAATATTGCCCACCCATTGAAAGAGTGCAGTCCAAGACGGCCACTCTGTAATCACCAACCATCACGAAAGCTGATTGAGCTTATCAAGACCGGGTGGATATTATACTGAACACAATGTTTGTACCCAACCAGTGTGCTAGAATTTAACATTATAATGTACTGAATAATTACTCTATTTGGACTAGGGCCCCCAATATTTCTGTTTTCCAAATGCCCCAATATTACTGTAACACCACTAACGTAACAAAGTAATCCTGGCAATAAAGCCTCAGTTTATTGGCTTTGTTAACTTTTGACTTCGATTCTTTGTTTTGTGAACGAAATTGTAGATAACATGACAAAGACAGAACGCACAGTCTCTCATATAACGAATGTAGCCCACCTCATTGCTTACAGAATTATTCAAGTCAGACAAAGAGAATAAAACTGGGTTGATCTCTTCTATTAGGAACCAAAGGAGGGTTCGAAACAAAGCCCATAGAAAGACCAAATTAACAAATAGCCAATTGATTGGCATGCTCCAAAACAGGCTCGAAATGAAACGATTTCCCGTTTGCGAGAGGCAAAAAAAATATTTCGAAAACAGAACAGACGCATCGGTTAGTACTTGTGAATGAAGTGGTTTACGAAATAACAGTACACTACACCGAGAGCCCAATATTTCCACCACTCCTTGAGAGAAATTGAGTTATAAGTGACCTGAGGCCATAGCCGACACGTTAAATAAATAATGTTCTGGTCACTCACAGCTGTACTGTTATTGGTAAGGTACTGCCAAGTATCCCCTATTCTGAGCACCAACTAAACGTTGTTGACGTTATCCAAGCCGATGTGCAATCTCTGTTTTAAAATCTCGATGCCAAGAAGGCTTGTGGCCTAGACAGATTAAACAACATTATCTGAAACACTCTCATCACAGTTAACGGTACCATTTAGTGAATTATTTAATTTGTCGTTGTCTCAAAGTAAATTTTCCTTTGTGGAAGCATGTCAATGTGATTCCAATTCATAAAATTTCGTCTTTGAATGTAACCTTTGAACCCTGGTGGTGTCTTCCATGTCAGTTCATACGCAGCAATTATACAATTCCATATTCATTATTTGGGGGTAGACCAATCAATATTTTCAACGTGCAGCCTTAGGGCTGCACGTTGAAAATATTGATTGGTCTACCCCACCCTTAACTTAGCAGGCATCCTACTTAATGAAAGAATGACGTACCTGGGCCTGGTCCGGTAAAGCCCAAAGGCATACCGTTGAAAATACTAATTGCTCAGCACGTTGATACTTCTGTACGTCTTTTGACCTACGAAATCAAACAGCTCATCGATACTTTGTGGTCATTTGTTTTGTTATTATTTTTCGATTTTTTAAAGTTTTAATCTCAATTCCTGTTTTCACCCGAATAGTGCTCAGTGACAACCGTTGGGCCAAATGTTATTGCAGCTTAAAATACTAATATAATCCTGCTGTCATCACTGTGCTAGAACCAGGGCTTCAAAAATGAGGATACCAGAGCAAAAGCCAATACTTTCCTTGCATGGCCTGTTTTGCCGTTTCCAGTCGCTTCCCAGAAAAAAATAAACTTATGTTTCATATTCAGTCAAACAAATAATATTTTGTTTATATAAATTGGTTTTATTACAAATTATTGGAGAGTGCCTGTGGACACTCTCCAACAATCTGTAATAAAACAGGTTTTGAATAACAAATTCAAACCGCTCTCAAGCAGATAATCACTGATGGGAGAACTATCTTGTTATTTGTACTTTCCGACGTTTGACGTCGCATTTAAAAAAAAAAAACGTTGACGAAACTGAATTCCTAGTGACGTTTGAACGTCAGGTTAATTAAAGTCGCAAAGGGTTACTTCTCTGCAGTCCTTAGTGTTAACCCTTTGAAAACAGTGGTATATTCCATATCAATATACTGACAGCAACCGTAAAAGTCCATATTCATTATCTGTAGGGTAGACTAATTAATATTTTCAACGTCCAGCCTTCAGGCTGCACGTTGAGAATATTGATTGGTGCACCCCATGCATTCACTTAGCAGCCACCCTTCTTAATGAAATGATGACGTGACATGTTTCTGAACGGGAAAAACGATATCTCGTGTTCAAAGCGTTAAAAACGAGAAGGCATAGGTAAGAGTGGCTATTAAGACTGTAAAGGCCCGAATAACCAAAAAAACAGTATCCAACCCAACTTCAAACCTTTTGAACTCACCAATTCACGAAGCACAAAATACACAAGATCGTATTTTTTCTTTCAAACCGTAGTTTATACTCCGCCACGGGAACGGGCTCGACGAGTTTTTTGAAACCTTATAATCTGAATTGAAATATATTTCGAAAAGAACCCAGAATATAGGCGGGGTTTAATTTTTGGTATTGACCATTACTGACCAACTAGATGATAGATTTTGAAATCAACATACCAGGTTGTGGACCATACATCACTCCACTTTTTACCAGACTATCTGATAAAAGGCATGATCTTGAAGATGAATCGTACGAAAATGTTGCACATCTGTCATCCATCTGGCATTGAACGGCGCAAATACTTGCTGAATCAGCTGGTAATGTGTTTTCAGTTGCGTCGCCCACTGTGGAATAGTTTCCAGAGGTCCCATACAGTTTACCCTTCGTTTCAATACACCGACCAATTCCCCAGAGACAGACTGACACAACAATTGCTGGTAAATTGAAATACATCTCCACATCTGAAGCTTTCTTCCGCAATAGTTTTATTGAATTGTCAAACGGAACAGCAACACCACAAATCAAGCATAACTTTCAGAATACTTTATGAAACAATAGTATGACTGTCTGATATGTCTAACATTTCTCTCGCGATGGTCTTTGCGCCACGTTCCAAGATGTTTGTTTGCAACATAAATTTTTAAAAAAATCAAACTGCCGAAGTGTTCTGCGCGAAGTCTTGCCGTATCCCTTGCCTGTTGTTTGATCTTCTGAATTTATAAAACCGTCATGTGTTCTTTTAATGCCCACGCTGGATAAATTATGCAAAATTTATCGATCAGGCACCTTCAATGCACATGCAAAGAGTTTGGCTGTGTTCACCGCAGAATGAAAATCTATGTTTAGTTGTAGCGAACCCATGTCATTGGAATACTCAATCAACTCAATTTTTTTGTGAGAGTGTCCTCCACCCCTAGCCATAATGTGTCAGTCTTCGCGGAGCGGTCCTATTCACCACACTTTAACCCTTTACTTAACCCTTTACTTAACATGAAAAGCAGACGACACTTGCAAAAAAAAATCTTGAATAACTTATTTTTTTCATTTTTTGTCTCAAAAACATAGGTTATTACCCCTCGTTGGAACGAGCTCGACGAGCTCGTTCCAACGTGGGGTCATAACCTATGTTTTTGAGACAAAAAATGAAAAAATAATGAAAATTAATTGGCGATTTTTTAGAATAGCGCTGGCCGGTTTTGGCCGTAACGTTGGGTAAAGGGTTAATGATGACGATATCAAAATGTATTATTTAAAATATTATTATTATTATTATTATTATTATTATTATTATTATTATTATTATTATTATTATTATTAAATGTCAACAAAATCATATCGTGTGACCTCTCATTAGAACGAGCTCAACGAGGTCGTTCCAATGAAGGAGAACATGCTATGATTTTGTTAAAACTTTTTGAAATATTTTTTTATCAACTGCACGTTAATTATGCGGGCGGATACGGGCGGATGCGGTCGATTTGGTAGGTAAAGGATAACCAGTGCAACTGAAAACACACAATTAAAGCACAGTTAATTGATCTGAAGCCACTGGAAATATTTCTTGAACATTCATTTTTTTTATAAATTTGATAGCGGCCTGTTCTCAAATCTGTATAGAATCTTGCGCCAGGCATTGGGCGTGTATGACTGTTATTCCATTTACTGGTATTGTAGAATAATGAAGTATGTTTGTTGGTGTAAACGAGTTTCTAATCCAATGATCGTAAAAAATCAGACCGTGGTGACTGGTGTCAGTGCGTGTGATAGAGATTAGGAAGGAGCTGAGCAACAGGTGCGTGACAAGTGCCACCCTCCTACCCCCACACTCGTCTAACACACAACCACTTTCAGATGCAGTTATCTACGGAAACTCTGGAGTTATTAAAATCATATTTCTTGGAACTATGATGAAAACTAGTAGTGGTTTATTTTTCGATGACCGTAAACTCGAAAATGAATTAGTGTAAAAGAATATTTTCCACTGATGTAGTGTTCCTTCATATTTTGTGGAAAGGCGTCTTAAATTGATCGACTGAACCCTGATATCAATATATCAAAACCCTAACCTGCACCGTTTCCCATAATACAACTCGGAATTATAACAAATCCAGTCTTATTTGACAGAGATCTATTGGCTCTGCCAAACAAGATTAAATTGGTTTCATTATGGGGAAAATGCACTGCCTCAAATTTCGGCATTTAAATTTAAATCATATTTTGTTTCTAAAATAGCTTTTCTTAGACGCCTCCAAGCCTACAATATTCACATATTAAAAATGAGATGATAGTGGGAGATAAAATAAAAAAGTGACTAGGGTACAGATGGAGAAAGAGACATTCCTAACAGGAGAGAATAAACGACAATGAACATTTGCTAATTTTGGAATGGTACTTGGAAATAATACAATTTAGGCAATAAGCTCTGAATGGTGTCGCATGGGATATATGTAGCTATAACCGAGACACAGGCGATGAGGAAATTCTTCAGATAGTCATCTGTTTTGTTGAGTTTGAACATAATATAATGAAGTCCGGGAGAATTTACAATAAATTGTGTTTTTTGATCAGTCACGATCACTTCAATATTGATGAGCTGATACACTCACGGAAGATAAGAAAGATTGTCAACCGCGGGCGCTGTTGCTCTGAATCGTTTATCAATAGTTACTCCACGCACCTGGGTGAAATAATATTATGGGACTTAAACGCGTCCCTGCCAAGAAATGTAACATTCTGAAGACCTCTGTACGATTATGTCAACGAAGAAATTTGAACATCACGCTGCCCATTTGACCAAGTTCCCAAAGACAGGCTTCCCAAACTAAAGAGTTCACACAGAACTCCTGTAAGGTAGAAACAAAATATGGATGGTGTATTCCCAGTCTAGGATTTAAGGGAGACCGTGCTGTTTGATTGGACGCGTAGAGGCTGAGCACAGCATCCAAGAAGAGTTAAATACATGCCAAGGACAGCACTAGAGACACAGTCTCAAGTTCTATCCTTCCGCGACAGCACGAGTGTCGTATTGACGAACCCATCCCCACGCCGAAGCGTTGTATGTTTATAACACGTCTCTATGACATAGAATCCATTTATTAAGAAATTTTATTACTTTCCAAAATGTAACTTACTGGGATTTCCGGGTTTGATTGTAAACGATAACTTCACAAGTGAATTATGCAATCAACTATTGTATCATGTATCCGTGCGCGCGCGCACGCGTACGAAGACGCTTTGCCGTGGGTGTAGTGGGGACTTCATTGCTTTTAATGTTTTAACGCTTCACCTAACATGAAAAGCAGACGACACTTGCAAAAACAATTCTTGAATAATTATTATTTTCACTTTTTGTCTCAAAAACATAGGTTATGACCCCTCATTGGAACGACCTCGTTCCAGTGAGGGGTCATAACCTATGCTTTTGAGACAAAAAATGAAAAAGTAATGAAAATTAATTGGCGATTTTTTAGAATAGCATTGGTCGGTTTTGACCGTTACCTTAGGCAAAGGGTTAAATAATACAATTATCGTTAATAATGAAAAGTAATAAACAGAGTAATCGCTTGACTGGACTGGTTACGTGAAACCATTCATTGGAGACGAGGGATTATATTGTAAAACAATCGTGCGCATTCGCGCTCTCGTGTTTGTACAACGTCCCTCACCTCTCATGAATTATTTTTCGTAACCAGTCCAGTAAACCGATACCTCTCTATCAAACATCACACAGGTCTGCCATCTGCTTGAAATAAAAACGAAAACAGCACTCAGGTGGGGATTTGCAATTACGTGTGATAGCCAGATACATAAGAAAAATATAATGAATTTATGTCCAAAAAGCTAATTTGTTCGTATTTTTTAACCAAAATTAACTGCCGTTATCTGAGGGATATTCGCTTCAAATCTCACACTTTAGTGTTATAAAATCACTCCTCATTTATCGAATAGGTTTATTGTCGTTAATTTTGGTGGATTTGAGGAAAAACATTTTCCAACTGACACCGCTGCTTCCGAATTGATCTTTGTCTGAATGCGACGTTTCGATCGACCGATAACGAAAAGTTCTTTTGATGGACCCATGACCGTATGGAACACGTGTTACGCACGGATTTATAAATATGGAACTGGAAAAAGGTAAACGGCGTTCAGTTAGCAGTTGTCTTATACTATCATGCACATTTTTACATCAGTATGCAGAGGGATAAACAAGACGGGAGCTACTCTCCCTAACACTCATCGGAGAAATCAAGAGTGCAGTTGCGACGGTTGTACACCTCACGGCCGTACAGACAAGCCTGAAAATAAGCAGACTGTCATCTGCAAAATGAAGTCCCCAGAGAGTGAATTTGGTGATGCTACCCTGCCCAGCAGGGTAGTATCACAAAATTGACTCTGCGTGAACATATGTCTGAATCAAGGTCTCAAACCAAAACAGAAAGATGTACCTAGAGGATAAACTGGCTCACTATATGGGATAGCATCAGCACATTAACCCTCTAAGTAACCAGTTTTGCAAATGACATGTTGCTTATATACAGGCTTGCGTACAGACATACTTACCCCAATATATATACGCTATAAGAACACTAGAATACACCAATCGGGGTTTATTGTGTTAGTTAGCTCTTGATAGCTGGTGTCCTTTAGTTTAAACAATATTTTATTTCCAAAAATTAAAGATGAGAAGTATACTATTGTGTTGTCACAATAAACAGAAGTAAGAAGTTAGACAAAACCCATAAAATAGACAAGTTGTGACTTGTATGGACGAGGAAGTGTGATCGGTAGCCGTTACCTCTCAACACAAAAGTATGGCTTGAGGTATAGTGTGCTCAGATACGATGTTGATTTTCAATATATTTAAACATTACCCGCTTAACAGGTGAGCATATTTCCAACTAATTCCTGCTATTACACTGGATACATGTTTTGTGGATTATAATTTAACCAAATGCCTACCACCGCCTTCTTCGTCCGTAATGTTCCAGTTGAAATGTTGGGGACAACACCTCCATTTTGCTTCATTCAAACGCATACCTAGAGGAATCACAATTACAAACAGCTAAATGTGCCTCCTGTTATCATTCCGGCAGTTACATAGCAAACAGTAAAAATATTGAACATTCTGATACAAAGGGCCGCGAAACACGAGAAACAAAAAAAAACATACATCATCATCAATATCGGCGCTGAGGCTTCTCTCATTCCATCTTGATCTACGTATTTGCTAGTTGATCCAATGATCTCTGGGAAATTGCTCTGCAGCCCGTTCCTGTCCATGTTTGAGAACAACGATTACACGAGAAATCACTTCTGACAATTTCCGAAAAGGACATTCAACTTAACCCTTTCCGACTACGGTCATCGTGACGTTTTAACGTCACGACGAATCGGGTTTTGGCGACGTTAAACGCAATCGCTAGCCCTTTGAACCCTGGTGGTAGCTTCCATATCAGTTCAATGACAGCAGCAGGTAGAGTCCATACTCAATATTTGTGGGTAGACCAATTAATATTTGCAACGTGTAGCCTTGTGGCTGCACGTTGAAAATATTAATTGGTCTACCACACACATGCACTTAGCATCCATCCTATGTAATGAAATTATAAAGTAAGGTGTTCCTGGACGAGAAAGCGCCCGCTCGGGTTCAAAGTCCGAGTACGTAATATTACGTACCGTAGCCGCAACGCACGGCAATTTTCGTACGTAATATTACGTACCGTAGTCGCAAAGGGTTAAAGCACATAGGCTAGATTTGTTATTTTGCAAACAAAAGCTGAACCCCAAACTACAAGAACAACTGCATGTGATGGATGGCAAACACCATGATGTTCATGACTTTGAATCAGTTAGCAGGCTGAATGATTACATAACTTCTGTTCCATTTTATTACGCGCCTATGCTTTTACTTTCATACAATACACCATTTACTGCCAAAACCGAAGCGAACAAAAAATGTTTTGTATTGTCCTTGAAAGGTAAGGATCACGTGCCCGGACTATTTAACACATTTACTCTTTACTGCCACAGAATGCAGAATAATATTTCTTTTTTTACGTTTTGCTTGTGTGTTTTTAATATGTTTTTAGTATATTGTAGGCGTGCAAAATATACAGAACAGCAAACGCGTTAGAGCTGTCATTTTTCACCGCACAAAATCGATTTTGACGGAGGGATAATATTGAACGAGAAGCCGAAGGCTTCGAGTTCAATATAATTCTTCCGCCCAAATCGATCGAGTGCGGTTAAAAATGACAGTTCGAACGCGCATGCTGTTCTATCTATATACTGTTGGTAATGGGGATGGTCGATCATTTTATTTCTTTGGTAAAAATGTGGATCTAGTCCAGTATCTTGTCCATCGAAAACTGTATCTACATGAACTGATGCTTTCCCTTCCATTTTGGGTACATATTATGCATAGCGTCCCGGAGAATATGTTTGGTTGAGAGAGAAGCGGAGTCTGAGCAAGTGTGTCACAACTGTTAATATTTTTTTTTTCCTGTCATAATTAATTTCGGTTGGAGTTTTTTAACTTTGATGTAATGATGAGGTATTTGCCAAGTTATTCCACGCACCTGCATTAAATAAGTATGCATTTTAACAGGCTAAGAAAACCATACGACCAATCAGAACTATTTCACGATCATTCGAGGATACTGGTACAATTCACTAATTCCCTGCCATGATTGGACACATTTCTACTTATATGAATGGCAGGGTTAAATTTATTTTTTAAACATCAGTTTAGACGTAAAAATTCGAAAAAATCAGCCATGTAGACAAGAAAAATGTGATGTCACAGGCGGAATAACCAACATGGATACATCAGGTTTGGTACTGATTTGGCGCGATATATGTGAGTTTTTTTATATGTGTAAGTTTTTCCTCCCTGGATGTTTCGCGCTGGTGTAAGTTGAGAGCTCGTCTGGGTATGTATAGAAGAGTCCAAATGACAAGTCGATTTTGTACCTGGAGACCAAGTCGAAAGAATAATACACTACGTCGAATGACTCTCATACCCATTCATTTAAAGAAGAGAACTTTACAGGTCGAGCACTAGAAACTAAAGTTTTTAAATAATAAGACCATTCCCTACTTTAATGTTTCATTTCTCCCTCTCCTCACCAAGGCGCGTGCTCTCCTCTGACACCTCAACACAACGATCCATTATTTGTAGTTCCCTTATGGTCACAGTCCTAGCAAGTTTAAACACTTATACGCAAAAATCGAACCTTGAGAGTTCGCATGCATATTCGAAAAGCTGCTATAACAACAAGTACATTCTTAAAACCTGGACAAAATATGCGGCCGTATTTATGCTTTGCGTACGCAATGTTCGACCGAAGATAAGAAGTTATTTTATTTCGATCTCTGAAGTTTTGTAGATACTCAGCCGACGAATGTTCTATGTTTTACAGATACTCAGCCTATACTCATGATGTCAGACGTGACGTGTTTTCAGAACTAATATTCTTGTTGGCAAGTACTCATACTTGATCTTCGATACACATTCTCTAGCAAATGCCCTCTCACCTACACAATGCATGCCCACGTCATTACGTTGCATATTTAACCAATTCAAACCTAATGTCTACAACCGACTTTGTACGGGCACTGCAATGTATAAGCAAATGTTATGCTATGTTAAACCTGATTTGTCCCGATTGTGACGGCTGAAGTTCCGAATGACAAATATTCCAGCTACATCATTAAGGCATGTCTTCTTCGAAGACATGCCTTAATGGTGTAGTTGGAATAATAGTCAGTCGGGATGAAAGTAAAGAACAACTCAGGGCTTCTTGGAAATTGATTTGTGAATAAAAAATATACAGTAGTTGTTGTGACGCAAATTCTAATCCAGTTATCATTTGACAGTATATAGACTCCACATTTAGTCATGTAGGACCGCTAACAAATCCTTTCGGAAACTAGAGACCAGTTTGTATTTGTACAAGTCCAGGTATCAAAACTAGTCCTTCGAGAAGGCTCACGATTACCAGCAAGGTAGATTTGACTTCAATCCAAAAAATATCAAGACTGGAAAGTACTGGAAGGAGATGATGTCATACACTCCTACACCGCCCCCTTATAGCCCTGCTAATAACTATGGTTATTACATAGCATCAATTATAGTGCCAATCTTGTTGTTGGTGGGTGAAACAGCGGGACACGTAAGGTAATGGGTGGAAGAGAATGTCTTGCAACGGACGTATAAGGCCAGTCCGTCTCTTCTCTGTCGGGCCGCTTTCGAAGCTGCTCTTCCACAACTGAATGTGTCAGAGACGAATCTGAATCATTGACTACAGACCTTGCGTAAGTAAGAAATGGCCTTCGATTTCGACATTAAGAAATGCAAACGTAATGATTACAGAAAATAGTTTATGTACAGGTACATACGATGAAATACTTCCAATCATACAATATGTGTTTCTTCATTGAGAGTCGACAGCTCTTCAAACAGCCGTGTTCATACTGAGTGAGGCTGATTTGCAAGTAGAAAAAGTCAGCATAACAGGAGAGACCTATCTAACAGCGACGAGTAATTTTCGAACCTATCTAATGTCTTAACTCATTATGTGCGTGGAAAGCATTGATTGAAGGCAAGTGTAAAACAGTGGAGCCCAATTAATTGGATATCTTTTAATTGTATATCCCTATTAATTGAATATAATTTCCCAACACATAACCATTTACCTTACCTCCAGTACAAATTTGACCTGTTAACTGAATATAGGTTATAGACTAAACTCCTGTTAATTGAATAAAACAATTTGTAGCATGTCGAAAAATTGCCCATACTCTCCCCAGTTTTCCTTTGGTTACAGATCTCTTTGGTCTCAGTACATCCAATACAGGCATTTAATCTATTATATCTTGTTTGACAGAGCTCATGGAGCTCTGTCAAACAAGATATACTAGAATAAATGCTAAGTTTATCTCTAGAATACAACAAAGTGACTCAATCCCTGTTAATTGATTACTCATGTTAATTGAATAATTTTCATTGGCAAAGTGGCTATTCAATTAACGGGGCTCAATTGTATTGACATGCTTCTACTTGCGAAATCGAACTTGAGTGCCTTATCCAAGGACATAATGTAGATTACGCGGGGCAGGATGTAACAATCGACTTTTTGACATGTAGTCAAATTCGTTAGGCAAACATGTATCGCGCCCGCATATATATAAGTTAGATAAAATAGAGGCAAACACCTTTTTGTAACGCACGTTGCCAACTGATTAAACAATATTGTAATTGCAAAAGCGGATAGCGAATTTCGACCGGATCGCGACTCTGTTTCTACCCCACATCACTTCAAGCCCTTTGTTGTCGAAAAATGAATGCGAGAACATTGAATCTCATCTACTAGGTTCGGTCATTTTTTTTGGATTCAGCATTAATGTCTCAAAAGTGTATTTATGAAGCCCCGGCCGCCTGAGTATGCGTGTCTCGGCTTCGGGTTGAATTCTGGTCGTGAAAGCGACCTCTATTGCTATCGCAGAACTGTATCGGAACCAAACACTGGTCGTTGGTAGGAAAGTGCTATGAGGAATTCGACATTCACCATCCAGTTGTCAGATCTATAGTTTTCACTCCAGTTATTTACATAGAGAGGTAAGTCCCTATGGAAATCAGTGACATTTTAATTCTGGGTCCAACGTGGATGTGTGACGAAGATTTTGTTAAACCTACTAACCCGTATTGTATAATATAAGTTGATTGTCTGTATTCGAAAATTAGTCTCCCAAGTGTCTAAGCCCGCGTTGCGCGCAACCCGACAAGGCTGTATATAATATGAGGTGCTCAGAGAAGGAGTTGTTTACAGGTGGAGTAGTTAATCACAACCACCCCGAGATGATTTGCCCTGTGATACTAAAATTGTTAGGAGTTGCAGATGATGTTTCGAAGTATTTCGTACGCGATCATTTTTTTCAGTAAAAAAGGAATCTCTGTACGCTTATGCGTTCTAATTTTCTGGTGTTCGAGAAAATATGAATCGCCATGATGAAGGGGCGTTCAAGTGGACAAACTCAAATATTTGGGCGAAAATAGAAAATGATCTTCCCGTATTCGAACAATATAGTATCTGATGTCGTTAAAGCCGTGGAGCGGGCAATACGGCCAGTGCAGCAAAATTTGCCTAGATATTATTAAAACAAAAACCAGTACTGCTACCACTTTTCCTGTTTGGAGGTGTCACGGATCTAGCAGGTCAAAGAGGGTACCATTCTGTTATTCTCCCCCTGATATAATCGTTTCCGTGGTGCCATACTCGTCGTTATTCGATTCAAAATTAATCAGAGTTGAGACCAGGGGCGGCGGATCCGGGGGAGGGGGGTCATGTGCCCCCTCCCCATACCCACTTTTTCTCCAATCATAGGTACCCGAACGGCATTTTCCGACGTAACATTTTCCGACGTATCATTCTGTTTCCAGAGTTGAAAAATATAACCCCTATGGTCACTACACATTACCTATACATATATGGCCACATTGATTTTCAAGATTTTATTGAATAAAAATAGAAAGCTCCAAATGGATCGTAATATTTCAAAGAACGGAAGTTATCATTGTCCCTTTGAACCCGAGAGGACGCTTTCCCGGCACACGAACATGATACTCTGTCTCTGTAAATTCATTAAGTATGATAGCTGGTAAGTGAATGTGTGGGGAAAACCAATTAATATTTTCAACGTGCAGCCCTGCGGCTGCACGTTGAAAATATTAATTGGTCTGTCCACAAATAATGAACATGGCTTCTCCCAATTGCTGCCATTGAATTGATATGGGAGATACCACCGGGGTTCTAAGGGTTAATCAAAACAAAACAAAATAAATACGCCGAGGTTAGTGTCTTAAATAGAGCGGTTCAAGGGTGAAGGGTTGCGTATATGCATTTATATATTTTGCATGAATACACCGCCCCACCACCATTGACACCTCCACATGTCGAAGAAAAATTATTTTCCATTCTACACTCTTGCGGTACCCAGAAAGGGGCGACCCCCCCCCCACATACACACACATTTGCAGCTTCCGTAGCCACGGGTTGAGACGGTGACGTTTCAGATCAGTCGTTTCTCTTAATTTGAAGGTCGGCATTGGAGGAGGAGGGGGTGTTGGCAAACAATTTATTTCAGAATTGAAAAATATCAGTTTTGTAGGATTTGTAATACTTAACTGGTAGAGTGCTATGTTTTTCTTAACCACAGATTTCCTTTCACCAAAAATTGCTCTGTTGCATTTGATTGGATAGTGCCAAGAGGAACCACCCAATCAAATGCAACGGAGCAAGGTGTCAACAACAAAATTTTATTATTGTCAGTGTCAATAGGAAACCAGCATCAGCAGATTGTAGGTGTTATAGTCACAGACTGTGATATTCAGTGAAGCCCAATATGGGTTTTCAGCACTCTGCCTGATAAATTAATATAACGATTAAACAACTGCATTCTAAGGCTGAAGCAATATTCAGTCCCAGTGTTTATCGCGAACCGTTCTTTATACCAAGTACGTTTTCTGTTACCCTTGTATGACACCATCGAATAGCACGTCATTGTTCGAAGTACTCAATCACCTTAACTTGCAGGATACTAGAAACCCGCATTTGTACTTCATTCTGTATTGTGGATGTAGAAACTTAAGAGTTCCTTACTCAGTACACGTGCTACTCGTTATTTTGAAGTGAACTCATTTCGTCTGAAATTGTTTACATTGTTGCAATTTATGTGAGAGTGCCTATTGGCAACATTAATTTTCAGAATCTTTTTTTCCCAAGATTTTTCCTGAAGTTTCTTAGCTGCTATGTATGCTCTGACGTGGTGCTAACAAATCGCTCTTTTTTATAACAACCACTCTACACTTATTTTATAGTGCATACTTTATGTACTTGGTATACGTTCTCAATGGTTATTATGTGACAACGAATAAATAAACGAATTGAAACGGGAGAGGATACATGCTGGCGATGTTAGTACTGGTTACTTTGGTACACTGATCGATTGTCAAGGTAGATCATATTGTGTTCCGGTGTAAAAGGAATGGAAGTCCGTAGGAACGTTAGTCCCTCTGGACTATTATTCCGCGGAATTATAATCCTAGGTCTAACATTTCTAGGAATAGTAGTCCGGCGGACTACTATTCCTAGAAATGTTAGACCTAGGACTATAATTCCGGGGAATAATAGTCCAGAGGGACTAATTTTCCTACGGACTTCCATTCCTGTTACACCGGCCGTTGCCGGGGCGAATTAACATTGGCTTGAAAATCTATCTCGAAGCTTCGAGGGACCCGGGATCTCTGACCCCCCCCCCCCTCCCCCCCCCCCCATCCACCTCGCCAACGTAGAAAGGATCGTTCTATCCTCAACTTCATCTTACAGAAAATAACACGACGTCCCACTGTTATTGTCCCAACAATACATGCAATACCACTCCCGACCACCTGTTTAAGTTATATGCCATCTCCTGAATGTGTCGAAACTTCATTTGGAATTCTGAGCCATTACAGATGACAACTTGCTGCACTCAAGAGACGATACGATTCCCTTGTTGTTAGAGTGCTAGTTAAATTTTAGTTCTTCATATGAAAAGAAAAATCGTTTCTAAGAGAATACAAATTACGTCAAAGGAAATGAAATTTCAGTTTGGCTTCTAACACAAGACCAGTTGATATATGAGGGAAAGCTTTAGCTCGAGTGTGTATCTTACATTTTCAGAAATAGGTTTGTGCGTATGCAAGTTTCTGTGTATATATACATTTTTTTCTCTCCTTCAAAACTAATTGTTTTATTTGGTAGACAAAACAGACGTTCCAATACACCGACTGGATCTCCAGGAGAAGAACGATCACATACCAAAAATGTTCTGCGACCTGCCGAAGTGCACTAAACCTAATCGTCCAGTTAATTCGAACCATTTTAGCGGATTCGTAAAATTCTGCGTTGTTACAGCTGAATCTGGAAGTCCTGCCACAATTCGCGCAGAAATGCTAGTTAGTTAATGCGCTCCTTACTGACGAGGAATGATGTAGTTTGAAATACATACGAGCGTTTGCGCTGTGGAATTCAAAATAAAATGCGCTATTGGCGAGGTCGGTAATGAAATCACGAACTGGACCGATAAAACAGAAAGAAAATATTGAGACTACATTATGTGGAGGGTAAACCGTTGTGGCATAGAGTTTTCACTTAGAAATTGTTTACGGCTTCTGAGGACAAAACACAAGAAGCACTTGAAAACTTTCATCAACGGGTCACCGGGTTGCACCCGGTGGTCCATATAATGAAAGTTTGCAAGTGTTTCTTGTGCTGTTATGAACAATCATAAATACTTTTTGAATGGATAATATATGGCTCTGTGATTAAGTAGTAATCCACTCTCCTCTTCATCTTGTATATGCACTCGAATTTTAATATCTATTTACGTCATTACATATACATGGTTCACAGTAGAGTTTGGAAATGATGTTAAGGATCTTTATTCACAAGTATATAACTGTTCAGAGTTGGACACGCTGTTTTTATCGTCCGCATCCGCCCGCGTAATTTGCAGATTGAGTAGTTGAAAAATATAATTTTTTCAAAATAGTTCAACAAAACCATAGCATCTGACCCCCTCATGGGAACGAGCTTGTCGAACGCATTCCAATGAGGGGTCACATGATATGAGTTTGTTGAATTGTTTTGAAAAATTAAAAAAATAGTAATTAAAATAATAAATTTTGATATTATCTACGTTAAGTAAAGGGTTAAACCGCGAGACTTGAGTCAAGGCTTGCACAGTGTACAATGTAAAGTAAAAATATACTATCAGCAAATAAGTATGTATATACCTTACATTGTACACTCCGTTAGCCTTGACTCAACTCAAGCGGTACACACATTTTTATCATATGTAATTGCTGATATTATGTTTCAACGTTACATCGTTCACTCCATTGGCCTTGACACTACTCAAGCGCTACATGTATATTATGGATGTCGGTTTTCAACCACGAGGCGCAAGCCGAATGGTTGAAAAGGAGACATACAGGTATTAAATTTCCATGCACTCTGAATGTTGCCCGAGATAACGATTTTGTCCCGCCTCCTAGCACAGAAATAATGCGAGATGTAAAATATGATCCCACATTAAGACTCAGGCGACGAAGTTTAAACCCCATACTGAGCCTCATGTTTTGAACCAAACAGCGAAACAAACGTCACAGCAAAACTATAAATAGACTGAGTCTATTTCCGAATCGTTCTTTATAAACCAGGTCACACATGGAGAAGTTTTTCACTTTGGTGAATTTGAATTCGTTGAAAAAGATTTAAAATTCAGTATCAAAGTCTTTCTCTGACAAATACTCTCTAAAAAGCCGTGCGAAAGTATTATTTGATTTGACGGTGGATTTAGGCGTGACTTCAATCCGTTTGCGAACGATGTCTCCATCGGAGTGACAAGCGAAGCGAGAGATTGACATTTTGTATTCTGCTCAAGCGATATCGAAGATAAACAGATGAGTTGCTCCCATTGATGTTCTCACCCCGCAAAGCGCAAAGTATATTTGCGAATCCGATTCAATCTGTTCAGTTCTCATCGAAAACGACAGCCAACAAGTGCTTCTACTCATAGGGCTGCAACGATGTTTTTTTAATTTGTATTAGTATTCACTACAATAAGTTGGATATAACTTAACAGTTCTAATAGGAGTTTCTGCATCGATGTGACCCAGTCGGGGTCAAAGGTTACTTTTTTCACCTGGATGTTTCTCGAGTGACAAACGTGGAACAACGGCGCGCGCTCTTATCCCGCGGCATGTTTGAAGATAGTCGATACCATGGCTGTTTGTTTCGGTCACGTTGACCAATCAGAGGACGCGATGCACACTGATACAGGGACAAGAATATATATATATATATGTCCTATTAATTTGCTGATAGTATGTTTCTACGTTAAATTGTGCTCTTCGTTAACTTTCACTCAACTCAAGAGTGTATTATCACTAAATCACCCGCAGAGTGGAGATTCCACCCAAGTAATAATTGCAAATTTGTTGCAAAGCATAACAAGCACAGGCAAAGTTTCAACCAATGGACCTCCGGGTTGAACCCGGAGGTCTATTGGCTGAAACATTGCTTATGTTGTTTGTCCATATGTATAAAATTTGAAAATTATAGTTTGGGTGATAACTCAACTCCGCGGGTGATTTAGTTACAATCCACTCTCCACGTACTGTATGTATATCGTACTCTGAAATGATTTCACGACTTGACCTGTTGTAATAATGTTGTATTTCCTGCCTGGCATTACGTCTATTTCTGAGCTGAGCAGACTGCTCATTTTGGAAACAAAGAAGCAGAGAATACGCGTAAAACCTCTGAAAAAGGGTCTAGGCTGAGAGTCAGAAATTTAGAGTCTCGAAGCATCTGTATTTTACGAAGAAATAGCACTGAAAGAGGTAAATAGTGGGTGAATCAGATGCACATGAAACACTGTGGATCTTGTGTATCAAGGGCAGTAAGCGTTGATGTGGTTTTTGCTCTCTGCTGATTTTCAACGAAAGCTACCAAGCTCTGAGGACAACAGTCTGATTCCGAACGGAATTCGACGCTTTCATAGGCTGCTTGTATTCCCACTTTCTGTGGAATTTGCACACAGCCTACAGTTGATTAATATGATGTCCCTTTACTCGTAAATCTATTCAGATTCCCTTATGTGCTCCAGGTATTCAAAATAATAAACTTGTACTTCTTCTTAAAAATATCAACACACTGACATAAATCGTAGCTTTTCATTCATTTCACAAATGTTAAAGCAGCCAAGACTTGGCTAGAAATCACTCCTAAGCAGCTGGACATGTATACGTCGTGAGAATTCGAGACAAGTGTCCATGCCCCAGAGAGTTAACAAAACTGAGAAGAAAATCAGCTACTTCTTTCATGAAAATAAAGCCTTCAGCTTCTATCAAGCCTCAACAGAGCCTTATAAATAGTGAATGTAGGCTATTTTGAAATTCACACAGTTTCTGTATTCAATTATTGGTTCCGTTCGATTTTTCGGTATGCCCATGATATCGGTATCGGTTCGGTTTTTCGGTATATTGCCCGTCTCTAATAATGGCCGTTCAATGCCTAACTAGTTCCCTGACATCACTGTACTGCTCATTGTGATGTTCATCCTTTAGGTGAGATGGGTTTTTTTTATAGGATTTTATCAAAAACTAAGAACACATGCTCGCAAGCTCTCAGACTACCAGTTTAATTACGTGAGAAATATAATTTTGTTATGGGCTGTTTGTTTACCAACTTTTCGTGAAGTTTTCCAACAGACTACCGTTGATTTAGTGTGATGTATTTTTATTCACAAATTTATACAGATATTTTTCCGTGCACCGGTTATAGACATTTCAGTCAATAAATATCAACTTCGCCTTAATCACCAAAGAATGAACATGATCATAAAACTATAGCCATGATAAATCTTCATTCCTATTCAATTAACTAGTTAAGAAAATTTATTGTGTTAATTCAAAGAAAATTATTATTAATGGTACTTTTAGATTCAATCGTCTAGAGTATCTCAGTTGGTCAGAAAAGTGAATCGCAGGTTCCATTTTTCGACCAACCGATATATTCCAGACGATTGGACCTGTACCTTAGATATAGGATCAGTTACGGGTAGACTGGTTCCAGGCTTTAAGAGTGTCGAATTCCTTACATAATCTGACTGGTAGTTCTACAGCCGACTGTTGATGCAATTACTAAAACAATACGGAAACAAATAAAGAGAATTCTGGGGATCATAGCCTTGTAGAATGAGTAAAAACGGAATGTACATTTACCATTTTTATTGGCCCCATTCAGATGCAATAATTTGTTGCGTCAAATTGTAATCAAAAAATATGTTTTACGCCTGGTTATTAACCCCTTACACCCTAGAGGCCGTTTTTTTCCTGCCAGGAACATGATACGTCATAATTTAATTAAATAGGAAGGATGCCAAGTGCATGTGTGTGGTAGACCAATCAATATTTTCAACGTGCAGCCGCAAGGCCGCATGTTGAAAATATTAATTGGTGTACCCCTAAATAATGAACATGGACTCTTCCAGTTGATGTCATTAAACTAATATGGAATATACCACTATGGTTCGAAGGGTTAAACATCGTATGACTATTTATTTTGCTTAGTTTATAACAGAACAACTTTTCAGTTGCCACGTTCTGTCCCAAACGTAAACCAAAATAAAAATATTAATTGTATCTACATGATATAGCTCGCATCGCAGTGCACAAGAGTACCAAAGGAACTGGCATACGCAGACTTTCCCATAGATCTTGGGACAATCTCGAATGCGAAATAGTACAGAAGAAATACATAGTGTGTGTTTTTGTCAGTTTTCAGTGCATTTCTGGTTACGTAATATCTACATACATTCGTGGACGTACTCACTAATTCTAATATAACGAAAATCTTACGAACGTAAATTACATATAAATATCGGTGTGGGCAAATACATTGTATTTGCATTTATCCTATTGCGTTTGCAGTGCCGAAATGTCCCGTCCTAACACGAAACGTGTCAGCCAGCTCATTTGCCGACTACCTAGCAAGGGTGTTCTGCAAGTGTTGTGAACGTCGTGTTATCGGCGCACAAAACACGTTGACAGATTGCATTTTCAATGCCTGTACTGCAAACAGTGGGCACCGTGCCATCCATTCTCAAGTGCTGGCTTCATTAGTAGAGTTGACTTGACAAGCTGGCTGCGTTTAGTCAATGGAAAGCCATCGGCCTTCTGCTGGCATGACATTGTCTGTTTGTCAGTATTTTTATTTACGAGCAATGGAATTTCGCAAACTCCCCTCTCCTTTATGCGCAATATATAATGTTCCGTAGCTTAATTATTTGGTCACAGTCTGTTCTCAATCTCACATTTTGTTAAGGGGGTGGGGGTCAGCCAATATGTTGTGCCACCTTCCCCCGGATACTGACCTATTACATTTGTAAAATGTAGCATGCATTTGAGAGAAATCAAGTATCATGCCTATCGGTTTTGTTTCGAGAGAAGCATTATAGAAACAGCCTCATAACTGGATATTTCGGTCATGGCCTATTTTAGGAAGGGGTGTGACTTCAGGGATGTACGGCACCAAAATACTTTATGGCCCTAAAGTTTTATTTTTGTTGCATGTTGTGGTCCAATATTACTTTCCATTGCATTCTTAATTCACACACACATGCAGGTAGCCCCCCCCCCCCCCCCCACACACACACACACACACAACACACACACCACAATAATGTTTTAGTCGGGACAGACATTTTCGTCAGCACTGAAGTCTATCAATTCGTTATTGCTAGTAATCATGCATTTCTTAACCCTTTATCCCCGATTCTTGGAATGGTAGCGCCTTTGTGTACACTTACAGTGAGATGGATTAGTCCAATATCAATATACAGGGAGGATAAAATAATAACTGCTGGCTGCAGACTGCAGTTATTATTTTATCCCCAATGCCCCGTGCATTGACCTCCTATAATAGGACAAAATAAAGCGAAATTATGCCTTGGAAAGAAACATCGGTCTAATGAGTTCAAAGGTGAAGACTAGATTTGATACTTTGACTTTTGTTACACACGCAGTCTGTCATACCAATGGAGGTTTGTAGAACTCGATTCGGCCCTTTGGGGTCCAGCACGGCCAATTTGGATTATTGACACTTCGTGTTAATCGAATAAGAAGTATCAAATATACAAGAATTTAATTATTTAATTATTCCCCAATAAATTTCAAAGAAGTTCTGAATTCGTTAACTATAACCGGACTGACTAATATTTCATTTACGCCATCAAGGCATGTCTTCGACGATAGTATGCCTCGATGATGCAGACGATAGTCAAGAGGGGCTTGAGCCATCAAAGTCGGTGCAAAACAGTTTACCCCACCCCCTTCCCATCCAATCGCCCATCTTCGCGACGCCTCTGCGAACATGTATGTGCGCAAGAGAAAAGATTGTGAAAAAAACGTCCTAAAAATGCCTTTGTAACAACTGTTATGTTATGAGTTCGTGTATTTGGTATATTCGGTGCAGGCTGCAAGCCGAGAGGTCCTCGGTTCGAATCCCTCCTGCGGCAACCGCGTTGTGTTCTTGGACAAGACACTTCATCCCCATTGTCCGCGTGGGGCCACGGTGGCGTTGTGTACGAAATCGTACTGCACGTCGGTTGTGCACTTGTCTTCAACCAATGCTAACCCTGCTTGTGTGGAGTTAGTACGCTGGTAGTTGTTCACCATTGCTCGGTGGTTCTCTACGTGCACTCCGGCTTTCTCCACCCGTAAAACTGTCCGACACGAGGTGACCTGACTGACGAAAGTTTCGTTAAAACCCAATAAATAGTTAAATACATAAATTTGTTATGCTGCAAAAGAAAAACATTGTCCCATTGTGATTGGTCACTTGGCAGGGCGACTTGTAGTTGTGTTCGGGATTTTGACTGGGAACACAAATTCACTCGACGGTCTGCGTAGTCAAGGGAGGTAAATCCCACTTGAAAGCTGAACCGAGAAACTGATTGCGTTCCAAAAATAAAGATAGGTGTGACTTGAAATGTGAGTTAAGAAATGGACTTGAAGCTTGCAAACAGAAAATAGAGATAGCTAACACAGAGAATACTAGAGATACAGAGTTTACTGCAACCCGAAAATTCGAGTCTGTGCGAAAATGGTGAAAGCATTAGAATCTAAATTATATAAAAGAAATTATGAAGACTTATTTTCAAGAGTAAAATATCTTTAAAAAATTCAGAAATGGGTTTTCATAAGCAGTATTTAAAGATTTTCATACAGGATTCAGAACCAATTTTTCAAGAAACTGGAAATAATGTCTGTGCATAGTATTCTGTAAATGAATCAGCGTGGACATTTTTGACGATTTTTCGTGTGCAAATGCAAGTATGAACTTCAGGAATGCATAAGAGAGCTAAAATATGTAATTTCTAGCAATTCTGAAAAATTCACTCATTAACCCCTGGTATGCTTAGTGATACTGACCATATTTTGAATCTCCATTGAGCTTCGACTTATTAGATGTTGATCCCAGGTCCATATGTCGCATAAAGCTTGAGCTATGAGCATGACCCACTTTAAAACTTCTGAGCAACGTTCACTTTTTGAACATAAAAATGCATGTAGGAAAATTGGGAATGCATTAGGGGGTCAAAAAATGCGATTTCCAGTAATTCTAAAAAAATGCACTCCTTGCCCCCGTGGGTGACCTTAGTGACCTTGAAACTTATTTTGAATCTTCATTGAGTTTCGACTCATTTGCTGTTGGTCCCAGGTCCATACATCATACCACCTGGAGAGATGACCGAGACCCATATTCAACAATTTTGGCCACCCCCACTTCTTTTCGTGTAAAAATGCGTGTATGAACTTCATGAATGTATTAGGGGTTCAAAAATGTGATTTCTAGCAATTCTGAAAAAATGCACTCAATGACCCGCGGGGGACCTCAATGACCTCGACCATATTTCGAACCTCCATTAAGTCTCGACTCAGTTGGTGTTGGTCCCAGGTTCATAGGTTATACCTTGCCTGATATATGGTCGTGACCCACTTTCAAAACACGCCTACGGACACACCTAATTCCTCAGGAATCTGAAAAACATACGCTGCCGAGAATTCGTTACTGTCTGTCAGTATGTCAAATTCAGAGAGATAGGAAGATTCGTTTTCGAGTTATCGTGCGGACAAGGAAAGGCTTTAAAAATTAAAAAAAAAAGATTCCATACAAAAACAATAGTCTGTGTGTTTCACACAACCTAAATATTGCTCCACTCCAATGACCGTTATTCAACAGATCGCTGTGATAAATTGGTCTATTTTATTATTTTCGCCCTGGTGCAAAGAAGGAGATTAGAAATACGCTGCTTTTGGAATGTATTTCGATAGCTTTCCATTACGAGAAATTCGTTATGACCTCGACGAGCTCGTTCCAACGAGGGGTCATAACCTATGTTTTTGAGACAAAAAATGAAAATATTTTGAAAATTAATTGGCGATTTTTGAAATAGCGCTGGCCGGTTTTGGCCAAGGAATAAGAAATGCACATTGTTTGCACTGCCACTTCTTTGAACGATGTTTAGAGTAGTAATGTGAGTATGGAATGAGTAAACACTATTTTTACTAAAATAAAATCTTTGAAACCCTCATTGATGTTTGAGAGGGTTAAAAGCATTGAACTAAATAATTTATACCTTATTTCCTTGCAAAGCAAAGGGTTTCTCTCAACTTATTTCGAGGAACTAATGTCTGATTATAATAACAAGATTACATTTAACGTTTGACAGTTAACTCCACTGACGTCTACATTATCTCCACTGTGAATAACACAACATAGTATTGCCTGGGAATAGTTTACTGTGTCGGGAAATTGGAGGCTGTGAAAACCCTGTGGCCGACTGGGCCATATTCAATGGGTCTAGCTACCTGAAAACATAGGGTGCTGAGGAACTGTGCCTCTTTGTCCATATGCCAAAAATCAGTGAAAAAGGACAATTCATTTTCGAGTTATCGTGCAGACAAGGAAGTGCTTAGAAGACAGAAGACAGGAAAAGAAGAAGACGAAGAAGAATACAAAAAAGAAAGAAAAAACGTACAAAGACAACAGTCTCTGTGCTTTGCACAGATTAAATAGAGAAACAAAATTTACTGCATCCAGTAACTTCAAGTCTGTGTGAGAGGGGTTAAAAGATCAGAAATGAAGAACATAGAAAGAGAATTTATGGAGGTTCCATATTGGGGGTAAAATATTTTTAAAGAGATCAGAAATAGGTTTTCGTTAATAGTATTTAAAGTTATACATAAAGGACTGAGATGAATTTTCCAGGAAACCAGAAAAAAACGTATATGTGCACAATGTTCTAAGGGTTCGATCAAGGAATCAGTAATGGACATTTTTTTGCTTTGCCACTTATTTGAATGATGTTTATAGCAATGATGGTTAAAAACATTAAACTGAATAATTTGTACTTTATTTTCTTGCAAAGTGTCTCTCAACTCGGTTTGAAGAACTGACCTCCGATTATATTAACAAGATTACATTTAATGTTTGACAGCTACCTCCACTTCTGTTTACATTTCTCCAGTGTGAATAAATACAACATAGTATTGCTTGGGAAAAATTTACTTTTACAGGAAATTGCTGGCAGTGAAACACCTGTGGCCTTGTGGGCCATACTCAAGAGCTCTAGCAATCTGATAAACATAGTGTGCCGAGAACTTGTGACTGTCTGACAGTATGCGAAATATCGGCGGGATAGGACGAACCGTTTCCAAGTTATCGTGAGGACAAGGGAGTGCACAGAAGACAGCAGAAGAAGAAGAAGAAGAAGAAGAAGAAGAAGAAGAAGAAGAAGAAGAAGAAAGAAGAAGAAGAAGAAGAAGAAGAAGAAGAAGACGGGGGAAGAAGGAGAAAAAAAGAAAGAGAAAGGAAACGTACAAAAACAATAGTCTGCGTGTTTCACACAGACTAATAAAAGCGACACTGTATGTTCCTTTGTAATTCCATACACCTTTCTAAGTTTGATTATGATTAAATTGTCAGGTTAACCCTTTAAACCCTGTGGTGTCTTCCATGTCAGTTCAGCGACAGCAATTGGAAGAGACCATATTTATTATTTGGGGTAGACCCATTTATATTTTCAACGTGCAGCTCTTAGGCTGCACGTTGAAAATATTGATTGTTCTACAACAAAATATCATTTAGCGGCCGTCCTACTTAATGCAATTATGATGTATATTGTTCCTGGACCTGAAAAGCGGCCGCTCGTATTCAAGGGGTTAAACAAATTATAGACTGATTACTTTAATCAGTGCCGAACTTCTTTCGCTGTATGCGAGGTGATTATCTGACAAACTAAAGTGTTATTGTTTTTTTTTACTTCTGACATTTTGGGGTACATTTACAATTCTGTCTGTTTTCAAACGTTTCGACCTGGAAATAAACCTTCAAACGTGCCATTTTGCCGAATTCAGACTGCGGGTTATAGTCATCGAGCAAAATGGCGGATAGAGACCATTAATATACTGCCTGTGTCAGTATACTGAATTAATACGGATCACTGTTGACTATTATTGTCGATACATTCCTCACCCCTCACCCCTCGGTCACTAGTCCTGACCGTCCATTGGGTCATCAGTCGGCCTTCCGTAATAAATTGTTGAACATGACTCTTTGGAAACCTTTGTTGCAGTGAATTACATCACAACATTTCAACGCCAACATAAAAAAAAAATATTATAGTCATAAAGTAAATAATGGTTGCGGGAGAGTTAGTAATTCCATTGCATGGACAATTTAAGTAAACTGAAAACTTTTCGTTCACTTTCTACCAACTTTCGGTGATTGGTAACACATGAATCCCTAACAATGCAACATTTTTATTCAACGGAATTGAGACAGTAAAATGAAAATTACATAATAACAAATTTTAGAACTAACAGTAACATTCAGTTCAACCTATATACAACAAGACATTTTACACAAAAGAAGTCACATCATCTTACATCCAGAAAAAGAGAAAATGAAGAAAATATGTACATCTCTACATCTGAGAGCGCAGTGGCTCAGGAGTTTAGGCATTGTACTTTAACACGAAAGGACGAGGGTGGTAAATGCGTTGCGCATTTGGTCATGGCACTTGATCCCAGTTGCCTACGTTAAGGACACGATGACGCTGTGTGTTGAGGCGCACGCACATCGATAGTGCACTTAATGTCAAACTATGCTAACTATGGTTGTGCGGAGTAATTATGTTGGGGAGTTTGATTGTTGCTCGCCGGTGCTCGGTGGTTCTCTCTGAGTACACCGTATTCCTTCACCCCTTACACTGTCCTGCAAGAGGTGATCCTGGCTGTCGAAAGTTTCCTTAAATCCCAATAAACAATCAACTAATTTAATCTGTATACACGTTAAAATATATTGAAACATTAGCTTTTGATAACTATGTAGCATTGCAGGACAAACATTGTTTAGACTTCGAAAACATGCAGAGTAGTGGCAAACATGATTGTATGAAGCTTGCTGTCGAAAGTTTCCTTAAATCCCAATAAACAACCAACTAAATAAATCTGTATACACGTTAAAATATATTGAAACATTAGCTTTTGATAACTATGTAGCATTGCAGGACAAACATTGTTTAGACTTCGAAAACATGCAGAGTAGTGGCAAGCAAGATTGAATGAAGCTTGCTGTCAGTTCTTTTTGTCCCTTTACCCAACGTAACGGCCAAAACCGGCCAGCGCTATTCTCAAAAATCGCCAATTAATTTTCAAAATATTTTCATTTTTTGTCTCAAAAACATAGGTTATGACCCCTCGTTGGAACGAGCTCGTCGAGCTCGTTCCAACGAGGGGTCATAACCTATGTTTTTGAGACAAAAAATGAAAAAAATTAGTTATTCAAGAATTTGTTTTGCAAGTGTCGTCTGCTTTTCAGCTTATTGGATCGAAATCCCACATGCAACGTGTGTCTGACAACCGCTCCCATCGTCCACCTCAAGCTTCAATCTAAAATCAGTTGGGTTAAAAATTAACCTAAATCAACTGGGTTGAGTGATTATGAACCTGAATGGGTTCATCCAACCCTGTTGATTTGGGTTGCTTTTAAGCTAACTGATTTGAGAGTGTAATGCTCTTGGTGGTCATTTAACATCAAATGTTCTGCCGAGGGTGGTTATCAGTAAGGACTACGCTGATTGTGGTTGTCCATAAGGCCTAGGGCATTAGTGATTAATAATACTAGTGGTACGTTGTTATCGATAGAGGCAGAGCATGTTATGTGTGTGTAGAAGTTGTCCCCGTGGGGGTGCTATCCCATCCTGAGAAATTTCCTATGTCTAGCTAGTTTGCTGTCTGATAACAAGAGGCCAACTTGAGACACACCAGGTAGCATTCTAAGAGTCCCTCAGACTAATTCTGTTAAAGTCAGGAACCAGTTTCGTCTTTAAATATTCTGGCGCTTATGTTCAAATTCATTCACCTGCGGTTCGCTTTTCCAACCAACTGAAAACTCACGCGACTGAATCTAGAACAGAAGTACCATGAACATCCATTTGCATTGAATTTTTGCAATAAATGTTTCTCAATCGACTTTCCATATGACAGAATCATTGATAACGTTACTAATACAATCAGAGATGTTTGTTTATTAAACGATAACGAATGGAGATTACTCACAGCAGCAGTTTTATAATTACGACCAGTAGTTCTAATTGTGTTAATATTTAGAGGTCTGCAAGGTGAAATAAATACTTATTGATTGAAATAGCATAACTGTTCATTTTTGTGACTAAAAACATCGAATAACATAAATGGTAGACTGGGAGAAAATTCCACGAATTGCGGGTTAACAGATAGAACATAAGGGAGTCAAATTCCTTACATACATTGAATGTTGACTTCAGCGTTTGATCACTTAGGTGCCCAATTTCCTTCTTGAACGGATGTGGTTTCCCGATGAGAACAACACGATACACTAACTCTTTAAAGCGATGTAGTTAAAGTATCAGGCATACGATTGGCGTTTATTCGCTCCGACTTTTACATGTACGATTCCAGACAACGTTTTCGTCGCTGACAAGCGTGAAAATAGTACACTCGGGAGGACTCGACATACTGCTCGAATGACTCGAATCCCATCGAGCAAATGAGCTAACGAGCAATTGCTCGTTCAAGTGACTCCTCGAACGACTCTTAGCCTCATTTCAGAAAAAAAGGGGTGCCGAAGGCCACTGGTTTTCCAAAAAGGAGTGCCGAAATTGGGGTGCCTTCTGGAGAATCCCGTTTTTGTCAGATGAGCTATCGAGTAATTGCTCGATCGAGTGACTGGACATACTGCTCGAATGACTCGAATCCCATCGAGCAAATGAGCTAACGAGCAATTGCTCGTTCGAGTGACTCCTCGAACGACTCTTAGCCTCATTTCAGAAAAAAGGGTGCCGAAGGCCATATGTTTTTCAAAAAAGGGGTGCCGAAATTGGGGTGCCTGGGGATATGGTCATTGGATATAGTCTTTTGTTATACACAAGGGAGATAACTCTGTACGATTTAGTACAGGTTATGGGAAATCAAGCAATCTGATTGGTTGGTTATAATCTACAAATATGATCTACATAAATGAAACAACAAGAGTACTTGGAATAGGGTCAGAACTAACAAGAATTGACCAGAAATTGCAAAATATAGTAATACTAAGGTAAACTGTTCCAACTAATAGGCTCTTCTACGCTACTGGAGTATACTCTAGAACAAAGAAACGTGGCCAGATAGACGAAAACTATTGCATATATAGACAGAAGCAGAGAATTCTGAAAGAATTCGAAATAGTAAAAGTAGGTGTGGATTTTGATGATTTGGAAGGATTGTCGGGTTGTTTGTGGTAATTAGATTTACTCTTCTGCAATCGAACATACCCTCCGAACATACCCCGTCTTATTGCAGAAAAATTGGGTAACATAGCATATCACGTGCTACCATAAAAACTAAGATGGCGCCCTCCAGTATACAAAATGGACGACGGAAAAACGTATTACCCTAACAACACGCGCTGCGCATGCGCAGTCACACCACTATCACTATGAAGATGACGTCATAAAATGGCCGCTTGCGCGGGTTACCATGACAACACAACATGGCGCCACGAGGTCACGTGACATGACGTCACTTCCGGGGTCCCCCAAACAAGGCCCCAAACGTGCGAGACATACTACTATCGCGTTTTGATACGGTGAATGCAAATTGAGACCATAAACTTTATATAAGAATGACAGTTTGTTTCGGTCTATTTTTTGAGTTATGAACCCCCCAAAAACAAAGGCCAAACTGTGTAAATGGCGTAGCCCAGTTACAGTATGTTTGGCCTTTGTTTTTTGTGGAGTTCATAACTCAAGAAATAGGTAGTAACAAATGATCATTTCTTATAATTAAACTTGAGGGGCAATATATTTAAACATTCTCAACTAAAAACCAGGTCGCATCATGCGTCCTCGTGATAACTGGAGAAAAGAGGCATAGTTTTCTAAAATTCTGTTTGAAATAACGATACGTGTCTCAGAAACATGTTGTTTGGTGATTAAAACTTTTATTGACCAATGAATGAGTTAAAATGAGCTGTACTCACGAAACACAGATATTATCTACCACCTATATAAAATGAATTTATACATAGTGTTTGTGCCTATCTCCCCCACCCCACACCCCCTACTCCCTCCATCTATCCACCATCTCTTTTCGTAATTCTGCCCAACATCGCTTCAATAACCCTGATTTTTGATTTCGGTCTTTTGACTGCAATATATTTAATTCTCAGATGTTCTGCTTAAAACTTCACAGCGGGAATTTTACTTTCTTGTCTTCAAAAGAGACAACTATACAAAAATAAAAATACACAAAATACCAATCGCATTCCCTATGGTCACCATTATCCGCATCTACTATTTTCTGTTTGGAGAAATATGACATCTCATGTTGATCTAATATCCCACACGCTACAATTGGACGCTGCTGGGGTAATTTCTGTAAAGTTTAGCACTCTGCACACTTACGTCGAAACATTAAAATTTCAACTTACATATCAACCCCCCCCCCCCCCCTCCTCCCACCCATAATGCAAATAGGAATGTAACCAGTTTAATTTTGACAGGCAAATTGACTTCTGTCAAACAATACGGAATTAGTTTAATTGGTTGTTTCATTACAATTGAAACTAGCAGTTCCGCCGCAATTGGTGCATAAAATGCACGCTGTTAATGCGCTCCTTGTTGGAAAACTGTAGGGTGTGTGTAAAAAACAAATGCGATGTGCTGGAATACCAATATTTTCTTTGAAAACCACTAATTTGAAAAGGTTGACCATTTTACTTGTTTTACCAACAGCAGACGGTATCGACCTTTTCTTATTTTTTTTGTCAAAAAAATGAAAAAAGGACTATATCATGTGACGTTTCAATGGAGGTTCAATGATACAATTCTGTTATTTATTTATTTATTTTTTTTTTTGAAAGGTATTTTTGTTCAACTATTTAATTTTAAATTTCGTGAAGGGTTCGACCGATTTGTTAGTTAAGTACAATTTGCCCTGCTGTATATAGTTGCAGGGGGAAGTAGACAACTCGCCCCCTTGGACAACTTGCCCCAAAGTTTTGGACAACTCGCCCCCATGGGCATCTCGCCCCCAAATATTAAAAGTATTATAAACCTAAACTAAAAATAATTTAGTGGAAAAACTCATTAGTTAAAATATGTAGTAAATAAAAATAAAAGATTAACAATTGCAGTCCTGACTGTACATCCTCGGGACACTTGTCCTACATTCATATTCCAGGAGACTGAATCTAAGAATACCATAAACATTCATTTTCTTTGCTTCAGCAGAAGATGTTGTTTCATCAATAGTGGATCTGACTGAATTTATGATGTCATTATTATTAAGAACAGAGACTCATCAAAGGATGATGGGAGTTGTGCGCCAAGTGAGTGGAACAATCGGGACAGTAGTACTGTCCCGATTGTTCCACTCACTTGGCTCACAACCCGCATCATCCCTTAATAGAGTTTCTCCTATATCTCTTGCACATACAAAATGGCGAAAATGCAGGTGCATATCACTGCCACAGTAGGGATTGGTGAACTTGACGTTCCCTTTGTGGGATGATAAAAATGTGGACATTGATTTTACATCAAGTATTTTCCTATCGTCTGCATAGCCAAACTGTTTTGTCTACATCATTCCACATTTTCGACGGAAACTAGGAGGGAAATTGTCCAGTGATTTCATCCTTATTCTACTTAGAAAAAATACTATTTAGCTGTCTGGTAAGCTTGGACATCTAAACATCAATCTGACACAGTACGTATCTTATATGTGAATAGCAATTCAAGTCGTTGAAAACATATTCTGGTAGGTCGAATCGAATGCACAAAAGACCAGGTTCTTCCTTCATACCACTGTTGGGTGGAACGTATGGTAATGGCTTTCCATCGAATGTTTTGTATTTGCCATCATCATCAGCATCAAATCCGTCAACCCAGACTTCGCCTGAAAAATATGAAATTTTAATAAATAAAAACTTCAAAGACAAAATGATAACTATTTGACGTACAAAAGTATTAAAGGGTTAACGCTTTGATTGTGACATTATTAGACGTACTTGTGCTGTCAATGGTCAATTACCAGTGTGAGGTGGCATTATCGGTTACGTTTGCAAATGTTCTATCATATCTTTGTTTTTGGCTAGTATTGATAATATTTCAGAATGAAGTTATTAACACCTATGGTGTTATGAAACCCTCTCTTCCCCACTCCCACAAACATCCAATCCACATCTTGCCCCGGGGGTGATTCTGAGCTTAAAAGATTAGGACTCTCCATTTTTTTAAGACAAAACCAGAAATGCTCATGTGGTTGTTATACAGACAATTATTCAAAAAGGGGGAGTTCAAGGTGGGAAAATAAAACATTAGAAGCACCATACAACCCTCACTCTGCTATTCATTATGTAATGGCGAGGCGTACTACAACAGCATTATAGTATAACGGTTACGTAGATAAACTCTCACAACGCAAAGTGCACTAAACCACATCATTTCGTCTCAAACTCAATCGGGGGAATTTCTTCATGAAATAGCAGCAGTAACATATATTAACAATGAACTCTAGTTCAAAGTGGACTTGAACAAATATTTCTCTATGTTTTGGGCGTCAAGAAATTGTGCAAAAAGACACTGAAAAGCAAATGATGCAGCACTAACTGCCTGGGGCAGAAAGGTTGGGTAAATCATTATGTGAAGGCTGCTGCAATTCGGACACGGCGACAGTGTTGTGTTCGATGCCATAAACTGATAATTATCTAGTTTTTCCCTCAGATTGCAATGTATATTATTAGTTACACAGTTTGTTGGTGGCCTAATGTGGTATATATGGTGTCAGTTCGCTCTCGTCCAATATGAAATTAACTGACACCATATATACCATATTAGGCCACCAACAAACGGTGTAACGAATATATCTTACCGACTGCTGCATCGATGCACAGAACTAATAACAACAGCGATCAAAATTAAATGACAGAATTCTCACGTGTTCACGTACCTTTGCCTTGTTACAATGTATGGGAGAGTGCCAACAGGCACTCTCCCATAAATTGTAACAAGGCAAATTCATACATACCAAACAGTTTCATTTCGAAGGTACCATGATACACATCCGAAGAATATGAAGCCTTTTAAGTTGCCTAACCTGCACTTCAGACCAAATATGGGCTTCCAACACTCAATCTTTCAACGTGAAGCGTTTATCGACCGCCGCTATTTTGAAGAATCAATGAAGAAATGGGAGATTATCCATAGCTGTCAGCGTATATTGATGTTGACAGGCAGTATATGGTTTTATATGCAGTCTGCATGTGACGTCTTTGAACCAATGAAATTCCCAGATACTTGTAGGAGGTAAGATAAACATGCAGAGTATTATTAAGATCACTTAATCTGCGTTGCATATTCGGTTGAGCTGACAACAACGGATCACCTAGAGCAAAGTGAAAGCCGTATATGACAACTGGGGTTAATGTACTGTTGTAATATTCGGTTTACTACAATCATGACAGTAGATGTTTAAAAGTTGAATACGATACCTAAAATCCCCCCCCCCACAACAAAAAAAAAATGTTGAATGTTTGTGCATAGTGTTTGTTACAGATCCACAACAATTTTAATGTAGCGTTTGTAAATTGTCGATTCGGAAATATTTGCACGTAAGTCAAGTTACGTGAGCCTCGTTAGAGGATGTCCCGATATAATTTTAATGTAGCGTTTGTAAATTGTCGATTCGGAAATATTTGCACGTAAGTCAAGTTACGTGAGCCTCGTTAGAGGATGTGCCGATAGATTGTTGAAGAAATTGCGGAAAGGTAGAAATCGTACCCCCACTGTGAAGATTTTGACATTTTCACTTTCACGATATCAACCAAAAACCAAAATGGCGGCTTTCAAAGCATCACTTCAAGGTGAATATGAGTCAAATTATTTCTGGAAAAGGTCAATTTGTTCCAAAAACGTATAATAAAAAGTAAATCTAGAGTGTTTGAGTAGATACCGATCATTTCCAGCAATAATTTAACACGTATCCACCTTGATTGATTCATGAAACCCGCTAGTCCAAACATGGCCTGAAAGTCCGTAATACAAGTTTTTTGGTTTGGTACGTCCTTTCAAGCAAACCAAACCAAAAACTTATATTATGGACTTCCAGGGCATGTTTGTACTAGAAACCCGCAAGCTGAATCAAATTGCAAGACGCTATCTGTTCAGAGTATCAATCAAATCACTTCCGCGTGTTAGTGATTCAATGCTATGTTTACATTCATGCATCAATTCAAGGTTGAAACGAGTGGAATTATCAGATTCATAAAAAAAGCATATGACAAAAAAAAAATCTAGTGTTTTGTGTTCTCTCACTTGTGACCGAGATAAACGGTCATTTTCACTCGCCAAGGGCTCGCGAAAAATAAACATTTGTCTCGGTCACTCAAGAGATAATTTTCAGTATCCACTCAAAAACACTAGATATCCTTTATTTATTTGACATAGCTGAGATTTCTTATTGTCTGGAGTACCAGAATCGAGGAACAAATTATAGCGATAGTCAGGACCTACACTGCAAAAAAATATAGGTTCTCTTTAGAACCAAAACTGGTTCTAACCTTGTCCCTGAGATGGAACAGTATTTATTTCAAATCAAATAAATTTACCAAGATTAGAATTCAATTTTAACAGAATATTACATGAACTGAAGTAGATTCAGCAGTAAACTTGGAGCTTATTCAACGCAGTCGCCAAACATTTTGAAACAAAGGAGATATGAACAGTTGGCATATCGAACCAGTTTTGGTTCTGTAGGAGATATGAACAGTTGGCATATCGAACCAGTTTTGGTTCTGTACAGAACCAAAACTGGTTCGATATGCCAACTGTTCATATATCGTTTGCTCAATAATGATTTGATACAACCTCGTATAAGCTCTAAACTTATGGCTGAAACCCCCTCAATTTATGTTTAATTCTGTTAATATTTAATGTTAATCTTTATAAATTTATTTGATTTGAAATAAATACTGTTTAAACAGAACTGGTTCCATCTCAGGGACAAGATTAGAACCAGTTTTGGTTCTAAAGAGAACCTATATTTTTTTTTGCAGTGTACAGTTGAAATTAGAAGTCTTGAGACTATAGTGTGAACTCTTTTGAGTAAGCGCACATTTGTCCCTGTCAAACTGCACCATTAGCGTAACTCAATACTATTCTACTCAAGTAAATAGAGATCATTAACATCATTCCTAAACTTTACTGCGATATATGTGCATGCAATGACGTAAAGAGATATTAAAATTTGGATGCATATATAGAATGAAGATAATGGAATGCTACTTTGTCGCAAAGCCATTTTTCCTACACTCGAAAGTATGTATAACTGGGCATAACGGTACAAAAAACGCTTGCAAACTTTCATCACATGCACCACCGGATGATGCCCGGTGGTCATGTTGAACTGACTTCACATACCCTAGTCTTAATATTTTCTTTCTGTTTTATCGGTTCAGTTCGTGATGTCACTACCGAACTCGCAAATAGCGCATTATATTTTGCATTGCACAGCGCATACGCTCTTGTGTATTTCAGACTAATCCATTCTTCTTCAGTATGGAGCGCTTTAACTAAAGAGCATTTTCAGTGCTACTTGTGACAAAGCTACAGTACGTGGAGAGCGCATTATCACTAAATCACCCACATAGTGGAGATTCAACCCGTGCAATAATTGCAAATTTGTTGCAAAACATAAACACCACAAGCAAAGTTCCAGCCAATGGACCTCCGGGTTAAACCCGCAGGTCCATTGGCTGAAACATTGCTTGTGTTTTTTGTCCATATGTACAGAATTCGAAAGTGATACTTTGGGTGATAACTCCACTCCCCGGGTGATTTAGTTACAATCTTCTCTCCACGTACTGTACTAGTTTCAACCATTTGTAGTCGTCTTATAATAAAGTGTGATCCCTCAAGTCGAATGTTGCTGCAAAACAAACACATCGTCCCTTGAGTACAACAAAGCTCCATTAGCGTTGCAGATGGCGTCTTAGCGGACCCAGTGGACGGATATTTTTCATGATGAAGCATGCATATTCAAACTTGAAATCGCTGACTATAGTTTATTCCGACGCAATGAGTTGTGGCGGCCATTTATATTCATTGACTGCGCCTTTCAACTTGGACATTGCACTGTGTTTTGGTACTTATTGTCATGTTCGTCAGCAAGGCTCAACCGAGAGGCATCGCACTATAATATAATTTCAGACTGAGAGCAGTCTCCGGATGTATCGTGTTCATTGCGTAAAGAATTCAATACCTCATCTGCAGACCGCTTCCTGTAGAAATAGTAACAATTCTACATGCGCTCTGACGACGTTTCTGGTAAATGTTTTGGAACATTGAAGAAGGGGTCTGGAGAGTAAATGAGATAATATTAAATTGACAAATACCCCAATTCTTTGTGCTCAAAATATCTCCCACGAATCGATTCATGCTCTCATTTTGAATCAAGATAAGATGAGCTCCATCGTTGTCACAAATGGTGCTGGCGGCATTCTTTGTAATTTTATTCGCGTAATACTTCAAGCAAAGGACGTTCTTCTCTCGTACATAAATCTGGTACCCAGCAGGACAAACGCCATTCGCTGAAATGAAGAATGGTTATACCGAAGTGAAGAATCGTAATACTGGTTAGAATCATAGGATGTCGAGGTATAACTCGGAACTGCTTTATATATTTTTTTACACATGCATACACCGGCACCAGTTTCACAAAAGTATCTTACATTTTTTATTCTGTCCAGGACGTATGGATCGCGGGTCAAGTGACGCACATGTCTCCTCTTAACTTTTTCAAGAAATAGCTGAAAAGAGAGAGAGAGAGAGAGAGAGAGAGGGATGGATGGATGAAGAGAGAATGAAAGAAAAAATTAAGGCCGACATTTTTTTCACAAACCCGCCATTACAAACTTACCGCGAATCAGCAGGGAGGGGTTGGGGGCTACTCTAGAGATTTGACCGCATTTAAAGTCTACGGCATTTAAATTCGATACAAATTTACAATTTGGTTCCATATTTAACACATTTGCTAAAGATGGAGCTAAAAACTGTTTGCTGGTTAACGTTGAGGTGCGCGACACCAAACATTGCGTTATGTATTGTAAACCTACCTACCAACCCACAAAGCACATGGATCACGATTGATATGATATATATGATTGCGTGAGTGCCTTTCTCTGGCCGTCCTCAAGTGCCTTTCTATGGCCGTCCTCAATCCCCAATTTCGAGATGCATTCCACGTCACTAATTCAATCAAACGTTTCGTTACCACAAAACCTCCAGTACAAACTATGGAAAATTACGTTCGGCCAATGGAGAAGATCCATTTTTGTAAACAAAAGAACTAGTTAGTTCTATCTTCGAAAATAAAAATTTTGGCAGTCAAAATTTGACCAGTTAGACTTGCAAAATTCTCTTTTTTTCTGACAAAGCCAATGCGATAGAAGCTTTACAGTCTATAAGTTTAAAGCATTCCAATCACTGAACTTGGATACTCTTTCGACGAAATCATTTTAGAATGGGGCTTAAAAATGTAGGCTGGCTACGAAATGGCATTTTAATTGTCTCTCGGCAAGCGAACAAATCGGCTCGTGTATCAACCGTTTTGATATATTCAAAGCGGTCATCTGATGTACACAATTTGAAAATGATCCGGTAAGAATATCAACTGATGGTAAATTTCTAATTTTGCATCTTTTATGTCACGATTATTATGCGGTTTGTACGTGATGCGATACGACGCAGGCATTGAGAAATGCACTAGATACGCGTGTGAAATCCAGATTACGCACACGGACGCCAGGTAATAACGCATCTGATTGGACGACGCGCGTGCGAAATGCTCCAACACAAAAACGTGTCAAGCAAGAGAGTTATCAGACAGCCGAAGGTGACATTTTTCTTTTAAAATATCGTCGCCTGAGTGCTAGAATGGCCTATGTCCCAAAGGGGACAGGGTACTCCCAAAGGGGACAGGGTACTCCCAAAGGGGACATAGGACATTCTAGCACTCAGGCGACGATATCAGCTTCATTCACTTCACTAAATCCAAGTTTCAACGAGGTATAAAGACAGAGCACAACTCGGAAAGCGTACGGGGTACATAAATAAACGATCTTTGGCGCACGTGAAAGACATGAAATACTTCATCTCGGTTCGTTGATTCCAGTTTATCAGACTCCACTTGTCAAAAGTATTTTGGCTATGAAGATCCAATACGCAACGTGGGGCAATTAATATATTTACCGTGCAGCCATAAGACTGCAGAGTAAGAAAATTTTTTAACTATTTTTGGTACACCCGCCAAACATGCATCCGCCAAAAAGTGATTTACAAGGCTCTCTGCATACGCCAAGGCGTCTTACACTGCAAAAAATACAGGTTCTCTTTAGAACCAAAACTGGTTCTAATCTTGTCCCTGACTGACATGGAGCCAGCTCTGTTTAAACAGTATTTGTTCAAATCAAATAAATTTACCAAGATTAGCATTCAATTTTAACAGATTATTACATGAACAGAAGTAGATTCAGCACTAACTTGGAGCTTATTCAACGCAGTCGCCAAACATTTTGAAACAAAGGAGATATGAACAGTTTGAATATCGAACCAGTTTTGGTTCTGCATAGAACCAAAACTGGTTCGATATGCCAACTGTTCATATCTCCTTTGCTTAATAATGATTTGAGACAACCTCGTATAAGCTCTAAACTTACGGCTGAACCCCCCCCCCCCCTCAATTTATGTTTAATTCTGTTAATATTTAATGTCAATCTTTATAAATTTATTTGATTTGAAATAAATACTGTTTAAACAGAACTGGTTCCATCTCAGGGACAAGATTAGAACCAGTTTTGGTTCTAAAGAGAACCTATATTCTTTTGCAGTGTAGGGCAATTAATATAGTTATCTTGCAGCCATGAGACTGCAGAGTAAGAATATTTTTTAACTATTTTTGATACACCCGTTTACAAGGCTGTCTGCATACGCCAAGGAGTCCTCCACTACACATCCGCCAAAATGCACCCGCCATCATGCATTCGCTAAAAATAGGCATCCGCCAATAAGGGTATATCAAATAGAGTCAAAGTAGTCACTTTATGCCTCTGATGAAATCCACTATTTGATGAAACCTCGTAAGGTGAGACAAGTAACCTATACAGGGTTATGAAAAATTGAGATTCTCTCAATCTCTTCAGAGATGTGGATCGTTTATTGTTGATAATTGTTGAGCAACCCTGGAGTGGAATGAAGCCAAACTAAATGTAGAATCCTTGCTTCAGTTCTCAAATCGAACGAAAGGTTGTCGTTGCCAAAATAGGTGTTTGCATTCCGGGATAGGGGTACCTGCAGTCAGTAAAAAACAGTACCACGTGATCAGACAAGGGGTAACGAATTTATCTATTGACTTTCCGTTTTAGAAGTACAATCTATTTCATGTGTGAACACACACAGCATGAGATCTTTTATCTTCCGTTGTTGAGCCATACAGGTTTCTGTGGAATTTTTGTGGAAAAGAGTTTTGTGAAAATATGCCGATATGACTAGTATAAAAAAATTATTGAATTTCTCTTTTTTTCTTTTTTGTCTCAAAAACATAGCTTATGAACCCCACATTGGAGGGTACTCGACAAGCTCATTCCAATAAGGGGTCATGAGCTATATTTTGGAGATAAAAAATTAAAATATAATACATGTACACTGTAAAACTGGAATGACGATTTTTTTGCGAATAGTGCAGGCCGTGATCAGACATGGGATAACAAATTTACATGTATCTATTTCCTCGGCTGAAAACTGTGCGAACCGCTTCAACGACATTTTTGTTTGTTGTGCCGTCTGACTTCCGCCTTCCAGTTATCGGTAAATTGATTTCGATGAACGCGTCTTCTACGGGGTATGGACAATTTGTACATTTCGGAACGTGTCTTCCACTGGGTATGGTAAATTTTTCAGTGGCTGGAGGGACGTATCGTGGGTTTCAATGAATATGATGGACTCATACCACGTATCTATCAACCAATCAAATCAAAAAATTCACTTTAGTCAATAGATAAATTTGTGTACATCTTACTGTTACAACAAACTTGAAGGATATGCAAGAGTAAAATATCTTTCGATTTTCGAAATATCCTTCTTGTCTGTCCAGCCTTGCTACACCATACTCGCATGGCCTATATTTAACCCTTTACCCGCGTAATATGCAAATTCAGCAGCTGAAAAAATATTATTTTTTCGAAAAATTTCAACAAAACCATATCATGTGACCCCTCTTTGGAACGAGCTCGTCGAGCTCGTTCCAAACAGGGGTCACATGATATGGTTTTGTTGAAATTTTTTGAAAAAAATTAAAAAATGATATTTAAAATAATAAATTTTGAAATCGTCTGCGTTGGGTAAAGGGTTAAGGAGAGTTGTTATTATATACTTTCATCTTTGTTATGGAAATGGCTTCTGTCTTGAGCAAATTGGAGAATTTGTTTTGCTTTTGTTGGGGAAATCTATTTTATCCCTTCAGTCATTTAAGATAAACAGACTGAAAATCTGGTGAAACCAGCTATTCATTTTCTGTTCATTTTGTCTTTGCTCGTCGAGTGCTATCCCTTTTTAATCGTATATTTATACATGCTTTACTTGAAAGTATGCCTGTCCTCTTCAGGAGAGCGATTTATTCGCACGCCTACTGTTCGCCTTAAAAAATTAAAGAGGGCGGAAATTAGCCCCCCCCCCCCCCCCCCCGGCATTAGAAAATAATGAATACCATAACACCATAACACCCTATTCCTAAAACCCACATCTTTTCAGATCTCTGATATGTTAGTGGTCTCTGGAAGACGGCCACATTACACTTCACACGCCTGCGGGTCTTAACATGACCCGGGGGTGTGGGAGCGGCAGTGTAGCCGTTTCAGGGAGACAACCTTGTTAGCAGCTCCTAATAAAATGTACAATGCAACCTAGGCAAAATTAATTAATAGTAAGCTTGAGGCGAGCTAATCGCTCCGCTAGGTCATGCGTGGAGAGCGACTTTTAACTCTCCTGCATTTTTTAATAATGCCAGGCTTTGGAAGGGTTGAATAGAAAAATAAAATTGCTGGGGTTCCCAATCATAATTATACCCGCCAAAACGATGTTTGCGGGGGATATAGAAATGGAGTCCGTGCGACCGTTCGTCCATCCGTAGCAACTTTGGACCTTCATATCTCACTCAGTGGTTGTTGGTTTTAAATGATCTTTGTTATGCTGATAGCCCACAAATTGGGAAAGGATATTCACAAGTAACAAGTTTAGTTCATTTTCTTTACTAGAATTATGGGCCTTTTCCCGCTTTTTTCAAATTAGAAACCCTTGGCAGGGGATACCGGTGGCATTGCACCCTGTTTTAAATTGGTTTAGCTCTTTAACTCTTAACCCGTCAAGCATTTTCAAAATATTTTTGACCCAATCTAGTCATGGCTGCTATGAAAAATTAACTCAAGAAATCATTGGTCAAAATGTCAGTTCAATTTACACGAGGTAAATTGGGTTAGATATGCTAAAAATATACTTATTTTAATGGAAGGAGGTTTCCCAACCTGGGCAGGAATATCAGCATGCAAGAAGATACATTTTTTACAACGATAACCAAGCTCTCGGACTACCAGTCAAATCCCAGTAGGAATTAAACGCTGTTATGGGCTAATTGTGTTGAAATGTGATTTCCTTTTACCCACACATGATATACGGATATTCCCATAACTGTTTTGCTTGACACTGTTTTGTGTCGCGCGTATCCTGCACGTCAACACCGAACGTCGCCCAGACGCATAACGTACCAATTAGGTGCGTTCTTACAATGTATGCGTAATTGGGATTCCACTCATGCTGCACACTGTAAAAAATGTGACGCGTCACATGTTTAGTAGTAATTAAACCGTAGTGTTTATAAGTTATACGCATTGTGTTTATCTACCTTAGATGAATATGTTTAAGTAGAATGTGTTTAACACGGAATTTGTTTTAGTGCGTGAATCTGCAACAGATTTAATCGTTGTTTTAAAGCTTATACAATAGATCTGCAGTAGCTAGTTATTAATTAAATAATTCCATTTTTTGCGACAGAAATCCACCAAATATGTATTTAATGTTCTCAACATCGCTGGGCGAGCTGGAGGGGACTTGGGGCCACCTAAATCTACTACACCAACCAAACGATGCTGCTGGCGAGGTCGATATATGCCACATGCATATCCGTAGGCCTAAGGTGGAGTAGGTATGTACGTTTGGCCCTCTCATTGGTGGGGCTTTGGTCGGGGAGGGGGGTCCCAGAGAAAATTCAATACCCTCCTGAGAGTGACTCTGGGACCCTCTGCCGCTTTAATTTTCCCTTTTTGAGGGGGAGGGGCTACTGTATCTTTAAGAAGGGGGCATGCCCCTCCTCCTCCTGGCTACGCCACTTGCCCCACGCCCATGATATAAACTCAGAAAACATCAAATTAATATCGTAATGTTAACGAAAAAGTACTAGCATCTTAACATGAAAATACACGTAGAGCTTCAAATATATCATTGTATTTTGTCGGGATAGAGTATTCCAAGACCCTCCTTCGGATCAACTAAACAACATGGGTGCGATTTGCATGAAAAGAAACCAAATCTGTAAAGTTAAACATGATGTTTAACTGTTCGAGGTGTTGTTTAAGTAACCGTCGCGTTTAAGTACAACGCGCCAAAATGAAGAGCGAGAAAACAAACAGGAAGTCGTCTCATATTTATTCGAAGGTGAAGGACGTTCGAAAACATTTCATTTTGAAAATATTTCATATTATGTAAAATACTATTTATTTATTTCTTTATTTAAAACTGTCACATACAATTAGTAATAGATACTATTTTCACGTGTAAATCTGCATATACTCAGTGTGTATTTGAAGCAAATTACGCCTTCCGTGCAGTTGTATATAACATAGCCTAATTTCGTTGTACGGAAACTTCAGTTCTTCTTCGTTTGTCATAACAATAATACAGACATACACGGAAGACATCTATGATATTATATACTGGAAGCTAGAATTATGCTGTAAATGATATGTTTCACACACATCAACACTGTATATTCTGTAAAACAGAACAGATTTGTAGTTTGGCATGGAAATGAAGGGCTCCGGAACGTATCGCCCCAAAACCAGTTTGTCCCGGGACGATTCGTCCAAAATACATTATTGGATCGGGACGATTCGTCCTAAAAAATAATTTGGGGGATAAATGATCATACATCTATGGTTATTTTAAAAATGAATTATTGCGAAAATCGACAACTTTGTAGGGTAAGTCAAATGGAAAAATATCACTACATGTAAGTGTGGAGAAATAATTCATAGCCATTACATCTTAACAATTAAGAAAACACCAAATTATCCGTTCGTACTAACTTCGGCCATTAATAAAAGTGTAAATCACAGACATTTTCTGTGATTTACACTTCGTTGTTGGTCGAACTATCGGGCATTTAATAGGAAAAGAAAAGATTTGTGACGAAACTCTGAACAAAATGACGAAACATCCCGGGACGAACTGGTTTGGGGATGAAATGTCCCGTAACCGAAATGAAGCCGACAAGATATTGTCGGTTCTCCAAAATACCAGAACCGCACAAAACTGCACAGACCACCACCACCACCACCATCCCACTCCCTCTCAATAATTTTACTTGCGTGGTATTTTTTTTATAGAAAATACTTCATTTCTGAAGAAGCAGACCCCCCACCCCCTGAACTGGTCAGACGAAGGTGACTTTGAGAATGAATTCAATTTTGTTCCGGTTGCAAAGCCTAAATCTTGCAGAAAATGGAATATTTCCTCCAAAAAGCTGAGCAACCCGGCCCATGTGCAATTTAGAGGAGCAAGAGTGAAATTTAGGGAGGGGAGATCTCTGTGGTATTGGTGGGGGTATTTAGGAGAGCCCAAAATTTTCACAAAGTTATTCAGGTGTTTTGTTCCTAATTAATATCAACATTATCTATCTTCATTTCATGGAAAGCTCTCAGGAAGAGACAGTTTTAAATTTATTTCAGAACTGCCCCTTGCTACATGTACATGTATTATACTATAATAATTGGGCTTCCTTATCCATTAAAGGTGCATGCATGTACATGCTCATCAACATTTCTGAAACAGCTTTTTGAACCTTTTAACCTGATCTTGTTTACTTTTCATAATTTAAATGCTTTCTGTGAACAGTTAGTACATCTCCATTTTCAATATATTTGTGACTGGTTAGCTGCTGTGTCGATTTGATGATTTTGTCCAAAATTACCAACTGGTATCAACTGTATCAACAGAATCAAAAAACAAAATTAGGTAAGTAATTTAGCATTAATAAATGTATTAATTATAAACTGTATATCGCATTTTATCCCATAAATGGACATCTTTTTCTTTAACCCTTTACCTAACGTGAAAAGCAGACGACACTTGCAAAAAAAATTCTTGAATAACTAATTTTTTTCATTTTTTGTCTCAAAAACATAGGTTATGACCCCTCGTTGGAACGAGCTCGACGAGCTCGTTCCAACGAGGGGTCATAACCTATGTTTTTGAGACAAAAAATGAAAAAAATAGTGAAAATTAATTGGCGATTTTTGAGAATAGCGCTGGCCGGTTTTGGCCGTTACGTTGGGTAAAGGGTTAACAATAACAAATCTTGGATAAGGCCCCACAAAATAGATCTTCTATTTCTAAGACCATTTTTTGTAAAATTGCATGCGGGCGGGCGTTTTTTATTTTTTATTTTTGTAATTATTTCTTTGACACGAAAAGTCATATCCTTGGTTTGTTTTATGTTTTAGGCCTTATAATCAACAGAAAAGCATGGTAGGTGGTGTATTCTGTCCCTTGAGTGCAAGCAAGATGGTTTTGCAAAGCCTTCTAACACTCATTGGATAAATTTATAAATTTTATTAACTTGGGTAAAATATTTTTATTTTTTCAAGTTTGCATTGGTTATAAAAAGACAGCATGCCAAATGGACCATGCGGGGGAAGGGGGAGGGCGGTACCCAAGAAACAAATTTTAAATTTTTTAGGCCTAAATTTTGGCTTTATTCACCTATTGGTTTAAAACATTAAACATTTATCCCCATAGCTGGAAACTGGAATGGCCTATACTATGTTGACCTTTGGTACTCCATCCCATGTGAAAGTTTGTGATATCGTGAACCCTGTAAAACTGGAAATTAAATTGAAATGGCCGGTGATCGGTACTTCACTATATGTTAACAGTTTGCGAATTAATTATTCAGTAATTATTGTTTCCAAATGAGTATGTCCATTTGTGTGTGTTTTATTTTTGTAATTATTTCATTGCCATCAAAAGTTTGTGTTCTTGGTTTGTTTTATGTTTTAGGCTTCATTATCAACAAAATAGCATGGGTGGTAGTGTATTTTAAAGCACTGTGAAGCCTTGTTGCACCCAAGGGACACAGTAAAATATTAGACATAAACCATTTAATTTTTACTTTTGGTCGAATTATGTTAACAGCCGAGACCTGTGCTTTTGCAACAGTCTGTGTGCATTCGGGCGGGTGTGCATCTGGGCGTCCACACACTGTTAGTGCAATAACTTGAACAAACGTTTTCCGATTTGACTAATATTCTTCATAAGGTCTTTTTCAATAAAATCTCAAGCGAGTTCGAAAACTGACCTGGCTTGATTTGTTGTTACAGAGTTATGTGCCTTAATTAGTCATTTATGAATTTTGAGCTCGTTAGTGCAATAACTTGAACAATTTGACTAATATTTTTAAAGTGTGCATTGGTTATAAAAAGAGCGCATGCAGCGGTCAAAAGGACCATGCAGGAGGGCACGAGAAACAGATTTTTGACTTTTTTTAAGCCTTACTTTGCTTTTGTCAGGGGTACAGACAGAACAGTTCATTCAAGTGTGATGTTGGATCAAAGAACAGAATGCCTATAAAAAGGTAAAAGGTCTGAAGATGAAATCAGTAATTACTGTAAAAAAGGTAAGAAGTTACTTGAAGAAGTTGCATTATTTGATAAAATCATTTCCATAATTCATGTGTAGGCGAAGTAAGCTGTCACATACAGTGCAGTCACCATGGACTGGTCACTTTCCATGTGTGGGCAGTATTTCCACGGGTGTAATAATGTTTGTAGATTCCAAACACTAAATATAATAATTATCATCAAAAATTTAATTAATGAAGCTCCTGGTACAAGCCTGTGCTTCATAAATTAGAATTTTGCTGATGCTGATTTGTATTACATGTACCTGGAAAACGTATGCGTGGACATCACTGCCCACTCGTGGATTATGAATTTATGACCACTCCACGGTGACGGTACAGTGAAGAATGTTGTGCTAGTAATACAAACGCACACATTGAAATTCCCCAATGCAATAACATCACATGCCATGCGACAAGTGATTTTGGTGTGTAATTTTATTTTACATTCTGAACAAAAATATGGTCCATAAAAAACTACAATTATGGGTCAGCCATAAAGAAATATCTGAAAGAGAATTGTAACATGAATCACACAGTTATGTCATAATACCACAGTGCTATGAAAACTTCACCGGCTTCATGTGGAAGAGCGGGTCAAATTTAAAATACTTCTCAAGTGCAATGCCTCGAATAGCATCACACAATCTTATATGACAATCTTAATTTCATGATACAAACCTAGTTAACCTACAAGATCCTTGAGGCCACGCACCCCAACAATCTAGCACCTCATAGCCTTACTCCTTTAAGTCACCCTTTAACCCCCCCCCCTTCACTCCGATGTCAAAATACAAAAATAACAGGAAGCTTTTTTTTCCCATAATGCATCTAGAAATTTAACCAATTCAATCGCGTTTGACAGAGCTCAATGAGCTCTGTCAAACGAGATTGAATTGGTTAAATTTCTAGTTGCATTATGGGAATTTTTTTTCTGTCTGAAATTTAAAATTTAGATATTTTGACATCAGTGTGCAGGGGGTTAAAAACCCACCCTCTCCATGAATTGTTAAGTGTTGGTAAGTAATACTTTTCTATGAAGAGCATGTCATTCTTTTATTTTTATTGTACATATAATACTTGAGGGCACATTACAGAATTACGGCTGTAAACTATAATGTGTGTGTTAATATTATTAGTCCTCGAGACTCGGTTTAATACCGTTACCATCTATTGTATAAGAAGAGTTTGGTATCGAACCCGACTATCAGTTCGTAGATATTCAAATCTGTAGAATTTTGGCTATTCTTTTTGACTTGTTCAATAGTGTAACCATTATCATCTGAAATATAATTACTTTTATACTGTATAATAAACTTATTTACACAACTCCGTCCATCCATCCGTCCCTGTGTGAGCCCTCCCGAGACTATTCATATTTTTTTTTTTATTTTAATTAATTGATGCTTTGTCGTTCCAGCACTGCAGTGGGGGTGTGAATTGCCTTCAGCAATAGCTCTTGTTCTATCTACAATGCAATGCAATTTGTATTTCAGGACACAGCAACTAATGAAATAGAGGAAGGGTACACTTCTGAACCATCTGCAGCTCCAACTGTGATTGTATTTTCATCTGATGATGGCAGTTTCAAATAGTCAATTGTTGTTGGTGTATTTTCTTCTGATGATGGCAGATTCGAAAAGGCAGTTGTAGTTGGAGATGTCATTCAAGTTTTTTACCCAAGTGATTTGAAGTGAAACATTTTTTTTTTGAGACAGCCTTCTGGCAGTTTATTGTTATCAGACCTTGAACACCTGAAAATATACTGCTCTGTATTTGGCTCGATCCAGAACTTTGTATTGAAAGACACATATTCAGAGGAGAAGACTGCAAATTACAAAACATTTGTAAAAAAATACAATAATATTTTATTGCAGGACTAATATACAGTATATGGAGAGTGGCTTGTAACTAAATCACCCGGGGAGTGGAGTTATCACCCAAAATATCACTTTCGAATTCTGTACATGTGGACAAAAAACACAAGCAATGTTTCAGCCAATGGACCTCCGGGTATAACCCGGAGGTCCATTGGCTGGAACTTTGCTTGTGCTCGTAGTAATGCTTTGCAACAAATTTGCAATTATTTCTTGTGTGGAATCTCCACTCTGCAGGTGTTTTAGTGATAATACACTCTCCACGTACTGTACATAATAATTAAAATGAATATAAATGTCTTGTACAGGTAACTTTTGTTATGGTCTGTCAGTTTTTTTTTCAATCAGACAATTATGAGTACCACATAATACGCATTTAAGGTGAATGGCAGTTTGGGTCACGCGAAAGTTACCTAAACTGAAAAATAAGCTCACGAAAAATGGGTCGGGCCAAATTGTCGCCGGGTCACACAAACTTTCTGGCATGTTGAATGATCTAGTACAAGTGAATGGTTAAATGATGTTGAGCATCAATCAATCATCAGCATGGGTGGTTGCATCTTCCTGAGGTACAGCTGATCTGTTTGCCAATAATTGGCCAACAGAGCAGCAAAACTTCAGGAAGATGCAGGCCTAGTCTTTTGAGGAGCGCTATAGTTCCTGCCCTCCATGGCTCCTGCAAAATCAGTTTAAGGAAAGCTGAAATTGCCTTCCTTAAGAGCTGAAATAGCTCCCCTTAACCCTTCAATCCCCTTAGTAACAACATACATAAGTATAGAATGGCTCTCCTGGCACTGGTTTAAGGGAGCTGTAGTAGCTCCCCTGGATTTTCAAAAGTCCAGGCCTGAAGATGTAAATACCTATGCTAATGATTGGTTGATGCTCAACATCATTTTAAACTGTTGATCATCTCAAGATGTAAGATAGATACAAAAATCAGGAATTGGTCATAATTCATGTCTCTGCCTCAAATGATGATTATGAATGTGATACTCTTTTGCAGCATGTTAGTCCATGTCAAGATTGGGCTGTAATTGCAAGTAATTTGTATCTGAATTGCTGCAACACAGCCTAATTATTGTTCTTAAGTATTCATCTCTATTCATCAGGATATTGCTCAAAGGTGCAAGATCTTGGCTATGATACAGTTCATATATCAGCATAGTTGCGATACATATATATTTAGGTTACCTAATGGGTTACCAGAATCAAGTACAGGGGAGTGATCGACAGGTTACCAAGGCTCAGGCCAGGTGAACGATAAATGGGTTTTGTAAAATTTTGAAAACGTCAGACCTGCTTAAGTGTTTTGTCAGAACATGTAATAACTAAAAGAGGATATTACCTGTTTATGTGACAGGGTCATTATCTTGCATTATTTACATACCTATCCTTTGAGAAAAATTTTAATACTAACGATTAAGTTTATGTGACCTAATTTGTCCAAAATTGATATCAATTTTTTAGCTCACCTGAGCAAAGCTCAGGAGGAGCTTAAGTAATCACTATCCGCCGTCCATCCAACCGGTGTAAACTTGTATTATCAACTTCTTAGAAAACTGCGGTGCCGATTTACTCCATGTTTGGTATGGATGTTCCTCTGTATATATCAATTCATCTATGTTCAAATAAAGTTTTCATGCCACAAGGGGCTCCACAGGGACATGACTCAGATATACAGTATGCGGAGAGTGTATTATGACTAAATCACCTGCAGAGTGGAAATTCCACAGAAGAAATAATTACAAATTAGTTTCAAAGCTTTACAAGCACAAGCAAAGTTCCAGCCAATGGACCTCCGGGTTATATGCGGAGGTCCATTGGCTGAAACATTGCTTCTGTTTTTTGTCCACATGTACAGAATTTGAAAGCGATACATTGAGTGATAACTCCACTCCCCGGGTGATTTAGTTACAATCCACTCTCCAAGTACTGTATTAGCACCCATAAAATATTACAAAAATATATTAAAATTTTCTCTAGACCCAGTGGTCAAAATATTTTGATATTTGGTATGCAGCATTCTTGGGTGGATCTGATCCAAGTTTGTTCAAATCAGGTCCCGGGTTAACACTGTGACACACTGTGTGGGCTCAGATTTGATCTTCGTGCAAGTTAGGAAAAATTATTTTAAAATCTTGTCCAAACCCAGTAGTCAAAATATTTTAATATTTAGTATGCAGCATTCTAGGGTTGGTCTGATTTAAGTTTGTTCAAATAGGGTATCTGGGTTCATATTAGGGCTCTATGTGAGCCCGAATTTGAACTTAGTGCAATTTAAGGAAAGTTCTATAAAAACCTTCTTCTCCAGATCTAGAAATTAGAATGTATACCTAGCATTTCTCAAATGTCTCAGTTGTACAGCATAACGTTGAATACACTCAGCAAACGAGGTATGAATACACAATAGTTCGCTACTCGACTTCGAGTACGATTTTTATCCTTGAGTTGAGCGAGGGGGGTATTATTTTATAAGGCGTTAGCCTCATGAAATAATCCGCGCGGCCTATAAGGGAATAAATTCATACTCAAATCCGATCAGTAAACATTTTTATTTATTTTATTTTCTTCTTATTTGTTTTCCAAAAACAATACTTTATAATTGATTCAACTTAACAGATTTGTAAACAATAAAAAAAAGTCCGTCATCGCTGGGAGTGGAATGCGATGTTGTGAGTGATATATCATTTTCGGCGAGTGGGAGCGGGAATACAATTTGTTTTGGGAGAAGAAAAACGAATTAAAATAAAATATATAGTTTTATTCTTCAGTTCGTTCCTCAATGTAATTTATTTGATGTTCATTAACCTGGGTTTGACGTCTTGATGAATCTTAAGTAAAGTTCATTATTTAATTTTAGGATGGGAAAGTTTATGACTTTTCAAAAGTACATTACTAGTCTTTTCGTCTCTAAAATGACAGCAGCACAAAAAATAAAAAAAACGAGGTCGCGTCCTACAGTTTAATCTATGGAACATACTTTATGTAATTGGTGCCCTCTCTTTAATGTATTTTTTTCCAGTTGTACAGATAAATGTGGTAAGAAAAAAAGAGAGTACAAACAATAAACACTAACGAAATACTGCACCAATATAAACCAGAAAGGGCCTAAGGAATCCATTCAGTTAATTTTAAAATTGTTAATATCTTTACGCTCTAAAATCAGTTGGGTTAAAAATCAACCTAAATCAACTGGTGTGAGTGAATATGAACCCAATAGGGTTCATATTATTCAACCCAGGTAATTTGGGTTAATTTTAAAACCAACTGATTTTAGAGTGTGTGTGGGGCACTGAAGAAATCAATTCAGCGCAACACACAAAAGTATTTTTTCAGTTAAATCCAAGCCTTCTTTTCTGATCCGTCATTGGCACGAACTTGTGGAGCTCAACCCAGTGATAATTAATTAGTAAAGGGTTAAATTGAAGAAATATGTTTTTTTTTATTCAAGTTATCTTGAAAACAATACTATTCACATGTCCCATTATCTTTAAATTGTCAGTAAATGTTTTAATATTTAATATGTAACATACCGACATATGGACCATACATCGCTCCATTGGATACCAATCCATCTGACATATAGCATGTATTTGTAGTTTTATCGTACGAGAATGTTGCACATGTCTCGTCCTTATGACATTGGATGGCGCTGATGACGGCGGAATCAGCTGCTGTGGTTTTATCAGGTGTGTTCCCAACTGTAAAATAACTTCCAGATGTCGTATACAGTTTACCTGTATTCTCAACACACTGACCAATGCCCCAGGCAGAAAAAGAGACAAATATTGTTAGTAATTTCACATACATCTCCGTCTTCACGATTGTCCTCTACAATAATTGTTAGTGAATTAGTCGTCCAAACAGTAACATTGCAAATCAAGCGAAGTTCTGGATGCACTCCGTCATTCAAACGTATGATTGCCTAAAAGTTCTAACACGTGTCTCTCAGTGACATGACTTCTGCGACCCGAGACGTTTGTTGCAAAAGGAATAAAATGCAAACTGTTGACGCCGTTCGATGAGGAGCAATGAAATATCCCTCATCTGTCAGCAGGGGTCCCATTCCACAAGAGCGTGATCATTTCTTTCAAAGACGCTGCTGGGAGCATTATGCACAGTTGATCGATGATATGACTTTTAAGTTATGCCATTGTTCACGGCTGTGTTCAACATAGAAAGAAAGTCTCCTCCTAGTTAGATAGACTTTTAACAACAGTCCAAACGCAAACAAGTCGTTAATGTATTGTAACTCACATCGGTTGTTTCTTTCCCTTATAATCTATTGTGGTCTTCCCGGTCATTATTGTCGAGTGACAACGGACCGAACGTTGTTATATACATGCAAACGAGACAATAGTGAACTCGACTAGTGTCGAGTTAAAGGCTGCGAGGAAAAATAGGTGCGTCCATGGTTTCCTGTGGGGTAATCATGTTGTTTATTTTCTTTAGGGTGCTCAAAATTTGAACCGTTACATATTTTTCTTTGTTCAATTTTATCTGAGAAATAAAATTGTCGATTCTAAGCCTTGATCAGCGGTTTTGGTTTTAAATTGAGAATAAATGGCTAATGTATACATATATAATATAACAACTATTGCTCGACGTTCCGAGCTATATCGCAGTTTATGACCCCACTGGCCAAACTTTAATGTGTATATTTACCTCAGCTACGCTTCATTCAATATACACATACTGGGGTGAGTAATTGGTCCATAAAATCCCATATGGCTCGCAACCTCGTGCATCAGTTATTGAATATCACCATGAGAGCCGTATGTAGTAGTTTCGGTTTAACACACTTTCGAGTCTGTCCAGCAAAATGCTATCACAATGATCATCCTGATTCATACCCGAATGAATACAAATGAGCCAGTATTTCTTATAGCGACGTCATGGCATGATTTCTTTTTAAATACTCATTATAGTTTTTTTTAATTATCTTTCATTTTATTTTGGTCCATTTGGGGATGACTTACAGATTATTGCACGCGTCTGTTGATCTAGGTCGCCGAATTCAGTTGAATGGGGTGGGGGAGGGTTGGGGGATCGGAACAGCTGGATTGAACATGACACTATAAGTGAGGTATTTCATCTGGCTCCACTGGCCTTCCCAACGACAAATACTGTGATAACACGGGTTGATTGATCGTTTTAATGATGTGTTTATTATAATACGGTGGGTATTTAAAAAAAAAACGAACACGGCCCCCAAATTGCTAACAAAAACGAAATTGTGCTACATGTTTATGAAACGTTGTTAAACTGGCCATTGTCGCATTCTGATATGTTACCTTGCCGGGCTGCATGCAGATGTGCGTTTTTAAGGGGAACATAAAATCACGCGACGATCTGCGTAGTCAAGGGAGATAAATCCCACTTAAAAATTGAACCAAATGGATGTTTAAGCCCAAAAATAAAGTTTTCTGTGGTTTGAAATGTACAGAATCAAGAAACAATGACAGATTTGGGAACAAGACGCTTGAAAGGAATGCTAGATGTTGCAAAGAATAATTACAAGTCGGCAGCTGAAACGTTTCGTGAATATTTGAGTGACAAAAAAACATCAGTGAGCGTTTTTCAACAGAGGGATGCGAGAATTTTTTTCTCATTTTGTTTTTTCTTTGGTGCAAAAGGGAGATTAGATATTCGTTGCATTCGAAACATATGTACTGAGTCAACAATTTATGTACCATTCAGCAGCGGCTCAGAGTACATAAACATTTGACAGGGTATATGGGGCCGTGCACCCTGCTACACAACAGTATAAATAATCCATAATGCTAAAGGAATAGGCGTTTTTTTTTCTTTTGAATCGTCTTCTCTTTTGTGTGAGCATATACGTGAACACCAGAAGACTTCCTTCCATACGCATCGAAGAGGGTCATTGTCAAGTATCAGATGCTGAAATTTCACATTTTTTGTGAAATTAACTACAAATAGATGCTTTCCATTTAAAAATGAGATTGCTGTCATCCCCGTTTATAATCCTGGTGGGATATATTAACATAGAACGACTGGGGTATATTATAGTCTGTTCCGAATTATCTTTGCAGTGTGTCCCCGAAGTACGACCATGAAGCCTCGTGATGAAATAACAATATTCTATATCATATTCCCGCAGTCTTAACATGAAGGTTTGCCATCGTTGCTACGGTTGAAACTGGAAGTCATGTGACTGTATTGTGAACATTTTGAAGTAATAGCGCGCTCAGTAAGTGCACCTTTCTCCCAATCGAACCGCATCATTAACTTAACTCAATTTCTGTAGAAAAAACAGCGTGTCCTATGATACATAACTCTATACTACAGTACGTGGAGAGTGTATTATCTCTAAATCACCCGCAGAGTGGAGATTCCACCCAAGCAATAATTGCAAATTTGTTGCAAAGCATAACAAGCGCAGGCAAAGTTTCAACCAATGGACCTCCGGGGTAAACCCGGAGGTCCATTGGCTGAAACATTGCTTGTGTTTTTTGTCAATCCCACCTGCGGCAACTGCGTTGTGTCCTTGGGCAAGACACTTCATCCCCATTGCCCGCGTGGGGGCACGATGACGTCGTGTACTAAGGCGTACTGCAGGTCGATGGTACGCATGTCTTCAACCAATCTAACCCTGCCTGTGCTGCAGTGCGGAGTTACGATGTTGGGGAGCTGGCAGCTGCTCGTCGTTGCTCGGTGGTTCTCTCCGGGTACTCCGGCTCCCTCCACCCGTAAAACTGTCACGGTCATGATTAGCCATTGTGCATAAATATGTGACCTTAAAAAAAACATCAATAACTCTGTGTTTTTTGTCCATATGTATAAAATTTGAAAGTTACAGTTTGGGTGTTAACTCCACTCTGCGGGTGATTTAGTTACAATCCACTCTCCACGAACTGTAGAAAATAAAACTAAAATAAAAAGTAAGTAAAACAGCCAATTGGTCTTCATTCAGAATCATTTGATTGAGGCATTTGTAACGTTTTCAATTTTGGCAGATGATATTATCGTCTGTTCTCAAGCAAACTGGTGTCACATGATTATCACGGTATCGGCACCTGTACTCTTTCAATTGCAATGAAGTTAGAAAACTTAAAAACAGACCCGATGTTTATCGCTTTTAAGTCAGGATAAAAGCTTAAAATGTCTGCAGACGTACTTACTATATCCATGTAGCTGCTTGTTCTTGTGGGCCTATCTTCTTTGCTGGACATTTTACATATTTAATAATTTAAATAAAAATCACACTGTTTACTAGTTGAAACCATTTCTGGAAACCGTTTCCATTGTCGAGTGTACGACAGCGAGGAACAAAAGTACCTTGACGTGTCGGGCTGTTAACGAGATGCTTAAATCATTAACGGCCCGACACATCACGTGACTTTTTTTAAGTTTAGCGTTACATTCTTGTGATGCCCTGTCAAAGTTTGTTAATGTACCAGGGAACGTCCCATAAAGTAGTAATGATAGATATTATGCTTGGATGTAAGTGGGGATTTCAGAAAATCACAGCGTTCAGGACATTACTGATATCCTTCCAGTATGGCAAATGCGTTTTGCAGGTCTTTGGCAGGGTTTGAGATAGAGCTGTAGGTTAACCGAAACCGAACCGAGGTTTTTAGTGTTTTTTAAAACCGAAACCGAAACCGTCGACATCCCGTAATCTAAGGTTTTTCGTTTGTTATTAAATACTCTCTTGCTGCAGAAATTCACAGAATGTAGCCATCCCAGAATAGTGAGAGTACCCAGACACTGCCAATGGCAGTGTCTGGATACTCTCACTACTCTGGGAAGGCTACATTCTGTGAATTTCCGACATATCAGTTTAGCTGTGTTTGCAGCTTTCCTCAAGTTGCGTGTAGGTGTCAGACCTCGAAAAATGGCCAAGCACAATAACAGTTCTGTGTATTTCGGTAATTATTATATTGGACTTCCTGATTCTTCAAGCATTATAGCTTGTTTCGGGCATTCATTGAGTTTCGCTGCCATTCAGTTATGACTCCGGACATAAGAATGAGTTTTATTGAATTTTATTTGGCCTCATGAACAAACCGAAAACCGAACCGAACCGATGTTTTACTCCACCTGAAAAACCGAAACCGAACAAGAAATTTAAAAACCTACAGCTCTAGTTTGAGATAGGTATGGTGTGGATTTGTAAATACTGAGGCTCTCTTTGATCGGTGAGACCGAAATGATGAGGTAACTGATATGATGTTCAGCAGCTGTTTGTGGTGGCCATATATTAAAATACTTTACCGAATGCTCTATCACGATCAACAAAATTGTGTTTCATCTTTTCCCAAAACGTTCCAATTCAATGTCTGGTACGGTGCCTGTTTTCTGGAAACATCGCTTTTATGCTGTGTTAGTGTCGTTCTGTAAGCCCATATCTACGATGGCAGTATGTCAACAATAAACGAATGTGGACGACGAATATGTCAAATCTCAGTTCAGAAAAAAATATTTCTGATGCAGGCAATAATTTCATATCTTCAACTGAGCTGAGAGAGGGAAGGAGGGAGGGGGAGAGATTGTTCTACAATTATGATTCGGTGGTATGATAATATAATCATAGCATAATTTAAAAAAAAAACATATACGGTTTATTTGTCGCCCAACGTGAATGATTGGCAGACAGCCGACATGTCAGTCGCGGCCCAACACGTCGTCGAGGGCCGCTAATGAACACAGACGGTTGCTTTCGTTCTTTCGGTAACGCTAATAAACCGTAGTGCCCGACAAAATCATGTTACAACCAAACACAAAATGCTAGGAATGGAGCTGTCTCTTTATTTATCTCCCTGAATTTGTTGAATTTCCAATTAGTTATTCAAGAATTTTGTTTGCAAGTGTCATCTGCTTTCCGTGTTAGGTAAAGGGTTAAATGTAACTGTTTTTCTTTCCTTTCTTCTTTTTGGGGCTCTTTCACCCTTTGTGAACTTTCTTTTTTATACTTTTTGTTCGTACTCTTTAGGTTTGTTTCATTTTTTATTTTGTTTTATTTATTTATTTATTTTTCTCATTGTCGCAATAAATAGTTATCTTTATGCAAAAAACAAGTTTTTGCAAGTTGAATAACTTGTTATTTCCTCACACACTGTAATCTAATCATTTTACTGGCTGACAGGTACGATGTAAGTAACACCCTCAACCACTTCAAATATTTACACATTGCTTTAGCATGAAAACACTTGATTATGCAGGCAATGTGATTTTCTTTCGAAGTTCGTAAAAATAGTTTATGATAATAGCATATGCAATAAATATTTCTATAGAGAGAGGATATCTACGCTATTTTTGTGAATTTCGGGAATTATCTCATGAGTAAACACCTGAACATTTTATTTTTTACGGGAGCTTGCGCGAATGAAAAATAATACGCCCAGGTCCACACGAATGAAATAATTCCCGATATTTATGCAATCAACAATTGTGTCATGTATCGGTGCGCTCAAACGAAGACGCTTTCCCGTGGGTGTAATGGGGACTTCATTGTTTTTGTTTTTTAACCCTTTACCTAATATGAAAAGCAAACGATACTTGCAACAACAAAAAATTCTTGAATAGCTATTATTTTATTTTTTTTTTGTCTCAAAAACATAAGTTATGACCCCTCATTGGAACGAGCTCGACGAGCTCATTCCAATGAGGGGTCATAGCCTATGTTTTAGAGGCAAAAATGAAAACTAATTGGCGATGTTCGAGAATAAGACTGGCCGTTACGTTAGGTAAAGGGTTAAATAATATAATTATCGTTAAGAATGAAAAGTAATAGACAGAGTAATCGCTTGACTGGACTGGTGACGTGAAATAATTCATTCGAGACGAGGGACTATATTGTAAAACACTCGTGCGCATTCGCGCACTCGTGTTTGTACAACGTCCCTCACCTCCAATGAATTACTTCACGTAACCAGCCCAGTCAAGCGATTACTCTCTATATAATATCAATATGTACAAATTTATCCACACAATCGAGTATTTGTACTGGGGCTGAAGGCGTCAGTCACAGCTTACCCTCCCTACAAATCAGAAAGGAAGTGAGTTACTATAAGTGGTGAACTAGCTTCTCCAAGAACTAAGTGCCACAAATCACAGTAGGACATCTATAGTACCACGGATCAGCAGGAAGAAACAGCTGCAACCGACTCCCAAAGCGGCCCAAGACGCAAAATGCAGTTATGACGGCCCCTCCCTCTCAATGAAGGCTAGACTACCCTGTTTCCTTGATAAAGTGGGATAAGGAGACACCATGATGAAGCCATGATATAGTACTAAATGCTCATGTTATTAGTTATCCATGGAGACTTTAACCATTTCAGCACTCCAGGCCTATATGGCGGTCAACTCACTTGTTCCGTTATGTCGTATAATATACAAAACCTGAGTGCGAAGAGTGCAACAAATACTATTCCAAAGCTGCCGCTCTTGTGCGGCAATTCGAAGACCGTAATTGCTCCATCATTCGATCTCACAATGGTCTTATCTCTTTAATTCACTTTAGCTCACTGGAGATACCATACAAAATTCGGGGATGAACTAATTACGTAAGTAAACTGATTGATGGAAGTATTTTTTGAAGCGGGAAACAGGCAAAATAATTGGATGTTTTGCAGACGTTCATCTGCAGTATACTAATTTGATGGGAAATAATAGAGCTACCAAATAAAAGAATCTTTAGAAACTTCCGGGTAAAGTGTTCGTTGAACCACCCCCACCCCACCCCCTCCAAAATAATGTAGATCGAGAAACCAACCTTGGATACAAGGGATGCCGGTTGAGAGATATTTGTCATGATTCTCACTGTATGGTAACACACCCGGATTGATAAGCCGCTTTTTATCCTGTCCTTTAATACGGTAGGCAGGTACGTCGCTCTGTCCCCGTTTTGAACAATTATCATTTAAACAAATTCCATTATCCCATTAACGCAACTGCTTACTCATTTGAGTATACCGGTTCCTTTTAAATTGTTACTCAATGCATACATTTTCAAAACAGCTTGTTGCTCCGCATGTTGTTTATTATAAGAAGTGTGGCAGAGCGTCTATGTACACATTTATCCTCCAGTCATGGTTGCACCAAGAAATATCAAATCGTCGCCTGAGTGCTAGAGTGTTCTATGTCCCCTATGGGACATAGAACACTCTAGCACTCAGGCGACGAAATGTCTGCCCGCCCATTTCATCGATCGACAGCTATTTAACATAGAATATACGGGCATAAGAAATAGGGCTGCACGGTATATCGATAAACCGATATATAGAGGATATTCACGAAAATTTGATGAATACCGAAAATATCTCGTGAGTGGCTACAAAGAAATATGAGGATCTTCACGAGCGACGCAGTCGCGAGTGAAGATCCTCATATTTCTTGTAGCCACGAATCAAATTTTCGTGAATTTTCTTTTTATTTAATGCTCTACGACTACAAACTCTCCAATTTGTGGCCTTTATTTGCCATTAAGGCGCAAAATTTATGTGCCGAACCGGCGTCCATACAAAAATTACAACAACCAAACTCCAACCATTGGAATGTGTGAATATCCGCACAAAAAGTAGTCCCGTCTTATTTCTCCCCTAACTTTACGATTTACCAAGGCTGGCGAATTGAAATAATCGCAATGTGTTTCGAAGAAATAGAACAATAACAAAAAACACCACTTTCTTATTTTCAATAACAAGACACGTCATTTTATTTTTTTTGAACTCAATGCACTGAAGACGTGTGAAGTTGAACTGAAGAAATTTGAAAGTGATTTCGGCTTTTCGCTGGAAGGTGAATGAGAAAGTCAAACTTTGAAACCGCTGATTTAATGAATTGATTTAGTCACTGTCGTTATCAATTATTCGAATTCGTTTGTATTTGGGACTCTGGAATTCATTACTGATGTGCTGACTCGTTTAAAGTACATGTGATTCGTCATCCGAACCTACGATGAAATATCGATTTCTAAATATCATTTTGATATTTCGTTTTGCCGACCGACAGGGGAATATGACTTAATTTTTCAGCGTGAATTGATGCCTGAGCATTAAATAAATACCGGTATTCAAACCATTATCGATTGAATACCGGTGTAATTATGAAAATATCGGTTTATCGTCATTATTTATTTATCCACAATTTAATTTTCAAGATGGCTTGAGTTTTTTAACTGTAGCCCCGAATGAATAATATTGTCCCTTTACCCAAGGAATCGTCTGCATGTGCCCACGTAATATACAAATTCCCTATTTGAAAAAATAATTTTCAAAAATTTCTACAAAAAGATATCATGTGACCCCTCATTGGAACGAGCTCGTTGAGCTCGTTCCAATGAGGGGTCACATGATATTGCTTTGTAGAAGTTTTGAGGGCAAATCTAATAAACTGATATTTAAAATACTAAATTTTGATATCGTCGGCGTTGGGTAAATGTTTTTCGAACCGCATCATCAAGGCATGCTAATTCGTTCCGACTGTGATGCCTCAAGTTTCGATTGTGGTACCTATGTTCATATATCTGAGCAGTTTTCGATATACAGGTATACCGCGGTATGTTTTTGAATACCGATACCGGTATTCATTTTTGAATATCGTGCAGCCCTAATATGAAATGACCAGATCACCAAAATGCACGTGTCTATACATAATTATTGTGTCCGAAAAACAGCCTAATAAATTTCTATTACAAATATTAATTAACTTTAAATACTGAAACAAACAGCATTCATCGTCTGCAAATCAATTGTTCCGAAATTAGAAAACAAAATAGAGTGACCGACATTAGGGGAGGGGCTACGGAGACTCAAATCTTATTTTGTGTTCGATGTTGAATAAAAATAGTTTCCTTCGTTGCTGTTGATGTGTACAGTACAGCCGCCGTAGACTGCTCACTTTCCACGGTTGGGCAATATTTCCACGGAAGCAATAATATTAGATTAATTAATGAAGCACCGGATACAATTTTGCTGATGATGATTTTTATTATCTGGTAAACGCATGCGTGGGCAAAACTGCCCACGCGTGAATTAAAACCAATCCACGAAGACTATACTGTATTTTTTTTAAGGTGTCTCCCTGGGTGTGTTGAACAATTATATTATAACTCAATTTGAAAATGAAACTGTGCGATTGCGAGTAGTTTGTTCCAACGACATAATCTAAACGACATCGTTTTGTTCTGTTAATCTTCTTTATCTTGAAACATGTCATCCTCGAGCAAGGTGGTGAAACTGTCCGAATAAATATAAAATTAACCTTTTACCCAACCTGAAAAACAGACGACACTTGCAAAAATAATTCTTGAATAACTATTTTTTTTCATTTTTTGTCTCAAAAACATAGGTTATGACCCCTCGTTGGAACGAACTCGTCGAGCTCGTTCCAACGAGGGGTCATAACCTATGTTTTTGAGACAAAAAATGAAAAAAATAATGAAAATTAAATGGCGATTTTTGAGAATAGCGCTGGCCGGTTTTAACCGTTACGTTAGGTAAAGGGTTAATGTTTTCGGATATGCATGAATAGAACGGTTTGTCCGCTCGACGTACTGTTTTGGTGGTGTGAAATTCAGCAGATGCATGTGTTTGAAATGTTTAGTGGTTACTCTAGGGCCCAGCAAATATTCGGTATTCGAAATGATATTTGATTCGACAGCACTATTCGATTCGAATCCGATTCTGTAATCTATGTCGAACATATATCAAATATCCCCGATTGTCCTCGCAATCTTTCTCTCAGTCGAAACACACAGGATATCGGCGATAGGAAAGCGTGTTTTATAAATGGGCACTTATCAGCATAAAAACGAATTTATCCGTCCGTCGTTCTTCCTATTTCATGTGCCGGGTACCGATATATCCGTCGCCGTCACATGGAATAGGGAGCATGGGCCACATAGATATGTTCCGGACTGAAACACGCTGTATTTTTTCGGTAGCGCTACCGGTAACCATTCTCATAAACTCGATTCGATATTCGATTCGATTCGCGAATAGTGAACAGTATTCGATTCGGTATTCGAATCGATCGCATTCGAATGTTCGCAATACCCTACTGTTCACCAAGATGACTTCCCACTCGTACCATCGAGTCATACAAAAGACAGCCAGTCTGTTAGAGCTAATCGATTCTAAAATATAATGAAGTAAAATAATGGATTCCGAGTCTTTATTTCGGGGTCCTTCATTAAAGACTATCAGAATGCTTATTTCCTCGTCATGGAAACGTTGTAGGAGCACGTGGTCAGAAAAGTAGGAGACACACAGACAATTGCTCACTCTAACAACTGAGCTATTGTCTTCTTTGTTGAGTTTCAATGCTGCCTTTTCCGTAATAAAACAAAGCATGTGGAATTAAATTTAACTTCAATTTCAAGTTTAACTCTTTTGGCGCGAGAGGCGACTAAAGTCGACAGACGGCAGATCGCGGAAAGGTACTGCAGTAGTCATCTTAGCCAAATGTGTGTGTCCATTTCCAACGCAGACGATATCTAAAAGCTTGTCGAGCTCGCTCCAAAGAGTGGTCACATGATATGGTTTTGTTGACATTTTTTGAAACAAATTAAAAAATTATATTTAAAATAATAAATTTTAAAATCGTCTGCGTTGGGAAAATGGTTAAAGTAAGAACTGTTTTCGGGAGCCAATAATAAATGCAGAACATTATCACTATTGAAAACCTAAACAGGCGCAATACAGGTGGAGTGGCTGGACGTAGATGCGCGAACTATTCTCAAACAATCGCTAAAAATAAGGTAATTTCACCCTGAACGTCAACTGTGTATTACAAACAAAATATCATAAAAAGCAAATCGTTGGCGTCCAATATTTTACCTTCTATAGCGGCGAGATGGTCCTTGTAGCAAAACAATGGAAAACGTCAAATACTTTAAATGCAGTGAAATAATGAAGTCACTGATCATAATTTTGCCGCAACAAAACGTTTCCTATAATATTATAATGGAGTGATTGCGTTATCATCCACTGATCTCTATATAACTGTATTGCTGGAACGATAGCAAAAAACGCCGCGACTCAATTTGCTCCTCATTACCTAAAAATAGTCAAAGCGTAACAGCTTTTACGCCATAGAACATCAATCAAAATCGTAGCATGAAAGCTTGTTGCACTGTGTCAGCGTTCAAATTCCGACGCTTGTTTATCAGTTATAACTGAGGAAGTTTGTAAGAAATCAAATTGTACAGTACAGTCACCCTGAACTGGAAACCAATACTAAAAAAACGTTTACAATTGTATTTTCTATAATTGTATTTTCTACCTATTACTATAACTAACCAAAAAGAATCATTAGCATTGTAAATGCAAATTGGCATATTTCCACTTGTTTGAAAATGCTAATGGTTTTTAAAGTACCAATAATAACTATATAAAATAAAATTCAAGAAAATACAATTATAAGGGTTTTATATTATTGACCCCTGGTTGTGATCTATGTCTGGGCAGTGATGTCCATGCATGTGTTTACCAGGTAAGAAAACTCATCAGCAGCAAAAATATTAATTAATTAAGCATCGGTCTCATTCCGGTGGTTCATTACATTATTTTTTCTGATATTTATTAAATTTTTGATGATTTTTCCTATGAATTAGTGATTGGGATCTTATACTATCGCTTCTGTGCAAATATTGCTCACCTGTGAATGTGAGCAGTCCACGTTGGCCGTAGTGTCTCGCCGCAAAATATGTACACACCATCAACATATTCATTTTTACAGGCAACATAATTGGTACTTTAACCTTTTACCTAACATGAAAAGCAGACGACACTTGCAAAAAAAATCTTGAATAACTAATTTTTTTCATGTTTTTGTCTCAGAAACATAGGTTATGACCCCTCATTGGAACGAGCGCGACGAGCTCGTTCCAAAGAGGGGTCATAACCTATGTTTTTGAGACAAAAAATAAAATTATAATGAAAATTAATTGGCAGTTCTTGAGAATAGCGCTGGCCGGTTTTGGCCGTTACGTTGGATAAAGTGTTAAACAGTGATCGGCTATTGTGACGCGTTGAAAAATTGAAAATTTCCGATAAATGTTTATTGGTTGGCGTCGTTTATGTATAGTAACACCCCATCTCCAATTTGGAGGCTATTCAGGGAGACATTTTTCTTTATGTGACCAATGAACGTTGTAACATTCCAGTTGTATTGAGATCAATGGTTTTACCTTGTCAGGTTGACCACATGTGCTTCAGTTTGGCTTTTTGGGAGCATGTCAGAATTACAAAAAGTGCTGTCCCACATGAGAAATTAAAACAACAAAAAATATTACAATTTTATCGTATTGATATACATCTCTCGACCCTCATGTACTTCGTAGCGGTTTAAATAACTACTTCGAATATGCGATGTCAAAACCAAGGGACTATCGCACTACGAATAGGTATTCGATGGGAGATCCATTTCCAGCTAAACTTGTATCACAATCTGTGTCACAAAATTAGTAGAACATCCTACTTCCACATTAAGGAATAAAAAGTTGAAGTAGAACTTCCCATTTCCACATCACGAAAAAAAGTTGGAGATTACTCGAGACAACAAACTCTCAAAAAATAGACTTTTGGTAAGTGAATCCTCGTGTGCATTCTTCGTGAATGTCTTTAATATGACACGAATTTTAATAACCTTCGTGTAGAAATAAGAAAATTATCAATACAGTTCTATGTATATGTGTTCGTGCACTTCTTATTTTTATATATTTGTGGTGCTCGAAAAGATGTCATGAACAGATATTGTCATTTGTGAATTATCGCAAATCTTCTAAAATGTATTTCTCGATATCTATTGACTCGATCGATATCGAGAAATGTTCGTTAGTAGCTTCCTAAATGACGTCGCACTACATCGCATCACGCCGCCTTGAATGAACGATCAGCTAATCTTTGTTATTGTTTTGAAACCTACATCTGGGGTCGAATTGGGCTGAATATGCCGCAATAAAATGTCTCGTAGCATATAATAAAAAAGAAAATCTACCCTATGTTAGGCAGTATCTGGAATTATCTCATGAGTGCAGACTTGAATGTTTTATTTTTCACTAGCGCAGTTCCACACGATCAATATTTTCAGTAGCTTCCTAAATGACCTTACGCTTCGGCGCATGACGCTGCCTTGAACGTCGCCTGAAGGAACGATCAGCATCTTTTTGTTAATGATTTGAAGCTGTTTGCAGTCGAATGGGGCCGAATAATGAGCAGCAAACTGTCACGTGGCATATAATAAAAAGAAAAGCTACGCTATTTTAGTGATAATATGGACCTGAAAGTATTACTTTTCACTCGCACAAGCGCTTGTGAAAAATAAAACTTTCAGGTCAACACTCGTGAGATAATTCCTGGTATTCACTAAAACAGCGTAGATACCCCGTATGCATTGCCAGTATTTCTTTGTCATAACATTCCCACTCTAACTTCATAAACCATTACAGCAGTGATACTGATGGTGACAGAATGTAAAATCTTCTGCAAAAGTTTGCGCATCCTGAAACTAATGAACGTGCTCAGAGATGAAATTGTTAACCCTTTACCTAACGTAACGGCCAAAACCGGCCAGCGCTATTCTCAAAAATCGCCAATTAATTTTCATGTCGACCTCCGACCTCGTTCCAACGAGGGGTCGTAACCTATGTTTTTGAGACAGAAAGTGAAAAGAATTAGTTATTTTTTTTTTTTTTTTTGCAAGTGTCGTCTCCTTTTCATGCTAGGTAAAGGGTTAAAGTACCAATTATGTTGCCTGTAAAAATGAATATGTTGACGGTGTGTACATATTTTGCGGCGAAACAGTACGGCCAACGTGGACTGCTCACTTTCACAGGTGGGCAATATTTGCACAGAAGCGATAATATCAGACCCCGAACATTAATTTATAGGAAAAATCCAACGAGGGGTCATAACCTATGTTTTTTGAGGCAAAAAATGAAAAAAATTAGTTATTCAAGAATTATTTTTGCAAGTGTCGTCTGCTTTTCAGGTTAGGTAAAGGGTTAAACATCATTTTAAGTGATTATGTTTTCAAATATATTTAAGTACAAGAATCGGAACGGACAGATTGTCCAACTTAGTTATTTTTTACAGGAAATACGGGGTTTTGTTTCAGGAAGGGATATGTTGCTCTGGGAAAGTATTTCCTCTCGGCATAGAATGATAATTGGTTTGTTTCAAAAGTGTAAGATCCCTTTTTTGCACTGAATGGTTGCAAACAGTAATGTTGTTGCTTGATTTGTTTGGATATCGTAGGGGTTTGTGTTACGGAAGAAACACATATGTTACGACGAAGAACAAACCTCCGCAGGTGATCAGTAAGACCATGACCAAGACTATGTTTTCTCCCCCCCCCCCCCCCCCCATTCCCACTGCATGTGTAACATACGTCTGTCCAGGGTCAGATAGCAGGGAGAGACAGATGTATCCCGCCCCACCCGCGTGACGTTATACATTTATAACGTTATTATGACGTTATGCGTATCGCATCAGTTTTTTGCTACCAACTAATTCATATTGACGTCATCAGAATGTCTTGTGATCAAAGTTTGATGCTCTAAAACTTTTTATACCCCAAGATGCCACCGTTCCTAATTGATTTCGTGGTATAAACCTTTGGTATATACATAACTTTTGCATGCTCTTTCCGATGGTGTTATTAGTTTTTCAAAACAACGAATACCAAATGAGTTGATTATATCAGCACGTGACCGCCGATTACCTCTGCTAACGTAACCGCTGTATGGTGGGGGAGAAAACTAATCCCTGATGGGTACGGGTGTGGGATGGGAAAATCTCAGCCGAGGGCAAGATATTTGGGCCAGACACGAGTGTCTGGCCCAAATATCTTGCCCTCGGCTGAGATTTTCCCATCCCACACCCGTACCCATCAGGGATTATAATAATCACAATATTTTGAAATATTAATCAATTTTATAAATGAGGAGTGTGTGATTCAATACAGCTAGAAATTCCAAGCTTTTATTATCTTCCTTGGTATGAAATGCAACTAGATATTTTCCTCGCGCGGACGGGGCTACCAGTTCTGGGGTGGGTCGGCCCAGTAGTTAACACAGATGTTGTCATTCTGTTGCACTGTTCAGTACAAATGCAGGTACTGATTATTCTGGGAAGAATGCGCATGGTACAAGGACAGCGAGTCGTTCCCCTGTGCCCATCCGTTATTCTTTAAAATGTCTCTGTTTTCATTAGTGTGAAACAAACAGTAGAGCACGCTCTTTAACACTTTGGCCCGCTCATAGTATATTCAGAGTTAATGCAGAGGCAACAACTGGTGAGGATGTTCCCAGTTACCCGGCACCTATTGTTTCCGAAGTAGGTGTGATAATTCCCAACATGAAAGAGTTGCCGCTGAAACTGTGTATCGGGGAGAGTTGGAATTAAAAGACAAACTAAGACTAATTCTGTAATAATTTATTGTCAGTTCAACAAAATTTATCGAGCTTTAACACCTTAGTAGACAATAAGGTAGGCACTAATTTAAAATATTAACAGAATTTAATACAGCGATAGGCAGTCAGGTTAGCATTAATTTTATGAATGTTTATATATTTACAGAATTTTGTTTTGTAAATCTTTTAAACCCCTTTTCAATAGTTTTTATTTTTGCTAGCTCACAAAGTCCCTTTATTGGTGTCTCCATGGGCTTGCATAATGCCAGGCGCATGGCATGGTTCTGAACTCTGCAGCTATTGAATAATGAAAACAGAATATAACGCCTCTAATCGGATACCTTAATAACAGTGTTCCGGGTTCGTGGGAATAAGCCGGTTAGACACTCTCTAAACTCCTAGCACTCTGGTAGCATTTCAAAATTTCCGTCATAGACTCCATATTGCCTATGCAACATGAAAAATTCAACAAATTATGTCTTGTTTGACAGAGCTCAAAGAGCTCTGTCAAACAAGATATAATTTATTAAATTCTCAGTTGCATTGTGGGAAAAAATTGCTGCTGAAAACTTGGGTATTTTGACATCAGAGTGCAGAGGGTTAAGAAATGGGTAAAATACACATTGTGCATTACTCAAAAGAGGTTCTTGAGTTTTTAGATTCACTTTCGCAGGAACGTTCGTAGAACCAAAATCAGCAGAAACGGAAAGGGTCTTTCCGGTAACCTTTTCGCGTCGTCTTAGCAGCACTCACGTATGTCTTTCTTCTTTGGAATTTGATATCGAAAGTAACATGAATGGAGCCATTGTTCAGTGTTTGTTGATTAAACAAAGTTGCCTTTGACTGTCCCAGTACCTTCGATGTTGAAAGTCACAGATGTGGGATTGTCGCCATGGGGGAGAAGTTTATTTGAGAATGTCATCGTCTAGGTCAATACTGTCATGCAGAGCCTTTAACTCTGTCCAAGATCGTAATACGACCAGAATTTATCAAGTTGCAACTTGATCAGAGAATTTGTGTGGTAGAAGAATCAAGATTGACAACCTGCAGCCCTGATACAGACTATAACCGACAACTCTTTCTGTTGAGGATTACCACACCTACTTCGGAAAGAATAGGTGCCGGGTAAGTGCGAACATCCAGTCTAACCTGACGTTAAACTGTCTTGGCTGCGTTTTGGAATGGCATCATCGAATACAGAGTCGTCTACAAGCAATTAGCGGATCTGTTTTACTTTTGTTGGGAGGCTACTTGATGATTTAACCCTTTTCCCAACGCAGACGATATCAAAAAATATTATTTTAAATATAATTTTTTTAAATTTTTCAAACAATTTCAACAGAACCATATCATGTGACCCGTCATTGGAACGAGCTCAATGAGCTCGTTCCAATGAGGGGTTACATGATATTGTTTTGTTGAAATATTTTGAAAAATTAAATTTTTTCCACTGCTCAGTTTGTATATTATTGGGGGCGGACGCGGGCGGATGCGGGTGATTCATTAGGTAAAGGGTTAATCATGCAGCCTATGTGGGCCGTAGGATAAAATACTTACTGACCTCTTGGCCCATTATTTTTCAATTGTGTTGTTGGGGTATGTCTTTGTAATTTATAGACAACATGTGTATTGGGCCTCTCGGTTAACTCTTTGAACTCGAACGGCCGCTATTCCGACCAGGAACATGATACGCAATAAACGTCATTAAATAGGATGGCTGTTCAGTAAATGTGTGGGAGTAGGTCAATCAATATTTTCAACGTGCAGCCCAGAGGCTGCACGTTGAAAATATTGATTGGTCTACCCCAAATAACGAATGTGGACTGTTCTAATTACTGCCATTTAACTCACATGGAAGATACCACTGGTTTCAAAGGGTTATGCCACTTGCCCCTTCAATAATAGCCATAAATCAACTTCCGGTATTCCGCATAATAGTTTGGTTTAATTTTGGATCCCAAATATTGATTTGATGAAAGACAAGCAGTGCAAGAAAACTCAGTCGGCTTCCTAATGATGGTGTTCAACCCCTTGAGTGTGGGGGAAAGCCTTTCTTGCCCTGGGGCATAATACATCATAATTTCATTAAGTATGATGGCTGCTAAGACCAAATACTATTGTCAACGTGTAGCCTTAAGGCTGCAAATTGGAAATATTAATTAGGCTACCCAATATATTGAATATGGACTCTTTCAATTGCTGTCATTCAATTGACACGAGGGATGCCGACATCGTGCAAGTGTTAATGCATCCCTCTATAGGAGGTATTGTTCACCGTTTCCTTGTATTAACTTCACAATGTCTTCTGTTATTCTTTGTTTATAGGCACATCATTGTTTAAGACATACACGCATAGCAAAAGCTCTTCAACGTTCTTTTGTCGTTCTAGATGGTTCCATTGCCAGTAGTTTTTCAGCGGTGAGCGAAAGACAAAGACGCAAGATTGATGTTCTGCGCTTACCTTTTAACCCTTTGAACCATGGTGTTATATCCCGTGTCAGTTCAATGGCAGTAGTTTGAAGAGTCCATAGTTATTATTTGGGGGTAGTTCAATCAATATTTTCAGCGTGCAGACTTGCGGCCGAAAGTTGAAAATATTGATTGGCCTACCCCACACATTCATTTATCAGTCACCACACTTAATAAAATTATGACGTATCATTTTCGTAGGGCGGAAAATGGGCTCCCGGGATGTAAGGGTTAATAATTGATCACAATAAATATCCCATCGTTAGTTTATCATGGCGGAGTTTCAACAAATGACTTGTGTCACGTAGTTTCTTGTATTGCTTCTGGACAGCAACGGTTTTCCAACCTCACATAATATCCAAATGGCGGAACAGATGTGTTTTTTGATTGAAGTAATTATTTAAATACATGTTGTTTTTGTCGAACCCCATATTCATTCAACCAATTTAAATGAAAAACAAACAAACAAATCAACAATAAATACACAAAACAATGAAAAAAAGTGAAATACCCAAATAGATAGTTCTCTTGATATTACGGAAACAACGGTGGGGGAGCTTTCAATTTGACGTACAGAACATGGAGAGTGTATTATCACTAAATCACCAGCAGAGTGGAGGTTCCACCCAAGCAATAATTGCAAATGTATTGCAAAGCATAACAAGCACAGGCAAAGTTTCAACCAATGGACCTCCGGGTTAAACTGGAGGTCCATTGGCTGAAACATTGCTTGTGTTTTTTGTCCATAAAATTTGAAAGTTATTGTTTGGGTGATAACTCCACTCCTCGGGTGATTTAGTTACAACCTACTCTACACGTACTGTGCGCACTTAACATATCTATTTAGGAAGATATGAGACAGAACGTAAGAAGATAGATTGACTTTTCACAGATTGGCATGTTTATAAAATACAACTTTTCAGGACAAACAAAAAGTAGTTACATTGATATCAATTGCACTGCTTCAGCTTCCACATCTTTCTTCTTTTCATTTAGTATTGTCTAAATTGTTTTAATTTATTATCATTTTTCTCTTTTTTTCAATTCTCAATAAAACTCCTGGCTTCTTATCGGGAGTGGATGGTCGGTCTTAAAGAGTTGTTTCGAGTGAGAGTCATAAGCTGTGCCATGTGAGAATGAATAAAGGAAGAAGAAAATTGGCCCGGTAATGTCTTCGTTTAGGTAATTTGTTCAGTGGGAAGCCCCCAAAAAGGGGTTCCGACATATATAATTCAACAAATTATATCTTGTTTGACAGAGCTCAAAGTGCTCTGTCAAACAAGATATTATTTATTAAATTCTCAGTTGCATTGTGGGAAAAAATTGCTGCTGAAAACTTGGGTATTTTGACATCAGAGTGCAGAGAGTTAAGAAACGGGTAAAATACACATTGTGCATTACACAAAAGAGGTTCTTGAGTTTTTAGATTCTCTTTCGCAGGAACGTTCGTAGAACCAAAATCCGCAGAAACGGAAAGGGTCAAAAAGAGGAATAGGGTCAATAAAAGGAAAAACAACAATGTTCTAGTATCCTTGTATTTGACTTTTAGTTTAAACAATAACTATATCCAATGGTATCTGGAAGGAAAGAACAATAGATTGTGGACTGGATTCGACAGTAAGCCACAGGTTTATTGTTGTCGTTCCCATATATACAATAATGTTATACACAGATTAGATCAGATATGACAGATATCAAGTGTTTACTATTTAATAAATATAGCATGGCTTTGAGTTGACTATGCCAAAATAGTGGTCTTCGAGGAGAGAATAGTCCCTCCGCTACGCGTCGGGACTATTCTCTCCTCGAGGACCACTATTTTGGCATAGTCAACGAAAAGTCATGTTATATTTATTATATTAGATGTGTGTGTGTGTGTGTGGGGGGGGGGGGGGGGTTCTTCATCGGTCATATATGCAAGATAATATTCTTATTCACATCCAAAGAGAAAAGATAATGGTTCAGGGTTTAAACAGGTAAAGTAAGTGAATTCTGCCACTCATAGTTTTGGGATAGAGAGGTAGAGAACCAAAACCCGAAGAAACACAATACCATTATTCCATTAACCCCCCCCCCCCCCCCCCCTCCCAACACTACTACAAACACCACTTTCGTGGGACTTGTTCCCAGAAATAATCAGATGTGGACTAACACAAATTTTTAATTTCAGTCAACTGAGAGAACAATGGTAATTCAGAACAATGAGAACATCATTTCAGTGAAGTGATTTCATAAAAATTTACTGCTCTGTTTGCTTGGCTGGGAGCATGTAATTATTGATGGTTACTGCACAGTTTGATCCAAAGTTGTAGGTTGCATTAACTGTTACTGTGTGCAAAGAGAGTTCATTGCTTGTCTGAGCCACAGAGTCAATTGCCTGAACTAATACAGAGTCTGGTATGTCTGAACCCCAGTCTGCATCACTGACAGGTGGCAAACTATCCATCTGGTGAGGGTCACACCTGAAACAGCCTGTGTGGAATTCGAACATGAACTGACAGTTTGAACCTGCGGAACATTTGTCGAATTTTCAGCATTATAACAATCAGTGGACAAAGCACTGGCCAGTGCATTTGACGTAGTTTTCTTTTGTTTATCAGAAGTTTTGCAGTAGCTTAAGAGTGATTCAGCATTTTTGTGTTTACTAATAGCTCTGATATGTCGGCCTTCGAATCCAGCTTGACTTAAAATTGAAATTATGTAGCACGAATACAGTGGTTTGTATAGTTCTGAGACAGATGGGCCTTTTTGGAAATAATGCTCATGAAATTTCCAAGATAGTTTTCTCCCATTTGCTCATTTTTGAACCAAATGGGATCTTCTTCATAAAAACTATCACATGGATGCTGGAACAATGCATGTGACTTAGGATTTCTTTTCTGCAAATATTTTTGAAAACTTTCAACTGGACAGAAAGGCCCACCTGTAGCATACATTAAACCCCCCAGATTCTTCTTGTGCAAGGCGTGTATCATTACCCTGGTAGTTTTTCTCCTTCTCTGATTTGCATTTTTGAACGAACGATATTCCATTGCCATCTTTTTTTAATTCCAAAGTGTTCCGGAGTTAATTCACGTGAGTTTTGATGCCCACGTCTACAAAAATACAATATTATTTCGAAAAGAAACTTTCGAAACAAGTCCAGCTGGGACACAAGTATCAAAAGCTTTGCTGTTATAAAGTAATTGTAAATCATTTTCATTTATGGGGGACTTATTGTGAGTTACATGCCCCTTCCCTTCGCTGCGACTTTTCTTCAACATGGCCTTGAAGGCCTTCTTAGCATCTGAGAATTTTTCATTTGTATTAATGTCTATTTTTCTGTTATCTTAGAGGTAGCGGTTAATGCCCTGTCGGATCACAAGTAAACTTGACTTTGTATAAAGTTCACCAGTTTTTGTGCGGACATTCACGAAGAAATTGAGAAGATCATTCAGATCATCGAGCGACATTTCTAGCAAGTCAGACTGAATCCCTTTTTCAGTTGCAAAAGGATGAAACACAGTCAAAGCAAATTTTTGTTGTTTCTTTAGTTTTTTTCGAGTCCAAATTCTCATCCACAAACATCTCAGCATCTTCCGGGTACGAAATTAAGCACGACCGCTAATTTAGAGATGAACTACGAGAGATAAAAAGACACGCTTTGCACAAGCATTGGAAAGAGGGAAGTGTGAACTCATTCCTGGTAAATAACGAGAAAAAACGGTTCAAGTTGATGTATTTATTGACGCACCAAACATGAATTAAAAACATATCGGTTGAAAAATGCCCACTGCTTCACGAACTGCCTGCCTCGCATTTCGTAAATAAGAGAGTCAAGGTCACTACTGATTTCTCCAGAATCTAAAACAGGCAACGCAGATTTCTGTCGAATAATTCTACCCGAAATCCGGCTACGGTAAAAATAAAACCTTTGGCGAAAGATACGATACACATATTTTTATTTCTCCAAACTAAATGTAATAATGTATATGGGACAAGATGTCTTGTAAAGTATTTACGCTTCAATGGAATTTTCTAAGCGAATTCGAATGTTATTATTTATAACCGTGCACTATTACCGTGCACTATTCTTTTTTCAAAAATGATAGTAGGTCTGTGCGATTTCGCTGACGAACTATCGGAAATAGGGTGTTTGTGTTCAACCAATCAGAACGCGGGAAAGGCAAGTGACATCTAATATTCATCATTATTATGCCTCACGTTTGTAACATCAGCCGTGATTGGTTAATTTGACACCTTCTAAAAGTCATAGTACTGGAGTTTTGAGGCAAAACACGGGTACTATCGGAACGTTCTTCCCTGGAGACAAGAGAACAAACAAAATGTAAGCTCCACTTCCATTGATCAGCGTCGATTACTCAGGCCCTGATTGGAATTTCTCAACACCAAACGCTGGCGCCGTGTCCGTTTGACATTTTTCATCACCGATAGACACAAACTTACCAACAAATATATCATCTTCAGTGGGTGTGTTTTCAATTTTAACTGCAAACAATGAATTCAAAAGAATCAGAAATATTAAAAACTCACGTGTTGTTCACCACCTCAGTGAATCCTGAATATGAGTTATGACTTCAATCAATTATATTTCCACAACTCCTCGACCTTACTGAGCCTCCGCGGCTCCGCCTCAAGTTCAAAATAAATTGTTTCACTCCACTTAATTCTATAAAGTGTCGTCACCCAAGAAACATGAATTTATATTCCATTAATTTATACCACTTATCACACAAGCATTAATAATGAATTATAACATGAACCGCATGATGCAGTTGTAAACACTGGCATTTGGTGATACAGAAACTCCCAAAGCGACGGCGCTTCTGACAAGTCATTTTCGAAGAGACGTCATTCGTTCGAAATGACGTCATGTTTTTGGATTCGACTACATTGTTATTACAAGATTGACGGCATGAACATTGCAGTTAACGCTTAACAATGAAAGTTATTTTTTGTTCGGCATAATAAAATAATTAGAACGTTTCTTTTCATGTTCTATCGGTCGATAGTACCTGGGTTTGTGTGATTTCCGAAATAAAACCTGAAGCAGCGAAGCTGCTTCAGGTTTTATTTCGGAAATCACACAAACTCAGGTGCTATCGACCGATAGAACATGAAAAAGAACATTCTAATATTATATCATTATGTTTGTCGAGGAGCTGGGGCAATATGTGTTTGTTTGAGTTTTTAATTGGAAATATTGGTTTAAGAGAAAGAGAAAGTAAATGCTAATGATAACAGTGCATAGAAAAGAAATTCAAGACCTCCTCAGGTGTGATTTGACGGCAATGGAGGTGGATGGATTGCCCACAAAGCGCGCCACTTACCGAGGTTGGGGATATACAGATACCTATTTAGGCATTTAGATCCAATTACAAGTACGGCTTTTGGCAGATTCGTTGTCCCGCATGAGCAAAGGCATAACCGCGACCTAGCCCGCAATCTCGTGGGTAATCGTATAATAAAACGTAATTCCACACCCCAAAATCAGCCGGGTCAAAAGCCGACAGGGTCGAGCGAACAGTTTTTCCCTCGGACTTGCATTAATTCAACCCGCCAACCCAGGCCGGCCCCCAACCCAAACGATTCCAGTGTTCATTTGGGCTGAAAGCCAGCCCAAACCAGCTGGTACGGGCAAACACGTATTGCTACACTTTAAAAAATTACCGCAATTTTTTACGGTCACATGACCGGCAGCTAGTTTCCAGGCATATGACCGTAAGCATTACGGCAAACCGTAAAATAATTTAACTGTCATTTGCCGTATATTCCCGTAATTTTTTTTCACAGTTTGCCGTTATTTGCACGGTCATATGCCTGGAAACTAGCTGACGGTCATATGACCGTAAAATATTTCAACCATCATTTGCCTTATTTTCCCGTAAAAATTACCATCAAAATAATGACGGTCAAAATGACCGGAGGCAGAGTTCCAGCCATATGGCCCCCAATCAACTGAAAACCATAATTTAATTCCAGCCATCATTAACCGCATTTTCCCTTGAACCAATAAAAGCATATGGTTATGATGGCCTTAGCGGAGATCCATGGCCACAAGCCATGAGATGTATCGAATATCGGTGACGCAGTACGAACAGTCTGCTATTCTGCATGATTCCGGAAACAATTGTAAGCATAAAGAATTGACGTTATTTGATTTTCATGCAATTGCTAAACATCGCTTTTAATAAACATTGTTTTCAAATATATTTAAGTACAAGAATCGGGGCGCGGAGATTGTCAGAATTACAGTTATTTTGTTACAGGAAAGACAGAGTTTTGTTTCAGGAAGAGAAAGGTTGAGCTGAAAAAAGTATTTCCTTTGCGCACAGAATGATAATTAGTTTGCTTCAAACGTGTAATATAGCTTTTGGTAATGAATGACTACAAACAATAATGTTGTTGCTTGTTTTGTTTGGATACCATTTGAGTCTGTGTAACAAGAGAAACACATATGTTACGAGAAAGAACTAAACCTTTGTGGATGATCAATAAACCATGACCAAGACAATGTTATCAGAATATTTTGGAATATTAATCTATTTCATTAATGAGGAGTGTCTTGTCCAGTCCAGCTACAAACGTAAGCTTTGATTACATTCCTTGATATGCCACTGGATATTTTCGTCCCGCACACGAGGATACACGTTCTGGGACGGATCTGTCCATTAGTTAACACTTTACCCAACGTAACTGCAAGAACAGCCAGCGCTATTCTCAAAAATCGACAATTAATTTTATTTATTTTTCCATTTTTTTTTTGTCACAAAAACATAGATTATGACACCTCGTTGGAACGAGCTCGTTCCAATGAGGGGTCATAACCTATGCTTTTGAGACAAAAAATGAAAAAAAAATGATGAAAATTAATTGGCGATTTTTTGAGAATAGCTCTAGCTTGTTTTGGTCGTTAAGTTTGTAAAGGGTTAATATAACTACGTCTTGTTTGTCCAGCAAAGTTGAATTTTACAAATATTTTAATCTCTGAAAAGTCAACATATCTTCGAACGATCTGTCTCATATGTTCCTAAATAGGTATGATGAGTGCGTATGTCGAACGGAACACCCCTAACACCGTAATTTCCGTAATACCAAAAGAACGAAATAATTATGTCTCTTTAGGTATTTTACGTTTTTGCAAGTGTCGTCTACCTTTCACGTTAGGTAAAGTGTCGTCTACTTTTCACGTTAGGTAAAGCTTCAAAAAGTTCAGAATACTGCTGCTAGGATAATTACTGGTACCAAATGCTCTGAACACATAACACCTGTTTTAAGACAGTTGCATTGGCTTCCAGTTAAACAGAGAATTAATTTCAAAATTTTGATCTTAGTATTCAAATGTATCCACAAACTGGCTCCAGTTTACCTGCAAGAGCTCATCACTGTATACACTCCATCACGCAGTCTGAGATCTAAAGATCAAATTCAACTAGTCATACCTTTTAGCAGATCTAATCTAGCTAATGATCGTGTGTTCTCCATCGTGGGTCCAAGATTGTGGAATGCATTGCCTATTAGTGTCAGAAATTCAGAAACTATCAACATCTTCAAGAGAAATCTTAAAACTTTCCTGTTTACTGAAGCATTCTCCTGAACCTCCCTAGAGGAAACTGAAACATGTGACTCTTTATTTTCAGAAAAGTGTATTTTATTTCTGTGAAGCGTTTTAGGGCACTCTTCGTGGTTTTACGCTTTTACAAAATCAATTATTATTATTATTATTATTATTATTATTATTATTAGCAACAAAGATGGTGCATTATGTTGCACTATTCAATAAAAATGCAGATATTGATTATTCTGGGAAGAATGCATATGGTATAAGGATAGCTAGTCGGACCTCTGTGTCCATCTGTTATGCTTTAACCCCTTGAACCACGTTTCTTGGAATGGTACCGCCTTTGTGTACACTTACAGTGAGATGGGGCTGTCCAATATCATTATGCAGTGAGGATAGAATAATAACTGCAGTCTGCAGCCGTCTGGATGCAGACTATGCTTATTATTTTATCATCAATGCCCCGTGTATAGACCTCTTACAATAAGACAAAAATGGGACGGAATTATGCCGTGGACTAAAAATTCGACCTTCTGTGTTCAAAGGGTTAAAATGTTTATATTTCGTACAATGAAAAACAAATAGTAGCGCGCGGTCTCTAACACTTTGGCCCCTCGTGGTATATTCCATGGCAATTCATCAACTGGTCGAGTCATCCTCCGTTCAGTAGGGAAAGACCAATCAATATTCTCAACGTGCAGCCTGGGGGCATAAATTCACTGAACAACTATCTTCTTGGTGATTTCAGGTCATATCACGATCTCGGACCACATAACAGGCTCTGCGTGACACAATTGACCTGGGAGATGACATTCTCACATTAGCTGCTCCCCCATGGCGACAAGTCCTGTTATATGACACTCAGCATCGAAGATGCTGGGACAGTCAAGGCAGGCTCACTCCTATGTTTCGTCAATAAACTCTCAACAATGACTCCATTCATATTACTGTCTACGTCGCACTCCAATAAGAAATACGGACGTGAGAGTCGATAAGTTGACGCGATGAGGTTATCGGCAACACGGTTTCCGTTTCTTGTACAAGCAATGGGCGGATCTGTTTTGCTTTTGTGGGGAGATTCAATGGGATTCAAGGATTAAATAATATCCAACCTCTTTGCACCTTCTTTGTCGATTGTGTCATTGGATATTTTTTGTTGTTGTAAAACTGCACACAATATGCGTATCGGGCGTGAGTGTTAATGCCACGCGTCTGTTCAAAGCTTTACATAGTCAGAAATGAAGTGCCGGCCTTCCTCATAATAGTTTGGTGTAATTTTGGATCCAAATATTGATTTTCTGAAACACAAGCAGTGCTAGAAAACTCAGACGGCTTCCAAATGGTGGCGTTTAACCCCTTAAATGTGCGAGGCTGGTTTCCAGGCCATGAATATGAAACGTCATACTTTCATTAAGTAGGATGGCTGATGAGTCAATGTGTGGGTAGACAAATCAATATTGTCACCTTGCAGCTCTAAGGTTCAATTGGGCTACCCCAGATATTGAATATGGACTCTTCCAACTGCTGCCATTGAATTGGCATCGAAGACACCAACATCGTGCAATTGGATAATGCATTCCTCTATAGGAGGTATCTTCACTATTTCCTTGTATTGACTTCACATTGTCTTCTGTTATTCTGTGTTTATAGGCACATCATTGTTTAAGACATACACACATAAGAAAAGCACTTCAACGTTCTTATTTCGTTCTAGGTGATTCCATGTCAATATTTTCTCAGCGGGGAGTGAAGGATAAAGACGTATGGTTGGCGCGCTAAAGTCTCAACCATTTGAACCAGGGTGGTGTCTTCCATGTAAGTTCAATGGCAGCAGTTTTGAAGAGTTCATATTTATTATTTGGGGGTAGTCTCAGCACTAGCGGCTGCACATTTAAAAATATTGATAGGTCTACCCCACACTTTCACTTAGCATCCATCATACTTAATGCAATCGTGACGTATCATTTTCCAAGGACGGAAAAACAGTCTCTCCTGTTCAAAGGGTTAATAATTGATCGCAATAAGTATCCTGTCTTTAGGTTCTCATGACGGAGTTTCCAACAAATGACTCGTGTCACGCAGTTTCTCCTATTGCTTCTAGACGGCATCAGTTTTCCAACCAACTAGATATTATTATTGAAATAATTAATTAAATGCATGTTTTTTTTCTAAGCCCATATTCATGCACCCAGTTTAAATGAAAAACAAACAAATGAAGAATAAATACTCAAAAACGAAAAAAAAAACAAACGTAAATACCTAAAGAGATATAATTGTTTCGTACTTTTGGTATTACGGAAATTACGGTGTTAGGGGACTTCCATTCGACGTACGCACTCATCATACCTATTTAGGAACATATGAGACAGATCGTTCGAAGATATGTTGACTTTTCAGAGATTAAAATGTTTGTAAAATTCAACTTTACTGGACAAACAAGACGTAGTTATATTAACCCTTTACCAAACTTAACGCCCAAAACTAGCTAGCGCTATTCTCAAAAATCGCCAATTAATTTTCATTATTTTTTTTTCATAATTTTGTGTCAAAAACATAGGTTATGACCTCTCATTGGAACGAGCTCGTCGAGCTCGTTCCAATGAGAGGGTCATAACATATGTTTTTGAGACAAAAAATAAAAAAAACAAAGTCATTCAAGAATTCTTTTTGCAAGTGTCTTCTGCTTTTCATGTTAGGTAAAGGGTTAATACCAGTTGAACGGGGGTGGGGGGGGGGGGCGGAGGGAGATTAGAAATATTCGACGGAAAACGAAGGGGGCATCTGATTTCTAATCGAACCGAATGCCAACTTGAGATTCAAAATTGAATCGACTCTCGAAGCTTCGCAGGTCCCTAGATTACAATAGCGAACAAACCATTTTGACTCATTCACGATCCGATCGAAATGATCTTTCAACTTTTCTTTCAATAACAATTTAAAATCTCACCTGTCGAAAAAGAAATATGAGGACATTGGATTTATATCGCTATTTCTCTTGGTTTGTCTTGATTTAGTCTTGATTTTAAACATTTAATCAACACACTGTACAGGAAAATGTATCGTTTTAATTAATGTGTTTTTAATTCTTTTAAAAGATTTTAATGAAACCATATCAAGTGACCCCTCGTTGCAACGAGCCAGACCAGTTCGTTCTGCCGAGGAGTGTCAAACAATATGTTTTTGTTGAAATTGTTTTCTAGCAAAGTTTTTCAACTGCTTAATTTCTAAATTACACTGGCGGATTGGGTCGTTTTTTTAGGTAAAGGGTTATAATATTTTGTGCACGAAATATCGACGCACTTATGTCACAACCACATCGATGATTGTTCCGATAAGAGTTCACCACTTTTATGATCACATTTTTTTTTGGGAGGGGGGCGGGGGGGGGGTGGGGGGGAGGAAATACACTTTCAACAGCCAGGTTCACTTAGTGTCGGACAGTGTTACCGATGGAAGAAGCAGCGACCAACTTTCGGACTCCCCAACGTACTAACTCTGGTTGAAGACGAGTACATAATCAACGTGAAGTATGCTTTAGTACAGGGCGCGAACGTACCCCTTACCCCTTACCCCTCCCCCCCCCCCCACACACACACACATACACACCTGGCAACCGGGATTAAATGCCTTGTCCAAGAACACAGCGCAATGGCACCTGGTGGGGGTTTTAGCGCGCGGACCTTTCACTTTAGAGTCCAATGCCATATCCACAGAGCCACCACGCTCCCTATGATCACAGAATCTTACATTTTAATTGCTTATCACTGCATTATTGGTTTTCATGATAAAGGTGGAGGAATAGTCTCCCTTAGCACATTATCTGAAAAGAGATTCGTACTTCCGCCTGGGAGGCTCTCCAAGCTACCCCCCTAATTTACTGTCTGCCTCTTACCGCGACTCCCTGCGTTTAAATATCAACAGCAACTCACTAAGAGCCCTGATGATTGATGATGGTTCACTATGGGAAAGATACGAAAACGTATATGAATATATGCTAATAAATACCAATGAATCCTTTAGTAAATGGACTCGCAACAATCGGCATGATTTATTGTATTGTCAAACATTACACGAGTAAAATCAAGCAGCGTGGCTATATGCTCTGGTTTGATACCGGCATCGTTTATACAAACTCATACGGACAATGTTCTAAATTGCACGTGCAGGCTGTATGGTAATTTTAGATGCTTTACGCCGCAGGTGATTTATTTTGAGGTGCTGAACATCCATAAAACATCAAGCCTTTACGCATAGTACTGTAGTCCAATAATCTGCCACTTTCTCGACCAGGTGGTGTTACATAATTACTCCCGAGTCCCCAGCGCCACATTGGCGACATCCAGAATATCAAATTACCTCCTTGCATGCTGCTGGCGGATATTCCTACCCAGAAGTGGAGGTCTCGAAAATGAGTACAAACTGGGTACATTTATCCAAATTTCAAACAGTAAATTCAATTGATTTTTTTTACTAATGGAGTCTAGATTTAAATTTATATGATTATTGCAACAAATCTAGTCATGGCCGCCTCACAGCAGTCATGACTAGATGTGATGAAATATATTTTTAAAATACCCAGCAAGTTAAGATATAAATGAATGAATAAACCATTTGAGATGCTATGTGTTTTGCATTTCTTTTTCGACGAGTGAGAGGCTGCATGGTTGTTGGAGATAAGCGCAGGGGCGTAACTATTGGTGAAGTGGCCCCATCAACATCTTTCCAGGTGGAAACCAAGGATTTTGTAAAATTGGAGCCAGTAGTCTTAAACGAAGGAACGCACCCTATAGCACTACATGCTACTACAATAATCCAAAAATGGAAAAATGAATGCCCGTTTCAGGAGTTTTGGGTTGTGTTTTTTGTGATTTGGAAGGACTGAAAATTAGGTTTACTCCCATTCATCACAGTCTCCCGCTCCAGCCACCACGTCTCACCATTGACACCAAGATGGCGGTCTCAAGTATACGAAATGGAAACACGTATTAACCTAACAACACGCGCTGAGCTTGTGGTCTGACTCCATGTACCACTATGGTAATGACGTCACAATATGTCGCTCCACGTGTGTTACTATGACAACCAAATATGGCGCCACTGGGTCACGTGAAATGACGTCACTTCCGAGGTCCAGCAGCGAGGCCCACAAGACAAGGGATTTATTTTCTTTTATTTAATCTTATTTGTTTTACAAGGATTGGCGAACAAGTTATGCAACTTATATTAACGCCCTTCCTTGGACCAATGGTCAAGATAAGGGAAGAAACCCATCTCCGCAGTTTGTCATCTTTCCGACGTCCTTGGATAAGCGGTTATAGAATTTCGACAACATCTTGTCGTCGTTGATAAATCTGTATACTATTTTCTTAAGATTAAAATGAAGTCAAACGTCAAATGTTCGATAGAAAGAACGTAGAGTTCGTTCAATTTCTACACACACGCTCCAGAGAAACAAAATCACACACAGTTCAATGGCAATGTCGAAATTTTATTTTAAAAGATTAACTGAGACAGTAACAACTAACATTACAAAATATAAGTCCTTTGAGCTAAAGAAGTATACCTTTCAGCAAGTATATAAAATACCGTGATAACAAAAAGTGGGTTTTTTTCTGGGCCAGAAGGTGATCTGGTAGCGACAGAATATCACTAGTGGGTCTACATTTCATGTGTAAAATATTTCGAAATCAAGACCCAATTAAGGTTGAAAAACGAAACTTGCAGTTCAGTTTAAATGTTGCCGCGTTTATGTATGGACAGAGGAGATTCCGCAGCTCTGTGCGGAGGAAAGTAGAATGGAGATTTCAGCCAGATCGCGACCCGGTATCGATCCTGTCAAATTTCTTTGTTCGCATTTTTTTGTTATCACCGTATTGTATACAACAGAAAACCTGACATGAAACGCATCGTCAGCTACCGCTCCCATCATTTTTAAGGAGATTAAAAATAAAAAATGCAAAAAATGTGTGTACCTACTGTGTTATTTCAAATTCAAGCTTGTGATTTCTGTGTTGTTCTAAAGGCAGTGGGTCATTTAAACATGACAAAATACAAATACAAAGTTGTGGAAACACACGAAACAAAAAAACAAAACAAAACAACAACAAAAAAATATACTTGTATGTACTTATTTACATTAATTTTGACTGCATTTTTTTTGTTTAAAATTGAATTTAGTATGCACTTATTGGGATTTACAGACACTTGCGATAGCCATAGACACCTCGTGTCAGACGGTCCAACGAGTGGAGGTAACCGGAGTACCCAGGGAGAACCGTCGAGCAATGGGGAACAACTGTAATGCTCCCCACTCTACACAAGCAGGGTTAGCATTGGTTGAAGACAAGTGCACTATCGAGGTGCTGTACGCCTTAGTACACAGGGTCATGGTGCTCACGCGTAGACAAACGGGATTAAGGGTTACCAAGAACACAACTCAGTTGCCCCTGGTGACGATTTAAGAGTGGTTATTTAGGTTAGACGTCCAAAGCATTGACCACCGAGCGACCGTGCTCCCGTCCACATGGTTACTCAGTCAAGTATTTACAACCAACGAGTGTGACTCAACCAGGGCAATTCGCAATGTCCAATTAATCGCTTGTTTAAAATCATTTTAACAAATGTGACCATATCTTAAGCATAATACAAACAGTAAGTCAAGTTCATCCAATCATTTAAAATTATTTTATACCATGATTACCTATTCTACTGCATGTATATATGAAAAGCCGATGACATAAACTTTAACATTACACACCAACCGTGATGAACACGCCAGCAATGGGATTTCAGTAGTAAAAAATTACACCTACAGTAGAACTACATCCCCGTTGACCTTTGGTGATGTCGACCTGAATGCAAATTTGTCTAAATTTATCGCACGTCGCCTCGCGAAGAATGAAATGGAAGTGGCAATTATTTATTACGTTTTTTAAATGGGTTTACCTCATAAAATGCCAGCAATTAACAAACATCCATTGTCTCATGTTAATAAAGCACGTATAACTCGAAATAGTATGCTATTGTGTTTTTAAAACGAAAAGGCTCAGTTTCTTTTTTTTATTTCGTTTCGGCGATAAAATTGACAATGGAAGTACCACCCACCGATTCTCGTGTAAACAAAAACAGATTCGCTCGTATGTACGTCTGCTGTTCAGTAAAATCGAGAAAAAATAATAGCGACTCTTAATAATCTGACGATCATTGTATAAATAAAATATACCCAAAGTAGCCTTGTGTACCAAATGTTCCCTACTCGTTGTAAGGTGGTGTTAACCGCGCGCCGAAGGCTGCGGTTAACACCAATTTACTACTCGTGGTGGACATTTGGTTCCCAAAGCTACTATAGGTATATCCTATATGTACACACTCCGATGCACTTCCATGTGAAGGTGATAGTTTCCTGGCCACATTATACCAGTTTAACTTAATTTCTTATCACAGCTATAAACCACATGGGTCTAGGGGTGGCTCTTAGATCAGGGGTTACTGTTAATATTGACCACTGGAAATCGAAGGGCATGGAGTTATGTTTTAGTATGAATCAATGTGACATATAAGGCGATTTATTTCTAAAAAATAAATCATTTTATATCGGGATCACAGCAAAGTTTGGGTCTGTTTTTTGAGGTTCCTGTTAGCTTTGGGTGTGTCGAAATTACTGAAAATAAAACACTTGGTTATCTCCCTTCGTCCATGATGATATTCAAGCAATCTTAAATACTCGAAAGCGAGGCATCATCCACCATTGCACCTTCGAGCTATCAACAGGCAACATATAAGTGAACAAGTATTAGAAAATAGCCTGATTGTCTCTCCGAAGATGCCTCCAAAGAGAAAGAGACCGACAACAGCGTCCTCAGTGCGGCGAACTAGAAGTGGCCGTGTCACCAAATCAACATATGCTCGTCCCACGGCGAACAATAAATCGAAATCGCCCGTTCAAACTTCAGTTTCCAGGACGACGTCCCAATCCGTCAACAATGGCGGTGTGCCAAGTGCTTCTACGGACCGCGTAACGGTAACGGGGGGTAAATGTAGCCGCTGCACAGGCCCCCGCGCCGGGGTCGGGAATCAGCGTTGATGGCACTGTTAACAATAACAATATTGGTGAGTGTCTGCTCCATTTATGGGATCAGCCAAATACAACACAATCGCAGTCAACCGCGTCGTCCATTGGAATGTCCGCATCAACTCGGCCAGGTACGGTTGCGAATATACCTCCACAATTTAGTGTAAATGCAGGCATACCTCTGTTGAATTTGCCCGACGACGATGTGGCAGCGCATGTCCCAACTTGTGTCAGACAAAAAATCTGGGCGAACCAGTATATCAACATTACAATGTTATTAAAAGGTAGTAATGATTTGTCTGAGGCTGCAGCGGGCAACACGCTCATTCTGAATGATCAGGGTACGATTGAATTGAAGCCAAAGCCAATCCGAGACAAAATCCCATCCATTGAAAAATGGACTGATGCATTTTTAATTTTCATTTACATCTATGTCCAGCAGCATCCCTCAAAGGTTTTCGAGCTGCTCAAATACATACAAATCATACGCGATGCGGCTTTGCGGTTTGTTGATTTTGCCTGGAGGGCCTATGACGAACAATTCCGTATGCGTCAGGCCGTTCACTCGCACTCCTGGGGTATCATAGTTCCAAACTTGTGGCTTCAACTGATGGTGCCCAAGGTTCAAACAGCGTTAGGTACATCTTTCGGATTGGGCTACACCTCAAGTACTGTTACCGGTACGGATCCTGCCACAGCTCCCCCTAAAAAGCAAGGCATCTGCTTTGCCTATAACAGACCAGGTGGTTGCCGATGGACTCATTGTCGTTTTGCGCACGTATGTCAGAATTGTGGGAAGCCCCATCCCAAAGTAGACTGCCATTCAAGTTCCTTTCGTCGGCAGAGTGGATCAGCCGGCCCAGTCAGAGGCGGTCAAAAGCAACACAAAATTTAGTTTAGGCTGTTCCCCAATTGTTACTGATCATTTACAGGTTAGCCTTCACGGCTATCCTGATCAAAATGTTGCCAACTACCTGCTGCATGGTTTTTCTTTCGGATTTTCCCTGGAATATAATGGTCCCCGCCGTCCATGTGAGGCAAAGAATTTAATTTCGGTTTCCCAAAATTCTGACATCGTGCGTGAGAAGCTTCAAAAGGAGTTGTCTGCTGGGAGAATAGCAGGCTCATTTACCGACCGTCCTCGCCAATTGGCTTAGTACCCAAAAAACACTCTGGGGATTACCGTTTAATACATCACCTTTCATACCCAGGCCATGACTCTGTGAATGGCCACATTGACGACAGCCTTTGCTCGGTAAATTATACCACATTGGATTCTGCAGTTGCTATGATACAGAGGTTAGGCCAGGGCGCTTTCCTTGCAAAATCGGATATCAAATCTGCTTTTAGATTACTGCCTATATGGCCAGGGGATTTTGACCAGCTTGGTTTTCAATTTGAGAATTTCTATTACTTCGACAAATGCCTCCCCATGGGTTGTTCAATCGCGATGGCTGTTCGGTAAATATTGTGGGGTAGACCAATCAGTATTTTCAACGTGCAGCCCGAGCCTGCACGTTGACAATACAGATTGGTCTATCCCCAATAATGAATATGCACTGTTCTAATTGCTGCCATTAAACTGGGATGGAAGGTACCACTAGTGTTCAAATTGTTAACGTCTGTATGAAGTACATATATAAGAGTTGCAATGAATCATCTGCCGCTTTATCGGAATATGTATGCATGATATCGTGTTGCTGTAGCACTTCATACAAACCTTAACACGCCCACAGTTGTCACGGCATTGAACTTCAAACCGAGAGGTCCACGGTTCGATCCCTGCCAGGTTAACTGCGTAGAGTCATCGATCAAGGCACTTAATCCCGATTTCGCACGTGGGGCACGGTGGCGATGTGTACTAAAGCGTAATGCGCATCGATGGTGCGCCTGCCTTCAACTAATGCTAACCCTGATTGTGTTTAGTTAGTACGATGGGAAGTCTGGCAATTGCTCACCATCGCTCAATGGTTATATCCTGGTACTCCGGCTTCCTGCGTGGTGTGTGGTATAGCTACAACAAGGGTTGTGTGGAGTGACTAGTGCTGTAGTGTACTCTAGTATAGCTAGCATATATTTTCTCGCTCTCAGCTCCAGCCTCCAGATAGCTATTCTCAGCGAAAAGGGAGCCGCGTGCGAAAGCCTTCCCTGTTGGTATAGAGCCTCTCCATATCCTACACCCATACAATGCCTCCGCGTGGAACTACACTTGGACACGTCACGACTCCAGGCTAATCTGTATGGGATCTAGTTGACCTCCCACGATAAAAAAAGGTGGAGCAGCAAGGGTCATAAAGGTGCTGCGAGGGGCCCATCGGTGTGCGGACATCCTTTATAACTCACCAACGTTGCCCCAACTATGGGTAAAATATCGGCAAGACAATAGTCGCAGCCTAGCAAAGCAACCTGTCTAGAAAAAGGGGAACTTTGATAACAAACCCGTGTATAATGGGCACGTGAGCTGTGAAAGCAAACATACTAGAGGAAGGAAACCTTGACCAGAAGTCCCTGGCCATCCAGAGAGTTGGACATGTGGTCAACTATCCCATCCTGTAAATAAACAGACACTATAACAAGCACAATAAGTCAATACTCTGTTAGGCCCAACAGAAGACTCTAGCCATCAACACATTGACACGATGACTAATTCTAACAAAAGCCTTAACACGGAAGCTAGGAATATTAATGAGAGTCTTTTTGGGCCTAAATATAAAATACAAATAGGAGCTTGGAATTTATGAGCTATGTATAAAACATCAAAGACAGGTCAGCAATGAAATGCAGCAATACGGGTTTGACATTCTGGGATGAAATGAATGTCGCTGGCTATGAACAGGGAAGAAGATAGCAAATAGTGGCCATACCATCCTGCCTTCTGGAAATGACAACAGACCAAGCAAAAAGCTCGCAACTCAAGATCAACAAGGCTGCAGGATCAACTGCAAGCATTATAAGACCGAGTATAACGAAGTAAAAAGAAGTGCCAGGAAAAAAACAGAGACAACATAATGAAGAACTAGCAAACTCGGCAGAACAAGCAACAGACCGTGGGGAGATTAGCATAGAATATAAATAACAAAACAACTGGGCGGAACATCCAAAACGTGACCAGCAATGGTCAAGGACAAAGAAAGAAATGCACTTACAAAAGAACGGAAACGAGCAAAACGGAGGGTGGAGCCCTTCAAAGAAGTTGTGAATGGCTCTGAGCCAGAAGTACCAGCCAACCCTGTATCATCAGATGAGCAGATTGATATGGACACCAATTCTTCAATCATAGGGGAAATAAGAGACACCATTAAGACGCCAAAATCGCAAAGCGCCTGGTATTAACTGCTTCCATGCCAAGATGCTAAAGCAGTCACAGCAACATCAGGCAAAGTGCTACACAAACTTTTCAATGCCATCTGGAATAGAAGCTATACCAGCAGATTGGATAGAGGGTCTTATGGCCAAGCTGCCAAGAAGGGGGATTTACGTGAGTGTGACAGCTGGCGAGGAATAACTCCCCTCTTTGTACAGAGTAAAGTCTTCTGTAGAAATCCCACTGAAGAGAATAGACAAACCTATTATTAAAATACAAACTCAGAGAAGAACAGGCTGGGTTAAAGGCAGGAGTTGTATAGTTCAGATATTCACCGTGAGCAACATCATAGAAGAGGGCATAGAATAAAATGTACGTCTGTTTATAAACTTTATTGATTTCAGGAAGGCGTTTGACAGTGTTCACAGAGGCATCTTATGGAAGATCTTAAGGTCATACAGCATTCCAGCAAAACCTGTGACACTCAAACGCACCTTCCACAGCAGATTTGAACGCAGAATCATTTTTGACAACTCCATCTCAAAACCCTTTGAAGTGACAACTGGAGTTAGACAAGGATGCATTTTGTCACCGATTCTGTTCTTAATAGTAATAGACTTTCTACAACGAACGGGAACCTTACACAAGAAAAGAGGCATTCCGTGGACCATGTTTATCCAACTCATTTACTTTGTAGACGATCTTAAGAAATAGCAGCAACATAACACAGCTGAAAGGAGAGACCACATATCTCACAACCTCTGCAAATCATACTGGCCTAAACACCAACACTAAAAATGAGAATAAACACTGGAAGAAGAAAAAACATCACCATCAACAATTACCCAGCAGTAGATGAAGATGACTTTGTATATCTGAGAAGTGTCATTAGTAAAGACAATGGGCCAGGTACATATATCAACGCCAGATGTATGAAAACAGGAGCAGCATTTGCATGGATGCACACCTTCTGGGAGTCTAACAAATACAGCCAGAAGACCAAGATCACGATATACAATAGCAATGTAAAATATGTACGGCTGTATGGCTCAGAATGCTGGAGGATAGTGGCAAGACATTCTGTAACAACTGCTTCGAAAGCTCAACAAACTATACAGTCCAAATAAAATAGTCAACATTAACCTTCTGAAAATCCGTAGCGGCAAAAGTCGATTTCATGAAATTAAACGGAGACGCTTCGGTTGGTTAGGTCATGTGCTACGCATGCAAGAAGGTCGACACCCAAAACATGTCATTGGACACCATCAGGAAGGGGAAAACCGGAGAGACCTTGCACCACCTGGAAATGAAACGTTGTAACTGACCTGAAAGAACCTGTGAACACTCGGGGACAATCACACCACACGGCAAAAGAAAGAGACAAGTGGAAGTAGCTTGTTGTGGCTTTATGCACCTGACGGGACTAGGAGTACAAGTAAGTAAGTTAGTAACTCCGACGTAATCCATCCGCAAAACTGTCGAGGAAAGCTTGGCTGTTGAAAGAGTTGTTAAACTCCAATACAAATAATAAATAACACGTTCAACCCACATCCATTTGTACTCCAATAAAACGAATGATAGTTGGCTATAAACGAGGGACCGTGCTCGGTAAAGCCCTGAGATAACTTCTCACAGTTTTCGAGCTTATTCTCGACAAATCACCCATGATCAATTGACCTGCGATACGAGAACATCCGAAAATTCTCTGAAACGTGTGTCCGTATATCGTGAGACTACGCACGACTTTCTCGAGTTCGAATTCGGATTAAAAATCGAATCGCTAATAGAGAAATTGCGAGGATATATTCCGTCTTGTCGACTGAATCTCGGAGATTGGGTAGTATAAAATCTTCAAGATCTACCTATTTCGGCAGAGACAGAGAAGTCATTGCAATTTTTTCCCAAGATGAAATCGATGAGACTGAAGATACGTGAACTTGAGATGAAAGCTCTTGAACTGATGACAAAGAAACATACGACGTATTTTTTACTCAGCTTTGTAATTGTTCACTTGATCGATTTCGCCGCCGCGATCTCTTGGGTGAGAAATTACAAATCGCGAGTCAAAATTTCCAAAACGTGTAATTATTTGTCTGTTTTCGCCAGTGTCTCATCGGAGGATTTTGTCGATTCGTTGGCGATGTCTCGTGTGTGAAAGATGACCATCGTCAAATTCGCAAAACACATGTGATTTTCCGTCTACGGTTCGCGAGGTCGAGTCGGTAGAGAACTATCGAATGAGAGGGGAAATGTCCCCCCTTCGCCTCCACATCGATCAATCGCGATTCTAGGATGGACGAATATATATCCTTCATGGTGTTTGACATATATATATATTAATAAATAGAAGAGAAAAAAATTGAAATAAAATTTGAAATTAAAAAAAAAATGAAAATAAAAAAAAAATATATGAACAACATGTCATTTTAAAGGATAAACGATATTGAATTGAGAGAAGAGACGGTTCGCCGATTTGCAGAATTGCGGAGGAATATTCGAAGGAGCAATCTGGCTAAACGAGAGACGACGAAGTTGTTCAAACACGTGACAGAAACTTAGAAAGAGATGAAAAAAGAAGATCGTCATTAGAACTTAAACACTTGGGAGAAAGCGGGACATCTAGTTACAGACCTTCTATTTACGGACCTTCTTATGATCTGATTTATACTACAGACCTTCTGGTCAACCTAGTTATACACCACGGCGTCTCATATACACTCCGACCGGACGTTCTCCGTCTCTTCAGTATCAGCACTTTCCGAGTCTTTCCACTGTCTTTCCGAGATAGACAGACTTCAGACCAATTCGGAGAGTGAAGTATCGACGGTCACTGCGGGTATAATCGGCGACACGATGGTAGATGCTAGCAATATGAAACACGAAGATTACTCGCATTTATATACGACGAATCTGTCCGGCTTGCGGTAGGGAGACGATGGCAATCTCAGCATATGTGCCAAACGAGTGGAAGTAACCAACGACTATAATCTGATCGTCGAAAATAGGGAATAAGAAGGCAATAAAGGATTGTGGAATATTTCTGTGCTGGTAAACCTAATGATTAGGGGGAAGAGGATTACAAAACTGGCGGCGATCTCCTGGTTCTATTACAGAACATCGATTGGATTTCTTTCGTTGTCGAAAGACGTATCAGAGTATTGGAGTGTGCAAGCTTATTCATAAAGACTACGAAAACATGACTACATGTATCAAATTTTGTCTCATGTTTCCACAAAGGCCTTTCACAGTCTGTATTTTCCAAACGTTCACTTATTAAAATCTTCGCTGAGTTTCAAAATACAACTTTCGTAATTGGGCAAAGAGTAAATTTGATGTCAACTTATCAGTTCCAAAATCCCGGCACCTTAATGAAATAGAATACATCGCCAAACAGGGTTGCCATTTGTTTTTTTTCAGAAAAGAACAGCTGCTTTCACGAAGTAGTAACCAGACAGAATAATGCACGATCCGCTGTTAAGTGGAACATCGAAAGTCGGAGGTTGAAGAAAATTGAGGTATTTTGTCATCTACAATTTGGTTTGTTTTGATGTATGTTGTACTACAAAGACGCCGGATCAGATGAACTGGAAATAACCCATTTGCACAACAATAGGAAGGAGTTGGAGGGAAACGTCGAAAATGTAACCAAAGCCTAGCGGCTGTGAGAAATATGCCACGTCTGTTCCTCTGACGAACGTCACAATTCATGATTTGCAATTTGGCGATAGGTTACGGTTACTACACAAAAAGGGCTGCTGTAACATTCTTTCGTCTAAAATACATGATCTTGTTCATGAATGATGACACATCTATTCAACATTGGTTTGGAAACGACATTTGGACTGTTAAACCTGGTCAAACTGTGGTGGAATTTTACTAATCAAACCACGGAACGGCGTTGTTGCAAAGGATGAGGTCTATCAATGTTCAGGGTTACAGGGACGTATCAAAATCCGCAGTGGGGCATCGTGAGATTTGCGAAAGGTCTTTATCAATGAAAACTCTCTCAAATAATTAGAAGAAAATACTAAAGTCTCCCAGAATTTCTATAATCACTTGGGACACTTGTTGTTTAACAACACCCTTGATGGTCTCTGTTAAATCCACTAAGAGCAGGCATTTAGTGATTGTATACTCTGACGATGCGATGGCCAATGGGACGGCAATCATTAATATGTTAACTAATCATCGAGAAAAATGTTCTTTGTTTTTCTCTTTGAAATTAAAATTTCAAATTTGAAAGCTTTGCTTTTATCTGTTTTTGAAATATGTCACCCGAGAAGACAGAAAAATGAGAGACATGAATACCGCTTCAACTCCCCTCCACCACCCAAAGATCATCAAATAACTATTCAAGTATCAGAATGAAAAAGGTGGGTTCCTTTCTAAATATATATCAGTATAAGTGACATAAGTTTTCATGCTACTATTAATGCAAAATGCTGATACCATAAAAATGTGTCATATATATTGTGTGCAAATATGGAAAGTTAAGACTTTGCTTTTGTGCCATCTGCTTGTAACAGGGGATTGGCTCAAAAGGTGCCGCGTCCTTTTCAGAGATGCTTGGCAAATAGCATGGCAAGTTTCGAACCAGCGTTTCGAAGCTGCGCTTTGCCATTTGCAATGTGATCAGTATCCTCTCTTGAGTCTGCAGAACTTGGGAATTTTGGACAGAGTCGTTTTTACTGAAGTAACGCGTTCAGAAATTAAAACTTGAAAGCAGTTCTAACAATCAGGTAGTCCTCCATCGTACTTATACTAACGTTTGCAAGGGATTATTATTCAGCATGTATTTCCTGAAAAAGAAATTGTCAGAAATCCAGCTAGTGGTAATGCTGCATAATTAGGACTTGGGATGACGATGTGAAGTTCGTGCAGGCAAGCTTGTGCCCGGAACAATCTTGCGTGATACATTTTTCAAACTTTCTAGAGTTCGTTTCCTTTGATGAACGTTGCCTTCCATGGCCTTCTCTTATTATTGAAATGGGCTATCTATAATACATCTTACGCATTTGCTGTACAACATACATCAAACCAAACATATGTTAAGATGACAAAATACCCCAAATTTTCTGTACACACTCCATTTCGGTGTTCTGCTCAACAACCGATGTTGCACCACGTTCAGTTGTTACTAGTTGATGAATGCTATTGTTCTTTTCCGTACATATTAAAAGTTCACCCTATGATGTGATGTATTCTACTTTACAGAAAGCAACCCGAATTTCGGAATTAATAGGTTAAAATGAAATTTGTTACTGTTTGTTCAATAACGAAAGTTAATTTGAAACCCACCAAAGAACACACCATGTGAACTCTTAGACAATACCGACTGCGAATAGCTTTTGTTTAAACACAAAGCTGCATTTGGTAGTCAGGTATTTGTACGTATTGGTGACGAGCACGTCGAACCATCCGACAGGTCTTTCGACGAGAAAAGAAATGCAATCGATGTTCTGTAATAGCCCTAGGCTTGTTGTCTCAACAACTCTCAGTTTATAACAAAACCTGTTTATTAGTCATGGCTGTTTTGTTTGAAGAAATGGTACCCTTACAATTTACCGATTAAAATCAAAACATAATTAACAATCTCGGAAAGTTACAAGTTCTGTGATTATGCATTCATTTGTTGTCGGTTGCTTATTGTCTCTAAACACAGAATTTTCTTTCAATTGTCATTGTTGAAAGCGCATGTTGTGTGTACGGGTCTGTATAAGTGGTTAATATAATTTATCCTTGCATTTTCCTCGGTGTATGGAAATTTCCACCGGTCATGTGATTCGTACACCATGAGGAGAGCAGGATAACAAATTCATTTCCAGCTCCCTTCGCCCAGTTAACCCACACCTAAAATAGCTTTAAAAAAGCACATTTTCCTCTTTGTGTCCAATAAATATGTTCTTAATAAATTGGCGCCCTTTTTGTTGCACTTGGCTGTATTTACTGGTATTACTGTTGGTCTCTTTTCTAAAACCTAAGTTTCAGTATAACATGTAAAGCGTTTCTTAAGATTAATTCAAGCTATTTTTAATTAAGCAGGCACCAAACCAAAACGTATCATACCCTTTCCAAAAATAGAACCATTAGAAAATAATCCCCGAATGATGCATATATATTTTCTATTTTTTCACACATTTAAATGAGCTGGTAAATAAATATTTGTAATAAAAAAATAAACAGGAATTTTTAGCCTTTTTACCAGTTATTATGCATTCCTGTTTTACACCGTAGTCAACCACGGTGAACAAATTATAAGATACTGTGCACCAAAGGTTACAACGTACCTCTCAGCCAATCAAAACGTGGAATTTTATAAGATTTGGAAATAATCAACTTTATTCCGCAGTTGCCGCGCATATTCCAATACCGATTTTGGACATGTTCTTGGTACACCACGCGTACATTGTGGATTACGCGTAAGAAAGGTGCAAAACAAAAACGTGATCTAAACATTCCTCCACTGAATTTAAAGTTCACTTCGATGATTGTAGACTACATGCCAATAAATACACAAAACGTGTGTGGTAGGCGGAGTGGGGTGGGTCGTCAAATAACAACCTCTGTCGCTTCCGACCACACAGTATTGATCAATATCCGTCTAATAATCCCTAAAATGCTCATTTATTTTGGCACGGTGTCATATTGGTCATACCGCACTCGCACATTCTTTTTTGCTAGATTTAAATTATGCGACAAGAAGGTGTTCCCTGCCAGCAAGTGGCGGCACTGAAACACTCTCTTCTTTTGCGCTGTACATATTTCAATTTTGTCACATGGCAGTAAATTATTGCAGAGTCTATTAGAAACCTGTTTTACAACACATATTATCATAAAAGTCTATCGTTTCTCCAGGGCTTCAACCTTTTTAATACTATAAAGTTGTTTTTGTTCTTTTCAAATCTCCCATCTAATCATATTATTTCAACAGGTTGGTTCACGCAGTATTCATTAATCAACTGATCTCATATACTCATCACTGTTTCCTCTACCTTTTTTTATTTTTCTTCTTCTGAAACCATCGACTCGTTTTATTTCATGTATGATAGTCACCTCTTGTGTAATACACGTATTTCATCGCTGTGATATAGCTTTAGACGCCCAGGTGTCATAAAGCACCAATAAACAAATAAATATTTGTTTCCGGCATGAATAAATAGTCAAGTAGTCAATAGAAAGTGACTAGCGCGGTCGCAATTTTACAAACAGCAAGCACAAACATTAAGAAAATCGGTTATCGGAATAAGTTTGTGCTCGTGTTATCTCTTAACTCGGGTGTATTGAGCAGGTAAACACGCATGCTTATATTATCGTTTGATGTCGACATACAGCGTTTAAAACCAGTACGTTTGACTGAAAGGAAAAGAACAGGCTCCCAAAAGATTGAGAATTACGTGTCAAGTTCTAATTTGGCAAATATTCTTTTTATCTTGGTAACATACTTGCATTTAGTTGTTGTTTTTTTATGAAAGGGTAAACACCTTTGAATGCTAGCGCAAAAAGAAAGTAGTCTACAGGAAAGAATATCCGCGGTCTTAGGAACTATGGCTCCTGTAAATGATACCAATATTGACGCAGATCGACAATTAAAATGGTTTGCATCCCATATCCGAGAGTCATGTGTAGGTTTGAAGTATATTAAGGATACCATCTACGTTTTACGCGATTTCAAACAATCTGTGCAGCCCCCCCCCCCACCCCCCCCACCCCCCCCCCCACCCCCCCGTGTTCCAATGTGTTCTATGTGCTAATAGGTACATAGAACACATTGGAACTCAGGGGCCGAAATATTAATTTTTAACATGAAACATCCTCTTCATTTCATCAACTTCTTTATTTTATGCTGCCGCTATGACCATGAAGCTGGTTACAATGACTTCTGCTATCTATGTCTACAAATTGCTTGACTTTCTTCTTAACTAGTGGTTGAAAGTGCAGGTGCCCCGAATAAAAGAAGTTGGTTTAACTGCTAGAAGGATTTGGTACAAATCCGGGAACAATAATGTAGCAGTTGATAATGTTCGGTTCTCGTAGGATAGTAAATAGTTCTCCAAATTTGATATTTCTGAATCGTTCTCTTCAGACAGAAACCAGAAGAGAGACCCACCCTAAATGGCGTTGCATATGATAATCGCATTATTAAGTCATTACATATACTAGTACAGCTATAGCTGTACAATGAGTGAAAATGAAGTACAATGTCAAGGCGTCCAATCGTGTACACCTGGTTTGGTCCCGTTAATGGACTCCGCCTAGGCCGGTTACGATTTTTGGATATTCTCGTGATTAAACCCAGTAGAAAATGGGGGTGAGGATGGTATCAACAACCGAGTGGGAGTTTTGTGTTCTGTATTTGGAGTGCGCCAAAGATGCACATGAAATACAGTCGAAACTCCAGCAAAGCAAAAGTCGTTGATTCCTGTTCCCGGTAATCTATCTGAGTTGTGTTCTGTTACACCACGATCCGAACTGAATTAAATGATTTAGACTTTGATGATTTGCCAACATTCTCGCATGACATCATTTTGTGTCGTAGCAATTCAGTCACGTCACACAGATTCGTAATGGTCAATCAAATGCATTCTTACCAGACGCCCGCACGCGCTGTGTATTAAAAACATGTTTCCTAATGTCTGCACTGTACTGAGTAGGGTTGAATACACACGTCAATCGTGATATTAAAAGGTTAACTATTTCACTGCCACGCCCACTCTAGTCATATATGGGAGACCTCTATGTACGCCCGAAGTTCAATGACATTTAACACAAACTTTAAACCCTATCACCTGATTAATTGTTGGAAAGGGCTCACAGAACCCTTTCAAACAAATAATCAGATGGTAGGTTTCATCTGCGAATACCGGGACGTACAGATAATCATCATAAAATAGGTGACGAAAGTCGCTTTCCGAAGCGTAAGTGTTAAAAGGTTTTGTGAATCAAAGTGTTACTGTTACAATACGCTATGGTGAATCACAACTGCTGCACACTTCACGCTATGCGAATGGTACGTGCAGTATGATGACGTGATATCTGAATAGTTTTGTGGCTGCTTGAATGATAAACCAGATATTCTTGGCAAATCACGTTCCATCAGCCTCTGAAAAAAAAATAAACAGTATAACATAACACAGGTCAAGAAGTGAAATTATGAAACTGAGGCAGATGTTTTCTTCAGTGTCTGAATGGGGATGGGTTTGTATACCCCACCCTTCCCATCTGACCTTACCTCAGATCTGCCACTGGTTAACACCAGACAAATTGAATCGCCGAGTCGTCGACAGATGTTGTCCCTATATTCCGACAAATTCTGTCTTTCAATTGGTCAGAATGCCTTGAACAAATAGCCATGGTGAAGGGTGCACCGAACGTCCCAGGTATATGAGGGCATGCAACATTCAGGATATAAGCGCACGCGAAACATCGGGGTATATGGTTTAAATTAAAGCTTTTCGCTTCCGCTAGCCACGTTATAAAAATCGAACCGAAAAACCTGAAAATAGTTCCAAATATATCAGATTTCCGACAGTTCTATGATATTTTGGCGTTATAAATTAAATAGTCGAATAATTAAATAAAACAACCTGAGAAAATTAAAATAAGAGCAAATATCGTTCTCTGAGTTCGAATGTGTTTTGTGTGCCCGTAGGGGCATAGAACACATTGGAACTCGTGGTTCGACATGTGAACAAAATACTGTTCACTCCTTCGCTCAACGACCCAAGGAATGTAACTCTATCTGTTGTCTTCTGGGTTTGTAAAAACAAAACATTTATTCGGTATTTTTTTCTACAGAGCGTGGTTCTCTTTTTACGGAGAGTGAGAAGCGCGATCGCAAATTTGTCTCCACCATTTCTATTGTGTTTCAGACGGGACAAAAACGCTATCCCTGTCAACATGTTTGGTACATGGAGATTTAATACCTGGATGTCTCAATTAAACACCTCGTCTGAGACTCGGTGTTTCGAAACCGACATCCAGATATAAAATCTCCATATACCATACATGTTGGCGGAGATAACTTATAATACACGATAAGCTGTTTCCAACAGAGTATATTCAGGTACATTCCCACTGTAAGACAATTCACGATTGCAATGTATAAATCACCAAACATTTTTTATTTACGTAGAATTGAAAGAGTTTAATTTTCAAGAATATGTGTCCAAAAATTGGCAGATCTAGACACAAAAAAAGATAATATTTAAACATACCGACATGCGGTCCAAACATCACGCCACTCAGCAACGGATAATCAGACAGGAGGCATGTTTTTGACGTTTTATCGTACCAGAAGGTTGCACAATGATTATCGTTGTTACACTTCATGGCACACACTAGCGCAGAATAAGCTGGTAATGTAAATTCTTGTCCACTCCCCACTGTAAGATAACTACTATCGGATGCAGAATACAATATATCTCTCGTTTCGAAACACTGACTAATACCCCAGTGGCATAAAGTCACCAACAATGTTGGCAGATTCATCCACATATCCATATATATATATATTAAATGTCGTTTCTGTGATATTTTGCTCGTTAAGTAAGAAACTAAAGGTATGGGTTAAACATTAAAAAAAACATATATGATATTCAATACATGTTGTCTGATAGGCACATAGCTGTTGCAAACGTATAGCATTACCCTCCAAAACTAATGCTATAGTGCCAACACATCTCACTTTCAGATAGTCATTTTCAGAAAAAAGGAAAGAAAATATCCAGGATAGACAAAATATCTTAATCGTCCTTTGGTGCACTTAAAACTACTAGTCCTGTTCCGTCAGAAGGACTGATACCACGTGAATGTGTCCAGTTGGTTATATAATTTTTTTTAACCAATGCTATAGCTACAATCGATCAATGATTCTGTGACACGTGGAAGGTGTTCGGCTATACAGAACTCCGGAAGTAAATTGTATCCGGCGCCGATAGATTTTTAACCCTTCATTTAACTCTTTAAATAACACGAAAGGCAGATGGCACTTGCAAATAAAATTCGTGAGTAACAATTTTGTTTCCATTGTTTGCGTCAAATCTATCTTATGACCCTTCATCGGAACGAACTGAACGAGCTCGATCCAATGAGGAGTCATAAACTATGTTTTTGAGACAAAAAATTGAAAACAAATAATGAAAATTGAACGGTGTTTTTGTGAATAGCACTAGCCTGTTTTATCTGTTATGTTTGGTGATGGGTTAACCACAATAGCGACGAACAAACAAAAACAAAAACATGTATTCACTACAAATTATAAATTTTAGCCTCAAAAACATAGCATATAATCTTCAGTAAAGCAATATTAACAAGCTCGTTCCAATGACAGGAAATGGCTAGAGCTGAAACGGTTAAAGGGTTTTCTTGATCGACTAACCATATGGATTAACCCTGATTGAACGATTAATCACTTGTTTTAGTAGGTAGCTGAATTACTGCAGTGCCGTTGGTGATTTATAGCATCAATCCTTTATCCAAAGTAACTGACAAAACCGGCAAGCGCTATATATAAAAATATCGTTCAAATGTTATTATGTTTTCAATTTTTGTCTTAAAACATAGCTTATATGGAAGATACATTAACAATCACCGCATGGTCAGTGTAAGAGTTCCGAAACAACGAACAATTACATAAATTCAAAAACAAAAAGCTTTACTGTACCTTGAATTTCAGAAACACGACATTACGACTGTACAAACGAAGTTACCGGAAAGTTATCTGAGGTGAAAGAAACTCAGGGCATCAACGTAACTTTATTTCTGAATGCACGTGGACTCTTATTTAGCCTGTTGCTGTTCCAATAAATTAACGCCACTTAAAAAATAACCGCGCAATATTTCAGCAGTAACTGAGTACATTTACATAAAAAACACTTTGTATTATTTCAAATAATTTGCAGTTATATATCCAATAAAGTCCACAGCATGTTTATAGTCAACACCAAATTGAAGCATATTTCCTTGACGCGTACGCTGGAAATAGACCTCGCGTGCAAACAAACTTGGCAGTTTTTCTTCAGAGGAAATTGATGTCAATGAATACAGAAAATGGCATTGCCTCTAAATTTGCCGTTAGTGACCGGCTGACCAGTTTGGATTGAAAAAGACTGGCAGCGTTTATTTCAAATATACGATAAATGGAACTTAATTTATTACATATACATTCAACTTTAAACCCTTGTATTTAACGGAATGGCCGCTATGACATAAATGATTCTGTATTCAATCGGTGATGTACTAGCCGGAACTTTTTCCCAGCACCGTTCATACTAGATCTTTTCCAATCGAGTCATTAGTTACGCTTCGAAACGTATCCAAATTTCGTTATACAATCATCGACCGTCTGTCGCATGGTGTGAAAATGAAAACGTCCAAAGCAAAATAAATTCGGTTCACAAACATTTAGTCAACTAAAAAAGTGATAATATTTAAAAAAAAAACACATTCATTTCCAACCAGAACATTAACCCAGTCACGTGCCGTCTCGTTTTGTGAATCACGTTATATCTAAATTGGTCAACTTTATTTCAGTGAATCTTCGTACATCTTGATATGCTTCAAACTTCTTTTAAAAATGTTTCTCCTAGCTGTTTTGTAAATCTGCACAAATTTGCACTTATGTTTTTACTGACAGTAGCCATCAATTGGTTAGGCTTGAATGGGCACTAGCCGAAGAGAAACAGCGATACGAATTTCAACAAACACTGGTTCCGAAAAGGTTGTTTTGATTTTTTATCGATCCATTTGATCAGTACAGCTTCAGTCAAAACAAACGGACTCTTCACCTTTGGTTTGAACATCGGAATTAAAATGTGTTTATTTAAATGAATTTTAATGCATGAGATGTGTAATAAACACAGAACGCGATGTGTGTTTGAATCGGCGGGTGTTTTACATAACTCGTTGGAATGGCGTAGTCACATTTCGCGAGAGCCGTAGACTCGAGTGAAATACGATTACGCCATTCCAAACACCGATTCTGACAATTTATTTAATCGATTCCGACATTTTCGGGTGAATAATATATAAAACATACGGGTAATTTTGTATAACGGTAATTCTGGTTTTGTTAAATTGTCAACTTATTTTTTTTTGTCTTCAAAATGGCGACTTGTTGTCTCTTTACCACTTGTATGTAGGCAATATTTAACACCGAATTTCGAATTTCGGAGCCAGTTATGAGTAAGGTAACAATGTACATATTTTCCGTAAATGTGTACCTGCGACAGACGTTAGTTTGTAACGAGGATATTGACATGAAAAGAATGCACAAAGCTAATGTGGTAACACCCACTTAAGGGTGCGGTATATTTGTATGGTGGTTACCTTTTCTTTGGTAGATCCTACAACTTATCGTCGGCTGAGTTCTAGAATGTTCTATGTCCCATAGGGGACAGGGTACTCCCATAGGGTACATAGAACATTCTAGCACTCAGGCGACGTTATGTCTGGAGACAATGGCGAGGTCAAACAAACTGGATATTAAATGGAATTAACAAAAACTTATTGTCAGAACCTTACGAATCCTTATTTTGTAATGTATGAAAGAGGTGCGATAATAATAACACAATAACGCTTCTTTGTTTCTAAGGTTGGGTCCAAATTACATTCAACAAGAAGCAAATACACTTGAATGAAATTGTTTTAATTCCACGAAACACACGCGGTAAGGGGGAACAAGCAAAGCTGGAGAAACATATGATCCTCTGATATGGGGTTTGTTTCCGGGAGTACATTTTAATTCTAAGTGCATAGCCGGTAGTTGATATCATTATGGACTTTCAACTGAATAAAACAATGTGACCAGAGCCCAAGCTTAACCGGATTGACTGGGTATTCCGAGATAGTTTGGCAAGACGGTTGAACGATAACTAAATGAAACTACAGGTCTACTTAAGATTGTCAGCGAATGTCCAGGTGCCGTCATACGAAAAAGGGCCAAAGCAGACCGTTTGCCTCTTCAATGGGAAGGTGTCGAGATCATTCGTCACTTAATTTCAATTTTATACAATGACATTCCATTTAAAAGTTTTCCTATACTTCGTCGTGTTTAACACGACAATATCGAACATATCACATCAATGTGAAGATGAATGTGATGTTATTTATTCATTTATTGGGATTTAACGACTCTTCCGACAGCACGGATAACCTCGTGTCGGACAGTTTTACGGGTGGAGAAAGCCGGAGTACCCGAAGAATGAGGAATAAAGTCATACATTCTCTCAAGTGTATGTAAGATACAGTAGAGTCGCCATGGACTGATCACTTTCCGTGGGTGGGCTATATTTCCACGAACGCAACAATATTATCAAAAATCTACTTAATGGAGCATCGGAAACAACCCGGTGCTTCATTAATTAAAATGGTGCTGATGATGTTTTTATAAACCGGTAAACGTATGCGTGATGTCACGGCCCACGCGAATATTATGACCAATTCGCTGAAGGCCGAAACGTATGAAGGCCAAATCACTTGCAGTTTCAAACGAACGATGAGTCTAAAATGGGTCAATTCATCACCATATCTTGTAATGTTATTTTTTTAGCGCTACAATACACTAACATTCCGACATAATCGAATAATCCTTAATTTCTGCGACGTCGATGTCAAACGTTAACAATTTCGTGAGGAACTTTTCTGTCGGGTCAAAACTGGTTGCATTTGTTTTTGTATATGGTGTTTGTGGAAGATTACAAATAAAAAAAAATCTGAACCAAAGATATTTGTAGATACGAAAAATCAAAACTGTTGTAAAAAAAAACTTTTTTAGGTCAAAACGTCAACACTGTGAGGTGATCAGCAAGCCATATTATAATCAGTTTTATTAGTGTAGTTTGGTAGCAAATAGCGTGCGAAGTGTTATGCATGTACCTTACGTAAGTACAACCTCATGGAAAGGCAAAACCGCTTATAAAAACGCCACGCGACGTCAAAACATGAAAATGGCGGATATCAAAAACGAAAATACACAGTCATGTCTGCAATGTTTTTAGATCCACAATATAAACGAATTCAATAAAAACTGGGCGATCATTATTTTGGGGGATGATGACCCCTATGACGTCACGGATCAATTTGGGTCTAAGGACTGAGAATTTCCCAGATTACAACATATTTTCGTATATGGCTTTTATTTGTGAATATATTCCTAAACTCTAAAGGTAAAATCTCAAGAGAAAAAAAATGAAAATCGAACGCTGCTTTGAGTAAAGGTGAAAATTACCAAACCGCCATCCACTAGATCTATTGTCCAAGAAAAATGTGTGTGAAGTTCCGTATTTAGAAATTTAGAGAGTACGGAGTAACCCGTGTCCCCTTATTTAGCGTTTTGGGGTAGAAAAATATGGAGATATGGGAAAACTATGTTACTTAAATTATCTCTTGAACTTTCCAAACAGCAGATGGTAAGACGACATTTAACTATGTATGGTATTCCACCATTCATACAAGATGGACAAGGCAGGTTAAAAGTTAATGGAGAGCTATTTCGTTGAGACTGAGGTTCTAGAAGGGATGGGGCGAAGCAGGAGAGTGTTCTCGATGATTGCAATATAAATTAGCGAAATGGTGTAATTAAGCTCTTTAGACAGATTGTATAAAAATATGCGCCAGGTTTAGCGAAGTAACCCATTCGATTTATCGCTTTTACTTCGCTGAAGTGGTCCTCTGTTATCGTTGATGAGTCCAGTCTGTCTCCCGCTGTTGGTAATAGTTCCGGGAGTGTTTTCTTGTCGACCTTCAAACAAGTATATTCTGCCACTGATGGTAGTTTGGTTTAGCTCGGTCTCGCTCTCTTTGACAAATATAGTCGGCCTCCAGTTCAGTCAGGCCCGAGGTCCACATCCAACAAACAAGAGACTTGCATGTGCCAAAGTTTTGACGCCCCCTAAATCGGTTGCTGCTGCTCTGAGATAAATAGATGCTTCCGTTGCTTTAGTACGAGAGTCAATTGGGGTTTTGTTTCCGCCAGGACGGATGCCTGGTTGGACTGGAGAGAAGAAGAAACTCCAGTAGTAATGCAAGCCACAGAGTGTTGTGACATTCAATCCACAGTAGTTGAAAAATGTTGGGCAAAGTGTTAAACAGGTCATTAGAAACCATAATGAAATATGATAAGAGTACTTTAATGCACTCGGTAGACAAGTTATAATTGTATAGAGTAGTAATATATTAAAGCTCTGTTGAACTAAAATACACGGCAGATCTGGTGAGAATCAGCGAGAATCACAAACCTTGTTATTTATACCTGTCGATCACAGTACCCAATGATCTAAGTCGAACACCAGATACGCTTGCAGGTGTTCGTACGATTGGTTACGGTACGGTCAATTACAGCCTGTGAAACGAAAACTACACCGAGAGTTTGACGACTCTCAGACGTTTTGATATCCGATTTTGTTCCTCTACTGATGAGGATGGATTTTAACATGGCACTTAATTCTCAAACTGTTTCATTGTCTTGTCATATCACTGCTGATTTACAGAACAAGAAGAGTGGCGTGGTATTCAGTCAGCTAAAAATTTTCTGTCGCGGCAATAATTAAACTATCACGCATACCTCTAACAGAACATCTTTCCGACCGACGTCTATTGAAGCTTGGAGATTCCTGTGAAGGTTTTGGAACGGACTGGTGGAGACACTTCCTTAACTTCTTTGGAAAATGGTTCTCACAATGACATCATAATCTGCGATGCTTTGTCAGGGCTTAGATCAGCAGGATTGCATAATTTCGATCAAGGCCAGTCACGTAACACTTGGCATAAAAGGGTGTGGAGAAGCCCACATCAGTCACTCTCGGGTCAACGGCCAAACAAGACGGACATGTGTTTATCAGAATCTTGTAGATCAATTTGAGGCGGTGCGGATCGTTACTGCCTTCAGAAATAACTACCGTCACACCAGTAAAACTAACGTTGTCGGTTGTCCAGTTAAATTACATTCATGAATTTTGTTAAAGATTGTATAAGACTAATAATAACAAAATAAATATACATAGACATGTACTTGCAACAGTTGGGGCATTTCACTTTATTTTCTTCCTTGCTGAACCGCCCGCTAGCTGAAACATCCATTATTTAGCTGATTGATGAAATACCAAGACGACACACGGATAACTCGGGCCAACCTTGAAATCAACCTTTTCCAATTTTAAAGGGCATGTGTAGCCATTGAAGCCCTCGAAGTCCTAGCCTTATTGTTCCAAAACCACTAGACGATCACCAGGGCGATAACTCGCTTTGCGACATGAGAGGTTACAAAAATGGAGATAACTCCTTTCGTATTTTAAATGCTGGTGGCCATCCAACAATCCTTCGGGTTGGATGAAATGTCGTGTTTGATTCTTCCTTCCACTCTCTCACTCCCCCACCGCCACTCCCAAAAAGATTTGAAACAGACAGTGCGTCTGCGGGTTAAGTGTAACTCAGTTTGTCCGTGTGTTTGGTTGCTTGTTATGAATCGGTCAGGGAGGGTCAAGCAACGACCGGCACTCAACAACTGATGCTGGCATCTGTTCATGGGGAGCGCGATAAGCAAAGTTTATGCACCCAGTTAACACTCTGAATGAATATGTCACTGTACTAGAGTTGTAATCCCGGTTAGTTCAAGAGCCTGGTGTAGTAGACTAGCTTGCTATATGATGAGTTGGTCAGGTACGGTCAAACTTCGAGCGGCACCCGGCATCCAATGCCGACATCCGTTCGGGGGGGGGGGGGGACAAGTGGTGGACATAGTTCATGCAGCACGTAACCTTCGCATAACCGTATCCAGTTTGTCGTACTTGCATGTATGTGTTGCTACTGTACTAAAATCGGTGTTGTGGGATGTTCGCGTGCAGTAGAAGAAAAATGCAGTTAGGAACATATGAGATGAAGGGGACAGGGTAAAGCTACTAGCGATACCTAGCAGCATGTGCTGGCTTGTGTTCGAGGAAGGAAGAAGGTGGTGATGAACAGAATTTATGCAGCGCCTGCATTGTTAACGGGCCCTTGTTGTTTGGAGGAGCTTTGCATTTTAACATTACCCGATTCTCGTAATTTATACAATGTTCACCTATGTTATTACCTGTGACAAGCCCGCATGTTAAGTTTTAGCATTTAACCCCACTACCGGTGTAAAGCTTCAACTGCGGCTAAAGCGTGTTCAATGGGAATTATAGTACAAACATTTACGCGATGCTTCATCTCAAACATATTACGTTTTGCTGTACTATCTACCACGCGCAATGACTTATTAAGTTTAAAATACCTACAATTAAATATTTAAAATTAAATTTATAAATTGTTAATAATAATTTGACGGACAAAGCAAGGTAAATTCAATCAACTTTGACGATGTATCTAGCTGCCCACCGTCGCAGAAGTAAACAAAACAAGCCCATGAGTTTGCGATAGAAAGTATCTTTTTATCTCCAAAAAAGTGACAAGGTCGATTATTTATTAAAAGAGCCTGGTATAAATAAAACAAATAGGTACTAGAGCCGGTAAACAAATTTACAACACTCGTGGAAAAAGGGCTGTAAACACTCGGCAGAGTCTCGTAGTTAAAACCCTCATGCTACACTTGGTGTAAATCTGATTACCGGCCCTACTACCTATTTTGTAATATGTACATTATATTCATTTTGAGAAAATGAGGTTTCAAGTTGGACATAGCCCATTTACACTATGTTTGTCCTTTGTTTTGTGGGATTCATATCTCAAGAAATACACAGAAACAAACGATCATTGTTTATAACTAAACCTGAAGGGCGATGAATTTAAACACTCTCGAGTTTGCGAAGTTAAAATAAAACCCAGGTCGTATCACGCTTCCTAGTGACAACTGAATAAAAAGGCATAGTTTTCTAAAATTTGGTTTGAAATAACGACATTTTTCACTGAATCGTGTTTTTGTGTCATTAAAATATTTTATTGACCAATGAATTGCGAAAGTTAAAAGGAACGTCATGGGCCACCCCCGCACAATACTTCAGTCTCCTTGACGTGAAGGTGCTGTCATTCAAAGTAACACTGAATAAAATTAATTCTGATTTTGACCATTTCCCGAGAAACTGAAAACACACTTTGTATATGTGGAATTCGATATAAATCCAGGTGGCCTGAAGTTGTTTGAACTTTGTCTCAGAAAGTGTTCATTCAGGCTATTTGGAAATTGAAAAGTTTTGTTCGCGTGAGTTTCGTTTGTGGATTATTATGACCGGGGATTGTTTACGTTTGACTTGGGTAAAACGATGAAAGCAGACGATCACATATTGCGAATAAACAAATTGAACATGGAATAAAAAGTATGACAAGGATATCATTGTTCAATTTTATTTTGAAAGTCTTTTTAAAATGGTGAGATAAGTATTAATTACTTTTCAAGTTGAAACAATATGAGCGTGCAAAGGTTCTTTTTTCCGTTCATCCTGTTCAACGTAATCTTTAAAACAGATATTGAGGGCACGGTTAGGTCGGGCCTAAATGCTTTTTACCGGTTCATTGTGTTATGAAAAAAAAACGAGATACTTTTGCCAATCATTTAGCCTGAAAATGCAAGAACTGAAAACAGGTTTAATTATACAGCAATAATTAACATCCCGAGGTCTTATAAACGGTCCGAGACGATTTCGGGGACCACTAATAACACAAAGGGGTTTTAATCATTTCTGGTAGGCCACTAATAGTACCATAATGCCCACGAAAGTCATGTTATTACTAGTATTACCACTAATAGGGAAGGACAATCAAGTAATCTCAAAATAACTGCAAGACAACAGTTTAATCAAATCCGAGAATTATTCAACATACTTGTGCTTTAGTCAAAAAATATACTGACGTTATAATGTGAATAGAAAATAAACAATTAACTTAAGAGTCTGGACGTTCAATATTCATGAGATTTGACATTTACGTTTTACAGTTTCTTAAAAACCAAGTACGAAATAACTTAAGCAAAAATCCAACATCGTAGTTTGGCTACTTTAGAAAACATAACGATCCATATATCTGTACACACGATTTGCCTCCTCAGGTTCCAGTAGAGAGGTTTAAACCTCTTTTTTGACATCGGGGGGTATTTGTATTAAATGAAATCTTTCCGCTTCCGATCGCCTCATTATAAAAACCGAACCCAAACACTGACAATAGTCACAAATACTATCAGATTTCCGACAATTCAATCACATTTTGCTGTTATAAATTAAAAAGTCGAATAATTAAATGAAACAGCTGAAGAAAAATAAAATTAAGAGCAAATATCGTCCCCTGAGTTCCAATGTGTTCTTTGTGCCAGCAGACAAATAGAACACATTGGAACTCGGGGGTACTAAATGTAAACAAAATAATGTTTACTCGTTTTATTAACGATCCAAGGAAAGTAAATATATCTGTTTTCTTTTGCGTTTGTTAAAACAAACCTGTTATTCACGAATTTGGCCCCATTGGTTACGGAGCGTAAGAGACGAGTTCACAAATTTTCTCAACTATGTTTCTATTGTGTTTCAAACGGGAGAACAACGTTATCTCCGTCAACATTATGATATATGGAGATTTAATACCTGGATGTCTCATTTAAACATAAGTTTTCATAAATTATCATCAAAATCTTCCTCCTGTATCTGAAGAATGTGCAGGGCATTTATTGAGACTTTTCTTTTACTTTTTCAGTATAATTTATTTATCCAGTTCCACCCAAGCAAGACAAGGTTTACCTTTATCCGTAAGTAGTTTTATTTTATTTGACAGCTTTATGGTGTATATTACAAAAGCATCGTTGTTGTTTTTGCTACAGTAAAGCTATTACACTCACCTGTTTTAAACCTTAGCTGTTGCTTTTGGCAACGTTACCAATTTGTCTCACACTTTCACTCGTCTGCTGAACATAACCCTTAAATGTTTGAAGCAGATGGCTTACTAGAACCCTCCGTCCTGGTGTTTGACTACCTTTCAATTTGGGAATAATGTCGCCCGAACGATACAAATTGAGAATGTGGATAATATTGTTCAGTTATAAGAACAACGGAAATATCTTATTTAAGTGAGTCACGCGTTTTTTAATATATCTACAAACTTACACCAGCACAAAAATATGTAACACACAAGCGGCACATCCTATAGTTTTAACTATGCAACATACCTTTTTTTATTCGGTGGACTATGGCATCCTTGAATTTAACCCTTTACTCAACGTAACGGCCAAAACTGGCCAGCGCAATTCTCAAAAATTGCAAATTAATTTTCATTATTTTTTCATTTTTTGTCTCAAAAACATAGGTTATGACACCTCGCTGGAACGAGACAAAAAAAAAATGAGCTATTCAAGATTTTCTTTCCAAGTGTCGTCTGCTTTTAATGTTAGGTGAAGGGATAACAGCCCAATACAGAGAACAACGAGAGAGGTTAAAAATCATGGCCTACAAAATGCTGATAAATAAAGATTATTACCATTATGTGGATGTGCAAAATATATACTCGAGTCGAGCTCCGGGTCGAAGACGAGTCGTGATCTACTCTTAGAACCCGGAGCGAGACTCGGATACATATGTTTGTACATCCACATAATGGTAATAATCATTTTATCTTACAATGTACTGAACAAAAAGAAAAAAAATGGAACTCATGCAAAACGAACGTGCTTGTATCCGACCCCCTGATACAAACATTTGTATCAGGGGGTCGGATACACGACCGTTGCGGAGTTAATCCGACCCCCTGATACAAACATTTGTATCAGGGGGTCGGATACACGACCGTTGCGGAGTTAATACAGACAAAATATATGTTGATTGTAAGAGAAAATATAACTAACTGCCTTCATCTGATTTAATATTAAAAGGTCCTAATTTCGATACCCATCCCCATGACGAAATCCCTGCACCATAAACAAAATGTACAAGTCATTTTTTTTCAGTTTCATTAAAACAGAGAGTTCGTCCAGCACGGTCCAATAAGAAGAACAAACAGTGATGGTTTGAATTTGAAAAAAGTCAAGAAACACAATTATTGGGGTTTTAAGTGACCCGTGTTTGCCTCTACTGTGGAATTTATGTACTAGCAACACCATGTCTAAGGTGGTTCCCAGGGGAGTTTTTTCAGGACAATTGTCGCTGTATGTTTTTATCAGTGAAAAACGTTTAAAAAACCCAATGCATTTCGGTCATAGAGAGTGTGTAACTGCCTCATTGGAGACGAATTTGCTGGCGTCTGCCTACAAGATTTATCTGGCTCTTCTCCGGGTTGTGCGGTGGAGGAGGGTTTAGTTAGAGAAGTGGTCTGATCCGCTGATATCACCGGGAATGGCATCGAATATTGACAAACTAGGTGATGAACAATTTGTGGAGCTTTGATAATAACAAAGCCAGCCAATTTTTACTCAGTCATATTTCACACTTGACCTTTCATTTATTACTCTTGCCTCCTTTTCGCCTGATGGGTACCTAGATATAATACAGTCTGTGGGAAATGAAGATTTACATTTTCTGGGATTTAAATTCGTAAAATTGTCTCATACAGACTTAACTCTTATATAAACTGTTATATAAACGTCATGCCATTAAGTTACAAACAATGATATTTCGGTGTCGTTTATTAAAAAAAACATCTCCAGTAATGAAATTTAAAAAATAATGAATTAGCCAATTGTTTCCTCTACATCAAACTCAATGTAATCATTTCGGAGATGATGAACAATGTCTTTTAGAACTCCGAAGAAATCTTATAAGAAAAGTTAAGACAAGTTTTCTTACACATTTTCTCTCACATGTATTTTCTGTCATTGCGGTATTGATGTTTGCGAAAAAACAGTGGAGCGGGTAATTTCTCGTAGCCCAACATTTCTTCCCCTGAGTTTTAATGTGTTCTATGTACAAGTAGGCACATAGAGCACACTGGAACTAAGGGGACGATTTTGCACTGGAAGATTACGCCTCTCTTCCCAAATACTCACTGCTTCTGTTTCGGGCTCCAAGCTCTAAGTAAAATGTACACTGGTAGACGGTCATCTATGGCACCTGATATGTACATCTAGAACCATTTTGATTTTTTACCAAAAAATAAATAACAGGGCCTGAGTTTCAACTTTAACACGGTAATTTGGACGTGCAGCACGACAAGTCAATTTCTGAAGGTTAAATTCATTACGCGATTAGAATAGATGCTTACTGAAAGGTTAACGTTACACACGAGTCTTAACATGTACAGTCTAACAGGGATTTCCCGATCTCCTGAAACAATTGACTTTTATCTCAGTTCGGCTGAATTTTATGTTTTTACATTTCTTTGGAGTTCTAGACGACATTGTTCATCATCTTCGAAATGATTACATTTTTCAACATAGTTCTGTTTCCTTGATGGAAATAAGATTCAGCGAACAGTCAAATGCAATATCAAATTTACCTTGATTCAAATTGTATTATTGCATATAACTAGAGCAGTTGAAGTGAAAAAAGGAAGCAACTCATAGTTATGCGCGTATCCTCGAGAATCATAGCAACAGTATAAACAATGTGTTGTTTTCTGAACTCTTTTCCAGTGCATTTCAGATATTTACAAAAGATTTCATACATAATTACTTTGCAACACCATTGTGCGAGATTGAAGAGAGTCTGAAAAAGATAATCGACTTCCTTTCCTGCACATTCTCGATGTGTTCAAGTTTTAACTTCAGTTGTAAAAATAGAACTTCTATTTGGTATTCAGATTGAGTTCATCTGATCACCAGTAAAAACGGCTGATGATGCTTCGTCGCCATCTTTTGGTCCAGCCATATAGATCCTTTTATATATACCATACACTGATTTAATTTCGGCATATTTTTCTTTGACATAAAAATAATTTGTCTCTGACTTTTTGAAAGAAGCAAGGTGAAAAATAATAGCAGTTTTTATCTGATGCCAAAGGGGAATATGTTACCCACAGTTCTATTTCGTTACATCAGCAGAATCATGTGTGGTGGGCTTCATATGGGGTTCAATTCTAATTCCCAATGGAGGAATATGTTTCTAGTGTCTATTAAAAAAACAACATTTTGAGGGTCGGCGACACAATTATAAGCAGGATTCGATGGATCAGCCAACAGTTTGGAAACATATTGATGCGATAGTTTAATTCTGCACTTTTCACGAGAAGGCTCCACAGCCTCAAGGAACATCAAATCTATTGGTGATGCTCTAAAAGCGCCCAGGCTAATTCTAATACAACTGTTATGAATTGCATTAAGTGTTTCATGACGTTCTCACTATTCCGTAAAGCACACAACTGTAATCAAATTTTGTATCTAACAAGTGATCTATAGTGACGAAGTAGATTTTTGGTGAGCACCTCAGTCGGTGCTACCAACTACTTTCAGGAGTTTAAGTGCCCTTTTACATCTCACTCTTAGTTGTTTAACCCTTTACCTAACATGAAAAGCAGACGACACTTGCAAAAAAAATTCTTGAATAACTAATTTTTTTCATTTTTTGTCTCAAAAACATAGGTTATGACCCCTCGTTGGAACGAGCTCGACGAGCTCGTTCCAACGAGGGGTCATAACCTATGTTTTTGAGACAAAAAATGAAAAAATAATGAAAATTAATTGGCGATTTTTGAGAATAGCGCTGGCCGGTTTTGGCCGTTACGTTGGGTAAAGGGTTAATATGAGAAGTGAAATTCAGTTTATTGTCAATCAATAAATCCAAGAATTTCACTTTCTTAACAAATTTAAGAGTACTGCCATCTATTTTCAATTCTGAACCAGTGTGGTGCCTTCAGAACTTGCAGAAATGACCACAATTCGATTTGGTGTTCGAAAACTTAAAACACTTTTCTGCTGTAGCCCATTTCGGGGTTCAGTTCAAATACAACTGAAGTTCGCACTCAAAGACATTCACGCCTTTACTGCTATAGCAAATCGAAAAGTCATCAATACACAATTAAGAATCTACCATATTTTTAATTGCGTCAATCATGCCATTGTTTTTCACGGAAAACATGGTAACAGATAGTACACTGCCATGAGGTACACCTAATCATTGCTGGTGTATATCAGATAATGTTAACTCAACACGAACTTGAAATTGACGAGCTTCTTCATACTTCAACTTTGTGTCACGTGTCTTCTCCCGATCAAAGAAGTGGCGACGGCATGTTCTTTCCTGGCAAAGGTATTTATGTTAGATGTTTCAAGTCTAACACAATCATCCACAGTTATTCTTTGTCTTCTGAAACAACCCTGAACATTCTCAAGTACAGTGCTCGATTCCAGAAATCGGACAAGTGGATGATTCATCATCCTCCCCGTGGTTTTGCAAGGCAAATTTTCAATGCAACAGGTCTGTCATTACTTAGATTGCAATGGTCTTTATCGGGCTTTGGAATAGGAATTATTGTTGTTTTTTTTAGCCAGGAAGGTGAAAATTGGCCAGTCACCCAATTGTCATTGAAACTTGAGAGTAAAAGTTCAAGCTTCAGGCAGATGTTATAAAGGTTGGTAGTGTATTTGATCGGGACCAGTGGCAGTATATTTTGCATTTTACAAAGAGTAATTTAACTCTTCCATACAGAAATGCTCATTGTAATCCTCTGAATTGTTAGAGGTAAATTTAATCCTCTGTTTTTCATGTTCTATTTTATTTTTAATGTATTCTGGATTACAATTTTCAGACAACGAATGTTGAGAAAATGTTGAGATCAATTCGTTTTGTATATCATTTTTTTTAAGTAATTAGTGTGTTGTTGTCTTCCAGGTGTTGTACATTTGATTTTGTTTGTTTACCTTTTTTAATCACATTCAAATTTTATTGATGGGAGTGTGTTTGTTAAGTTTATAAACATCCGTTTCCTAAGAAGTTTTTACTTCTGTTTTTATGAGTCGTTTAGTTTTAGCCCGATTGATACGTGGGTTGGATAAATTAACTTTTGTTGGTGATTTAGTAAATTCCCGTTCAGTTTTCTTGCGTTCCTTTATAACCTGCTTGCAGTCTTTATCGAATCATGTCTTGGTGGGTCTCAGTTGGCTTTACTAGAGTTTCGTCAAGACGCACTCTCAGATCGTCAGAGGGGTCACACTATTCAATAAAACCGGAAAATGATCACTCCCGCAAAACATCTTCGATCTCTCAATAAAAATTAAGGAAGACTGATAAACATTCGATTGTTAGATCAACTGAAATGTAAGAACCAGATGTGGGTGGGAATAAGTGTCTGAACGATCAATGAACAAGCACATGTCATATTTGGAAACAAGCTATTCTACTCTTCGCTTTGAGGTGTTTTGTACAGGAGTCACCCCAAAGAGGACTCTGTGCATTAAAATTTCCCAACAAAATGTATGGTGTTGGAAGTTGTTGAGCCGGCTGCTGGAAGTCATTCCGCTGAATGGTTTTATTGTGTAAAATGTAAATATAACATAATGTAACTGTCTTGTCTAATGTTAAGCCCACCGATACAGTCTGTAAATTTCTTTGTAAAGAAACAGAGCTGTGAATAATTTCGTTTCTGACCACATCAGACGTTGCACGAACACGAAGATCATTTTCTTTAGCCTATGCATAATATGAAGTATAACGTATAAACGCGCAATGTCCTTACGTATCAGTTTTCTGTAACAGTGTTTTCTGCAAGCAATGAGGCATAGGGTTTACATTTTAGGCATAGAAGACCCAGTTCATTAAAATTCACTCTAACACCTCGACAATCCCATTGTACTATGCTGTGCTTGGTGGTGTTATCCATATTTAGTTTGACATTTAAAGAGAGTGGACGTATGGGCGACGTAGCCACGGTAGATTTCTCTTGGGTAATTTATTCCTCGGGGACCTGTGTTGAGATTATTTCGGACGTAGTTGTTAAAGGTTTCGTCGAAGCAATCATTTTGAAATGGTTCAAACCTGTTGCAGATAACAGGGTCTTCAAGGGCCTTAGGTCTTCTGTCTGATAACTGTTCTCGTTTCTCTATTTACTTTTTTGTCATTGCTTTCCAGCCTCTGGCTAAGATTCGGAGGCTCTGGATTCGGTTTTGGTTCAGTTTGGTCATTTTCCTGTTCTGGTATGGCTTCCTTTGCGTGTTTCTCTTCTAGTTAGTGTTTATTTTGCTGACGTTGGAGTGATTGGTGGTATTTGAGTTGATATTGGTTGTAGTTGTTCGCTGTGATCTACTGTGAAGGCATGTATACTACTCAAAGTTTGTTAAGCACCACATATTTGACACATCATTGTGAAATTTTCTTGTGACATTGCGATATTTTTGGTGGATATGATTGAGGAAGGCATTGAGATGGTCCCCAGTGTTTACATTAGCTCTCTTGGCAGGCAGACTGTTCGTGACAGTCACGGAAAGCATTTACCCCTTGATTTTCATGATGTTTTCGTGTACCGTCTACATGTACATGAGATTTGTAGGGTATTCAGTCTTCATATCAACACAAACCCTTGTGATTTAATGACTGAATATGGCGAATGCAAATGTAAGAAGACATTTGTCTTAAGCAGAAATGTGGCGGGCTGTAGGGATGGTGGAACAAGGGGCAACCCATCGTCAGGTTGGTGAAGCCCTTGGTGTGCACCATACGGTGATAACCAGAGCCTGGGCAAAATTTCAGCAGTATGGCCCACCAGTCAGACGACATGGTGGTGGCAGAGGCAGGGCAAAATCTGCATTTGAAGACCGTTTTTTGATCATTCCTTCCCGTAGGAACAGCTTTGCCACAGCATCCCAGCTTCGCAGTGACCTTCAGAATGCATCCGTGGTAAATGTTTTGACGCAGACTATCCGGGCAAGGTTGCAAGAAGGTGGTCTCCACTCGAGAAGACCATGTATTCGCATTAATCTGTCCTAGAACCACCGCCGATACGAATATCAATGAGCCATGGATCACGTTGGGTGGACCGGAGAAGATTGGCGACCTGTCAAGGTACTGCATAGACAACACAGACAGGCGTTCAAGGGTATGGAGAAGACCAGGAGAGCAATGATTCCGTGCATCCAACATTACTATGCATGACCGCTATGGTTGAGGGTCAATAATGGTCTGGGGCAGAATCAGCTGGGATGGACGTACAGAGCTATGTGTCCTTGATCGTGGTACATTGACTGCACGTCGGTATATTGATGAGATCCTGGATGTCCACGTCAGAATGTATGCAGGTGCAGTGGGTCATAGATTCATTCTGATGAACGATAATACCCGTCCTCATGTTGTCCATGTTGTTCAGGGGTACTGACAGAGGGAGGGGATTGGGCGTTTGGACTGGCCAGCAAGATCCCTTGGCCTCCGTCCAATCGAACATGTCTGGAATGAGTTGCAGCTTGCAATTTCAGCCCGCCCAGTCCAACCAACAAGTGTCAGTAGCTTGGTGCCATACTGGTCCAAGAATGGAACAACATCCCACAAAGGACCATCTGAAACCTGATTGGGACCATAAGAATGCGTTGTATAATTAACAAAAATGGGTCTCATACTCGATATTGAACCCATACCAGTTCGCTCCGTCAACTTTTTGGCAAATTTGTAGAATGTTCTCTTTTACCAATAATATCCATTTTCCATGGTTTTCGTATTCAAAAGCTAAAAATAATGTCAAACACAAACAATATCTTAATTTCTGTCCTTAAATCATTAAAGATATAATTAGATAAAAATATATATACACTTTTCATAACAATATTCCAATTAAACCGTAAAACAGGGTTGTTGGATATACTTGGTGCTTAGGAAACTTTGAGTAGTATAATAAGAAAGGTATTGTGCCTTTGAGCCCAGTACATTGAGTCTGGCATTCTACTTATTTTGTTGGTTTCGAAACGAAAGCGCGCGTGCACACACACACACCCAATACTGGGAGTTGAAAATGCCATCCCGCAAGAAAAGATTCTAGTGTAATCGAAATTTCATGAGTCTCTTTTAGACTTTTGTAATCCCAAAGTCATGCTGTAGCACGGCGGGTGACCCAGTATCCAAAAGTCAAGTACTAGCTGCCTATACAGACGGTCAAAACGTGGGTTGAAATCACTTACATAGTAATTTGACTAGTGTCTGTAGTATTTCTTGATTGTGTGTTAACGTACCTTCTATAATCACAACGTTAGTCGATGGTGGAAATGCGTCTTCAAAGGGAAACAACGTTCACGGATGAAATTAGGAAAAAAACGTGAATCTTTTTGGATCACTACGCTTCAAACCGTCTGGCCATTTGGTATGAACATATCAGAGGGAGAATGCGAAATGAGGTCCATCATTCCGTTCATTTTAACATACAACTGAATGAATATCGAAATTGCAAAAAAGTTAAAAAATGAATTCAATTTAACCAACTCTAAACTAAATGAACCTTTGAATCTTCGACCTGTCATCGCCTATAAGAAAAATAAAAGCTTGCGTAACATCCCTGTAAGGACAAAATTAGAGCCCAGTAATGAATAACATCAATTATTGCCTGTCAGTTTAACCAGTTCCTAAGCACATCACTTAGTTGATATTAGTTTTATGTATTTTTGTCATGCTTGAAACCCTTCAAGGTTCAGTAAATGAAAACAACCTTAAGACGGCATATTACAAGAAAAAAATGTTTCGGTAGGAAATGTCTGTGCCAGTGCGAATGTTTAACCTTAAACACACACAGGCGAGTGCCAGAGTTCATATATGCACTCAAAACAAAATATTACTTATTATTTATTTATTATTATTATTATTATTATTATTATTATTATTATTATTATTATTATTATTATTATTCATTTTTTAATTTTCATTATATTTTATTTTTAATTTTTTTATAATTTTCACTCAATGTAGATTTGCTGAAGGTAAGACAGACAATTTCTACGTTATGTAAAGTGTTTCCCGTCATAAACCTCCGTTATGGGATACTCATTTCAATTGATAACATTCGTGAGGCATCATAATCTTTGGCGCTGTTTATTATTGATTCCCCCTATCTTAAATGTAGGTTATAAACCGAGTGACAATTTTTAAGTGAATTAAAGTCGCGAGTGCGAAGCACGAGTGTGTTTAATTCACTTAAAGACTGTCACAAGGTTTTTAACTCATTTATAACACCCCAAACGTCCCGAGGAACGTCATGAGTAATCTCTGGATATTTTTCATTGTTTGAAAATCCTTCAGTCATATCATTTATGATTGCGACTTCGTGTATAAATAATAACCCTTTAACGAAACCGAAATTTACTTATATATACACATATAAATATTGAATTTTGTGACGACGATTTTGCGGACATTGGTGCTTTTTCTATTGATCATGGCATTGGATCTCTTGATCGTATTGCCACCCAGGAACTGTTGTTTACAAAAGACAAAGAGGAGACAAGTCAACAAAATAGATTTGCCGCACCCGCCACGGCCAAGGAGCTGCATGAGAAATACCAACTTAGTGTCCCACAAAACACACGGTATGTGAATTCGTGGGCTTTACGAGTTTGGAGGGACTGGGCAACATGCAGAAATGGAAAAGGAGAAACATTTTCGGAATCATTTTTTCCCCCTGCAATTTTTGGTGTTTATTTTTCAGAAACCAGTTCATTTCCGGTTTTACATCAACCAACGTGCTGAAATATGTGACCTCAAACACCATTAAATACAAAGGGTTCAACACACTTCCAACGCACCAGGTCAGTCTACAGTTGTTCTCCAAGTGGTCCATTGTTAAAGGTGTGAAATGAACCTCTATTGTTCGTTTTCGCTGTTGCTCTGTAGCTCTTTGTTTCCAGTTACAGCCGAATGAATAACAAACGGCTTTACTTATAAAAATATTTAAGTGGAGAAAGTCTCAACTTAAAGATGTTTACAGAACTTTTAGACGACTAAATCCGTGGATTTCATTGGTCGAGGGACGTTTGGGGTGTTATAATATATTTTATAAAACCATTTTTCATGTTATTTTCACACACAAACCGCTCCCTGATTGGTTAAACTTGAATGAAAGCCAATCAATAAGGCTTTATTAAGTCAGTAAAGCAAACCACTCTCTCATTGATGACATTGTAATGAAAGCCAGTCAATAAGGCTTCATCTTATTGTTTGGACGGCACAAACTCAGTTGAAAAAAAAAACAAACTTAGGACATCTGAGATTGAAAAGAATTATCAAGATGAGTGACACTTGTCAGCTTGTCACCGTTTTATTATGTACTGAGCTGCGAAAAAACCTCAGGCTACACCTGCATATATACCATCCATGCCCCCCCCCCCCCCCCGAAGTCGCACTCTGAAGTCAGAGGTGTGATGATCCTTATTTCTTCTTTCATCCAGATGAGTTATATACAGTGCATAGAGGTGCTGATCGGACGTGTCTGTTAAAGCTCCTTACTGAACACACTGAACACATCTCACAGCTTGGATATTAACAAAGCCTATTGTTCTCTGTACCACTTCTGTGCACTCTTGTGTAATTTTGTAAGTGTTTATCTTTAACTCTATCTGTTTTCTGAGACCTCGGACACCATGGATGTTACGGTAGTAACAACCAGTGCGGAGATCCATAATGATGGGAAATCGGCAGACAGTAACGCAACGGAAACGATACCGCGACGCCAACATTCACCACTGACAGTGGTGTATCGTTCACCGACAAGGTAAGAGCCCTTTCTAAACAACCTCATAAGGATAATACGACCAAACACCAGGCGAATAAACAAAAGCATAAACCGCTGCAAAACCCTTGCGTAGTCGTCACAAGGGTTCCCACAAAGATTAATGATGGGGATAATGATGGGGCAGACTAATATCTAAGGCTACAGGCTACAGGCAACCGTACGTGAAAAATTAAAGTAAAATGCCCCAATAGGGCCACAAAACTAAACTTCATTAACAAAGGTGTTTGTATAAACGGACAAAAATATGAGACTGAGGAGTATCGTGTTTTGCCTCAGCCCACACAGTGTCATAAATGCTAGAAATTTGGCCATATGTCGAACAGGTGAAAATGAGAGTTGTGTTGCATGAAATGCGGCGAAAAACATTTAACAAAGTCATGCAAGGTTTCAACACTGAAATGCCCAAATTGTAACGGGCAACACCCAGGCAATTATTGGGGGTGTCCTCACTACAAAAAAGTTAAAACCGACATAGAACTCAAAACTATGAATGTCAACAGGTAGAAATCTCAACCTCTCCGCATTCGATGTGCAGCCTAGTGGCTGGTTCAATTTTTAAAATAATGAACAAACACTTCGACGTCAGTCTTTCCGACATATGTAAAGAGGTTGGGAAACCAGCATCCAAGCTATATCGAACTCAAATCTGTTCCTCGCTAATAGAAGCCGCCATAAATACAATATAAATCACACCCATAACAAGTTAACTAGTACAATTACGTAAGGTACTGACCAATTATGGATCTATCTAGGCAGTGATCACCTGCCGGCTCACGCCACTCTGAAATGTAATACTGGTCCCGCAAGGTATCCTCCCGTGAATAGGAGGAACCTATCAAAAATTGACTGGAACCTCTTCAGAAACATTATCGAAGTAAAAATAAAGGCAAATGACCCCTCAAATGCTCATGAACTAGAAAAAGCCTGCACCCACCTTAACGAGGTTATCAACAGTACACTAGATGAAATTTGTCCCAAGCAAACAGTAAAGAAGCGGATAAACAGAATAACCCAAACAACTCTTCAAATAATCAAACAAAAAAGAAAAGCCTTCCGGGCTTACCAATCAGAGAATGATCAAATGAAAAGAGCAGAACTTAAAACCGCGTATAATCGCCTACATGGGGAAGTAAAAAAGGCCATATCTAACGACAATCGCGTGAGATGGGAAAAAGCAACCGAAAACCTAAATGGGCTGAGAGAACCTAAGAGGTTCTGGGATACATTTAAAACTCTTACTGGCCAAAAGAGCAAAATTGCCAATAATAATGCGCTGAAGACTAGCGACGGAACTATGGCCATAGACGACAAGGCAAAGGCCAGTGCTTTTGCCGAACTTCTAAAGAAGGCGCATCGTCCACAAGAAGGGAACTGATATGACAACGATTTTAAGGTAAAAGTAAATACATTTGTCCAAGATAACAACTCAATTATCAATGAACCGAACATCGACCAAAGGCATGAAGACGAGGACAACCATGAATTAACCGAACCAATAAGCGTAGAAGAGGTCATGGGTATAATCAGAAAATGCAGGTCATCTTCGTACCCAGGAGAAGACGAAGTCTCTTACAAAATAATGAAACAGTGCCCCAACATCTTCTACTGCAGACTTACCAAACTCCTAAACTGCTGTCTCTCCTGTGGGTACTTCCCAAAATGCTGGAAAGTGGCCACAGGAGTCATGATACCTAAACCCGACAAAGACCTTACCAATCCTTCTAACTACCGCCCAATCAGCTTGCTTAGCTGTGCTGGGAAATATTTGTGCGGATTCTCACTTCGAGACTTCGCAGCTATCTCGAATCAATCAACTTTTTCAACAAATGGCAAAGAGCGTATAGGAGTCAGAAAGAGGGAATCGAACACGTATATAGACTGGTCGATTATATGAAAACAGCATTTAGTCAAAACGAAATCGGAACCGCGCTTTTCTTGGATGTAGAAAAAGCGTTCGACTCGGTATGGCACAATGACGTGATATATAAACTAGCGAAAATGGGATTACCCACTAAAATTCTAAGGATCATATCATCATTTTTAACTGACCGAAAAATCAAGGTGAGGGTTAATCGCGAGGTGTCAGAGGAAGTAATACTCGAAGCGCGAACACCACAAGGGTCGGTTCTTAGCCCGCTTCTTTTCATGATATATGTGAATGATATAGAAAAAGTAGGGAAAAACTTTGTTGAACTATCGCAGTTCTCAGACGACAAAGGCATTTGGACAGCCAGCAAGTCCAGAAACATAATTAAAAATCGTCTACAGGATACCTACAGGATACCATTCGCGATCTTGAGAGCTGGTGCGCCCTGTGGCGCATCAAACTCAATGCCGCCAAAACTCAAAAAGTTACGTTCTTCAAAAAGCAAAGGAAAAAACCAGTCCCGAGTATCGATCTCCAGTTGTACGGTCACAAACTAGAAGCAAACAAAGAGGCCAAATTTTTGGGATTTATCCTAGATATCAATCTCAGTCTAAACAGTCACGTAAACTCCATTACGGTTAGAGCTACTAAACCTATCAATTTTCTCAAGATGATCAGAGGTAGAAATTAGGGAGCAAACAAAGATGTGCTTCTCAAGCTCTACAAAACATTTATACATCCGGTACTAGAATACGGTGCCATAATAACAAGCGACCTAAGCAAAACCAACATTCAGAAGCTACAGAGGGTTCAAAATTATGCTCTGCGAGTGGCACTATGCAAACCGAAATGGACACCGATAAAGGAACTTCACGACCTAGCAAAAATAGAAACTATTGATACGCGATTAAAAAACCCACAAAACAAAACCCTCAACAGACTCCAAGATAGTGAATTAATGGTTGAGCTGAACGAACACCGATCCCTTAACAGAAAAACAAAATAAGTTTCCAGAAAATAAAAAAAAAAAATAAATAAAATAAAATGAAATAAAAATTATACAATATAACTAAATCGCGTGGAGTCAGTGAGGATTGCCTCGCTACTCATTTGGGAACTTTAGGACAGAGTCTGTGAGGACTGCCTCGCAACTCTGCTGAAGCGCGATTGAAATGAGTTTAATAAGATCTATATAACAAAACCCTCCACATACTCCAGGATAGTAAATCAATGGTGAAGTTGAACGAAAACCGAACCCTAAACAGAAAAACAAAATAATCCACAGTAAATTGAAATTACTCAATAGTATTAAACTGCGTGGAGTCAGTGAGGATTGCCTCGCTACTCATTGAGATCTTTAGGATTGAGACTGTGAGGATTGCCTCGCAACTCTGCGTGTGGGGAGTGGGCTCAGAAGAAACACACCCCCTACCCCCATCCATAGCAACAATCACACAGCAGGCACAATATACAATAGCGGATACCTATCTTTCTCTCTACCTATAACTTTTCTAATTGAACATTCTCAAATTTCCTTGCAACACTCTTATCAAGAAGACGCATGGAAATGGTAGACAAAGCATAGGAGGAATTGATGCAACCTACCTTTCTGCAACATATACAAGAAACCACCAAACATTAGGCAAGGATTGAAACAAGCTTGTCTGGCTGGAACAAGTGTACATTTTATATAAATGAACATTTGAATAAAGATTTAACAGCCCTTTTAAGGGCTTGAGGTGTGTGTCAGTGAGAGAGTGTTTTTTTTGTGGGGGGGGGGGGGGTGGAGGAGATCATTTGGAATTCCCGAAGGATAACCAGATACCTCAAAATTACATACGGCATCCTCTCTCCCGGAAGGCTTGATGGATGACTCCCGGTTTTTCAAAACTAAACTGTTGGAGCTTTCTCCACTTCTTTTTTGTAACCTCTATGGTCATATACCGGGGCCGCTACCAAACCGGCGTTGCTGTTTGGTTTTCTTTTCTCATCTTCCCTTAAACTTGCCATCGCACAACATTACATTCTGGTTCGCCACCATGGTGGGACTCAAACCTCTACCATCGCCGAACTGGAACCGAATAGAGCCCACTCTCTAATAGTTTTAAAGGCGTTGAGGGATTGAGTATTGACCATCTAACACTCCAACGTAAACTGCCGGATATTCTAACCGCGTGCATACCCCCCCCCCCCCCCTCAGACTCCATTTTGGGCAATAGGAAAGCTAGGCCTGTGTGATCCAAGGAAATAAAATAAGGTTAACCGGGTCGCAAGGGATTTGTAAATCCCACATCGTCCCTGAGCGGCTTCGGCGCGCTAAAACCTTTCATTCATTTCATTATGGATAAGTTGAAAATAATTCAATGGAACGCTCGAAGCGTTAACTGCAAAAGACCACAGATGTCCGATTACTTCACAAACGCAGATGTAATTGGTATCAGCGAAACATGGTCAAAGCCAAGTAAGACATTTTTGCTAAGTGGATTCAACATCATTAGACGAGACCGTCCCACACAACGTGGAGGTGGAGTGGCACTTCTCATAAAGCAGAATATAAAATATAAAACAATACCAAGCGATCACCTCAACGCAGAGGTGATTGCCGCTGAAATTGAACTAGATCACAAAAAAGTTGCCGTAATCTCATATTATAATGAACCGAAAAAAAACAGTTGACAGCAAAGTTTTTGAATTCTTTGTGAAAAATCACAACCACTGTGTTTTCTTGGGTGATTTCAATGCCAAACATCAGGTTTTCGGATGCAATAAAACGGAGCCAAATGGCGACGCCCTCTTCAATATCATCGAACAATTTGATCTTTTTGTATTAAATAACGAGCAACACATTACCCACATCAGTAACAACACACTCCACCAATCCGACATCCTTGACCTAATTATAATCAGTAAATCACTAACTAATCAAATGCAGGACATATTTGTGGGGGACGATGATTTAGGTAGCGACCACCTGCCTGTTCATGCTACATTACACGATTGCAGCGGACCCACAAGATACCCCATAATGAGTAGGAGGAATCTATCCAAAATTGACTGGGACCTCTTCAAAAAAATAATTCAGGTTAAAATAACAAAAACGACCCAATAAATACCTGCGAGCTCGAGCAAGCATGTACCAATCTCAGTGGAGTCATTAACAACACTCTTGATGAGATTTGTCCCAAACAGACGGTTAAACCGCGGGCCAACAGAATAACTGAAACCACACTCCAAATAATAAAACAAAAAAGAAAGGCCTTCCGTGCATACAAATCAGAAAAACTTCCAACTAAAAAGGTCGAACTTAAAGCCGTGTATAATCGCCTCCACGGCGAAGTTAAAAAAGCAATAGCAAACGACAATCGCGTGAGATGGGAAAAAGCAACGGAAAATCTGAATGGACTCGGGGAGCCTAAAAAGTTTTGAGATACTTTTAAAACCCTTACTGGACAAAAACATAAATACGCCAACAGTAAGGCTCTTAAGATCAGCGATGGAACTATGGCCCTGGATGACAAGGCGAAGGCTGGCGCCTTCGCCGAGCTCCTTAAGAAATATCATCGCCCACATGAGGTTGATAGGTTTGATGACGAGTTCAAAGAAAAAGTAAACAAATTTGTTCAAGACAACAAGACAACGTTTAACGATGCCAACTTCAGCCAAACGCCCGAGGACGGTTTTGCCCATGAACTCACGGAACCGACAAGCCAAGAAGAAGTGGCTAACACAATTAAAAAATGTAAGTCTTCTTCTTCCTCAGGAGGGGACGTGGTCTCATACAAAATCCTGAAACAATGTCCCAATACTTTTTTCGGTAGACTCGGTAGACTCACTAACCTCCTAAACTGCTGTCTCTCTAGTGGATACTTCACAAAATGTTGGAAAGTAGCTACAGGAGTCATGATACCCAAACCCGACAAGAACTTGAGCAACCCAGCTAATTACCGCCCAATCAGCCTACTGTATTGGAAAAAATTTCGAACAGATTCTCACGACTAGACTCCGCAGTTATATCGAATCAATCAGCTTTTTCAATAAGTGGCAAAGGACCTACAGAAGCCAAAGAGAGGGAATCGAGCATGTTTATAGACTGGTAGATTATATGAAAACGACGTTCAGTCAACATGAAATAGGAACCGCGCTATTACTCGACGTAGAAAAAGAGTTTGACTCTGTCTGGCACAATGGTATGAGATACAAACTAGCTAAAATGGGGCTACCTACCAAAATTCTAACGATCATATCATCATTTTTATCTGATCGAAAAATCAAAGTGAGGGTCAACCGCGAGGTGTCAGACGAGGTAAAATTCGAAGCGGGCACTCCACAGGGTTCGGTCATTAGCCCGCTTCTATTTATAATATATGTGAATGACTTTGACAAAGTAGGGAAGAACCATGTTGAACTATCTCAATTCTCAGACGACAAAGGAATGTGGACGGCCAGTAAGTCTCGAAACATAATACAAAACCGACTGCAGGATACCATCTGCGACCTGCAACACTGGTACGCTCTGTGGCGCATCACGCTAAATGCCGCGAAAACACAAAGAATCACATTCAATAAAAAGCAAAGGAAAAAAGCTGTCCCTAATATTGAGCTTGAGCTTTACGACCACAAACTTGAAACTAGTAATGAGGCAAAGTTTCTGGGATTCACCCTGGATAGCAGTCTCAATCCAAACAGTCACGTAAACTCAGTCACAGTCAAAGCCACTAAACGCATCAATTTCCTGAAAATGATTAGAGGTAAAAATTGGGGAGCCAATAAAGAAGTTCTCCTCAAGCTATACAAATCATATATACGCCCAGCACTAGAGTATGGGGCCATAATAACGAGTGACCTGAATAAAACAAACATTGGAAAACTACAACGGGTCCAAAATCATGCCTTGCGCGTGGCTCTGCGCAAGCCTACGTGGACATCGATAAAACTACTTCACGAGATAGCAAAAATAGGCACTATAGCAATGCGCTTAAAAGATCTTCAAAGCAAAACTCTAAATAGACTCCAAGACAGCGAATTAATAATTGAACTCAATGCGCATCACGTCCTCAATAGGAAAACTAAATGATTTGAGGTGTATCCATCGAAAGGGTTAAAGATTACATCATTGCGATGGGGTGAGCCAGGCACTCGGTGACAAAAATTCAGAACTGGCTGCAGGTGATACGATACGCACGAAAGCTTGCCTCTGTTACCAGTGGGAGTTGCAAACAGCGAGGAAAATCTCCACCTGCTGCCGGGTCTCCCCTCCCCGAGATATAAATTTCGGGGAAAAATGCTGGCTTCCCCATTTACATGTCACTGGTTGTCACAGACGGAAAGTTGTAAATTAAAAACCGAATTGTTCTAATGTCCAGCTCTCTATTTTTTCTACCTCCTCTATCTTATCAGACACACGACCAAAACTGAATGACAAACTATGAGGGATTGAAACAATCCTCATGCAAGATGTGCAGAAAACCTAAATAAGACCAAGGCAAGGATTGAAACAATCTTGCCAGCAAACAGCCCTTTTAAGGGCTTTTTTGTTATTTATTTAGTTTTTTTTTTGGGGGGGGTGGGGGGGTGGGGGTAGGTCATTTGGAATTCCCGAAGGATAACCAGATACATCATAATCACATACGGCATCCTATCTCCCAGAAGGCTTGATGGATGACTCCTGGTTTTTCAAAACTAAACTTCTGGAGCTTTCTCCACTCCTTTTTGTAACCGCCATGGTCATATACCGGGGCCGCTACCAAACTGGCGTTGCTGTTTGGTTTTCTTTTTTCTTCTTCCCTTAAATTTGCCATCGCACAACATTATATTCTGGCTCGCCACCATGGTGGGAATCAAACCTCTACCATCGCCAAGCTGGAACCGAATAAAGCCCACTCTCTAATAGTCTTACTGGCGTTGAGGGATTGATTATTGACGATCTATCACTCCAAGGCAAACTGCCGGGAATACTCGCCGCGTGCATACCCCCTCAGACCCCATTTGAGGCAATAGGAAGCTAGGTCTGTGTGATCCAAGTGAAATAAAATAAGGCCAACCGGGTCGCAAGGGATTTGTAAATCCCACATCGTCCCTGTGAGCCTTCGGCGCGCTAAAACCTTTCATTCATCGAAGTTGGAATCATTTTCCTCAAAATCTCTTTGAAGAAGCTAAACTAAGCGAAACGCGTCGAGACAGACGGATTATTTTCTACCTGTGCTGAAGACCATAACCAAACAAGGTATCTTCTTTAATAGGTATTATTTAGTCTTTCAATTTCATTTATTTCATTACTTTATATTTTATTTTGAGCTTAATTCATCTACATAATTTTACAGTCTGGAAGTGGCCAGGAACAATCTTTCCAGACCTATTCTTGGCTGGGCAAGGATTTATTTCAGGTGCTTCAGTGTTTCCACCACGTTGGGCTCTTAGAGCACCATTTGGCAAATCGAGATTTACTGAAACAGTTGGAGAAGAAAGCAAATGAGTTAGGTGGCTTTCTAAAGCCAGCTCTTCCCACACCACATATTTTTTCCATTTTTTTCGACAGATTAGTGTGGGATGAACCAACCAAACGTTAAATGCTTTAATTGAGCATTATAAGATAAATTTAAACCAGTTGAAGCCTAAGATAACTTTGGCTATACGACCACCTCCTGGATTCGAAAAAATAGACTCCAACAGCGCTTCGGCGCGTGCCTTGATCTGGGTTAAAAAAACACTTTAAAAATAAGTTGACAGATAATACGATTACTGCCTATGAGTCTTATATTTCGGAACTTCGCCCAGCGTTTGGAGTAAGGAAAATACAGGAGGGAGCAAACAATCTCCCATCCGTGTTGTCCTTCTACCCCAACGCGAAAAGCATAATAAGAAAAGATCAAGGCAAAGCACTTCTCCCTCTTCTTTTCCTTCTACTTCTCCTGCCTTCTCTCAGAGTAAGCTCCTTAATTTGCAAACATCTCCGGTCAATGTTGTGACTGAAGATGCTCGCAAATTGAGTAACGCTGTCTCGCCTCGTCTTGCTCTACCCCCTACTCCTCCTCCACCTTCTTTCATCGATTCTCATAGTGCTCTTACTAGAACTCCTCCTGCATTCTCTGTTTCTCCCGATGAGTGTTACCCTGGCGCCAAGTTCAAGTCATTTTCGCTCTATGTTTAAAGAACACGGGGGCCAGTCCATTCCCCCAAAAATATAATTAAATATTGGTGTGAATTCTCGAAATGATAATTCTGATCTCGTAGTTAAGCAGTTGCGGAATATGCTTAGCGATATCAGGGTCAAGTTTAGATCAGCAAAAATTTATTTCGCTGAACTAAACTTTTCGCAAAATCTCCCTCAGGCTGAGAGGAGAACCCTGAGCATCATCAACGAAACCATTCGGAAAGTGAAGGACGTTAACGTTATACCAACAATTGATGACGCGAAGTTTGTTCAGATTTAATACATTTGACCACGAGAACCGCCAATATTATGTACGATCACTGGTTGAACCATCTAGATTTAAACTAAGTAAAGGCAGAGGAAACAACCGCCTAACAGATATGGGATTAGGAACTAATGTGGTTAACCTGTCTGGTACCAATAACCTAACAACCCAATAGAAGTCTCTTTTTGATCGCGGTTTAACTTTTGTACCAGCACCGAGGCCTAAAACCGGAAATCAAACAAATATACCATCATATAACTGTAATTTTCTTATGCAAATGAAATTAGCAGACCGCTTTAGAAACTCGAGCTGTCAGAAACTTCCTTTTTCCTTTTACAGAATCATCTGGTGGGTCAGATCCCGAAATTAATGAGGCTATCAAACGAATCTTCAAAAAGGTGTTCAGCATGAACATACTCTCCGACATTGACAATTTAACAGCTGGTGAACGGAGAGCCCTCACGAAACTTCGAAAAAATAAGAAATTAGTAATTAAAGGAAGCCATAAGACAACTCAGCAATACTAAACATTATAATAAAATAGATTCACTTATTTGGCCTAGTAATGTCGAAAAATTCAATGAGATCTTACAATTTCTCCTCGACGAAGGTCACATTACCAAAAAACAATTGAATTATTTAACAGCTAAGCTCAGTGCTCAAACAATGATAATTTTACATCGTACCCAAGGTCCACAAGGACCGTTCTTCATGAACGGGTGTGTCTTAACTCCACCAGGGAGGCCAATTGTATCAGATTGTAATTCGGAATCTTATGCGATCTCGGAACTAATTGATTATCATCTGAAACCTATGGCAAATAGACATCCGAGCTACCTAAAAAAATGCACAGGACTTCCTGTCAAAAATTTCGAAATTGCAAATGTCGAAAAATGCAGTCCTGGCTACTTTGGATATTGACAGTATGTATACGAACATTGATATTGATAAAGGCGTTAAATCGGTTAAAAAAATGCATTTGAAAATTACTCGGATGCAAAACACCCGGATGAACAAATTTTGGATCTTTTAGAGCTGAGCTTAAAAGGTAATGACTTTCAATTCAATGGAGAATATATTGTACAAATAATGGGTTGTCCTATGGGTAAAAGATTCAGTCCTAATTTTGCAAGCATCTATGTAGTGGAATGGGAGGAAAATGCCTTACGCAAATGTGCAAAGCATCCTCTCGTATATCTCAAGTATTTAGATGACATTTTTATTATTTGGGAACATTCAAAAGAAGATTTTGATGAATTTTTAGAAATTTTGAACAAACGTTCTGTTGATTTTCTCGATGTGACCGTGTATAAAGGCAAGCGATTTCAGGCATCCGGTCATTTAGATTATAAAGTATATTTTTAACCAACTGATTCACTTCAATTGTTGCACACAAAATCATTTCATCCCCAGCTTACATTTAAAGGTATCATCAAAGCACAGCTCAGTCGTTTCCACGGCATTTCAAGTGATAAGGTAAATTTCAATGAGGCTTGTTCTACTCTGTTTGGCGCCCTTAGATCGAGAGGATACTCACTGCGCTTTTTGCGTACATTGAAATCTCAAACTCTGAACAAGCTCGAAAGTCCAGCTGAAACTAATGATTTCGAACCACTGAAGATAGAACACAACAGACCGTTGCAGAAAAGTAGTGGCGCAGTATTTAATTGCAACAAACCTCGTTGTAGACTGCATACTTTTATACCTGTTCAGAAAGAGGAACTTTCCTCGGAACAAACGGAAAATCATTATCAGATCCGTACCCCCCCCCCCCCCTCCCCATTGTGATTCACAAAACATTATTTACCTTATCACATGTATGCGCTGTCGGAAACAGTATGTTGGTCGAAGTCAAAATCCCTTCCGAGAACGTGCTACTAGACACAAACAGGATATAAAACATAATGCTGATGCCCCAGTAGCACAACATTTTAACCTTCCTGGCCATTCTTTGGACAATTTCGAAATCCATCCTATTGAACACCCACCAATGGAAGACACATTAGAAGAAACGGATGAATTTAAAAAAAAAAAACGTGAAGCTTTTTGGATCAATACTCTTCAAACCCTCTGGCCATTTGGTATGAACATATCAGAGGGAGAATGCGAAAGGAGGTCCATCATTTCACTTTAACATACAACAGAATGAATATCGAAATAGCAAAAATGTTAAAAGATGAATTCAATTTAACCAATGCTAAATTAAATGAACCTTTGAATCTTCGACCTGTCATCGCCTATAAGAAAAACAAAAGCTTGCGTAACATCCTCGTAATGACTAAATTAGAGCCCATCAATGAATAACATCAATTATTGCCAGTCAGTTTAACCAGTTCCTAAGCTCATCACTTGGTTTAAATCAATTTTATGTAATTTTTTGTCTTGTTTGAAACCCACCAGGGTTCAGTAAATGAAAACAATTTTTCGGCGGCATATTAAAAGGAAAAAACGTTTCAGTAGAAAATGTCTGTGCCAGTGCGATTTTTTAACCTCAAACACACACACACACACACACACACACACACACACACACAAACACAAACACACACAAGTGCGAGTTGAAAATGCCACCCTGCAAGAAATGAAAGTGATAATGTTGTCAGAAGTCAAATGCAAGAGTGTAACGGGAAGTTGAGGGGAAAAGTAATACATGTAATGTGACCACTTTCAAAAACAAAAAATAAAATAAAATAAAGACGCCCATCCAAGTAAACATCAGTCCAACCTCAGACACAAATGACGTGATAGAATGTTTTGATGTGGTACGTCTATGGAAGGTACCACACCACACACTTATATTACGGCGGTTTGGTCCAAATTTGGACTACGTAAACATTAGTTGATGTCCCCTAGTAATAGTGTTGACAATCAGCTAGCCTTTATTTCAATCATTAACATTTACTCATTTACAGTACGGCAGCCGTGAACTTCTCACTTTTCTCGGGTGGGTAATATTTCCACGGAAGCAATAATCCTAGATTCCAAACACAACACTAATTATCAAAACATAATTAATGAAAGACCGGATACAACCCGGTGATTCATTATTTAATTGTTTAATCTTATTATTTTTATTACCCGGTAAACGCATCGGCGAACATTTCTGCACACGCGTGGATTATAACCAGTCCACGGCTATGGTACTGTAAATATCCCGAAAAAGCCTGCAGGGGTCATACATTCACTCTCATTGGCTTAAAATATCCAAACATTTCGAGAGAGTGGTCCCAAAACTCCTCTCCCACGAGGGAGGACGTTCCTCGCGTGCTCTCCCGAGCTTTTGCCAGTGGGTGTTGCATGTAGCCTTTGGTCCTTGGTGATATATAAAATCCAAATTATTACCAATCCTGGACATTCCTGGCTGCAACCCGCAAATGTACACTACTTGTTTAATAGATTGGTCCCCATCAGAACGATATATAACTCACAGCCGAAGAGTACATAAAATTTTGACTTGGTCAACCGGGTTTTGTGATCAGCAAAATATATTTACAACGATTTTATCATATGGGTCCAGTGATCTTGGGTGTGTATGATACAAGGATTGATAATAAAAGTAGTCGTCACGTGAAAGAATACTTTTTTGTCGGCTATCCGCTCGGGTTTATCGAGTGGGTGATAACTGATATTTTCATACAATGCAGTGCGTTAACAAAATACTGACTTTGCTGTACAGTTGGGTCTCGACGATAGTGCACGGCGAAGGTTTGAGATTCGATTTGATTTTGCGTACGAGCACACTAGACTAGTTATCGGCCATGCAAATCGAAAAATCCTGTACCGAAACGCTTTCGACTGCACATTCGAATTACCACCTCGAAGGTAGTGAGCTAAGGGAGGTCAGACAAGTATTTGAATGGATCTAGAAAAGCGTATTTTGAAACACCATAGCCTAAATAGCATAACAGACTGAGAAAAAAAAAACAGCAGTCTATTTTTGACGATGTTTTCCTTCTTATGGTCAGGGGAAGCATCCCAATTTAGCATCATAATTTGTTCCGCGTTTCGGCGGAATATCGGGAAAATTTTGTCTTCGGGGTACCGTTATCTCATGCTTGGTTGTGATTGAGTATGGGATCGTGGGGGTCACGCTAATTTAGTTTCTTTCGGATGAACGCTTTGTTCAGTTCAAACCAGTTTTTCACCTTGAATACATCAAGTTTCTTGACGTTGTTTATAAATTTCCAAAGCTAATATTAGCCGACATTTGATAAGGTGTACTTTCCTTCACCTCCCTAGAGTGGATAATTGCACTGTGTTTGGAACTCAGGTTTTTTCTTGGGCGCCGAAATATTTTTATCTCTGCCTTTTTCTAGGCGAGTTTTTGTCTTCAGTGACGGAGGATTATGTGTGTTGTATATAAACCACTAAAGGCAGTACATTATTGTGTTGAACTGTAAAATAGTATATTATTAACGTAATAAACGTCAAGGCACGCAGCGGCTTGTCGACACGAAAATGGTTTTGTTCCGTTTGTTGCAATAGTGGGTAGCACGAGGACCGAAACTGAGATTTAGAAGTAACGCATTGGTTCTCCAAGAGAACACATTGCCAATGATTCGGGGACGCTGTTAGGGCAAGTAGAGATAAAATATTCAAACTCATACTTCCGTTTGTGAGACAGGCGATTGCCTTCGCCCTCTATATATAGCTTGACCGATTTGAAAATAAGGAGCACGATTAATGCCCACCTTCAGAATCCGTGATAATGTGGCAGATTCTAGTGTATTCGAAATTCAATGAGCCTCTTTTGGACTTTTGTGATCCCGAAGTCCTGCTATAAGACGACAGGTGAGCCTCGTATCCTATAGCTAAGTATTAGCTACCTATACAAACAGTCAAAGCGTGGGTAGAAATCACTGCCATAGTAATTTGACTGGTGTCTGTAGCATTTCTTGATTGTGTGTTGACGTACCTTCTATAACCACAAAGTTTGTCGATGGTGGAAAATCAATACCACTCTTTATTAAATGAACAATGTTTATCTTTCTTAATTTTGTTGTTTATTGTTGTTTGTTTCGTCGTCGATTCAACCTGAGTTTTATACACAAAGGAGACGACACGTGCATTTGTTTATTTACACTTTCCTAATTTGGAAAATGAAACATCAATCACTCAACATGCTCTTGCCTTTCAGAATCGAACTTGTATGTTTTTCAATGCTTGGTTTCGATTGATTTACTTTGTGTTTTCTTTGTTAATTGTTCTTTGTTTTATTGTTTGGCAGAGTCGAAATGTGTCATATATACTAAAACTGAACATTTCAGTGACGGTCAACGTTTGATATACCTCGGTTCATTTTGCATCCCACACACGTAAAACAGGTCATGACAACACGAATGGGGTAGAGGTCGGAGGTCAACAAGTCCATCTCTATTATAGGAATAATTCGTTCAGTGTTAAACCTACGGGGACAATTTATCACCCTGCTGGGAGCTGCTACTAGGTGAATAAAGCAAATAAATTATCCAAGACTTTTATTGCTCGAATAAACGTCCATTTATGGGATAATGTTAGTTTACATGCATAGTAATCAATAGAAACCCTTCTGCTTTGGGCAAGTTAATCGACGAAACAAACAACAGAAACTTCCAGATATGAATCAAAGTAGACTGGGAAGAGGAACCTCCGTGAACTGTACTTTTTCATCTGGTCTCCTGTACACCAGACCAACCACAGAAGAAGCGATAGATAGCAGAATATAACGACAATTCGAACATATCCGAATCAGCGCCAGCGCCAGTAAAATCACGTCATAGGGACTATTTGGAATCGGATCGAATTTCCAAGATAAGCTGAACCATAGAACTGATATATATCTTCTTAAAATTGGTTGATTATAACTTTACTGCCAGCTTGCGACCAGAAGATGATGATCATAAAACTGAAAAGTGTGCGATGTTCTATTGAGAAATGTGTTTTGTTCTGGACCGAAGCAGTGTTAAAAATCGATGAAACACAATACGTGTTTGGTTGGTTGTTGGCGTTCTTCCGATACAGTCGTTATAAAAGACATTATCACAATCTTGATAAACCGGAAACAATAAGAACAAAGCCGACCAGTATAAAACTTTCTTTAAAAACAGTTCAACTAGTTTTGTGCAATGTGAGTGGAGAGAGAAGCACATACAATTTTGAATATCATTTTTATTTTAAAGCGTAATGTGTAAGCGCTGATGCCAATCCCCGGTGTTGTTTTCCCACAGCTCGTTAAGTAACAGCGGTTGAGGTACACGAGTGTTGATGCGGACATGTTTTCAAAATTGCCATTTTTATTTTTCACCTTGTGTATTGTTAGACTATGTATGTGTGCTAATACGGCAGGCAGATTATTTGTGACACATGGAACGTATCGAACAGAGGGCAGTTCACCTGATTATAACTTACCATCACCTTCTGCCGGTATTTGTGCCTCAATGTGTTATCTTGATGACCGATGTGCCACCTTTTCGTATGACACCGCTTCAAGAACATGTCGCTTGTCTGAAGTTCTCGTCGCAAATGGTATGATGTACGGACCACATGTTGGTATGTTGATAAACTAATAAGTAGTTGTTCAGTTCGAACAAATAACTTTTAGCCAGTTGTCACCCAACTCACAGCATTAGGATTACTTACAACATAGACTTTAAGCCCCACGAAGTGGATATTCTGTTTATCGGACCATTTTTGTAAATTTGCACGCGGGCGGGTGATTTTTAATTTGATTTTTGTAATAATTTATTTGCAACCTAAACCTTGTGTTCTTGGTTCGTTTTATATTTTAGTCTCATAATCTACAAAATATCATTGTGATCGTGTGTTTCGTCCTTTGAGTGCAAGAAGAGTTTGCAAAGTTGCACTCAAGGGACAAATTTATCAATTTTATTAACTTGGGTAAAATATCAGTGATAAACCATTTATTTTTTTAATTTTTTTTTAAGTTCGCATTGGTTATAAAAAAGAGAACGTGCGGCGGCCAAAATGTCAAGATGGCATGAGATACATATTTTTAACTTCTTTAGGCCTTACATTCTCATTGAATTCCAAGAAAATTCCTTGTGAAATAAATTGGAATATTTGTTTCGCATTTTCTTCATATTTGATACGAGAATAAGATGTTAGCTTATTTTTTTATTCACTACCAAAATGAATTGCCCAAAGTTCCTAGCATTAATGCAGCTGCAAATATTTCTAACTGCTTAATTTCCAACCATTTTTTTCACAGAGTCACTAACAATCCGCCAGAATGTATTTTAAGCAAATGGAATAATCACATGAACTTCATTTTACCCATCGTTGGTGTCCCAAACATTAATCTAGTCCACTTACATATTTATACCAGTAAACCCCGATCCGTCAATCGTGAGCAGAAGCCATTTAAACAAACTAGCAGTAAATTGTCCATTGTAATCTGAGTTAAATTTAATCTGCACCATGGTGCCCCTCAAATTCAGAAATTCATTCCAGCATAACGCCTTGGACAAACTTTAATCTACAAAACTTAGTAATACTATGTACTAAATACCAATAGATTCTGCTCGGTGGATCTGAAAAAGAAGATTTTAAAATAATATTACGCATATTGGACCAAGTTAAAATTCAGTCTCACTGGAATTTGAGTCGAACAAACTTGAATCTGATCGCAACCGCCTTCCTTGGATGCTGTGCGCCATATCGCACGATAATTTAAAAATAAGATTTATCACTCAAATGAGACCATGCCAAAATTATGGTTTCCAAATATTCCCTCGGGGACTTGATTTGTATTATACTACACTCAGTTAAAGTAACCCTTGGAGCACTTGTGGTATTTTCTCTGTCAGTTCAATGGAAGCAATTGGAAAAATCCATATTCTTTATTTGGGGGTAGACCATTTAATATTAAGGCTGCATGTTGCAAATATTGATTGGTCTATTCCACACATTCAATTAGCAGCCAATCTAGTTTATGAAATTATGTATCACGCCCCTGGGCCGTAAAATGGGCCTCACGGATCCAAAGGATCAAGTAAAAATCCCAAATCCCAAAGATGTGCTCAAGGACTTGATATGTACAGATTTGACTCTGACTCCTGTAATGATACTGTATAGCGTGATTCTAATGAGAGATTCTGAAGAACATTTTTGTTTTTTTAGTTTGCTAAACAAAACGATTCTGGATACTAATAGATGAATGCTCCTTGTGGTGCCCTCTGAGCATTGCACCTTCAATCGCACAAACTTGATTTAATATATGACACGAAAAATGCATATCAAATATTGTTCAATTTGGTTCAGTAGTTTTTAAAAAGTTGATAGTGTATATTTCACGCCGAACGCCGAACGACAGGGATCGGACGACGGGCGACAGACGGAATATGACCATCGAATCTCCCACTGTGCATCGCTTCCGTGAGCTAAACATTAACCGCATTTGCTGTTTGTTTATAAAACCCTAGTGAATACTGAACTGAATATGCATCCCTGACTTATCTCGTCATGAAAATCGAATTCCATAAACTTGTCTCCCCTGAGGTACATGTAATTAGATGGGAAGGGGTTGTACAGTTAAAAAGCTTGTAATTATTGAGAAAACGCATATGACATCAGACAAAAATAATGCGAAGTTTCCTTTTGTTACTTTTAATAAACGAAAACAACAGACAGCTCAAGGATGTCTGTTGTTTTTGTTTTTTAAACGTTAGAAGATGAAACTTAGCTATTTACGACAAACTGATTAGAAGGAACTAAGTAACTGCTCGCTTTGCTTGTTTGTTTAACAAATACATTTTTGCAGTAATCAGTTAAGTTTTATTCTTCCCAGTAAAAAACGACAAATATTACCTCCTAACCTATTATATTAATAGAAAGGACGGCGTCTGTATTATATGGCACGATGCGCATACTGTTGATATAATAATACAAAGAAAAGAAGAAAAAAAGTACAGGGCATCGAAAGTTAATGAAATTTCTTATTACTAAATGGATATTAAAAGACAATAACAAACGTTCAAAATGATTGGGGAAAAATTGCAGAAAGCCAATTCCTGTATTTTATTTTGCAATACACAGAGGATATGAAATGAGTGTTTTTCTCATATAATATTTATGAAACGAGTCTAAGAATTTTCCGTTTTGGCGAGCCTCTGGCGAGCCAAATCGGAAAATTCGGACGAGTTTCATAAATATTATATGAGAAAAACACTCATTTCATATTATATTTATCATATGACACACACACGCACAAATTAGCCATTTAGAATGACTGTTTAACCCATCACCTAACTTGAGTTGCAGACGGCACTTTGAAAAAAACATCCTCGTATAACTAAAAATTTTCATTTTTTTTTCCAAAACATAGGTTATGACCCCTCATTGGAACGGGCTCGTCGAGCCTTTCGTGTTAAATTCACTGACGACTGTATAACATTAGAGGAGCTAACGTTTATGTAAATGTCGTCCACTGACGAATATTCGTAGCCATGTAATAATGTACTGGCACTTATTAATCACATGGTGCTAACATGGGCTAACTGCTGTTTGACGACATACTTTTCTCAAGATTCAATTACAGATTTGGTAGTGTCCTTAATAAGGTAAGAACGTATCAGCACACATCCCCTTTTCTGGGTATTTTCGAGCGGACCCGCGAATGGAAGAAATGGGGGCGCGGTGCTTAGTAGTTAGGGTTTTGAACTTCAAACCGTGAGATCCACGATTTTATCCCCGCCCGGGTAACTGCGTTGTGTCCTTGGGCAGGGCACCTAATCCCGATTGCCCACGTGGCGGTTCGATGAGAGGTGTACAAAGGCGTACTGAACGTCGATTGTCTGTTCACGTAGTTCAAGATTTTACCCTCCCAAAGCCAGCCGTATCCCAAGAGGCAGAAGGCTGGTTGTGGGCAGGTAAACACCTGTATGACTTTTTTTCACGAAGTACAATAAGAAACAGTACAACGTAGTACAGTAAACCCATGTACTACGTGAACAGACATGGGGTGACGATTTTATCTAGTGACAGCTTAGCCCGTTAATGTTTGTATACAATCTGGGTCCCATTTGTCTGGTAGGGAAGCATGGTAAACTAAAATCAATTTAATGTATTATAATAAATGGAACAAGCTTAGAGCAGTCTGAACTCCTCGTCTCTCTTTGGTCTTGCAAAAGACACATTGACACTTTTAATGCCGCAGTTGTTGAAAAGTGGTACACTCCTACTATTATTACACACGATAGGAAATTCCGGAACGAGACAAATACACGATACGGAACATTTTCGTGTGAGAGAGTGTAAATATCGTGGGGTCGGACGTATTCCACAAGACACGGGTTTATATCGTTTACCTCTTGACCAACCAAATTTCCGTTTACATTACAGTCAAAAGATAAATGAGTATTATCATATCTAAATGTGCATGTAGACAGTAAGGTTTGATTTCGCATTTTTTTCAGTCATGGCCTCGTATATTGTTAACTGTCTATAATAATTATTATCTCCTTTACTCATCATATTCGCTTGCAGTGTTTTGTTTTTTTTAATTTTTAAATTCCTTCAAATTATGGATCTGAGATACCGATATGAAATTGGCACCTGGGGATTTTTTTTTTATCAGGAGAAACATGATCAGGAACAATTTTACGTCCTTTGTGTTCACCTTCAACCTATTTATTAGTGTTTAACGCCACATCAGCAACAAAGGATATATGTCTTGATGAAAAGTATGTACTTTAAAAGAGATCATTATCCACAAAAAAGTAATTAAAAACGGGTCGTTGAAATATAAAATGTGCGGAATAAAACGAAGGGCAGACACAGTAATGAGAAACTTTAACCTGTCGTTCAAAAAATGCCGTGTAAATCAACCTGTGATATATGATATGAATTGACGAGAATTTGAAAGGACAAAAACATTTTAAAATGTATTAAAAAGATTGATAACTTTCACGAAATAGAGAATTTGGTGGGGGCTCGTATGATAAAATAAATCTCTTAGAGATCTAACTGTAAAATACTGCCCTCTAACATGATTAAAATCAGTACAATGTAAAAGAATGTCCCTGACAACACATTCTGGCAAGAAACACACTTTGGTCGCATATTACCCTTTAACAGAAAGGAATGTGTTAATCTTGGATGACCAATATGACATCGTGTCAAAACTGCATGAACTTTTTCTACAATGGTTACTGGGCGGGTAGTGATCAAAAATATTTGGTCGGAAGCGATGGAACTTGTTATTTGTCGCTCCATCCTAATCCTTCTGTCACAAACATTTGATGTAATTATTGATATGTGGCTTGAAATCACTGAAAGGAATTTTTGGCTTGGTTAAAACCTAATTTGTTGCACTTCCTGCTCTAGTGTTACCAGAGAACCCTACATGTTCAGGTAACCAGCAAAGCACGATATCATATTGGTCAGACATGAGAGTATTCAACTTCTTACGGAGTTCCAAAGCGAGAGGTTTCTTCAACTTGGGATTCAGTAAAGCGAGCAAAGAGGAAAGAGAGTCTGAAAATATAATCGACTTCCTTTCCTGTACATTCTCGATGAGTTCAAGCTCAAGTTGCAAAGCTTCAACTTCAGCAGTGAAAACAGAACTTTTATTTGGTATTCAGATTGAGGTGATCTGATCACCAGTGACAAGGGCTGATGATACTTTGTCATCTTTAAATCCAGCTGTATAGATCCTTTAAATGCACTGTGCTTGGACTTAATTTCAGCATATTTCTGCTTAACCCTTTACCTAACCTGAAAAGCAGACGAAATTTGCAAAAATAATTCTTGAATAACTAATTTTTTTCATTTTTTGTCTCAAAAACATAGGTTATGACCCCTCGTTGGGACGAGCTCGACGAGCTCGTTCCAACGAGGGGTCATAACCTATGTTTTTGAGACAAAAAATGAAAAAAAATAATGAAAATTAATTGGTGATTTTTGAGAATAGCGCTGGCCGGTTTTGACCGTTACGTTAGGTAAAGGGTTAAACTGCAGAGAATGTGTGTCAGACTTTTTTGGTAGAAGCTAGGTCCAAAATAACTGTTGGCATTTTAAGATATCAAGGAGGAGTATATGGTTCATGTTTTTTTTATCATATCTTGTTCAATTTTGGCGGACTCCATATGCGGATTAATTTTAATTCCCATGGAGGGATATGTTTTTGGTGACGGTTAACAAATTCGGTATTTTGAGGTACTGTGACAAATAAGCCGAGTTTGCTGAATCAGAAGGAAGTTTAGAAACATTGGAGTGAAAGTTTAATTCTACGCTTCTCAAAAGAAGGCTCCTCCGCTTCAACAAGCATTGACTCTGTTGTTGATGACTACTATTTTGAATTGCATCAAGCGGTTTGAGGTATAACTTCCTCGGAGAACTGTAAACCACACAACCGTAATCTAATTTGGATCTAACAAGTGATCTATACAGATGGAGTAATGTTTTTGGTCAGCACCCCAAATCAGTGCAACCAACAACCTTCAAAAGGTTCAGAGCTCTTTTACGTTTTACCTTTAGGTGTTTTACGTGAGAAGTGAAATTCAGTTTGTTGTCAAACAACATACCTAAAAATGTTACTGCTTTGACAGCTTTACTGGTATTTCCATCCATTTTCAGTTCCGGGTCAACATGTTTTTTCCGGAGCTCAATGAAATGAAAATAATTAGTTTTGGTCTTTGAAAACTTGAAACCGTTTTCTGTAGCCCATTTCCGGATTCTGTTCAGACACAGCCGAAGTTTGCACTCGATAGCATTCATACCTTTTCTGCTATAGCAGATTTACAAATCACCAACAAACAATGAAGAATGTATCATATTCTCAATGGCGTCGATGATACTAGTGACCTTGACTGAAAAGAGGGTAACGGATAAAATACTACCCTGATGAACACCGATCTCTTGTTCGTTTGTATCAGATAGCGTAGGCCCAACACGAACCTAAAATTGGCGGCCATTTAAATAATGTTCTATACAAACAGGGATACGCCCACTCAACCCCATGTTAAAAATATTTTTTAAAATTCCATACGACCAGCAAATTCTTTCGTCCTCATTGCACCTCTGCTGGTGTTCAAGGTCTGATGAGGAAAAGTATTTACTACCATATCTGCAATGTTTGTGGTATTCAGTAAATTTATTGCCTGTATTTCCTATCGATGGCCTTCTCCAATGCAAACGGATTGATGACAGATGTTTTTTTTTTATTCTCGGCGTCTGTATAGATGATGACAAATTTCGGTCAGCTTGATATTGCTTCTCACTCCGAGTCGGAAGAAAATAATGATCGACCTTGTTTCTGTTTTTTTTTGTGTGGTGAAAATTCCATAGTAATAAAATAAATGCATTAGTGCCCCGGCTTCCACCCACCGCAGAGTCCAATAATGGGTAGAGTTACTGCTATGCAGTGAACCCACCAGGCTGACAGTATTTCAATAAATCATTTTACAAAGCACTGTAATAAAAAGTTTTCACTGCAAGCAGACAGTGCAAGTAAATCAAAATCGTATTAAAATTAATAGTTCTATCTAGAAGTCAGTGCAAATGACCATGATGGTATATGGTTAAACGAAATGACTGATTGAATGATTTCAAGTGCAGCCCGGCGTAACATCCTTTCTTGGGGCCCCCGATTGGCAAACCGAACCATTCGACAATCTGTCCACTCCCGACGTTGGGGCCAAAGCAGTGTGTTTGACATGATCTCCGAAATGGATATTTGGAGAATGCCTTAACCGAGACCACTGTGCCCTCAACAGCCAGGACTCCTTCCTCCGGAACCTTCGGAACGCACCTCACGGGAGAACAAGGTACCTGCAAGATGCTAATGGCAGGAAGAAACTACTTTGGGCGGAGATGCGTATTTGTATATTCCGCAGCAAACCAGCTCAGTTCAGCAAACCTGCTAATTGGAAACCATCACCGTCCTCTATCCGCCACCTAAGAACCCGGCTAGTAGGGGATGGGCAAACCCTAATAGGACCGTCAACCAATCCAACACCGGAGTGCACTCTTATATTTTCCTAAATTTCACCCCAAAATTTGCACCTAGAGAAAATTATTTATCATTTACCAGGAATAACATCAAAAAGTTGAACCCCACCAGCGACACTGTGTTAGCCTTTCAATCATTAACCCTAAACCAGAGCAGTGCCGTTATTCAGTGGTACAGTTTCGGAGATATCGAATTTAAATATGGCACTTATTGTATGATATGTAGAAATTAATGTGCCTAAGGAAAACAATTGTTTTCTGCATAAAGGGGATATAAGTTATATAAAATGACGGTTCAGTTGTTCGAGAGAAAGGTTGGAGGGAAATATGAAAGTCATTAACAGGGACGCCGGAAACACGGGGATAAAGGGGATCTGTCTTCCCTGTCTTCGAACCACTGGGCGGGAGAGGCAGACGATGCCCTTCAGTGGTTCGTCACTCATTTTTTTCTATGATTTATTCTCGAAGTAAATCTAAACTACATCCCAAATCCGTTCTGGGAGCTTTAAAATTAAATGTGTGGGTGTTAGGGAGGAGGTGCCCTTCCAAATGAGAGACGGGCACCTACTCCCAAACTCTCTCTTCCCTGGCATTCGGCCTTCGAGACATCTGTGCTTCGGTATGTCATAATGGGGATGCCCTTGCGAGTAAATGCCCGTTTCTAGGGGTCTGACCCCCCCCCCCCTTCCCTGAAGTGTTTTGGGCGCCCCTGTCAGTAGACTATATTTTTTTCCAAATTTGAATGAATCGATAGAAATCGGAAGGCCACACTGACTTACCATTTTCCAAAACTGCTCCCAGATCTAGACGACGAAAGTGTAATATTCCACTCTCGTGGCCGTTTCAAACTCGCCACTTGGCACACCAAAAAGAGGCTTCACATCATGAACCATGACAAGCTTTCAGGTCATCAGTCTAATCCTGTTCGCAATTCGACGTTCATACGGGTTATTTGTTTACCTTATTTTTTTATGGAGTTTTCTCACAAACTATCGTTCATTTAATGTGACGCCTCTTTACTCGCGAAGATTATTTATTTATTTGTTTATTTATTAGGGTTTAATCTCGCGAAGATACACAGATGTTCTTTTACACTCCTTTTAGAAATATTTTTATAAATAGATCTTTAATTCATATTGGAACAATCAAAATATTAACACAACTAATAGAACTACGCGGTGTAATCATAGCATAACAGATTTGGCGAGACTTCATTCAGAATGATAACGTCATTAACGATTCGATCATTCAGTTAGATCACATGTCAGTTGAAAAACATTTCTGGCGTTGATTGAAAGAAATGAATGTTTTATTTCACGTTTTCCTTTTTTTCTTTTTCATTTTTTTTTCTTTTGTTTTGTTTGCTTTTTTTGTTTGTTTTTGTTTTTGGTTTGCACACCCCGACCTATTTGTTCTTACCTTTTCCAGTGAAGTATGGTAAGAGTGCATTTAATTAGCAAATTGTAAAATAGTTTGTTACGGCAGCTATTAGCGCCATTTCGTTTTTTTTGCGTAACTTATGTTAAATTGTAATTACAATTTAGCTAAATTGCAATTACAACTTAATAAATTGTAATTACAACTTAGTTTAAATTGTAATTACAATATAACTTAAATTGTAATTACAGCTTATCTAAATTGTAATCACAATTTAGCTAAATTTTAATTACAATTTAGCTAAATTGTAATTACAACTTACTAAATTGTAATTACAGCTTAGCTTAAATTGTAATTACAATATAACTTAAATTGTAATTATAATATAACTTAAATTGTAATTACAATATAGCTTAAATTGTAATTACAACTTAATTAAATTGTAATTACAACTTAGCTAAATTGTAATTACAACTTAATAAATTGTAATTACAATTTAGCTAAATTGTAATTACAATTTAACAATTTAACATAAGTTACGCAAAAAAACGAAATGGCTCTAATACGCTGCCATAGTTTGTGACCATAGCATGATATTTTATGCTGAGTGGTAAAAGTTTGAAATGCAGTATATCTTCTTTATTTCAGCTGCCGGCAGTTGTCCACTTGAATTGGGGTATCATGTTTATCTCCGACAGAAAAATATCCTTTGTTTGATGCACGACTCAGTTCAAAGAACTAAGATTGGATCCAGTCAGTTTTGTCAAAGTCGCGGTGGAGGTCAGCTTACCTTGATCGAAAACGAGAGCATGGCCAAGTTTGTTGCGGATATTTTACTCCTCTACAATTGGGGTATGTAGTACCGCTTTCTCTAGTGGATATTTGTTATTTTGTTATCATAGATGTTATACTGCACACAAATGTCTTATAGAAAGGTTGGATGAATGTCAATAAACGACTTCGGGCAAAAAGTTTAGTTGCATATGTGCCGTGCCAGATAGCGCTACAAATCATAAATGTGTTCAAAGATGGAGTTAATTCGTTTACATTTTTTATTTCCTCGTAACTTTTGTTCGTTATTTGCACTCTGATGGTATCTTCTATTAACCCTTTACCTAACATGAAAAGCAGACGACACTTGCCAAAAAATGATTGAATAACTACTTTTTTCATTTTTTGTCTCAAAAACATAGGTTATGACCCCCTCATTGGAGCGAGCTCAACGAGCTCGTTCCAATGAGGGGTCATAACCTATGTTTTTGAGACAAATAATGAAAAAATAATAAAAATTAATTGGCGATTTTTGAGAATAGCGCTGGCCGGTTTTGGCCGTCACGTTGGGTACAGAGTTAATTGGAAGAAACTATATTCATATTTGTGAGTAGACCTATTAATATTTTTAATGTGCAACCTTGGGGCTGCTCTTGGAAATGTTGATTGGCCTAATTCACATATTTACAGAGAGATTTATACATTGTGAAGTTACAACGTATCATAATGCTGGGCTGAAGAAAGGGTGTTTTATGTGTTCGAAGCAGGAGGGGGTGGGGGTGGTAATCTCCTGAAATGAATGGAAGACACCACAGCAATAGTTTAACCCTTTACCCAACGTAACGGCCAAGACCTCCAGCACTATTCACAAAAATCGCCAATTAATTTTCATTATTTTTTCATTTTTTTGTCTCTAAAACATAGGAAGGGTGATAACCTATGTTTTTGAGACAAAGGGTGACAAAAATTAGCTATTCAAATTTATTTATTTGCAAGTGTCGTCTGCTTTTCATGTTAGATAGTCAGTTTAAAAACAACACTTGCCATAAGTGCTTCTCAAGTGGATATCCGGCAAAGATTAAGCTGACCGGATCAATAAATATTCTGTTTTAGATTAGAGTTTCAAAAGACGCCTTAAGCATTTTAAATGGAATGAAACATCATGGAACAGCTCAAGCAACCGAATAACAATCAGTGTCGTTAGTGTCAGGGACGTGCTAATCTAATTGTGGTCTAATCCTATCTCGAATCGAATAAGGCAGATGGTTTCGAAAGGAAACTCATTGATATTTGAGCTGTATTATTACACTTCCGTTACTTTTACTCTCATTCCATATTTCCAAATTCATACAAGTGTTCCATACAAACCTCCGTTGGCGTACTATTTTTCCACCTGATGCCATGGATCCATCAAAGGAACTAAGCACCGTCTATTTTCGTCATCGGCCAATCGAAGAGTCGCATTCTGGCCCAGATCAATTGGGAAGCTGTGCTAACACTGACGATAAATCGACTGTCATTTGGGGAAAATGATTTGTTCGAATCCACTAAAATTAACCAACTAAACTTATTTTACGAACTGGGAAGTTTTATATGACTCGAGTTTTGACTTTGAAGCAAATATATGTCAGATAATGGCAGCTAATTTCTAAAAACAATAAGAACGAATAAACGTTTGGGGTTCCATATTCATTTTCATTTTTCTATTTACGTATCGATTTGTCACACATGTTTTCCAATCACACCTGAGTTTTGTTTCTGCTTTAATTTCAGACAGACGACAGAACTGCTTGACGGTGGTGTTAAGATTTTTAAATTAACAGAGACTTGTAATGAACACATATTGTCACGATGTGTGAATGCGTTCTTCAATACGGAACTCATGCCATCGCAGAAGGATAAAACGAGAGGCTCCGCCTTTTGCGTTGGCTCTTGTGGCGTATTGTTGAATCATTCACACATCGTTACGTTCTGTGCTTTCATTGCACTTAATACGAACGGGGAATATAGCATCTATTGTCAGTCTCCGCTCATGAATTCCATTAAAAGGTGGCTTGCCTGTTTGGGTAAATTAATAATAAAAACGAATTAGTTCAGAAACAGAATCAAAGCAGTTTCGGAAACGAAACCTCCTTGAACTATTCTTTTGTCTTCAGGTCTCTTCTGCAGTTCAAGATCTTTCATGGGATGTTGGGGACATTTCAACGATTAAAGTTATTCCGAATTGGTACAGCTGGAGTCAAATCGAATCATCGTACCGATTTCGAATTGAATCGGATCGGATTTCAAAGCAGTGTCGAGCATAGTTTGTACAGCCATTCTCAGAATTACCTATCTATATGTATGTCCTAAAAATATTCCATGAACCGTTGGAAAACGATTGACTACACCCATCAAAAGGATCAGCATTTATTAAGTCATTCAGCCAATTTGAAATTAATTTTTGTTATTGTTTGCATTATTTTCTTTCTTTTTGTTCAGACAGAATCCTGAAAGAATGTCGCCACCTCCCTATTGCGACCTTCGTGTAATTTGACCCATTGGGATGGAAGAGGATACATATAGATGTTGGGTGGGGTTGGGGGGGGGGGACAAGTTCTCTCTGTCCACGCTTAGAATCGCATAAAGTTGACATAACATTACCTCAAATATTTAATAGATACTCATTGATTAATATATCCACTGTCTGCTTCTGATTATTTTTTGGAAATATAATGGCAGATACTGAATGAAATTCCGCTTCAGTTTAGTATGGTGGAACTTTGGGGTTGACGCCATCGGCGTTGACGTCAAGCAATTAAAGATGTCCGATTTTATTGGTAATTTAGTGTTCTGTAGCTCTTAAAATAGCCCATGGCATTTTTAATTTGTAACTTCAAGTGTGGTATTTTTGGCATTTTGCCTTAAACGACTAATTTTGTGCGCCGCACACTCAGTACTAACAAAACACAGTTAGTAAACTTCACCCACTGTCACCTTGGCAAATGAGATCATACACACATATTTTTTTATTTATACACACATATTTTTTTTATTTAAAAGTTCTGACATTGCAATGTCAAAAACGTTTAATTTAATTCTTGAGAACCTCATAACTAATGGGGCGCATTCTCCTAAAAGTCTGGAAATGTACTCTCCTTGAATCTGTCTTACCCCACAAATTCAGAATATTTGCGACTGAACGGTAATTTGGCGCCTCTGTACGTCAAGGTAAAGAATCAAGAAGGTTCACACTCTTAGTAAAAATAGGTATTTAGTAGAGCTAAACAAAAGTTTTTCGCTTTATGGTTATTTCTTTTATGTTTTGTATCTCATGCTTGACAGGTCTCATTAACCCTTTACCCAACGCAGACGATATCAAAATTTATTATTTTAAATACCATTTTTTGAAATCTTTCAAAAAATTTCAACAAAACCATATCATGTGACCCTTCGTTGGAACGAGCTCGACGAGCTCGTTGCAACGAGGGGTCACATGATATGGTTTTGTTGAAATTTTTTGAAAAATAATATTTTTTCAACTGCTGAATTTGCATATTACGCGGGCGGATGCGGGCGATTCGTTGGGTAAAGGGTTAACCCTTTGCCGAACGTAACGACCAAAACCGGCCAGGGTGTATTCGCAAAAATCACCATTCAATTTTCCTTATTATTTCATTTTTTATCTCAAAAACATGTTTTGACCCCTCATTGGAACGATCTCGTTGAGCTCGGTCCAATGATGGATCATAAGCTATGTTTCTGACGCAAGAAATGAAAAGGTTTTCAAGATTTTTTTTTTCAGGAGTCGTCTGCTTTTCGTGCTAGGTAAAGGGTTAAACATGCTACTTTTGTGCCCCATGCAGCTCCATGTTTATAAAAGACATAACTACAAAACTCCAAACACTGTCTCCTTGACATTTGAAATAACGCTCTCGTGTGTTTTCATTCGTGATGCTTTAAATATTCCAACGTTGCAGCGCCCCGAAATTCCAGTTTTACATTTCGAAAATTTGCAAACATTCTCTCCAAATAAACAACAATTTTCAACTTCTTTTATTGCAGAACTAAGTTCGAACGGATATTTATTTATTTATTTATTTATTTATTTATTTATTTATTTATTTATTTATTTATCTATTTAACCCTCGTGAACTTAATTATTAATTATCTATTGGGTTTAACTACACTTTCGTTAGCCATTGATAACACGTGTAGAAATATTTTACCGGTGGGGAAGCCGGAATATCCGTCGTCGTGCAGTACCCCTAATTACACAAAGCAACGGTACCCCACCCACCCCCTCGCGGGGATCGAACCGTAGACCTTTCGTTTTGAAGTTTAATGCCGTAGCCACTGAGTCACCGAGCTCTCTGTAGAGGGACTTATAGTGTCGTCATCGGACGTCACGATTAGAAAAGAAAAAATTGCGTTCAATTCTCACGTGAAGCTGTAGTTTATGGAGCTAAACAAAACAGAAACGCGCGTTCTTATTTTTTCGATTTTTTCAATATATTTTTTACATCACTTGTTGTTTTTTTTCAAGTTTTGCACTATTCTGCTCCACAGAGCCAATTTTGTGACACGATTTGCCCCGAACTTTCCTGAATACACGGCTACAATACTTCGAACAGTAACGTTCGGCGCTGAGAGCGAAAAATTAAATCTGATACAATCCGTGAGATAGAGACACCCATTCGGGACTCTGAGCCAACGCACCCCACGAGAATTCGGCATAACCGCCCTGTTCTGGGAAATGGATCAGTAAATCTATGTCAACGCAAAATTTGTTACATATATCGTATGAACTACATGAATACCGGTAAAACATTCTTTAGCGAACAAACCCGTATGTTTTACCAAGTTAGAAACAGCTTCAACTGTGATTCTGAAAACATTATTTATTTAATCACATGTAAATTATGCCATATCCAATATGTCGGCCAGACGAAAAACCCTCTGCGCGTCAGAATGCAAAACCATTTATCAAATATCCGTTTAGATTCAGGAAAGGCAGTCTCAGACCACTTTAACCTCCCGGGTCATGACATTAAGTCACATTTCAGTTTTCAACCCATTGAGCAAATTCCGTTTTTGGGCGACGATGAAACAACAACAGTCAAACGACTTGAGCGTGAAAACTATTGGATTGGTAAGCTCAGGACCTATTTCCCATACGGACTCAATAGAGAGTACTCTGGGTTGCCAAATAAAATTATTTGTTTTCCTTTGGTTTATAATCAACGCAATGTCGAAATTGCAAAAATTTTCAAAAACAACTTCACAGAATTAAATACAAAACTGCCAGAAACCATTAACAAACGATGCATCATAGCTTACAAAACAAATCCCAGTCTTCGAAACATTCTTGTGAAAGCACTTCTGAGATGAGTTCATTTTGTCATAAAGTCATATAACTTCAAAAATATTAAAACAACTTTGAATTCCATAGAAATAATTTACAACAGAAATCGATTCACCGACCTGTGCCCGTGCTCTTTTGTTTTGAAAAATATCTATCTATCTATCTATCTATCTATCTATCTATCTATCTATCTATCTATCTATCTATCTATCTATCTATCTATCTATCTATCTATCTATCTATCTATCTATCTATCTATCTATCTATCTATCTATCCATCCATCCATCCATCCATCCATCCATCCATCCATCCACATCCATCCATCCATCTATCTATCTATCTATCTATCTATCTATCTATCTATCTATCGCCCGTCCGCCAGCCCGCCCGGACGCCCGCCCGACCGCCCGCCCGCCCGCCCGCCCGCCCGTGATAGTCACGATAAAGCAAACTGCAAATATAGGTATATATCTATTTTCAGTTGTAAGTGTTTGGAGTGAATATTTTTTCAGTCCGTCGTCATTTATCAATGTAGTTTCAATATTACTTTTGTAGGGCAAACATTTGTGGATGGTTATGATGAGGATGATGATGGCAACTATACAACATCAAGGGGAGATCCTCTGCCATATGTACCACTTGGAAGTAGTATGAAAGATGGTCCTGGATATCTGTGCATTCGAATGATACCATCGCCAATCAGCTTCAATGATCTGCCATGTAACGACATCACTGCCACCAGAGCTGTGTTATGTCAGATTCATTGGTAGTGAAAAACCAACCAGCAAAATACTGATGTTGTTGACAACAAATATGTTAAAGCTCAAAATAGATGATGTTATAAGTGCAACTCGGAGATAAACATGGAAATGATTAAATTCTGATAAATGATATAAATCAAGGCACAAAATAAAAAAAATCTTTGACTATTTTTTAAGTAGTTTGTAATCTCGATGTTTCGATGATCTCTTATATTTTAGGTTCATTCTTCACTATACTCACCTAATGTGTTCAGTAGAACTCGGATTGACATGATTATGAAATTTCATGATCGACTTTTGAAGAAGAATACTCGATTAAAGTTTACTTTAATCGTACTCTGAGGCCTTTAGAAACAACTATATAGGTATCCTCAAATAATACAATACCAGGCCATAGGTATCCTCAAATACTGAAACGAGGCTACGAGTCGTAGTAAATTATACCTCATTCAGGGATTTTTCATGGTCCTCAAAATTCAACGAGGCTAAGAGGGATAATAAATGAGGACTCACTGAGGGTTTTTACATAGCCCTCAAGGCCTCATTCGACAAAAAGGGATTTCATAGCCACAGGGGTTTCCCCCAGAAATGGGATTCCATAGGATATACCTGTTAATTACTGAAATGAGGGTAAGATTCGTAGCAAATTTTACCTCATCGAGGGATTTTTCATGGTCCTCATAACCTCAAAATTCAATGAGGCTATGAGGGATAATAAATGATGAGTCATTGAGGGCTTTTACATAGTCCTCATGGCCTCATACGACAAAAAAGGATTTTATAGCCACAGGTGTTTTCCAAAAATTGGGGTGCCTGGGGATATGGCTGTTAATTACTGAAATGAGGGTAAGAGTCGTAGTAATTTATACCTCATTGTGGGATTTTTCATGGTCCTCATAACCTCAAAATTCAATGAGGCTATGAAGGATAATAAATGATGAGTCATTGAGGGCTTTTACATAGTCCTCATGGCCTCATACGACAAAAAAAGGATTTTATAGCCACAGGTGTTTTCCAAAAATTGGGGTGCCTGGGGATATGGCTGTTAATTACTGAAATGAGGGTAAGAGTCGTAGTAATTTATACCTCATTGTGGGATTTTTCATGGTCCTCATAACCTCAAAATTCAATGAGGCTATGAGGGATAATAAATGAGGACTCACTGAGGGTTTTTACATAGCCCTCATGGCCTCGTACGACAAAAAGGGGTGCCAAAGGCCATATGTTTTCCAAAAAGAGGTGTCGAAATTGGGGTGCCTGGGGATATTGCCATTGGATATAGAGGCGATGAGAATCGGATAGGACTTCACTGTAATAAGGGGAGATAACTCTGCATGCAGATTATGGGAAACCAAGCAATCTGATTGGTTATTTATAATTTATATAAATGATCTAGATAAGTGAAACTACAAGAGTACTCGGAAGAGGGTCAGAACTAACAAGAATAGACCAGAAGTTGCTAAATATAGTAGCAATAGGCAAAGCTGTTCCAACTGGTAGGCTCTTCTACGCAAGTGGAGTACTCCAGAACAAAGGAACATGGTCAGATTGATGAAAACTATTGCATATATAGATAGAAGCAGAGAATTCTGAAATAATTAGAAATAGTAAAAGTTGTCTGGTTGTTTGTGGTAATTCGTGTTATTCCGATTCAATCGAACACACCCTCTGAACATACCTCTGTCTTGTTGTAGGCCTTTGGTAGCATAGCAACCACGTGCTACCATCGAAACCAAGATGTCGGCATCCAGTATACAAAATGGAAGACGGAAACACGTATCACCCTAACAACACGCTATGCGCATGCGCACTAACACCACGTATCACTATGGAGATGACGTCACAAGATGGCCGCTCACGCGGGTTACCATGACAACGCACAATGGCGCAACTGGGTCACGAGACATGACGTCACTTCCGAGGTCCTGCACCGAGGTCCTGCCAATAGGGCCTGAAAACCACATTTAATACTACTCACTCGAAAGGAACGTGCCTGTATCCGACCCCTTGATACAAACATCTGTATCAGGGGGTCGGATACACGACAGTTGCGGAGTTAAAACAGACAAAATACACGTTGATTGTAACATAAAAATGATTATCGATTAACCCATTTCCACGCGTCTGTAATGATGTGTGTGTTTATTTTAACTCACTTTCAACAGCCTGGATCCTGTCATGTCGGAGTGTTTTATGGATGGAGGAAGACGGGGTACCCGAGGATAACCACAACTGAACAGCAGTAAGAAATTTTTGGACTCCCTAAAAGTGCTCACTCGACAAAACAGTGTCAGTATTTGTTGAAAGCAATGGCATCATCGCGGTGCTTTTCGCCGCGTGACACAACGCCTATGACACGTGTAAGAGTCGAATCACCGACGTTTTACTCTGAAGTACTGTGTGCCAACAAGTACGCTTTCTCGCCCCAAAGGTGAATCGTCGATCTGTTTACATGTATATGATATAATATTTAGACAGTATTTATATTTTATCCCATATTTATATCCCCACTAACTTACTTTCCAGTTTCATCCTAACTAACGGCGTTGTGTGTTAATACGGACCCCAATATAAAATGAGCTCAAACAAAAATGCGATACAGGGTGCGGTTCGCGGGGTCTATTTGTTGATAAGTGCTATCGCAATACACACTTGTCGGAGGCTGATATTGATACTTTATATGTTGCCTTTTTGTATGCTCATGGGAGGAATTTTATTGTTAAATACCTTCCGGATGGTCTTCCTCGGGGCTCACTGCTTCTGATGGGGGACCATACTGACCACAGAGCAAAAGTGAATTATTCCTTTTGCGCAAATGATAAATACCTAAATGCGATAAGAAGCGATTGTCACGATCCATAATGTAATAAATGCCCACAATGTAATACCTACCCATAATGTAATACAAAAATGCCCGTAATGTAAGACGTACCCATAATGTAATAAAAAAACTACCCATAATGTTATAAATGTAAAAACGAGTAATAAATAAATGTTAGGCGCCCATAATGTAATAAAATTCACAAAAATCTAGATACAAATTACACTCATCCAGGCCCGTAATGTAATGAAATTCTAAGCTTGATTTTTGTTTTTTCTCTTTACTCCAGCAGTGCGTTCGGCAACTTATGACACATCCTACGCCTCCGTCAGTGCTGCCAATGGCCCCTATGCCATACACAGCCAACATGTATGGGTGTGTTGGGATTACGATGGAGAGTATTCCGGGACCTGGGGCGAGTATACTCTGCTCTGAGTGACAGGCATTATCCCTTTTCTATTTGTATCACCCACGCAAACGACTTCCTCAATAGCCTCTTCTGCCCTGCCACAACCATATTGGCCTATCTGCTGTTAAGAAATGCAAGTAACTGTGACCAAAGTTGCTGGGGCAGAGGGTGGAGTTGGGTGCGGTGGGGTTTCGGTGCACATGATAATGGGGGGGGGGGGGGGGGGTAGTGTGGGATACAAGGAAAGATACATCAGAAGGAAGGCGTTGAGTCAAGCGGCGCATAGGAAATCGGGAGGCGATATGGCGAGTGTACTGGTATTGGGATAGGGGATATCCTATAGTTCGATGGGATTTGGATTAGGCTACTTTGCTCCAAATTGAGCGTACGATCTATCCTCTGTCTCTCCAATTTTCACTACCTGAACAAATTAGTCATTTCCCTGCACTGTACTACTATAAGTTCATGTCGCACCCACGGCACCTGGAAACCAAGCAGCCCGATCCCAGGATGACACTTAATAACGACCACATCATATTCCCGATCGTGTGACCACATGTGTCAAGTAATAGTATCAGGCCACCACACGGACTACCACTTAAACCACCTACAGTTCCTGACAGTTCCTGGCGGTTGGCAGGAACTTCCTGCCGACCGCCTACTCTATCACATCGACTATTCGCGTGTCAATTTCCGCCATTGTGTCATCTTCTCCTAAGCTACACTCAAACAACATACGTAGCTAGACAGAGGAGTAACATGGGCCTATCCGTTTGACCGTGTTGTGTGACCTTGACCATCAACCCGGTGACCTTGAGCATGTATATCGGCTCCTGCTGTGCCGATTTTCACGAAACTTGGTGTGTGGTACTGGCGCCCAACAATTTCCCCACACCCGATGCCCGTCATGTGTGACCTTGGTATTCACACCGTTGATCTTGAGCCTATATCTCGGCTCATGCTGGGCCGATTTTCGTGAAACTTGGTATGTGAGAGAAGTTCGGGGCGCTCAATATACATATATATATATATATATAGTCTAGCTGGGTGCAACCGTGTGTGATCACCCCCACTCCACCCCAAACCCAACTTCCACCCACCCCACCCCACCACGGGGCACCACCCCATTAATGTACCCGTTTCCCTGGGTAGTTTAGTGAAGAACCATGTGTGATAATAACCTCCACCACACCCACCACACCCACCCCCATAAGGAGACTGGTTGGAGTAGGAGATCGGTCACACCAGGTTTAATGGTCGTGGGTCTCAAGGCACCCCGTAATATCACTCACCACCCCACCGCAACACCTTGCGCCCCACACCGGGGATATCAACCCATTAGGTCACTCCTTTGGGGTAGGGGATTGTTCATACCAAGTTTGGTGCTGCTGGGTGTAACGTTGTAAGAGTAGTTAGAGAACACCCCATATGAGGCGCCCCCTTGGGACATGAATCCCCTTAGAACCCTCGCCGAGGATAGGTGATTGTTCATACAAAGTTTCATGTTGCTCGGTGTAACGATGTAGTAGTAGTGAGCGACCAGACACACTTCACTAAACTACCGAGTGAACGATTCTTCACTAAACTATCGAGTGAAACGGGTGATCTTTCCGGGGTGGGGTGAGGTGGGTTTGGGATGGGGTGATCACACACGGTTCTTCGCTAAACTACCCAATGACCCTTATAAAAAAGTACCATGATACTACCATGGTATACCATGGAACTACCATGGTAATACCATGGTACAGCCTGATACTAACATGGTACAGCTTGGTACCACCATGGTACAATTCATGTGTACCATGGTACCACCATAGTACTACCATGGTACAAAATGGGTGTACAACCACACAATGTTCACATATCAGGGAGCGATCCATGCTAGTAACATGGTACAGGTAGCGCGGTAAACGATGTGGTGTACTTGTACCATGGTAAAAGTACCCTGGTATTATAAGTACCCTGGTATTGGTATCATGGTAGTGGCATGGTATAGGTACCATGGTAAAAGATGAGAAAACAAGTACCCTGGTATAAGTACCGCGGCATTAGTATCATGGTAGCACCATGGTACAAGTACCATGGTAAAATATGGTACAAGTATCCTGGTATAAGTAGCATGGTACTGGTATCATGATAGTACCATGATACATGTAGCATGGTAGTAGCATGGTACTCAGTGGTTAGAGTAATGTGTTCGCGACCACGTCGTCTCAGGTTCGATCCCCATGCGGGGATCGAAACTGCGACAGCGAGATCTCGAGTGCACCGAGTTGTGTCCATGATCAAGACACGTCATCCACTTTGCTGGGAGCCGGAGTACCCGAGCAGAACCAACGAGAAGCAGCAAATCACTTTCAGTTGTCCATTGTGACAATCCCACAGAAGCATGGTTTGCACTGGTTGAAGTCATGTTACATTCAGCCTTTGGCACGTATTAGCACACGGCGCCACCATTCCTCCAGGCGCGCAATGGCAATGAAAAGCCTTGTTCAGGACACATTTCACCAGAAATTGATGTCGGGACTATAGCATCTCGGAAACGAAGCCCAAATCTCTTAAATAACAGGCTACCGGTGGTACACTCCTTATAAAAATGTACCATGGTTTTACCATGGTTTAATGTACCACGGTAGTTTGGCCTCTGGTACAACCATGGCACCTGTACCATGGTAGTACGATGGTATTACTATGGTAATACCAGGGTAGTACCAAGACCGAAATAACGTGGTGCTTTTACCATACTTGTACCGTGGTGTTACCTGGCACAGGTGCAAGTACTATGATACACCACATCGTTTACCATGGTGCCTGTACCGTGTTACTAAGTGATGAGGAGTACCATGATACAAGTACCCTGGTACCATGTTACTTATACCAGGGCACTTGTATCATGATACTCCTCACCATTCACCATGGTACATGTACCATGGTACTACCATGGTACCTGTACCATGGCACTACCATGATACCAGTACCATGTTACTTATACCAGGATACTTGTAGCATATTGTACGATGTGGTCGTTATTGAGTGCCATCCTGTGATCGGGCTCATTGGTTTCCAGGTGCGGTGGGTGCGACATGAACTTATAGTAGTACAGTACAAGGAAATGACTAATTTGTTCAGGTAGTGAAAATTGGAGACAGATTATAGATCGTACGCTTAATTTGGAGCAAAGTAGCCTAATCCAAATCCCATCGAGCTATAGGATATCCCCTATCCCAATACCAGTACACTCACCATATCGCCTCCCGATATTCCTCTGCGCCGCTTGACTTGTCTTGCTTCTGTTCTATCTTCCCCTTGTATCCCACCCCCACCCCCCCCCCCCCACTATTCGGCCATTGTGCACCCAAACCCCACCGCACCCAACTACACCCTCTGCCCCAGCAACTTTGGTCACAGTTACTTTCATTTATTAACAGCAGGAACCTGCTACCCACATTGCTTTTGTGCAAGTGAACAGCCGGTCGAATATGATGATTGCAGTTATAACTGACCATCCTGGAATCGAAATTATTGAATGTCTGGTAAGGTAGACCTATACGGTTGTGGCAGGGCAGTAGATGCTATCGAGGAAATCGTTTGCGTGGGTGGTACAAATGGAAGATGGGTAATACCTGTCACTCAGAGCAGAGTATACCCACCCCGGGTCCCGGAATATTCTCAATCGTAATCCCAACACACCCATACATATGGGCTGTGTACGGCATACGGGCCATTGGCAGCATTGACGGAGGCGCAGGATGTGTCATAAGTAGCCGAATGCACTGCTGGACTAAAGAGAAAAAAAACAAAAATCAAGCTTAGAATTTTATTACATTACGGGCCTGGTTGAATGTAATTTGTATCTAAATTTTTGTGAATTTTATTACATTATGGGCGCCTAACATTTATTCCACGTTATTACATTTAATACCTTATGGGTCGTTTTTATTACATTATGGGTACGTATTACATTACGCATTTTTTGTATTACATTATGGGTAGGTATTGCATTATGGGCATTTATTACATTATAGGTCGTAACAAGCGATCGTTGATAGACTATGCTTTGTGTGCCAAGGCTGCAAGCGCAGATTAAAAAATATTAAGTATATCGTACCAACAATTTTTAAACAGCTATTAGCAACTTTTTTGCGTAATGAGTATGCACGAAGTGAATGATGTAAATGAAATTGATCCAATATTGTTTTTTCAGATTTGAGTTACCGAGAGTAGTTGAACATGCCAGTGCACACTTATTTTACTTCCCGTCGGTTGCTTGAGCTTGTCCTATTCTGCATGACAGTTTCAGCACAAAAAATCAACAGCTTGGTTCGGCTATCAAATAAATGCTGGTTTCTCGGGCATTTCTCTCCTCGCCATTTAAAGTCTACCTCATTTCATTGTTTTCACCTAGAAATCTCTTCTCTGATATTATTTTGCTCTTGTAGGTCATACACGCTGTACGATACGCGCGAGTGTCGTTCTGTGTTTATTACACATCTTCCTGTTTATAAAAAAAAAAATAGTAGAAAGATACTCAACAATTCATTTGACAGCTATCAACAAAACGAACGCATTTTATCGACAACAAAATTTGCGAGGGGAACATGTGCCACAATTTCGTCCTCTGAATTCCAGTGTGTTCTATGTGCCTACTGGCACATAATAATATATAATAATAATAATAACACTTTGGCCGGCCGCTGATTTGTCGCGGTTCTCGAGTGAGAAGGCCTCGGCTGCCCCTGTTCTCCCAACTGCCTCCCTGTTCCCACGCTTCTCCTCTCCTCCCAACACTCGGAGACGAACTGCTTGATAAAATCCCTTGCCCCATTCCCCCAATCTCTCCGATTAGCACATTAACCCTCTCCTCCCTTGAGTCTCTCACTAACCACATGTCCTTCATTCTCCCACCCTACTTCCCCATTATACTCCCAGTGAATCTTATTCGTTCGGACTGATATTTTGGGCATTCTAGTACAAAGTGTTCCAGGGCCTTCACCACGACTAAATTACACATGTGGCACTCCTTTTCACTGTTTTCCCCAATTTTCCCCTCAGCTCCAGGGACCGCGACCTCAGCTTGAACAACAGTGCCCCCCCCCCCCCAAAAAAAAGGTGCCATCAAGGTACACTTCAAAACCAGACTTCTCTTGTTCACGCAGACCACACAGAGACCTCTTTGATCTGACTCCCTCTCGCCAATTAAGGTTACTTTCCTCTCTATGACCCTTTCTCTTACATTTTTTACCCTGTTTTGGCCCTATGTCTAGGTCCGAGATCTCCAATGAGTAGTTATCTATTAGCTCCCTCATTTGGACCATCCACCCTGTCTTTGTATTTGAATTGAAAATACTCTGGAACATTACTTTAAACCATCGGCTGGTAGGGAGATTTACCAAATGATTAGGATAACCGAATTTCAATAAGTCTATCCTGTCCTTGATCCTCATCCACCCAAGCTCACCCCTGATTGCGTATAGTGCCATGGCAGTACTCGAACCCGTTATCCGTCGGTCTGCATCGTTCTGCAAGGTTTCCAAGCTCTTTACACCCATCTGGTTTAGGGGTACCACTTCCGTACCATATGTTATACTTGGCGGACCCACCATTTCCCGATTGGGCTTCCCCACGAAAACCTTATATTGAAACTGTTTCTCCCTATAAGGTTCATTTGGTTAAGGATTCATCTCCTCTTTAGAATCAATTTATTTGTATGGTTTCGGTAGATGCCTCTCCCTGTGATGTTAATATACTACTCAAAGTTTGCGAAGCACCAAATATTTGACACAATGTGAAATTTGCTGATGATATATTTTCGATATTTTTGGTGGATATGATTGAGGAATGTACTGAAATGGTCCCCGGTGTCTACATTAGCTCTCGTTACAGTCATGGAACCCTTGATTTTCATTATGTGTCCGTGTACTGTCTACATGTACATGACATGTGTAGGGTATTCAGTCTTCATTTCAACACAAACCCTTGTGATTTAATGATTGAAAATGGCAAATGTCAATGTAAGAAGACATTTGTCTGATGCAGAACTGTGGCGGACTGTGGGGGTGGCGGAGCAAGGAGCTACCCATCGTCAGGTTGGTGAAGCCCTTGGTATGCACCATACGGTAATCACCAGAGTCTGGGCAAGATTTCAGCAGTATGGCACACAAGTAAGGCGGCATGGTGGTGGGAGAGAGAGGGCAACATCTGCAGCTGAAGACCGTTTTTTGATCATTCAGGCCCGTAGGAACCGCTTTGCCACAGCAACCCAGCTTCGCAATGACCTTCAGAATGCACCCGGGGTAAATGTTTCGACGCAGACTATCCGCGCAAGGTGGTAGGAAGGTGGTCTCCGATCGAGAAGACCGTGTATTCGCATTCCACTGTCCCAGAACAACCATCAGGCATGATATGAATGGACCATGGATCATCTTGGATAGACCAGAGAAGATTGGCGACCTGCTCTTTTTACAGATGAGTCAAGGTTCTGCCAAGATCACACAGATAGGCGTTCTAGGGTATGGAGATGACCAGGAGAGCGATTCTATGCAGCCAACATTGCTGAGGATGGCCACTATGGTGGAGGGTCAAACATGGTCTGGGGCAGCATCAGCTGGGATGGACCTACAGAGCTCTGTGTCCTTGAACGTGGTACATTGACTGCACAACGGTATATTGATGAGATCCTGGATGTCCACGTCAGATTGTATGCAGGTGCAGTGGGTGGTAGATTCATTCTGATGGACGATATTGCCTCATGCTACTTATGCTATCAGGGTGTAGGTTAGGGGATTTAGCGTATGGACTGGTCAGCAAGATCTCCTGATCTCAGTCCAATCGAACATATCTGGAATGAGTTGCTTCTTGCACTTTCAGCCCGTCCAGTCCATCGAAGAAGTGTCCAGGAGCTTGGTGCCAAGTCGGGCCAGGAATGGAACAACATCCTACAAAGGACCACCAGGAACCTGATTGGGAGCATAAGAAGGCGTTGTCAAGCTGTAATTAACAGTAATGGGTATCATACTCGATATTGAACCCATACCAGTTCGCTCGGTCAACCTTTTGGAAAATTTGAAAAATTTCCTTTTTTACCAATATTATCCATTTTCCATAGTTATCGTGTTCAAAAGCTAAACAAATAATGTCAACCACAAACAAAATCTTAATTTCTATATTTAAATCATTGAAGATATAATTAAATAACAAATATATCCACTTTTCATAACAATATTTCAACTAAAACGTAAAACAGATAGTTGGATATACTTGGTGCTTAGCAAACTTTGAGTAGTATATTTACCCCCCAGATACTCGTAGTCACCTGTCTTTCTTACACTAAGAAGTTTACTGCTACCTTCAGAAATACAGAATTCTCCCACTCTCCACTTTGCGGCCCACAGGTATAACTTTGCTTTTGTTTTCATTTAGTTCGTGTCTCCGTTTGTTCCCATATTTCCCAACAATTCCCAGCAGTTTCGCTAGCCCCTCTTCGCTTTCTGACACTAGCACCATATCGTCTGCAAACAATAGCCCTGGGATCTTCATGTCCCCAACTGCGACCCACTCGTCTCTATGCAGGAGTTCGTCTCCTAAACCTTTTATGTACAATGCAAAAAAATTCGCGAAATGATACACCCGTGTTTTAGGCATATTTCCATACACACACGTTTTGTTGTTATGTTACCCATGCTCAGTTCACTCTGTACATCTTTATATAATGCTTTCATAATTCCAACAAACTCGTCGCCCAAGCCCAGAGTCTCAAGCTTTCGTGACATACCCTCCTTCCATTGTCCAGAAAGGCCATAGACATCTTTTTCTTTTTTGCTTTCGCGGATTCTATCATTTGGGATAGCGTGAAAAGATGGTCAATGACTCTCCTTCTCTCACCGAAGCTATTCTGAATCTCTCCCAAAACACACTTCTCCTCGATTCATTCTCACGTAGCCAACATTTTGAAATTAGCTAGCAACATTTTCCATTTCACACCTTTAGGAGATTTGATTATGGTCTGTTTCTGATTAAAATTAAAACCTTCAGCTCAGCAAAACATAATATTTTTTTTGTTGAACTGTTTTCAATGAAAAAAGACTTTTGGCTTGGCAATTAGTTGTAAAAACACAGGTGTTCTTTGAATCTAGTCATTGTTTTATCTGTTTTTGATAGTTTTGATAGGTTTGAGATGACTTCAATACTTTATTCTAAACTGTTGCTTTTATCTTTTTTGATTAGAAGATTTATTGTTTATTCAATAAACCTATATAAGTAAAGAATCAGACAGAATATGATCATAAATTTATCATGGCCACTGCACAGATTGATGTTAATTTCTTGGAAAATGGTAGAGGTGGTCACTTTTTGATTCATGCTGGCTATAAATTTTCAATTCGGACAAGAAGAAATGAAAGGTGTTATTGGAGATGTGTAATTCGTGACTGCAGAGCCAAAATTGTTACCGTGGATAACATTCCAGTGTCAATAGGACAAGATCACAATCATGATAGTGACAATATGGCCCTTGCTGCCAGTGCTTTTCTAAATAAAGTTAAAAAAAGATGCCGTGATGAGGTTTCTCCCATTCCAAGAATATACGACGAAGAACTTGGCAGTCTCAGAGATAATGAGTTTGATGAAGTGACTGCAGATATGATAAAAAAAATTCCAATATTTGACAGTTGTAAAGCTGCCTTGTATAGAAGTCGTGCAAAAGTGTTGCCCAAATTACCAAAAACACAAAGAGAGATAGAGTTAAATAATTCCTGGAAAGAAACATCAGCTGGAGAAAGATTTTTATTGTGTGATAATACCAGTGAACAGGGTCATAGAATTATCATTTTTGGCACTGATGAAAATCTGAAACAATTGTGTGATTCACCTGTCGTGTTTGGAGATGGAACATTTTATTCGTGTCCTGGCTTATTTTATCAGCTGTATACCCTTCATGGTAGAACTGAAGGATCAGTATTTCCATTAATATTTGGCTTATTGCCTAACAAGACAGAACAAACTTACCGCCGTTTTTTCTCTTTAATTAAAGACGCTGTTATTGAGCGAAATTTAACCCTTGAACCAGCGATATTTCTAATGGATTTTGAGGTAGCTGCAAGAAATGCTGTGGTCGCTATCTATCCTTCCGTTTCACCAAAATGATGTTTTTTTCATTTTACACGGTGCATATGGAGAAAAACACAAGCTGTTGGGCTGGCAGCCAGATACAGAAATGACGAGAACATAAAACTGCTGGTGCGTCGAGCAGCAGTCCTGCCGTTAGTTCCCATCCACCTAGTTGAGGATGTGTGGTTTAATGCTTTAGAGAGTAGTGAAGACAATAGTTCAGAAGTGACTTAATTTACAGATTATGTGACTGAGACATGGGTTGAACGTTCACCCTTAGAAATGTGGAATCATTTTGATAATGACGGTGCCCGTACCACAAACAACGTTGAAGGATGGCACAGCAAAATAAACAAATTGTGTGGGCATTCACACCCAAATATATTTTCATTAGTGACTTTATTAAAGCAAATCCAGGCAACAAATGAGGCCAGAATTATTCAGCTGCAAGCTGGGGGAGTACCACGCCCCAAAAAAAGAAAATACAGGCAATTGGATTCTCGTCTTTCATTGCTGAAAACCCGCCTACAAATGGGAGAAATTGACATTATGACATATGCAGATAAGGCTTCAGATTTAGTTCATTTAGAATAAATTTGGTGCTAGATTTTACTTGCAGTGCTCAATGTTCAGTGTTGTGTATCTTCTGATTTTTGTTTTTGCATTTATACCACTGTGAATAAAGGATTGTTTGTCCTTAACATATCTGTTCTTCTCTATTGAAAAATTCTAAGGGAACCTGTCCCAGCTCTTCTTCACTTTTACTTTTTCTGTGTTACTAAAGCTATTAATAAAAATTTTAATAACACAGAAACACTTTGCTGTCAGAGAAAATTAATAATCACCAAATATGACACAGAGTATAGCTTAATTGGGGATTAACACCTATTGTTCTCCTTAACATCAATTCTCACTCAGCCAACATTTTTCAGCTTATCTGGTTACCCCAAAATTAAAAATGTTGGCTCCGTGAGAAGACACCTTCTCCTCAATCATCTCTTCTAATCTCCCATACAGGACTTTACATAAAACCTTTTCCAATGTTACTACTGACAGAGATTCCTCGATAATTATCCAAAACGTCCTTTTCCTCCTGTTTTGAATAAATGCCACTTTGCTTTCTCTCCACTCATTTGAGACTTCTTGGTTTTCTTTGGCTAAATTGAATAGGGCAGTTAAGCTTTCCAAGAGTTCCTCTCTCCCTTTTTGATAAACTCGTTAAGAATTCCGTTCACCCCTCCCGCTTTTCCATTCTTTAATTTTGAGATCATCTCTCGCACCTCCTCGGTTTTGATTTCGCTACAAACGAAGTTCGATAGATTTTTCTCGACCTGGTTCGGACTCTCCGGTGGGTTCCCCATGCCCCATCGCTTACCGTTTACCCTTTCCCAGTGCTTGACTAGTTCTGGTGCGATTTGATCTTGATCGTCTGTATCTCTGCCATCTGGAGTTAGTATGTTGGGGAGCTGACAGTTGCTCGCCGTTCTCTCCGGGTACTCCGGCTTCCTCAACCCGTAAAACTGTCGCGCTCTTGATTAGCCATTGTGCAGAAATATATGACCCTAAGCACAAATAAATAAATAAATAAATAAATAAATAAATAAATAAATAAATAAATAAATAAATAAATAAATAAATAAATAAATCTCTGCCATCTACTTTAATACTTTGAGGGTTACTTCCTTCGTTGCGCTTATTGGCCCATTTCCAAAATACGTTCGAACTTGACCACCCTGCCATTCTTATCGTCCTAACAAGACTGCTATTTCTCACTCTCCGATTATCGTCTTTAAGCTTATTTACTTTATTTCGTACTTATTTGTATTCTTCCTTTGCTACCATGGCATCGTTGCTTTCCACCCCCTTGAGTTTTCTACTTCTCCTGTATGCAGCACATTTAGCTTTTCTGCCCTTTATGGCCCTTTCACTCTGTACCCAAGTTCTCGTGTTGGCACCCTAATCTTTCCTACACTTTCCTTCCCTGCCTCCACTGGGCTCGCAAATATTGCGTAGGCGATTTTCTGGACAGTGGCCCCCTTGTGTATGGTTGCAAGCTTTGGCGTCAATTTTTCTTTGAACTTCGCCCAGTCACCATCCTGTTTGAGTTCCCAAATCTCCTTAAAGCTTCTTTTGCTTCTTACCAGGTTTTTGGCCCTGATCGTCACTGTAATCACGTTTTGATCACTATCCAACTCCCTCTTACCCTCCTCACCAACTTCTATCCCATAGAACACACTGGAACACAAGGGACGATTTTCAGCTATCGCAAGTGTTTCAAATTGTAATTCCGTTGCAAGATTTGTGGAAAATTCCAGTGAAATTTCGATTCTAGTTAAAAATAGTCCGTCAACGATTTCCGTTCCGCACATATGTGCTTTACAGATTTTCTTTGTCCGCATGGTTCAGTGTTACCCTAGATGGAGATTTCAAAGAACAAGTGCAAAATAAAAAAATAACCGTCTATATTTTGTTTCACAGAACTCGCCGATATTTGCTTATATTTACAATTGCATTGTCAAAAAAATTCATACTGCTGAGCATTTCATTTATATCCACCAAATATTGTGAGGAGTTAAATTTCTAATTCCAACTATTTTCTGGATTGTTTTGTAAATTCACTAAAAACAAACAAAAATGAAATAAAAATCGCCCCACCCCGTGTATCCAAACAGTTGTTGAGAAAATTGCACGAGAAACACTAATATTTTAATAGACGTAATCTGCAGCTTACGATGCCAGAAGAAGGAACGAACATTGAAGTTTGAATTGAAGACGGAAGGCAGCATAACTACTCACGTCTGTGGGTTGATCGACAAAGTTGTCGTCTCCCGTTCGCTTAACGGTAACAGTGGTCAATATGTTTAAGAGTTAACTAGTGACCCTGCGCAACCACCGTGAGTGTTTTGGGATTACTGCACTAGGACAACTACAGCTCTAATTTAGAAATTATTCAGAAGAAACTTTATTAACAAAACAACACTTGTAGTCTGATAATGAATTCGGAACTATTACGAAACTATCATGAATTGAGAAATGAGGATTATTCAAAACAATTGCACTCGTTTTAAGAAAGCAGTTGATAAGCACACACACAACACGAGTGAAAAATGAACGTTTTTGAATGAAACTTGCAGCATAGAAACGTTGATTTCCACAACAGATTGCAGAGGTCATTTTTTTTTATAATCTACTATGGCCTTCGGTGATTACAATCTACCCTGTGACGTCTCGTTGGAACGAGCTCAACAAGATCGAAAAGCAGTACTCTAAGATATGTTTTCAAGGCAATATTTTAGAGCTGAAACGGTTAACCGATTAATCGATTAATCAATGATCAACATCTTGATCGATCCAAAAAGTAATTGATTGATTAACCGTTACTTTTGAACTACTGTATTGTATGGGTTAACAAAGGAATAAAACTTGCTCCAAAACAGCCAAACATTGTCACATTGACTCACATCAATTATACTCGCCCAAAAAAGAAAGTGTGCATTGCAGAAATTGATCAAACTCCAAAAAAATAATTTCGTAGGTGTAAAGAGTGTTAACCTGTCCATGAATAAGTTATATTGAAGACAAAAACAGCTTTCTCCGTTAAAATTGTATTAACGTTAAATGACGTGCTGCATGTTTGTGAAAAGGCATGTTTTGCACGTGGAGAGTCTGAAAATTCATGCAGCAGTGTGAATCCTTGGGTATTTAAACACTGAGGTAAGGCCTTCCTATCGTTCACATTCAAACTTGTGCTGCTGTTAAAACGACTCCCCATTAGCATGCCAAGATTGACAATGAATCAACGTCACCTTGCCCTGGGTATGATTAGAGCTGGCAGAACACACAGAGAGGTTGCCCAACATTTGAACTGCCACCGTAACACTGTAGAGAGGCTATTCCATCGACATGCACAACATGATGACGTTCGAGACCGACCCCGCTCCGGGAGACACCGAGTTACCACCCCTGCACAAGATCGGTATATCCGTGTCGTCCATCTCCGGAACCGGCAACAAACGGCAACGACGACAGCCAGGAACATCCCTAACCTGAGACGGATACATCCTCAAACAGTAATCAACCGGCTGAGAGAATACGGCTTACGTCCTCGAAGACCTGCAATTCGTCCGATTTTGACGTTACGTCACGGACCCGGCGTCATTCTACAGCAGGACAACGCCCGACCCCACTCAGCTCGTGTTGTTCAACAGTATCTGCAGCAACAACACGTGGACGTTCTTCCCTGGCCCGCAAATTAGCCCGATATCTCACCCATTGAGCACGTATGGGACGAAATGAAACGTCAGCTACGCCGGCTTCCCCATGCACCGTCAACGCTTGTGGAACTCCAAAGACAGCTTATCAGAATATGGAACAACATCCCACAACACTTCCAAGCTAACTTGTTCGCTTCCATGAGGCGTAGATGCACAGCAGTAGTCGATGCAGACGGAGGTCATACCAGATATTGTGTGTGTGACTTTTGTGTTTGACCCTTAGTGTCTTTGACTCTCCATGGCACCAAGAGTATTCGTCGTAGCGTAATGAAATTTCTCATGTTGATCACAAATTGATTCATCTGTGATTGAATAAAATTTCCATGAATGAAAATGATATATGTCTTTTTTAGTGTTATTTTTTAGCATGCACACTTTCTTTTTTGGGAGAGAGAGTATATATATGAGACAGAGTAAAGCATGCAAGTTACTTGCTGACATACTTTGTTTACTTGCATGATCTTCATACTGTATCAGTAGCTGGAAATGGTCATTTTTATCCCTTTACCCATTGCGGGTGGCAGACGATACTTGAAAATAAATTAATGAATTACTAAAAAAAATCAATTTTTCTCTCTAAAACATAGCTTATCAACCCTCAATGGAACGAGCAAAACGAGCTCGTTCCGATGAGGGTCATAAGCTATGTTTGTGACAAAAATGGAAAACAAGGTTACAAGCAAACTGGAGAACAATATTTGTTACATGCGGAAACGACGTTTTAGGTGATACAAGAAAAGGTTTGTAAACAGAATGAACTGTAAAATCTCTTGTGCTGAGAGCCCCTGCGCGTGGGAAGAAAATCGTGAGAGTCTGAACGTGAGATCTTTACTCTTACAAATGTGTGGATTCCCCTTCTTAATTTATTCTAACCAAAATTCTTGTTCGTTCCACGTTCATATTTGTCAATTACATTTCTATTTTCCTGTCATTTTAAAGCTTTGGTGAACAACGTTTTGAATATAGTTTCCAGTAAAAAGTCATGGAATAGCGTAAAAGTATAAATGCGATAAAAATCATATCCCAACCATTTAAACAAAATGTATCCTCACCATTGGTATTATAAAGGTGTATGTCACTATAAAATCAAAATGTTCTTTTTTCACCTTTAACGCAGTCTGAATTTATTTATTTATTTATTACTGGTTAAGGAAACATATTTATGCACAATGGCTAATCACGACCGCGACAGTTTTATGGGTGGAGGGAGCCGGAGTACCCGGAGTGAACCACCGAGCAACGACGAGCAGCTGCCAGCTCTCCAACATCGTAACTCCGTACTGCAGCACAGGCAGGGTTAGATTGGTTGAAGGCATGCGTACCATCGACGTGCAGCACGCCTTAATACACAGCGCCATCGTGCCCCCACACCGGCAATGGAGAACGCAGTCTGAAATATCCGTATATTTTATCACTGCTTAGAATTATATACAGAATATACCCATAGTAGCTTGGTGTACCAAATGTTCACCGCGAGTGGTGCAGTGATGTTAACCGCGAGCTTTAGGCGCGCGGTTAACACCACTTCACCACGAGTGGTGAACATTTGGTACACCAAGCTACTTTGTGTATATTGTATTTATACCATGATCGTCAGATTATTAAGAGTCGCTATTAATTTTTCTCGATTTTACTGAGCAGCAGACGTGCATACGTGCGAATCTGTTTTTGTTTACATGAGTGTCGGTGGGCGGTACGTCCGCTGTCAGTTCTATCGGCGAAACGAACTAGAAAAAGAAACTGAGCCATTTTCATTTTAATAACATACTATTTCGAGTTATGGATGCTTTATTAACATGAGACAATGCATGTTTGTTAATTTTTGGCATTTAATGAGGTAAACCCATTTAAAAACGTAATAAATAATCGCCACTTTTATTTCACTCTTCGCGAGGCGACGTGCGATACATTTAAACACCTTTGCATTCAGGCCGACGACTCCCAAGGTCAACTTGGATGTAGTTCTACTGTAGGTGTACATTTTTACTAATGAAATCCCTTTGCTGGCGTGTTCGCCACGGTTGGTGTGTAAAGCTAAAATTTGTGTCAGAGGCTTTGCATATATAATGCAATAGGTAAACATGGTATATTAATGGAAACAGCGACGGGATTTGACGAGTTCGATAAGCAACAAGTACACACAAAAATTACTGTTGAAACGACAGAATATGCTTAGCTCTTTATATAACGTGACGGTTGAAATCGGCAGAGCATTGACAAACATGTAATTCAAAGCAGTTCGAATTGTATTGTTTTTTTTTAAATTTTATATCAAAAATATACCTTATTACCCTCATTAGAGCCGATTCGTTGAGTTTATTCAAATGAAGGGTTATAGGCTTGGTTTTGATCGAAGGCGTTTGGTTAATTAAAAATATTATTTTAGGAAAGATCGTCGTCCTTTCGTATTGTGCGAAGGATTAACAAACTCTCAATAATATTCACGACGACACAATTCTATGTGTATTCAAGATAAGTATTGCCAGGAGACAAAGAATTGTGTTTAGCAGTTTGTTTTTAAAACAAAATGTCTAAACATTTCACTGTAAACTTGTCTTTTTTTATTTTTGCAAATAAAAATTGGAAAGTCATCCACATATAAGTCAAACATCTTGTTACTCTTTCCCTAACATCGCCCAAAAATTCACACACCGAAGTGATAAAAGAGACACCCATATTCCTACGCTTCTGAGCCTCCAAACCCACTCCCCACCCATCCGCGGCAAACTGTTACTCTGTTATCCATGCCTTTAGCAACTGGAGGGGCCATACACAATATACCGTTGCGTTCCTACTGATCACTGAGCCCCGTAGCAGGTAACTCTTTACTGGATTGATATAGCAATCGTATATATCCCAGCTTCGCGACACCCACAAAATCAGGGAGTGCCGTGCAATTTTAGTTGTAATTTCTTCCTAAATGTGTCCACATTTTTTATCCTTCAGATTTCGGTTAGTTCACATGCAGCAGTATTCGTGTCAGGAGTGTGTTGTACCTTTGAATGGCACCATTGTTAAATCTGAACGGCGGGCCGTTTTTAATGTACAATACTTTGTTTCTATTGCCTGTTCGACGTTGAACTTCCTGACTTATAAACCCATACGTCATGACAGTAAATACTTCCTGGATATTTCAACCTCTTTACTTCTATTTTTACTTGATGAATTTCAACGTCCCATATTTATCGATTTTGCTTTGAAAAGACTTTTTCCTTTCCAGCTTCAATCGATGCGTTGTTTTGTATGTTTGGAGATGTACCGGATTCCTGTTTGGATGACAATGTTTTTAGCTTACGATTATCTCCACCCCCTCCAAAATAGACAGACACATACACTGCAAGCAATCAACTGGCATTATTTATTCATGAGAGATTTATTTGCGAGGGACCAAATCAGCTATTGTTTCTGAAGCTAGCTTAAAAATCAAAGAAGAAACAAAGTGGATTATTCGTGGCTGAAAATGAACAGCTAGCTTATCTTGACCCTTTACCCAACATGAAAAGCAGACGACTCTTGCCCAAACAATTCTTGAATAACTATTTTTTTGTATTTTGTTTCAAAAACATAGGTTATGACAGTAGTATGTCATCCACCCGGACACCTCACATTTGGGGGATCTCATCGGGGGATCTCATGTGACGACATGGTCACGTGAGCCAGTTGCGCCACGTTGTGTTATCGTGGTAACCCGCGTGAGTGGCCATCTTGTGACGTCATCCCCATAGTGATACGTGGTGTTAGTGCACTTGCACAGCGCGTGTTGTTAGGGTGATACGTGTTTCCGTCGTCCATTTTGTATCCTGGAGGCCGACACCTTGGTTTCTATGGTAGCACGTGGTTGCTATGTTACCCAAGCCCTTCCTATAGGACGGGGGTAAGTTCGGAGGGAATTTTCCTTTGTAGAAGTGTAATTTCCCGATTCGTAGAATTACCACAAACAACCCGACAAGTTTTACTGTTTCGAATTCTTTCAGAATTATCTGCTTCTATCTACAAACAGCTTTGCTTATTATTACTATATTTAGCTGTTCTGGTCTATACTTGTTAGTTCTGATCCTATTCCGAGAACTGTTGTTGTTTCATATATCTAGATCATTTATACAGATTATAAGTAACCAATCAGATTGCTTGATTTCCCATAGCCTGTATGCAGAGTTATCTCCCTTGTGTATAACAAAGGCATTCCCAAAACCAAAAAGCTATCGAGCAGTTACTGATAAGTCATTGCTCGAACGACTCAAAGCCCATCGAGCAAATGATCTATCGTGCAATTGCACATATTGCTCGTCGACTCATCTGAGTATTTGAGGATACCTATAGCCCAGTATTGTATTATTATCGGATACATTTTATAGCATACTTATACGGGGATACTATTACCTGTACCACAAGACATACCTATCCCAAATACCCCTTATAAGCTAAAGAACCAAGAGCAATTGAGCAATTGCTCGAACGACTCGAAGCTCATCAGTATTTGAGGATACCTATTGCCCGGTATTGTATTATTTGAGGATACCTTTTATAGGATACCTTCTATAGGATACTTATATGAGGATACTATTACCAGTGCCACTAGAGATACCTATCCCAAATATCCCTTATAAGCTAAGGAGCCAAAAGAGTAATTGCTCCATGAACAATTGCTCGAACGACTCTAAGCTCATCGAGCAAATGAGCCTTACAGCAATTGCTCGATCGAGTGACTCGACATACTGCTCGAACGACTCGAATCTCATCGAGCAAATGAGCTTTAGAGTAATTGCTCGTTCGAGTGACTCCTTGAACGACTCTTCGACTCATGTCAGAAAAAGGGCTTCTAGGGTCTATAAGGGATTCCGTAGGTAGTTTTTTTTTCTCAAATAAGCCAAAGAGCCAAGAGAGTAATTGCTCCATGAGCAATTGCTCGAACGACTGAAATACTGAAATGAGTCGACGAGCAATATGTGCGAGTCACTCGAACGAGCAATTGCTCGATAGCTCATTTGCTCAATGGGCTTTGAGTCGTTCGAGCAATGACTTATCAGTAACTGCTCGATAGCTTATTGGTTTTGGGAATGCTTTTGTTATACACAAGAGAGATAACTCAGCATACAGATTATGAGAAATCAAGCAATCTGATTGGTTATTTATAATCTATATAAATGATCTAGATGTATGAAACAACAAGAGTACTCTGAATAGGATCAGAACTAACAAGAATAGACCAGAATAGCTAAATATAGTAATAATAAGCAAAGCTGTTCCAACTAATAGGCTCTTCTCCGCTACTGGAGTATACTCCAGGACAAAGGAACATGGTCAGATAGACGAAAACTATTGCATAGATAGATAGAAGCAGAGAATTCTGAAATAATTCGAAACAGTAAAACTGTCGGGTTGTTTGTGGTAATTCTACGAATCGGGAAATTAGTCTTCTACGAAGGAAGATACCCTACGAACATACCCTGTCCTATAGGAAGGGCTTGGGTAACATAGCAATCACGTGCTACCATAGAAATCTAGATGGCGGCCTCAAGTATACAAAATGGACGACGGAAACAAGTATCACCCTAACAACACGCGCTGCGCATACGCATTAACACCGCGTATCACTATGAGGATGACGGCAAAAGATGGCCGCTCACGCGGACTACCATGACAACACAACATGGCGCCACTGGGTCACGTGACTATGTCGTCACATCAGATCCCCAGATGAGATCCCCCAAATGTGATGCGTCCGGGTACATGACATACTACTTATGACCCTTCATTGGAACGAGCTCGACCAGCTCGTTCCAATGAGGGGTCATAACCTAAGTTTCTGAGTCAAAAAAAGAAAAAAAAATAAGAAAATTAATTGGCGAATTTTGAGAATAGCGCTGGTCGGTTTTGGCCGTTACGTTGGTTAAAGGGTTAACGAAATTTCATACACTTATAATCCTTTATGTCAAGAATCCCGCTAAGGCTGCGATTTTTTATATCGCGTCTTTATCAAAAATAGCGCCCAGCTTAGTTTTTTTTTAACTTTTAATATTGAAGCCTGTATCAAGCTTTCCTTTTTCAAATTTTGGATGTCCCATTTCCAACAAAAAAAACGAATCTAAAATGTTAATCCGACCTGGGAAATTTGGAGGGGATATTGCTAATATTTCGGGTGACCCTTTTCACACCAATGTCACATGTAGCCTCAGTTTAGTGTACTTCCCATTAAGCTCCATTCGCAGAATTTCGAACAATTATAGTCCTTCATGCCAAGGACTCCGCTAAGGCTGCAACTTCTGATATCACGCCTTACCACTTTATCAAACGCAGACGATATCAAAATTATTATTTTAATATTTGTTTTGTTTTGTTTTTTTTTTAATTTTTGAACAAATTCAACGAAACCATATTATGTGACACCTCATTGGAACGAACGAGCTCGTTCCAATGAGGGATCACATGATATAGTTTCGTTGAATTTTTTTTAAATATGTATATATATATTTTAACTACTCAATTTGTAAATTACGCGGGCGGATGCGGCCGGTTCGTTAGGTAAAGGATTAATCCAAAATAACTCTCAATTTTGGCGTGTTTTCAACTTTTAATACCGACGCTTGCATCTAGCCTTTTGGATATACCATCCTCAACAAAAAGCACATCTAAAATGTTTTACAGACATGGGAAATTCGGAAGGGATATGACGGATATTTCGGATGACCTTTTAACACCAATGTCAGAAAAAATTAAATTACGTCTGATATTCCAGAAATTTTATTATAGTTCCAAAAAATTAAAATATATGTGCCCCAAGCTGACTGTTAGTTCATTTGACTATTGTCTTCAAACACCACGAAGAGGGAAGATGCATCAAATTTCACGACAAAGCAGGATCAATACGTTAATTAGTTTCCTGTTTACTATTTGGGGTAGAATAGTTTTTGAATGAACCACCGATCTCAATCATGTTGCTTTTCAGTCAGGCGTTCAAATATTAATACGCTGCATAGCAATTATTACATCAGAAATCTCACGAACCCATTTTCCAGAGCCGTGCACTTTTGTGTTTTTATGTCAGCCCGTGTATCCTTCCACGCTGTAAGTAGGAAACTTTGTAATGATGTTCAGTTCCAGGTTTTGTCTATCTTTTTTTCAAAAGTCGCAAGTGTGGAATGCCTCTCACTTCGCAATTCCTCGAAGTATTATATTTCTCTCCAGGTTGATTTGTTTCGGCACGGGTTTGTATCGACTTTCTGAAATACAAGAACTGTTGGCGTATGTATTTTGCGTTCGATTGTCCTAATGCCAGACCAATAAATACATTCTTCTGCGGACCCTGAAAATATACAGAATAGCGAATTTTCATTTTTGTCCTACGTAATAAATGTATTATTTATAAAATATGCTCTGTGTTCTTTTTTCTTTTTAATTGTGTTTTCGTTATTATCTTTAATGAATGAAATAGACTTCCTTGAAAGTTGCAGTTTTACCGCACTGGCTGTAGGAAGGGGGGAATACACCATTCCAACCCCCGTCTGCGTTGTAGTGATTTAAATGCTCACAAATTCGTGAGATTTATATCTGATGACCCGAGATGTTGGTGTGGGCATTTTGAAGAAAACGAGCAACACTTTGTGTTTGAGTGTCATCTGTGGTCACTATATAGACAAGAATTGCAGAACAAAATAAGCAGGTTTAACATTACTTTAGAGAGTATTAGTTTCGGTGATTTATCTTTGTCTAATTCGGATAATCTTCAATTTTTTCAAACTTTCCAAGACTATATTTTAGATACGGGACGTTTCAACGTAATGGGTAAACTATGATAAATCCCAAACTCTCTCCCCCCCCCCCTCTCTCTCTCTCTCTCTCTCTCTCTCTCCTCTCTCTCTCTCTCTCTATCTGTCTCTCTCTCTCCCTCTCCCTCTCTCCCTCTCTCTCTCTCTCTCTCCCTCTCCCTCCCTCTCTACTGGTAAGAGAGAGTATCAGCCTATTTCAGTGGCCACAACTGTACTGCAGCAATCATAAATCTAACAGACCAGTACGTATTTCAATGTTCGAAAATGTCTTTTCGTCATGCGAAAAATCACCCAAGATTTACTGAAGAATGGATTCCCCTTTTTTGGAGGAAACACTCATAGAACATATTAAGTGCTTCGTAAAATGTGATTAATGAAATCAGAATTATGTGTTGCCCTCCATTGCACACGCACTTGCACCCATTTATTATTGTTTGTAATTTGCTAAAAATGTATTGGGAGAGATGTCGATATAGGATATGCCTGTTCGTCAAACCCTATTTCTATTTTGAGAAATAAAATTAATTTAAAAAAAAAATACTTTCTTGAAAAAGGGATAGCAAAGAACTTTGCCCAACGAATCGGCCACATCCACACGCGTAATATGCAAATCAGCAGTTGAAAAAATATTATTTTTCAAAAAATTTAACAAAACCATATCATGTGACCCCTCGTTCGAACGAGCTCGACGAGATCGTTCCAACGAGGTTCACATGATATGGTTTTGTTGAAGTTTTTTAAAAAATTTAAAAAAATGATATTTAAAATAATAAATTTTGATATCGTCTGCGTTGGATAAATGGTTAAAATCATATTTACGAGCATGGTAGAAATGCATTGTATTGTAATCGTTTTCTTTGTTTGTTTATTTTTGTGGTTGTTATTTCATCAGTTGCGTTGACCACCCGTCGGATATCTGCCCCGAACTAATACATGAGAAGCTCTCTAGTGGAACTGCTGTAGGATATGTATTATAAAAAGGAAATATTTTAATTATTCCTCTTCTTCGATAAAGGAAATGACTTAACCCTTTATCTAACATGAAAAGCAGAGGACACTTGAAAAAAAAAGTTCTTGAGTAACTACTTTTTTCATTTTTTGTCTCAAAAGCATAGGTTATGACCCCTCGCTGGGACGAGCTCGTCATAACCTATGTTTTTGAGACAAAAAAGGAAAAAAATACTGAAAATTAATTGGCGATATTTGAGATTAGCGCTGGCCAGTTTTGGCCGTTACGTTGGGTAAAGGGTTAAGAAAAACACGTGGATGATTGTACCGTAGAGCATCTCATGTCGCTTCAGGGTAATATTGACAGTATCACATGAAGTGGAACAGGTATGAGTCAGGAGGAAAAGACAAGAAAAGCGCAGCCGAGTCACTTACTTTCATCTTTGGTTTGAAAAGAACGTTCGCCTCAATCAGAGTTGTGAGCTCTGTTTCTTTGAGCAATAAAATTGGGCATTTCTCCAATCCAAGTAACTAAAACTACTCCAGGAAGAATTCTCTTTCCTTGGCGTGTATCAATACTGTGACGTGGCAACACTGTCTTCTTCACGGGTGTCGCGTGACCAGCGTTAAGTAGATAAAATCGACCATCACTAAGAATAGTTCCCCAGAAACTCTTTGACGGACATTAAATGTCCTTACAATTTAAACTATCAAGTTTCGATTTGATATTGTATCTAAACATGGTATGTTTCTTGTAAGAAAATATCGACATTCGTGTTAGTTCGTCCGAACTTCCTTCTTGAACATCTTGTTTTACAGCACGATCCCATCTTGTACAAATCGAATAAAAATTCATGCTGGCCTTTCAGTAACGGTGAACTATTGCTCACTTTTCAAAGCAGGAATACATTATCTCATTTATGAGGACGGTCCCTAGTTGCTTCAGTAACAAGTATCATTTTAGTTTAAACATTATTTTTTTTATTTCAATACTGCATATAAATATACAAGGTATAGAACAACATGCTGAGATACAGTATTAGAAAGTGGATTCAGCAGCAAGCCGAAGCTTATATAAGCTGTCTCCTGCAATCAACAAATACATCAGACTTTCATGGCATGGAAGAGACTATGATTGAAACAAAACAATAAAAAAGAGGAAAGAAGGGGAAAGGTGGATGGGTGGGGGTGTCTGGGGCGAAGGCAGCCGCTTCCTTTAATAAAGGGAGAGCACAAGAAGGACGAGCACTGCAGGTGTGTTCAGTAAAATCTCTTGGAGGCAGTAAGTATCATTTTAAATATAATTTTAAAAAAGAATCCAAAAATTTCAACAAAACCATATCATGTGACCTCTCAGTGGAACGAGCTCGACGAGCTCGTTCCAATGAGGGGTCATATGATATGGTTTCGTTGAAACTTTTTGAAAAATAATATTTCTTCAACTGCTGAATTTGCATTTTAAGCGGGCGGATGTGGCCGATTCGTTAGGTAAAGCGCTAATAACTAAAAGCAACTAAAACAAATTGCCAAATAAATTCTGAAACCGTCACTGGAACGAGTTGATGCGGCCAATAACTCTTTATGGTATCTAAATAGCAGACGATACTTAAAAAAATTTGTATCAGCTAAAAAGGTCTCATTTTTTTGCAACAAAAACTTATCTTATGACCCCTCATTGGAACGAGATCACCAAGCTCGTCCCTTTGATGTGTCACAGTCTGTGTTTTAGGGACAAAAACTGAAAAAATAAACGATGTAATTTAAAAGATGATGTTTATGACAAGCGATAACAATATTTGACAGTCATGTAAAGTAAAAGTTTAAACAAACCCGGTTGAACACGGAAACAAACTTCAAATCTAATCACAAAAATTGTTGATGCCTTTATGACATATTCCAAGCGGGCTTCTGAAGAGCAAGAATGGAACTCACTTTGAGAGCTTTCACAGAATTTACCTGAATACAAACCGAAGTAAATCTCCAATTAATGAAGCTAATTGAGCTCATTAAAACGGCGCAATTAGTAAATCAAAGACGAACGTTTTTCTTTCCACACGTAAAATCCTTCCAAAAGATTCTACTAAAGCGGAAAATGGATTTCATCTTGAGTTTAAACAATACCACACATGGGGTACCAGCGTGCACTCTCGCGGTTAGCTCAATAACTTTAAACAATCCACCGTCTTCTTCGAGTGGGTAAGCCATGGTGCTTCCATATTCAAAAAGGGAGTTCAAGCGAAATATTTCCGAATGTATCGTAAACACTGAATGTCCCCCGCCCACGTTATTGTGAATGGAAGGAAAGTGTGTGGTAAATAGCCTATTGGGACAGTAAATTTAATAAATATTGCTTTCACGTCTGTTTTGTTATTTATACTTGTTTGAAAGTTGCAAACACTGATTGGGTGGGGGACAGCGGCCCATGCCGGAATTGTCCGGAAACCTCTGTAATCCCCCCCCATCCCCCCATTTTCTAGTTTTATCGGTTAAAATTTCGAATTTGGTCTAGAGGTGAGGCCGGTTCACAATCAGAACTTTATTCACTTTTTTCAGCAGGTATAGTTCTTAAAAAGGTGTTAATAACTTGGACAATGGTGATTTGAACTGTATTTCTGCCTATTTTGGATGATTTATTATTTTTTTCTTTAAACATAATTTTATTTCTCGAAATAGAAATGGCTTGAAGAACAGATATAGCCTATATGAACGTTTCTCCCAATACATTTCACAAATTACAAAATATAATAAATGGGTGCAAGTGCGTGTGCAATGGAGGGCAACACATAATTCTGATTCAATTAATCACATTTTAAGAAACACTTAAATTGCATTCTATGCGCGTTGCCTCCAAAAAGAGGGAAATAGATTCTGCAGTAAATCTTGATGATTTTTCGCATGACAAACAGACCTTTTCGAACATTGAAATACTTACTGGTCTATTAGATTTATGACAGCTACAGTACAGTTGTGGCCACTGAAATAGGCTGATACTCTCATCTTCCCAGTCCCCCCCCCCCCCCCTTATCTCTCTCTCTCTCTCTCTCTCTCTCTCTCTCTCTCTCTCGCTCTCTCTCCCTCCCTCTCTCTCTCTGTCGAGAGAGAGAGAGAAAGAAAGAGAGAGCGAGAGAGGAGAGTGAGAGAGAGAGTTTGGAATTTATCATAGTTTACTCATTCAATTGAAAACGTCCCGTATCCAAACTATAGTCTTGGAAAGCTCGAAAAATCTGAAGATTATCCGAATTAGACAAAGATAAATCACCGAAAAGAAAATCATCTAAAGTGATGTTAAACCTGCTTATTTTGTTCTGCAATTCCTGTCTCATTAGTGACCACATAGGACACTCAAACACAAAGTGCTGCTCGTTTTCTTCAAAATGCTCACACGAACATCTCGGGTCATCAGACATAAATCTTACGAATGTGTGAGCATTTAAATCGCTCCAAAGCAAGCGTAAGTTGGAATGGTATATTTGCCCATTCCTGCAGCCAGTGCGGTAAAACTGTGGAACGGTCTGGTCTCCATGCCTTAGTTTATTTTTGAAACTTTCAACGCTTTCACTATTACGTATTTATTATAAATCATATTAAATAACACGGTGAGGGTGTTCTCTGTTTGTCAACAGATATTGTTCCGATATTATTATTATTATTATTATTTATTGGTGTTTATTGTTCTGATAAAAGGATTTTAATAACTTGAACAATAGAGATTTGAGGTAGGGCGTGTACTATATCGCTGGGTATTTTGATTGATTAGCATAAACATCAATCAAAACATAACGTCTTCATGTTGTATGTAGGTGTTTACCCCATGTATTACATCCAGAATATTGAAAACACCCGCGAGATATATAAACTGTTTTGGTGGTGGGGGCTATATGTTTCATGTCATCAGAGTCACGTGATTTTATCTCGAGATAACGAGATGTTTTCTCGTTATAACGAGATACTATCTCGTTATAACGAGATCTTTTCTCGTTATAACGAGATCTTTTCTCGTTATAACGAGATCTTTTCTCGTTATAACGAGATACTTTCTCGTTATAACGAGATACTTTCTCGTTATAACGAGATGTTTTCTCGTTATAACGAGATACTTTCTCGTTATAATGAGATGTTTTTTCGTTATAACGAGATGTTTTCTCGTTATAACGAGATCGTATCTCGTTATAACGAGATAAAAATAAATATTTGAGTGTCCTAAATCAGCCACCGTAGTATATGTAGTCGAATTTTAATATCTATTTACGCCATTACATGTACATGTATCCCAGAAAATGTTAGGAATGACGTTATTGATTTCTATTTACTTGGATAGAAATCTAAAGTTGGGCACGCTGTTTTTCTTCGGGAATTGAGTTGCACTAATGATGCAGTTTGACAGGAACAAAAGTACATTTTCTCAGAGTATAGTTATTTCAAAATAGTGTAAAATGCAGTGACATGACTTCTAGTTTCAACTGTATACACTCACATACAGCTGCAATCTATGGAAATGTATGTAACAACATGTGCAGTCGACGACAAAATTTACTCTAGGAATTCATCTGTTACTGGTGAATTCACATCGAGTCATTGATTTCCCATAACCTGTATGAAGAGTTATCTCCGTTGTGTACAATAAAAGCCTCTTTGATTCTCAAAGCCAAGAATTTGTCGAGCAATTACTGAAAGGTCATTGCTTGAACGATTCCAATCCCATCGAGACAATGTGCTATAGAGCAATTGCTCGATCGAGTGGCTCGCATATACGACTATTAGCCTCATTTCAGATAAAAGGGATTCCATAACCCCAGACGTTTTCAAAAAAGGGATTCTATAAGGATTTCACAAAATTGATTCCATAAGTGGAGTCCAAGCTCCTATACAGGTAGTCTTATCTCGATTGACTCCACATACTGCTCGATTGATTCGAATTCCATCGAACAAATGAGCTATAGAGCAATTGCTCGTTCGAGTGACTCGCACATACGACACTTAGCCTCATTTCGGTATTTGAGGATACCTATGGCCTGGTATTGTATTATTTGAGGACACCTTTTATATGATACTTAGTTGGGGATACTATTACCTGTTTGGCCCAGCCTTCTAGGCCACCCCAAGACATGCCTATCCCAAATGCTCCTAATAAGCTATCGAGCAAATACTGGAAAGTCATTGCTCGAACGACTCGAATCCTATCGCGCAAATGTGCTATAGAGCAATTGCTCGGTCGAGTGACTCTACATACTGCTCGAACAACCCGAATCCCATCGAGCAAATGAGCTGTAGAGCAATTGCTTGATCGAGTGACTCTTCGACTCATTTCAGAAAAAGGGATTCCATAGCCACAGACGTTTTCCAAAAAAGGATTCTCAGAAATGGAGTACCTGAGTGGGATTCTTATCCGATTCCATGACATGGGATTGCGTGATTTGACATTAACACTCGAGGGTATTCCCATTCCCTATTGGAAGAACTTAGTTCAAAAGGAATTAATATTATTTATATATTATACAATGTTCATTCAGGTCAAAATAGTTCAAAGGGTGTTAATATTTATTTATTATTTATTTATTGATGTTTAAGGTCACATATTTATGCACAATGGCTAATCATGACCGTGACAGTTTTACGGGTGGAGGAAGCCGGAGTACCCGGAGAGAACCACCGAGGAACGACGAGCAGCTGCCAGCTCCCCAACATCGTAACTCCGCGGTTAGATTGGTTGAAGACATGCGTACCATCGACGTGCAGTACGCCTTAGTACACGGCGTCATCGTGCCCCCATGCGGGCAATGGAGATGAAGTGTCTTGCCCAAGGACACAACGCGGTTGCCGCAGGTGGGATTCGAACCGAGGACCTCTCGGCTTGCAGCCTGCACCTCTACCTACTGAGCCACCGCGCTCCCAAGGGTGTTAATAATAGAAAAAATATATATAGTTCATTCAGTTTAAAGGGTTTTACAGTTAATATTAAGTTATACAGAGTTTATTCAAATAGTAAAAGGGTGTTAATTATATATATATATATTATATAGAGCTTATTCAAAACGTTGTGGACTTTGTTCTGTTGACTTCGATCTTGGTTGTTGTCAATCAGATCAGTTCGATTTTCGTTCACTTTGTTATGTTCTGTTCACTTCGATCTTGGTTATGTTGGATCTTCGTTCACTACGACTTCATTCGAACAGTTCAGCTGTAGTTGTGTTGGATCTGTTCATAATTCAGTTCTTCCAAACAGTTCATCTTTGTTCACTTTGTTATGTTATGTTCGCTTCGATCTTGGTTGTGTTGGATCTTCGTTCACTTTGTTCTGTACCTTTGTTCTTTAGTGGTGGTTGGTTGTTATCATGTTTTATCTGTTCAGATTCTTGCAATAATAATTGGGTGTTATCAGTCCCTTTCCATACTCTCGAGTGTTAAAATGTAAAACACGGAACCCTATGTCACGGAGTCGGATAAGAATCCCACTTACGGAATCGCTTTTAAAAATCCCTTTTTGGTAAACGCCTGTGACTATGGAATCCCTTTTTTCTGAAACGAGTCGAAGAGTCGTATGTGGAGTCACTCGATAGAGTAATTGCTCTATATCACATTTGCTTGATGGGATTCGAGTCGTTCGAGCAGTATGTGGAGTTTCTCGATCGAGCAATTCCTCTATAGCACATTTGCTCAATGGGATTCGAGTCATTAGAGCAGTATGTGCGAGTCGGAATCCCACTTATGGAATCCCTTTTTGGAATACCTATAGAATCTCTTTTAGGATATGTCTGTGGCTACAGAATCTTTTTTCCGAAATGAGGCTAAGAGTCGTATGTGCGAGTCACTCGATCGAGCAATTGCTCAAAAGCACATTTGCTCGATGGGATTCGAGTCATCCGAGCAGTATGTACGAGTCACTCGAGGTAAGACGAAATCCCACTTATGGAATCACTTTTTGGAATCCCTATTGAATCCCTTTTTAGAATATGTCTGTGGCTACAGAATCCCTTTTCGGTCGTGTGTGCCTATGTTCGTGTGCACAGTGTGTCACATAGTGCATTTTCACATAAGCATATCCATCATGCGCCTTTGTGCTACCTGTAATGTGCACAACAGAACATAAACATGTTCTTCCGGGGACCTGCCAATATGAGCTGAAAACCACATCACATATTACTTACGAGGATAGCTCCTAGTTGCTTCAGTGACAACGCGTTGCAATAAAGGTTATATGTCGATATCCAAATTATAGTTCTAGCCATGTATGAAATGGGGGGTTGGTGGGGTTGTTATTAGTTTATTATCAAGAGAAAGCCTCGAGACGTGCCTTTTGTTCATTGTGCTGTCTACCTGTAATATCTAATTTGGCTTTCAAAATAGCCCAAGACTCATAATGCAGTTATTCCTATTCATTAGAAAATTGGGTGTCTTAGAAATATCTAATATATTGTTGTTTTGTTTTGTTTTTTTTTGGTGTCTTGTTCATCTCTCGAGTTATGTTCATATCGAAAGAGTGTGGTGGCTCAAAGCTGACGTCAATTGACTTAACACCTGAAGCTCCAAGGGTAAATTCCCGCCCGCCAGGAGTAATAGCTTTGTGTCCTGGGGAAAGGTACTTCAACCCGATTGCCCACACGGGACACGCAATTGCCTACATGAGGGCACAGGGGCGTACTGCACGTCGCTGTTGCACTTATCTTCAGCCAATACTTACCCTTCTTGTGTAAAGTTGACACGTTGGTGAGTCTGACAGTTGCTTGCCCCTGGATGTCGAAAATGCTGTCAAACCCCATTGAAAAATGAATATATTGAAGCCGAGCATAAGAACAGGAGAACTGGATTTACAACAACTGTCACTTGCAACTCTGCGGTTGCTGCTCTCCCAGCGTGATAGTTGTGTACTAATGAAGATTATTTATTTTGTTTGAATAACTCATTCAGAACATATTTGCTTGGCCATAAGATAAAAATATTAGGGTGTAGTTTAGATTGTTTTACACCATGATTATCTATTCTACTATATACGAAAAGCCTATGACACAAATTTTAGCTTTATACACCAACTGTGGTGAACACACCAGCAATGGGATTTCAATCGTTAAAATTTACACCTACAGTGGAACTACATCCAAGTTGACCTTTGAAGACGTCGACCTGAATGCAACTTGCCTAAATTTATGGCACGTTGCCTCACGAAGAGTGAAATGAAAGTGACAATTATTTGTTACGTTTTTAAATGAGCTTTCCCCACAAGACACCAAAACTTAACAAACATGCATTGTCTCATGTTAATAAAGCATCCATAACTCGAAATGGTATGTCATTATGCTCTTAAAATGAAAAGAAAAAAAACGTTTCGGCGATAAAATTGACAGCGGAAGTACCGCCCACCGATGCTCGTGAAAACAGAAACAGATTCGTACGTATGTACATGTGGTGCTCAGTAAAATCGAGAAAAAATAATAGAGACTCGTAATAATCTGATGATCATGGTATAAATAAAATATACCCAAAGTAGCTTGGTGTACCAAATGTTCACCACTCGTGGTGAAGTGGTGTTAACCGCGCGCCAAAGGCTCGCGGTTAACACCACTTCACCACTCGTTGTGAACATTTGGTATACCAAGCTACTATAGGTATATTCTATATATCTTTTTGGTTTCTTAGACGTAACTTTTTAACCATTTCACCTCTTCATTCCAGATATTTAAAGGAATTCAGGAATGCTTAGAAGGAACGCGTTAATGTTGAAGACTGCCATTTATTTTGTTTCTTAAAAATGTGCTAATCCGAAATACAAGAAGTAACTTATATACAATGGAACTGTATAAGCTTTCTTATTGAGTCAACGAGGAGCGCACTGGCTCAGTTACGGCATTAGATTTCAAACCGAAAGGTCATCAAAGGTCACTACGTTGTGTCCTTAGACAAGGCACTTAATCCCAGTTGCTCACGTGGGGACACAGTGGCGTTTTGTGCTAAGGCGTACTGCACGCCGATGGTGCACTTGCCTTCAACCAATTCTAACCCTGCGTGTATAGAGTCATTACGTTGGGGAGTCTGATAGGTGTTCGTCACTGCTTGGTGCTTTTCTCTTTGTACTCCGAATTTCTCCACCCGTAAACCTGTCGAATACGAGGTGACCCTGGCTGTAGAAAGTGTCGATAAGCCCCAATAGTTACTTAAATTAATAAATATCGAGACAACCTAATGCAAAGAATATATATACGCCGCACTCGGGTATCACAAAATAACTAACAACAGGCATAAATCGGATGCGAAGTTCATCCATGTTCTCGTAAACATATCCCCCCCCCCCCCCCAAGAGGCACTAGGAGCAAAATTAATAGTATGGCTGTTTCACTTTCATCCTGATATTTATGCACCGTTACTTACACCGGTATTATTGTGAGATACGCAGAGAATTTGTATTTCCCGAAGAGAATACGGTAAGTGTAGCGGAGCTTTCTTACTGTACACTCTAAAACCATTTCGGTTAAAAGTTGGGTTCATATTCACTCAACCCAGCTGATTTGGGTTGTTTTTTAAATCAACTCATGTTAGAGTGTAGTAAATAAGACATCTTTACCAGTGAAGGAAAATCCCAAACAATGATTGTGGTATGAGTCATAAGATTTTGGCAGAATTGTTACATTTGATTGGATAAAGGTGACTTTATGTAAGTTATAGAAACATTAAACATCAACAAGCAAAGTAACTTATATTTTATGCTCTGTATCATATGGTTTAAACACCCAACTCATCTTATCAATGTCATTTATTTATTTCATGGAACCCACGGCTGAGGTGCATCGTAGGTGCTATAAATGTCGGTCTGGTGGTCCATAAGCGGTCAAATTCTAACGGCATGACGTTGGTGATAATGTTTTTAAGTGCGCATTCGCAAATGTAATGGTGATACGTATTTCTGCTGCCCATTAAGTAATTTGGGGGTAGACATCTTCGATATCTCTGGTCACAAACGGTATGTACATGCGAATGAGCTGTATGGTTGTGTGTGATTAAAGTGGAGTAGTATGGTAGCACGTTAGTCCCATTCAACCAGTAAAATCCTAAAACAAAAGCGTCGCATTATTGTGATAACAGGAGGCACGCTCTGCGTGTGTATTATGCTGCTTTCAACGTAGTCCAATAGTATGGCGTTCTCATCAATCTGCTATCAAATCACTGAATTAATGAATTGAATATTACTCAAGTCTTAACTGCTCATTGCCTACAGGTAAATTGTTGTTCATGTCTGAACCTAAACTCATGTGTGATTCACATTTTTCGTTGAAATCCCCCAAAAATGTTCCTTTATTGCTCCTTTCGAGTGACTGTACTTAGACTTGTCGCCGCATCTGTGTCTTTAAAGATCGCTTGTGAGAGCGCGGTGGCTCAGTAGGTAGTGGTGCAGGCTGCAAGCCAAGAGGTCCTCGGTTCGAATCCCACCTGCGGCAACCGCGTTGTGTCCTTGGGCAAGACACTTCATCTCCATTGCCCGCGTGGGGGCACGATGACGTCGTGTACTAAGGCGTACTGCACGTCGATGGTACGCATGTCTCCAACCAATCTTACCCTGCCTGAGCTGCAATGCGGAGTTACGATGTTGGGGAGCTGCAGCTGCTCGTCGTTGCTCGGTGGTTCTCTCCGGGTACTCCGGCGTCCTCCATCCGTAAACCGTAAAACTGTCACGGTCATAATTAGCCAATGTGCATAAATATCTGACCTTAAACATCAATAAATAAATAAATAAAGATCGCTTGTTGCCATTGTTTCGGGCCGGCTTCATCGGTTGATATCACTTTTTATGGATCACGTTTCAGTTTCGGGGATCAGTATCGGAAAGACTATTATTTTACAATTACCAAAACACCCCGCTGGAACGAACAACACCTACTACCCCCCCCCCCCCCCCCACCACTACCACATACATCTTATATTATATCCTTTATCGCTCCTGTCATTATACGTCCTCTGATTTGAGACTTTCTACTGGCTATTGTTTGGTCTACACGCTAAAAACTAAAGTGTTAAAAACTACACTTGCAGTGCTGTATTTAACACTTCCTAAGTGCTGAACTAGCATTTTGTTCAAGTGTAGATATCCCACAACTTGACAGGTGTTACAATAATACCACTTGACAAGTGTAATGTTGCGACACTTAAAAGGAAACAACGCAGATGACGCGGATCGGGCTCGAACTCTCGAGCCTGATCCGCGTCATCTGCGTTGTGTCCTTTTAATTATGTACCCACCAAGCGCAAATCAAATTATGGACAATTCTGGAAGAACCACCAATGCTAGACACATGGGAAGTGCCATCCATTCAAGTTTCAGATGTCTGACGATTGTAATGTCTAAGTGCTTAAAGCAGTGCACTTTGAGTGTTAAAATCAAACTCTAAGAGTTAGAATGGGTTTAACACCTTGGAAGTGTCAGTTTTAACACTTTAGTATTTAGTGTGTATCTGCTCTACAACAAAACAGTAAGTTTCTACTTCCCCACCCCGTTCCGCTAGTTTCCATCACTATTCTGCCACTACTTACGACTTCTGCAAGCTTCTACCACCGCGAATTCCCATCACTACATTACTAGACGCAACTACTGCAACTCCAACTGTACTGGCAGGAGTCACTATCAGTTGTTTGGTTGGCTTCTACAACAGTAGACAACATTGAGGAACTAACGAGTCAGAGTAATATTCCATTAGGATGACTGCCAACAAATCTGGGAAAAAACGAGATCAATCCTTTGAGACTTTAATTATCCTGACGTTCAAATGTCACCGGGAATTCAGTTTCTTCAACGTTTTTCAAAATGCCACATCAAACGTTGGAAAGTACAGATGACAAGACATTTTTCACATTAGTGATTATCTGATTGAGGGTTAGATTATTTTTGGTGGTCTGCATTTGTTGTATTCAAACTTGTTATATTACAAATTATTGGAGAGTGCCCACATGTACTCTCCAATAATTTGTAATAAAACAAATTTGTTTTAACCCTTTACCCAACGTAACGGCCAAAACCGGCCAGCGCTATTCTCAAAAATCGCGAATTAATTTTCACTATTTTTTTCATTTTTGTCTCAGAAACATAGGTTATGACCCCTCATTGGAACGAGCTCGACGAGCTCGTTCCAATGAGGGGTCATAACCTATGTTTTTGAGACAAAAAAATGAAAAAAATTGATTATTCAAGATTTTTTTTCCAAGTGTCGTCTGCTTTTCATGTTAGGTAAAGGGTTAACAACATATTAATTGTCTTTGACTGAATATGAAATATAAGCAAGGAAAGTGATGGCTTTTGCTCTGGTATCCTCATTTTTTGAAAGCCCTGATAGTGGCTTCTAGCACTCAACCAGTTAAGAAGTCTTGACAGCAGGATTGTATCAGTATTTTAAGCTGTGAAGGCCGCTTCTCTGAGTAAATAGTTAAAAACGGGTTGTAAATCATGTGCGAATACGCATTATTATTCCAAATTTATTCAAAACAACAGTACCCGAAAATAAATATGCCAGGTGCATACTGGTGGTGGGCATTGCTTATATTCCAACTAAAAGGAAAATGTAATTCACCCTTGTTTCTGAAGTATGAGTTAAACATCAAAAATACTTTGCCCCCCTCGATTGTTAGTTCCTTGCAAGACAACTAACAAACTTTTGAGAGGCACACATTTCTTGTCTCACACCTAAAATCCCAGCAACACCCACATCCATTCCCCCTTGATCAATGCGTACCAAAAGAAATAGCAATTTATTTTTTTCCGACCATGATAAAATCACCCAGTTAATGTAACGGCCAAAAAAGATAGCGCTGATCATAAATATGGCTTTTCAAATGTTATAATTTCTTCGATTTTTGTCTCAAGGACACAGCTTATGACCTATTGTTGGAATGGGTAACTTGAGCTCGTTCCAATGAGGTGCGATGGATTACGTTTTTGGGCACAAAATAGTTCTTATCAATCTCTTCCACCGGTTTTATAAAAATTGAAGACAACATTATTTGCTGTTAATACTCTGTCAATGTAAGTTAACTTTCTCTAATAAAAAGTGTCTGCGAGTTGGGAGAGTGGCGGTGCAGAGGATAGGGAATAAGGGCATATCATACAAAAACCGAGGAGTTCTCTGTGAACCATTTTGTGAACTTCAAGTTAGGATTCACAGGGGTTACTTTCCCGATAGAATGTTTCTGGGGCGGAATCGCCATGTTCCCATATCAGAAATATGTCGTCGATGAGTCGAAAATAAACTTTAGGTTTATTTATTTATTTATTTATTTATTTATTGGTGTTTAAGGTCACATACTTATGCACAATGGCTAATCGTGACCATGACAGTTTTACGGGTGGAGGAAGCCGGAGTACCCGGAGAGAACCACCGAGCAACGACGAGCAGCTATCAGCTCTCCAACATCGTAACTCTGAACTCTGCACCGCTGCACAGGCAGGGTTAGAGTGGTTGAAGACATGCGCACCATCGACGTGCAGTACGCCTCAGTACACAGCGTCATCGTGCCCCCATGTAGGCAATCGGGGTGAAGTGTCTTGCCCAAGGACACAACGCGGTTGCCGCAGGTGGGATTCGAACCGAGGACCTCTCGGCTTGCAGCTTGCACCTCTACCAACTGAGCCACCGCGCCCCCTAACTTTGGGTTTCAATGAAGTTTTTTCGAGAAACGTTGGTTCAAAATCCGACATATATATATTGGCGAGTTGAGGAGCCATACAAAGAGAATAAATAGAACATGCTTGCAGAAAAAAGACTTCTTTATGTCCTAGTAACAAGGCCTTCCATCGCTTCCAAATGCGAATCTTAACCTTTTACCCAACGAATCGTCCGCATCCGCCCGCGTAATATGCAAATTCAGCAGCTGAAAAAATATTATTTTTCGAAAAATTTCAACAAAACCATATCATGTGACCCCTATTTGGAAGAGCTCGTCGAGCTCGTTCCAAAGAGGGGTCACATGATATGGTTTTGAAAAATTAAAAAAATGATATTTAAAATAATAAATTTTGAAATCGTCTGCGTTGGGTAAAGGGTTAAAGTTGCAGACATAGTTAATAATTGGTAACTAATATCATAAGAGAAGTAATTTGTAGAAAGTGAGAATAGTGAACGAAATGGAAACTAAAAAATATGAAAAGCAATATCAGGCTTCATTACCATTTGTCATCGTGTATCCTAATTATAACATGTATTTGGAACAACGCCACTTCCCCATCACGCACATTTTTCACGAACACAAAATTACTCATGGGGGGTGTTTATTTACCATTACCATGTGATCCTTTGCGCAACACGATCAGCACTTGCCAACAAGTACTGGAATAGCAACACATTTGCCTGTTTGGCCCAAATGATAGCTTATGACTTCTCATCGGAATGAGCACAAATATGGCGTTCCTATGAGTGGTTATAAGCTATGTTTTTAAGGCAAAATAAAAAAAAAAACAATCGTTAGTGTCCTACCTCATCCTCCCCGAATTTCATCTTTGCTCCGCCGGCAATGACGTAAATAAGAATGAAACAATGGTAATGACAACATTTTATTGTGCGAAACAAAACAAAAGTAGTATAACCGTTCTATTTTTTTTTTACATTTTCCGTCATCACATACATAAACATAAATACACAATTTGAAGAAAACAAATGAGGAACATGAGAAAAGAAAGATGGAATAATTTTAGAGAACACTGTTTATTACATTGACACAACAACATAAATGGTGATGCATGATGGATGTGAACAGAACGAACTTAAAATCTTAACCCTTTACCTAACATGAAAAGCAGACGACACTTGAAAAAAAATTCTTGAATAACTAATGTTTTTCATTTTTTGTCTCAAATACATAGGTTGTGACCCCTCGTTGGAACGAGCTCGACGAGCTCGTTCCAACGAGGGGTCATAACCTATGTTTTTGAGACAAAAAATGAAAAAATAATGATAATTAATAGGCGATCTTTGAGAATAGCGCTGTCTGGTTTTGACCGTTACGTTAGGTAAAGGGTTAAAAGCATTTTTGCTTGGAAACAAATTCAGACAATATTCAAGTGAGACGTGCTTTTCTACAAAGGTGCGTATTCCTGTTTTTGATTTAATAACTTCGTGCTCATGTCTTTTTTAATTTTTGACTGTTGTATGACGCTTTTCATGTCATTTTGAAAATTGGTGAAGAACATTTTGCATATGGTTTCCTTATAAAGTACTTGAAGGGTGAGTGCGATTTAGAGGTTATTACTTGGTTAGTTTCATATCGCCTGAGATATTAGCCCGAGGTAACTTCAAATCATATTTGTATGTTTTTATGTCATTTTTATCTTTTGCACACATGACACCCCTCCGGGGACACACGAACAAATGTACCTCCAAACTACGAAAAATAACAATAAATTTACATCACGGGCGGAAAAAAAGAATAATTTTCCGAATACATGGCTGCATTTTTTATTCATCGTCCAAATATCGTTAACACTATGATGTTCACATCCACCCAGGGCCGAATAATGTCAAAATTAAACTTAAATCGATGAAGCTCAAATACAAATGTGCAAACAAAAATTCAAAATCAGATATCTGATACCGCAGATATAACGTAAATAAATAATGTCGCCCCCCCCCCCCGTCCTCACGCCCCCACGCCCCCTCGCCCCCACGCCCCCCCCCCCCCCCCCCACGCCCCCGCTCGCATACACAAACCTTCACACACACACGACTGCCCTAACCTCCCAGGCTATAAACCACAGCCTTATCTTTAAATCACAGGCGGCAAAAGAAATAATTTTGGGAGAGCAATGCCGCATTTTTCTACAGTGTCCGTTAACTCTATTATGTTAATACCCATCGAGATTCGGAATACGTTTAAATTTCCACGGAGTTGAAATCTTAGGAGGTTTTTGTACTCGTGGTATCAAATACAAAGTTGGAATAATTTTGAAACTCAGGGGTACAAATTTTAACTTGTGTGTTTCATTCTCTTTTCAGCCACATTTCTTTCACACTTGCCATTTGAAAAATGTAATTAGAATACACACGGCTTTGCCGACAAAACAGCGTTTGCCTCCCAAATGGCGTGAACTTCCCTCTTGGCAATGGACTTCTTGGAATGACTTTTGGAAAATCGCTTTGCGACTTCAAACCCATCTTGTTGTACAACAACTTTGTTTCTGTAGCTTGTCCAATGTTCTATTTTATTCTATTTAATTACAAACCCATACGTGATGACAGACAATTAGCCCTAGACGTTAGTAATAAGGGAGGACCATATGGCGCAAAATTTATGGCGTAATTTTTTAACACTGAAATTTCCGTAGACGACCCTGGATGCACTATGGCGTAATACGCCATAGTGCATCCATGGTCGTCTATGGGAATTACAGTATTAAAAAATTATGATTTTTAACAGAAAATCCCACAGACGGCCCTAGATGCACTATGACATAACTTCGCCATAGTGAATCCAGGGATGTCGATGGGAATCTTAGTGTTAAAAATTTACACCATAACTTTTTACACCATATGACTCTCCCTCCTCACGTGCACCATTGACTAGTTGTCGCATTAGCACATTGTGCAACCGTTCTATCTCTCGTGCTGCATGGATTACATGTCTTGCCCAATGACATAACACATTCTGAATTTCAATGCGCTAACCCACTAGCCACCATGCTCCACAATATTTCTGAACTTATTATCTTAATTGTCCATAAACCGTCATGAATTATCTACTTCGTTCCTACTACGATTTTAAAGCTAGCGTTTAAAATAAAACGTCTATCGTTTCAGTATTGTATTTGTCATCGGATTCGGAATCCAGCGCAACCCTGAAAATATAAATCAACGGACTGAAAATAAAAAGACGATAGTCTTGTCAAAGAAAAATCGACGAATATTGGACTTTGGGATTCATCTGTTGAAAACAGATGTTAAGGGGTATAAACATCTGGTTGTTAGCGGCCTGTTCGAAATGCGATTAAAAATACAGAAAAGGTACAAGTGACCTGGTACAGGTACCTCTCCGGCAATGTCAACGGTATCGACTGATACACGTTTTAAAGTTAAATCATAATAAACGCGAATACGGGAGTGCTAGTGTACATACTTAGCATTTATTCCGACCGAACTCATTAAACTCTGGCATTCCTATTTTTGCAAAACTTTATTGTCCAATTTGAGAGTGTCATTGCTTTAGAAGAGTTAATTAAGATAAGCCAATTAAATCAACGACATGTTATGTACATGTATACTAATTGGTCTACTCTTCATTACGACTTCACACCCTTTTGGTGTAAGGAAGGTAAAATGTCCGTTCCTTTGTTTATGGCACCTTTCGACCTGAGGTCGTGGTCGGTTTTAACTTTGCGAATGAAATGTCAAAGACAATGAAAATAATGTCACATGTGTAGTTTGGTAGCAACATACACCCGGGAACACTTTCTCTTAGATTGTAAATGTCAAACTGACAGAATGGGATTAACAAAAGAAGCATAGTGCGCTGAGAGAATTGAGTACAGATGGTTATTCGGCGACCAAAAAAAAACGAGATGGTTAACATATCGTCCCCTGAGTTCCAATGTGTTCTATGTGCCTACTGGCACATAGAACACATTGGAACTCAGGGGACGATATGCATTGGGGGAAAATTCGGAAGAATAAGCTGCGGGATATAATCAGTATGCGTCTGCGGGTGTTATTGGGAGAGAAAAAGCATAGGGGTGGGATTTCTCATCTAAGAACCGCAACAAACCAGCGGCTGACCGTAGTGTTATTATTAATATATAGTGTGAATGGACATTTCGTTAGCTGTTACACAGTTATTAACCGATCAGCGCCATTTACAAAAATTGCCGTTCGAATTTAAATATTGCTTGTATTCACTGTCTTAATAAGATGGCTCATACTTCATCGATTGAAGGAGCTATTCCTGCTCGTTCCAGTTGAAGGCCAGGAGCTGGGTTTGGAGAGCAGAATGACGGTAACTGTTTATTATCTGTCATGTAACTCTCGACTTCAGCAGTTTGGGCTGCACATGTGTGGGTGGAGAGGTTAATCCAGGGCAGATACTCCACAATTATATATACCTCTATTTTCAAGATAGGATGGTTCTGGGCTTCATCTCTCAGTATCCATAATCTCAGTGCATGTACCCAGTATCAATATAAATGCAAGCCCGGAAATGAGCAATCTGTCATTTGCAGAATAAGGTCCGGGGGAGGAGTTTGCTGACAATATCGCATACACTGGGCTACCATCTTCCAAGGTATCCTCTGGGTACCTCGTTCTGTTTAGGCTGTGACCTTGATTCAGACTGGGGTTCAAAGAGGATAAATTTAGTAATGACAACCTGCTGTGCAGGGTAGCATCAAGCAGGGTGGCATCATCAAATTCACCCTCTGGAGACCTCTTTCTACGTATGATAGCTTGCTTATTTTCAAGCTTGTATCAATTACAAGATTATTGTTTCACTTAGTCAGAATGTATTCCAAAATAGTGATTAGTTGAAGCTTTTGATATTTTTCAGTGTTTTGCCTCTCCTACTGCCCTTTCTCATATTGGAATGTGCGAATGTGCCTACCTATAACGCGGGACAGGTATGTCTTCGCGTGGGCTAGAAGGCAGGGGCCAACAGGTAATAGTATCCATAACTCTCTCCAGGTAAATATTCTCAGATAAGTATCCTGTAAAAGGTTTCCTCGAAAGGTATCCTCAAATAATACAATACCAGGTAATAGGTATCCTCAAATACCCGTATGTGCCTATGTGCCAGTGCACAATGTGTCACATTGTGTATTTTCATAAAAACACACATCGGCACATCCAGCGTGCGCCTAGGTGCTAATGTAATATGTACAGTAGAACATAAACACGTACTGGTCGTCGTTGAAATACTTATGCAACAAGGTAGTAATGGCAAAAGACAGCAAGGATATTAGAAGATTATATAGTATTGGATGATTACAACAGAGCATAATCATAGGACAGATAGCTGACGATAATATGGTAAGCCTATCTGTATAGGAGCTAGGAGCCATATAGGTACTATGCGTCATATAGGATCTATACAGGAACCCGGTCATGGGAATCTTCGAATACCCGTATGTGTCTATGTGCCAGTGCACACTTTGTCACATTGTGCATTCACACATAAGCACATATCGGCACATCCAGCATGTGCCTGTGTGCTACATGTAAGCTGCGCACACGACATAAACACATCCAGGGAGGTCAGAATAATTTATAAGTGGGTGGGGAAAGTCATAACATAGATTGTAGACGCATAGGTAGAAGCAGAGGATTACGCAGGAATCCGAACTAGTACAACTTGTTGGGACTATTCGTGTAATTAGATATATTCTAGTTCAATCGACCCCCTGGGTACTATAGCGCTACGTGCTACTATTATAAATAGGAGTCAAGAAGACTCCGTAGTAAATAAAGTCGTGTTGGCGATTTGGAAGGATTGTCGGGCTATTTGTGTAATTCGACGAATCGGAAAACTACTCTTTTACAAAGAAACATACCCTCCGAACATACCCCTGCCCTATTGTAGACCTTTGGGAGAAATATCAACTACGTGCTACTATAGAAACCAAGATGGCGGCCTTCAGTTACAAAATGGACGACGGAAACACGCATCATCCTACCAATATGCGCTGTGCATGCACACTAAAACTACGTATCACTATGGTGATGCCGTCACAACATGGCCGTTCATGCGGGTTACCACGACAACCAAATATGGCGCCATTGGGTCACGTGGCATGGCGTCACTTCCGGGGTCATCCGCTGGGGTCATCCAACCTTGGGGCGTCCGGGTACAGTATCAGTTCCGTTCATATTGAGCGCTGAACACTGACATTCTATTACTTGTTTGCTGTACAATGTTTCACCCATCCGGTAGGTTATAATTACATTTTCTCTAATGATATCCGAGTTGCTTGAAAATAATTGGTCGACGTGACTTTTTCAGAACTTGATGAAACAAGTTTCTCTGGTATGAATGTTTTGACTTTGTTTCGCCTAAACCAAATCAAATTTGGTGGTGTCCAATGGTGTAGTTAAACTGTAATTGCTGCAGGTGAGCCGTTGGTTAGAGGGTTGTTAATATTTGATTTTCTCTTCTGTATTTGATTTGATTTGATTTATTTCAGAACCTACTCCTATATGATACAAGATAAAGTGATAGTTACCTTGACATGAATAAAGTTAATACAGGCAAAATTGATGCAAGTATTTTGGTGGTGATGTATCAGCACAAGATAATAATAACATAAACTGTATCTGAGCTCTCTCTGTCTCTCTGTCTTTCTCTCTCTCTCTCTCTCTCTCTCTCTCTCTCTCTCTCTCTCTCTCTCTCTCTCTTTCACTCTCTCCCTCCCTCTCCCTCTCTCTGTACAAATGCTAGAGAGAAAAGTTACAGAACACAATAGTGCATACTCAAGGTGTCCACATGGTTTGGTAAATAAACATCCATACTCTAAGGTTCAGTTTGCAGTAAATGTTCTCGAATTAGAACCACATGTAGCATTCACCCGAATTGCTTCTCTCCTTGCAAAGTGCGCTTTTCGAAAGTGGCAGGGGGCTAAACAAATCCCTTAGCGAAATAGGTGCGGAGAAGGGAACGCTGTTGTCTACACGGAGATAACATCTGGAATGCTAGATGTTCCGGAATGCATGTTGCTCATTCAGGTATTGTCGGCATCGTAGGTTCAAACAGGACAAACGGCTGAAACTGTGCAGATGCCTATACAATGTGATAATATCAATGTATACCTTCTTGTTATCCAACATGACTCATGACTTAATATGTTCCCATTTATACATATGGATGCATTTACATATACACATACAAATAAATAAACATATACATGCATGCGTATGCATGAATCTGTATATACATATATACATACACATACACACACACGAGGTCGTGTAGATCAGTCTATGTTAAAAATTAAAAAAAAAACTGTTGAATGTATTAAAATTGATACGTCTGCAGTGATACAAACGACCGAGTCTTCAGTTGCATAAGTGTACATTATAATACAAGCCAACTTTCCGAACTTAATTTTAACAATTGAAATGAATTATATGTTCGTTTTATCGGAGTATGAATGTGGGATGGGTGTGTTAAAGTATATTCAGTGAGTTGCATTGCATACACCTTGACACACCCATCCCACATTCATACTCCGATAAAAGGACAGATAATTTATTTAAGTTCTAAAATTAGTGAAATCCAGCGCCAATATATTAGTAGCATTATATAGCTACATACAACAATTCCAAACTGATCGTTAAGGAGGACCAGACACAATTCAATCGGATTATATTTGTAAAAAACTTCCCTGTGCATGCAAAATAGATTCGTCCGCTTTGCTGCAAATTTGATTTGTTATGTCAATGCCATTCATGAGTTCGGTATTTAAAAAAAGTTAAACATCAATTTGACAAAATACAGGTCTGACTGTCAAGCCACAATGGACATCGGCAAAAACTCTCCTTGATAGCTATACGTGAAGGCACAAAGTGCCGCTGGAACCTTTCAAGGAACTTCCAGGCGGAATGTAAGGCAAAGGCTCTCCTCTGAATGTTGTATAGTTGCCATCGTCATCCGCATCAAAGCCATTCACCATGTCTCTACTAGAAATGAAATGAAAGTACGAATGTAGTATATATCTATGTCGGCTAAAAATCACTTAAATTATATGCCACGAGCTGTGCTTTCTACCTGAAACTGTTTTTTTTAAATTTAATTGCTTTCCACTATCATGAACACGGAAGCGCTGCGTACTAAGGCGTACTGTGTGTGGATGTTTGTTTGTTTGTTTATTGAGGGGCTAGCGACACTTTTCATCCTTTTCCTAAAGTAACGGCCAAAACCGGCCAGCGCTATTCTCAAAAATCGCCTATTAATTTTCATTATTTTTTTCATTTTTTGTCTCAAAAACATAGGTTATGACCCCTCGTTGGAACGAGCTCGTCGAGCTCGTTCCAACGAGGGGTCATAACCTATGTTTTTGAGACAAAAACTGAAAAAAATAGTTATTCAAGAACTATTTTTGCAAGTGTCGTCTGCTTTTCATGTTAGGTAAAGGGTTAACAGATAAGGTCACGCCGTGTTGAAGAGTTTTACGGGTGGAGAAAGCCAGAGTACCCCGAGGCAACCATCAAGCAGTGGCGAGCAACTGCCTGGCTTTCCAACCTACTTACTTTGCAGGACAGAGCAGTAAAGGTTAATGGTGGGTGCGCAAGATCGATAATTAGGTCGAACCCTTGACAAAAACTGCTGTGATGATATTCTACAATAGCATTCTAAAAATGTCAGCATGTTTTATTTAGTGAAGTAAATGTTCATTAGAAGTGATTATCCTTAGCCCTATATAAGTTATAAACATTGACATCTTTAAAAAGAAATAAAAAATGAACAGGAATAGACCTCATTGAGCTTTTGTCGATACCAGATTGCTGAATTGCCTATGAAATAGACAGTAATCGTTTGACTGGACTGGTTACGTGAAATAATTCATAGGGGAGGTGAGGGTCGTTGCACAAATTCGAGTGCGCGAATGCGCACGAGTGTTTTACAATATAGTCCCTCGCCTCGAATGAATTATTTCACGTAACCAGTCCAGTCAAGCGATTACTCTGTTTATTACTTTTCATTATTAACGACAATTATATTATTTAACCCTTTACATAACGTAAAGGCCAGCGCTATTCCTAAAAATCGCCAATTAATTTTCATTATTTTTTAATTTTTTGTCTCTAAAACATAGGTTATGTTTCAGCTCATTATGCCTTATTGGAACGACCTCATTAAGCTCGTTACAATCAGGTATCACAACCTATGTTTTTGAGGCCAAAGACATGCTAAATTACTCAAGAAATTGTTTTGCTGGTGTATGTTGGAGGAGCATAAAGCGATTTAAAAATCACATTCAACACATACAAAAGATGCCTAAGAAACCTCTTGTCAACATGATACTGGCAATCATTGTGCGAACTTAACGTATCAAAAGTGCTCACAGGTATTGAGCGAATCTATTCAACAGGGCAACAGTACGAGCTTAACCCTTTACACAACGACAAAACTCGCCAATTAATTTTCATTGTTTTTTTCATTCTTTGTCTCAAAGACATAGGTTTGGAACGAGTCTATGTTTTTGAGAAAAATTAGTTATTCAAGAATTTTGTTTGTAAGTGTCGTCTGTTTTCCATGTTAGGTAATGGGTTAAACAAAAGTTGTAAGATAGCCAGAAAAAAAACCCTGATATCTCTTGTTTCCTCGTTTCATGATTCCAGCCCTTGACATAATTTCTTTGAGAGCGCTCCAAGAAATTTTTTCAAGAAATGAAATTGTGAATAATGGAAAAAACTGGAAAAATTGCTTTGTTAGTGTCGGGTAATCTTGCACTTTTAAAACCTTTACCTAACGTAACACCCAAAACCGGCCAGCGCTATTCTAAAAAAATCGCCAATTAATTTTCACTTTTCACTAATTTTCACTCGTAGAGCTCGTTCCAATGAGGGGTCATAACCTATGTTTTTGAGACAAAAAATGAAAATAATAGCCATTCAAGATTTTTTTGGCAAGTGTCGTTTGCTTTTCATATTAGGTAAAGGGTTAAAAAAAAACAAAAAAAAACAATGAAGTCTCCATTACACCCACGACAAAGCGTCTTCTTTTGCGCGCACGGATACATTACACAACTGTTGATTGCATAATTTTCTTGTGAAGTTATCGTTTATAATCAAATCCGGAAATCCCAGTAAATCGCACCTAGGAAAGTAATAAATCACGTTGGTGTCATCCCGATTGTCCCACTTTCCAATTTTAGGAGGTAAAGAGAGTGGGACAGTAGGGATTTTGTAAATTAGTTTTCTAGCGGCTAGATCAAACATTTTCCCTTATAGTTCGTTTCACGTATTTTGCTGTTTCATTGGTGAACAGAACAAGAATTTGGTATTTGTTATACAGCATCGATAAACTATGCTAGATATTTTTGTTCATCAAAACACTGATCAATTTACAAGATATTTTTGTACATCAAAACAGTGACTTATCATTAAATTTAAATACATGTTGAAAGCAGACGCATATTCTGTAATGTCTGTTTCGCCATTCAACAACCTCTCGTTCCCCTGAGTTACAATGTGTTCTATGTGCCAGAAGGCATTTGAGCGACTTCATTGTAGGCCTGGATTTCTTTGAGGTGGTCAATTAAATGGAAAATGTTTGAATGTGCAGTTCGTATTTTTTTTTTATTTTGTTGTGCCAGCCTTCCAGATGCACTATCACAATTGCTAATCACGAAAAGTAAACAAACTCGTAAAAATACTGATAGTTGTTTTAATCATGGTCGATAAACAGTGGTGAGTTGTGTTCAAATTATGATAACGACTATAACTGTTTTCAAACACAAGGGTGGTAGAGTCAACTAAAATCCGAAAGTGGGACAACCGGGATTAACCCTTTACCTAACATGAAAAGCAGACGACACTTGCAAAAAAAATTCTTGAACAACTAATTTTTTTCATTTTTTGTCTCAAAAACATAGATTATGACCCCTCAGTGGAACGAGCTCGACGAGCTCGTTCCAATGAGGGGTCATAACCTATGTTTTTGAGACAAAAAATGAAAAAAATAATGAAAATTAACTGACGATTTTTGAGAATAGCGCTGGCCGGTTTTGGCCGTTACGTTGGGTAAAGGGTTAAACCATCAAGTTATAGTTGTTTTACAGGTCAAGTAATGCAACCACACTGGAAGGTATTAGAGGCGATGTTGAGTGGATGACTGTTAAATATAGGAAAGAAATGGTCAATAATGCCACCTGAAATATCTGGTAAACCTCCCAAACTGCAGATGGTGTAAGGTGACGTATAGCAATGTATGGGTCTCCAGCATCCAAACAGGGTGGATAAGGCAGGTTAGAAAGCAATGTAATGGAGATTTTTTCCACTTAGGATAACTCAGAATAACAATCTAGAAATGGAACTGAAGCAGGAGGGTAGCTTCATTGGGGAAAGGGTGTTCAATGATTGCAACAGAAACTGTTGAGCTGGAGTTAGGGCCAACAGCTCGTACACTCGCTTTGAGGAGTACTTTGATGGACATTTCAGAGTGTCACTGTTGCCCAAGATGAGGCCAAAGCCACTGGAATTGAGAGTGAAGATAGGGAGATGTGAGGTCAACGGATGAAAATGTGCAGCTTAGAAGTGACGGAGAACCTGGAACGTTTCATTTTAGAATGCACCGAATACTCTCACCTCTCATGAATTATTTCACGTAACCTGTCCAGTCAAGCGTTTACTCTCTATTTCTTTTATTGTGACTACATTTCGTACATATATTTGACAAATCGTTTCAGGGTTTGTATTAGCTCTCGAACGTATGTGTGAATGGTGGTAGGTAAAATTGTGTTATTTTATGATAACATTTGCAATTCTCGGTGTTGCGTTCTGACTAAGGATGTAAACAAAAGTCTGATCAGAAGTGGCGCATAAATTTACTAAGTTTGATCTTTGGGGGAGAAGGCCTTGATTACCACTGTGCCTCCGTGACCCCACACTCTTCTCTCCTTCCGTCACTCGAAGACGAACTGCCCGATCACATCCCGTACCTTTATTTTTTCCAATCTCTTCGATAACCATACTAACCTTCTCCTTGGTGTCATCCACGTCCGTCATTCTCCCACCCCCACTCCCAGTGGATCTTATTCTGTTAGACTGGTATTTTGGAAAATCTAAAGGAATGTGGCCTAGAGCCTCCACTACGCCTAGATTACACATTTAACACTCCTTTTCACTACCTTTCCCAATTTACCCCCAAGCTCCAGCGACTGCAACCTCAGCCTGATAAACATTAACCACATAGGTAACACCAACGTACTCTTCGAAGCCTGGTTTCTCTCTATCCACAGGCCACGCTAAACATCTTTGATTCGACACCCTCTCGGCAATTAAAGTTACAATCCCCCAAGACTTTATCTCTGAGGATTTCGTTTACCCTGTGTTGTCCCTCCCTCTCAGTCCGAAATCTCAAATGAGATTAACTCCATCACTTGGTTCACCACCCTGTCTTTAGGCGAATTTCTTTAAGGTTGAAAGGAGTGGAAGAGTGAAACAGAAAACAACGAGGGTGGAGTAAGCTAGACTAGAATCAACGACTCGATTTGGAGCTTGTTCCTGTATTTCACGGGCGCCGAAGGAAGAACACCAGAAGAGGTCGTTGATATCTGTCACACGTACTATACCCGAGTTATGTTATCTAATTTTATCTAACAATCATACAGATTTTGGCGTGAAAACCACGAGAAACGGTACGTATCACATAATGTGTTCCGATTCCGTATTATATAGACGATTCAGTCTGATTCCGTATCATATAGACGACCTGTTTCCGGGAACTCGACGGGCTATCATAACAGGCGCACGAATACATTCTATGTGCGTTTCGGATAGATTCAGCTGATCGCTTACAAAACAAAACAAAATTCCTTACAGTTAGCGACAGAACTATTAATAACCAATCCTCCCCTCCACACACACACAATAAATAGAATAGAAACTGCACAATTCAGTATTACACACTCGTAAATTCAAGCGTGTCATCATGGTAAGTGACACTGAGACTGAATTATTTGACAACACAACTTTCAAAACAGCAGTGACAGCTTTACTCATTGCTTGTTAGAGTGCACAACAATATAGTTCCACAAAATAGTTTTTTTTTAACTTTTTCTTACCCAACACCTTATTAATAATTTAAGATTTAATCTGTTTATGTGACAGAATTGTTAGATAAATAAATGATCATGATAATGTGCATGCCCTGTGATTTGCATCAGATTCTCTGTGGTGTCCAAAAATGGGATCACATCTCGCCAGCAAAGCCGGCTCGCTGAGATCCCATTCTGGGCACCACCTCGAATCTGATACAAATGACAGGACATGCACATAATCATGATAATCTGTATCTATCAGCATCAAACACAATTAAGTGAATGAAGCTGATATTTTAAAAGGAAAACATCACTTCCGGTGGTCTTTTATTTTCGTGCTTGGAGCTCTTTGTGTCGAAGCACTTCATTCACGTCATAACGTCAGTAAGATACGTAACGACTTATCAGGATGCATCCTTTATTGATGTTATTACACACAGGCCGGATTCCACACCTCATGTATGGAGCATATATCTAAATGTCTGTGTTGTATCTGCTATTGTTGCATACAGTGGAGTCGCCGTGGACAGGACGTTTTCCACGCGTAGGCAGTAATGTCCACGCATTTGTTTACCAGGTGATAAAAATCGTCATCAGCAATATTTTATTGAAGAAATATTCATACCAAAATAACTCAGAAATATCGAGGTTTGAGAACATGAGCCAGGTTTGAGGATTATAGTCATGAATGCATATAAGGTTGACATTCTTGAGGAACAGTGGCGAGAGGACGAGTTCTCAACACCACCCCTCCTTAACCACGCCACTGAACAGCTTCCATACGATGACTATTCATAAAAATATCTGTAGACACAATCAAACTCGATTTACTCTATCTGAAATGTTATCATCATTGTTATAGTGGTATATTTATCCTATAAATGGACGTGTATTCGAACAGTAAAAACCTCGGATAAATGTTTGCTTTATTCACCCAGTAGGGTAATAAATGTTTCACGTTGGTCCCTTTACCTAACGTGAAAAGCAGACGATACTTGCAAAAATAATTCTTGAATAACTAATTTTTTTCATTTTTTGTCTCAAAAACATAGGTTCTGACCCCTCGTTGGAACGAGCTCGACGAGCTCGTTCCAACGAGGGGTCATAACCTATGTTTTTGAGACAAAAAATGAAAAAAATAATGAAAATTAATTGGCGATTTTTGAGAATAGCGCTGGCCGGTTTTGGCCGTTACGTTAGGTCACCGAACGAATTTATTCCTGTAGTGGAGACGGACTTGTTGACCTCTGACCTCTATCGCATTTGTGTTGCATAATTAATAGTTTAATTGTTGTTTTCTTTAAACCTGCTTGAAAGTATTACACAATGCCAGTAGAAAACAGCACACACTTTTCATTTAATAAAGTATTTTTGCAAGTTTAGCTCAAGTTTGTAGGGGAATTATTTTTAGACAGAAATGTATTACTGCGCCTTGTTTATTTCTGTCAATTTTGCTGGTCGATCGGATTGGACCAATCTGCTCCTCACTTCTCGCTGTGTTTTGTAGTGAGCAGCAGCACGATTTCGCCGCGACAGCCCTGTAAAAGATTTATGGGATACGTCTCTCGTCGGTTTCATTATTAATCCTATTCGTAGAATATATATTTTACTTGAAAACACTATACGTTTATTTTAGATGTATTCTTCGCCAAAATCGACGAGAACCATCTTTCTGTTACTAACATGTAACTGGCGGTATAACGCTACTAGATTTTGTCTGAAGTGGGAGATCGCCTAAACACCATTTGCTAGCTTTCATCAAGCCTCCCAACATTATCATCATTAAGCTAATTTTGGAATCATTCATAAATATAGAAAATAAACTTGAAACTTACTCCAAGTATTTGTGAGCAGAATATCGGCAATAAACTGAAACATGCTGTCATTTTCTATCACGACAAGGTGGGCTCCATCGTTATTACAAAAAGTTGTGGCGGCAGCCTGTGGTACAGGATAGGAATTGTACTTCAAGCAAAGGACATTTTTTTGCCTGACGTAAACCTGATATCCTTCGTCAAGTGGGCAACTGCCCCCAGCTGAAATAAATAAGAGAATTATGTTGCACGTTATTCTACTTTTACCTACAGAAACATACGCAAATATTAAGTGAGCAAAATACTACTAATGGTATCGAGAGATCAGGGTACTGACAAGGCAGTGGTGCGGGGGATGAAACGATATAGTCGAATAAACAAGATGAAACTTTTGAAAAAGCCAAATGAAAGTAATAACAGCAATAGAGAGATACAATTGAAATTTAATGTGTCCATTGGCCTCGAAAAGAGAAAAATAGTTGAACATTAATCTATTAATGTCAGAACAGGATTTCTCATCTGAGGACTACAGTTAAAACTAGAAGACAAGTCACGAACTGTGCGCTTATCTAAGCTTAATTGCGCATAGGAAATGCGCGCAATTACCATATCTAATGGCATCCAAAGCACGGCAAGTTCTCCTGGTTACTTATAGCAAACATAGGCAATATTTCTGCCAATGGACCTCTGGGTTACCCGGAGGTCCATTGGCTGAAACATTGCTTGTGCACAGGCCATATGTACAGAATTTGATAGCCGTGTTATCGTCAAAACGAGTAGATTAACGCGCAGATTGACGTGCTATTTCTGCGCATTTCGTGAGAGGACTTTTAGTTTTAACTGTAGGCTTGCGGAATTGAAAGAAATGGACAAAAATATATCGATAGCAAATTTATTTCCCTCCGGGGAAAAGTGTAATATTATATTAAGGAATACGTAATCAATTTATTTTTTTCAAAACATTGCTGAGGACTCTAGTATATTACTTAGAAGCACTTTTCGTCTTATGCAGCTTTGCAAATAAACCTTGAGTATTTTAAGTTAACTATTCACATTCATCCTACAACAAGAACGTATTTCACCAAATAGAAATAAAAACGTCTAGACAAATTACAAATTTGTAGTGAGGGTAGCAACCGCACGCGCCAACATCCGATTCAGAAAGAGAATGTTTTTTACCTGCACGCAATGAAACTGGCATTGAATTATTACAATTGGCACTTAATCTCGATTGATCACATACGGGGTGGGGGTACTTTGGTTCTGCATACTAAGATGACAAGCGCATCAAGAGTGTATATGACTCCAACCACAATCTGTTTGTGTAGAGTTAGTCAGTTGGGAAATGGGACAGCAGCTCGCCGTTGTAATTCGTCTTCCTCCACCCGTAACCTTGTCTGACACGACGTGACCATGGCCGTGGGATGATTAATTAAATCCTAAACAAACGAACAAACTATCATGCATACATCGCAAAATAAACTTCGGTCATTCATTGTACTCCGACATAGCAACAAAACATTATTGTATTTTTTGTTTATTGACTGTTGCAAACGTTGCAACTTTGGTCAAGAGTTTAAATTTGAAGACGGTAAATTCTGTGAACCTTCGTTTTGTAACTCAGTCATTGTTAATCAGTAGCTAAGCTACAAAGGAACCCGGCCCTATCACCACTGGACTTTTATCACATCGACTATTTAATAATAAAAAACCCGCATATTAACCCACCAAGGATAATTTTCCACCAGACTTTTCCTCACCCATCATTTCCGCACAGCGTTCTAGCAGACATTTTCCCACCATGGATGTGTAATAGTAAAAGAAGGGACAGAAGTTATTAAAGATCAAGTCGTTCCTTGAGTGTAACAAGGTTCCATCTGAATGCCAAAGCATTGCAGTTGGCGCCTTGTTGTACTAAAGGGGGGAATTTTATTTCGATAACACATGTTTTATAACATGTGACCGGAAACGTGTCTTATGTTGGAAAATACAGTTATAAAAATGATCAGTAACTCTAGATGTATTCACAAGTAAAGAAACTGCTTGTAAGATGTCTTCATAAATAGAGTTCAGTGGTGAAATGTCTGCTTGGCATTTCAGTTAGGTAGAGAAACGCCTATTGAGGAAATGTCCAAGTTGAGCAAATGTTCGCTTTGGGGGTGGGGTAGGGGGGATGACAGGTCCTGTTTCTAATATCCTGTGTGGAAAGGTCCGGATACCATTTAAGCTTACCGACATATGGTCCATACATTAGGCCACTAGTTGCCAGAGTATCTGATAGATGACATGTTCTTGACGTTTTGTTGAATGAAAACGTTGCACATCGTGGATCACTTTCGCACAAGGCGGCACAAGCAGCAGCAGACTCAGCAGGTAAATTATTATCAGTTGTCTTCCCACATGTTAGATAAACACCAGACGTCGTGTATACTTTCTCTCTTGTTTTGGCACACTGACTTTGTTCTACGAGACAGACAACGAAGCATATTATTGTCCATTTCACATACATCTCTTCATCAAGATTGTCCACAAAAGAAAAAAACTGTTAATTAATAACCGAAAATGGTTTGCATGGTGGGTAAATGAGATTAAACATCACGTGTAGGATGCGTTTCTGTATAAAAATATGAATGCTGCTGAACGTGAATTTTTTGTCGACATAAGCACTCAGCCGCCATGTGCTTCGCTCATGTCTATCAGGATGCGAAAAAGGGTTTTAACGCCTTCGATTAGTAGATCTGTGCTGTTGTCTCTTAAGAGATCTCTTTACTCGGTGACAACTTTTCCTGAGACTAATTTCCAACTTATGTTATCATATAATATTGTGCTCTCGGATAATTGCGCGCGCGCAATTAATCAACAATGTCTTATCAAAGCCTACTCAGTGTTCAAGGAACTTGTTCATCTTTGAAGGTTGAAGTACATCTCCTGTAGCTTGTTAAAACCTACGCAATGTCTCAAGATTCCTAACACCGCGTTTGTCGCTGATACATGTAGATAATATAATTGAAATGTGACTAGGTGTTTCTGTGTATAAGGGCGTATCCAGGAGTGTGTAAGTGTGTGTGACTCCCCCCCCCCCCTCTAACCTCCAATATACTTTTCCAGTGGGACATTTCCAGGAGTGTGTAAGTGTGTGTGACCCCCCCCCCCTCCCGTCCCCATCCTCTAACCTCGAATATATTTTTCCAGTGGGAAGTTTCCAGGAGTGTGTAAGTGTGTGTGTGACCCCCCCCCCCCCCCCCCCCCTCCATCCTCTAACCGCCAATATTATTTTCCAGTGGAACATTCCCGTCCTGATTGGAGCATTAGATGACGATTTACTCTTACTAAAAATCTTGTTATTTCTCAAAAGACAAGAGTTGATTTATTTTGATTTATGGCACGCACACAGCCGTTTACGGAAGCGCTGAGGCGCCAGCTGAGTTTTATTTCTATCTTGCACGTGCAAGTTAGCTATCTTGCACTTGTAAGTAACTATCTTTCACGTGAAAGTAAGTTCTTGTGTACGTGCAAGTTAGTTATCTGAGTTATCTTGCACCTGAAAGTTACTATCTTGAACGTGCAAGTTAGCTAGTTGAGGTTTATTTCTATCTTGCACGTGCAAGTTAGCTATCTTTCACCTGCAAGTAACTATCTAGCCCGTGAAAGTTAGCTCTTTTGCACGTGCAAGTTAGTTATCTTAGTTATTTTGCACCTGGAAGTTACTATCTTGCACGTGCAAGTTAGCTATCTTACACCTGCAAGTTACTATATTGTATGTGCAAGTGAGCTCACTTGCACATGTAAGATAGTAACTTGCAGGTGCCAGATAGCTAACTTGCAAGAAATACAACTCAACTGGCACCACAACGCTACCGTAGCTAAGCCGTTTGTACAAATGGAGGTTCAAAATACCCGATTCGGACTTTTGGGGACGAGCATAAAGGCATTTTTACCAAATAAGTAGCGTCATGACTATATACATATATATTTTATTTATCCACAAATAAATGTCCGAGAAGTGTTAACCTTGAATGACAAATCTCCCAGCTCCATATTGGGGGCATGTCTGCGAGGAAGCATCGGTCAGGCAGTTGGACAATTACGACGTCCCGTGTGCCCATGTTGTTAACGTTGCAGTACTCGATATTACTGGAAGCAAAAAAAATGTCGAACATAACTCTGTCCAAATCTGAGCTGGTATTTGTATATTTTCAAATATAGAATGACAGACAGCGACCGTTGACCATTTTTGTTGTCGTTCTTTTTCATTCATAGACACTAAAAGGCGCATGATATCTAAACAATAATAAATAAATATTTCTTACATGAGACTTCCACTGACAGGTGAGGAGTTTGCAAAGCCGATAGAATATAAATTCCTCTTAATCGCAATATCTTCTGGTTTTCAAATTTTGGTCAGGTTTCAAAACCAGACAAAAATACCATGTAGTTTTAAAAAAAAACATTTTCTTCTCCCAAAACACGGCTAACTTGGATTATTGATATGAGCAGAAGACAGATTTTCAATCGGTCGGCAAGAGTAAACAAAACATTTCCCCCAAACGGAACTGTGTATTCTAGAATCGCGCAACTCGCGAATGAAAACTAAAATTTTCGAAATTTGACAACGCAGTTTGATAATTTCCACACATTTGTCACACATATACATTACCGAATGGGTCAGTACGGTATACAAACTCCGAAGATTCAATTGAATTCCATTGTTTATTCGTTTACTGCCCAAAACATACAATTAAATAGCGAAATAATATGAGCAGCGAAACAAACGATTTTTCATATCCGGACGCGTTCTCATGGAAGTTGGACCCAGGTATGGATCATTCTCTTCGAAACAAGATAGGGATCATCTTCTCAAGGAATAAAATGAACGCCTCGAAAAATGTGACTTCAACAATGGAAAAGCGATACATTTTTCTACAAAGATTTCTTTCCGGGTCGTTTTGTGGATGTTGTGTCTCTGTGAATCAATTTTTAAATTTAGCCTGATCAGTTTTATTCGACCAGTATGAAAAGAAAACTGATATAGTAGTGTGCTAAAAATAGAAAACGTGTAGTGCCTGGGTGTAGTGCCTGGTCAGTTCTGTGGATGCAAACTACACGAAATAGGGTATCATCTTTCAGCCAATCAGAATGCAAGAAAGTCACGTGAGATATAATATTTTGTTATAAGATTGTTCTGGATATCAAACTTTATTATCTGGCTTCTATCGACGGTCCGCCACAAATATAGGTAACATTTAATTCACAGTTTAGCCGGCCAACAGCAACATGGGTGAAATTGTTAGATAACGTTATCCACTTAAACGGGAAAAAAACATATTGTGAATATTTTATTTTATCTCATGCAATTTAATAAACACTATACTTTATTTCTTTTCTTTTCATTTATCGCATTATTTACATATTTACTTTGACTAATCGTCGCCTGAGTATTAGAATGTCCCATGTCCCTGTGGGACATGGGACATTCTAGCACTCAGGCGACTTTATGTTTTACTACTCATTTTCTCCAGTCTCCTTGGAAACATGTAATTCTGCAAATCGTTACCATGAACTGAGTAACGCATGTTTCGACCGCCGAGTATTTTGATAAGGCAGATTGTGCACGCTAGCCAATTACGTTCACAAAACGCGATTCAATTGTACAGGCACATTCGGCTTGCTTTTTGTGGATAAAATCTACTTTCGGACACAATCTATTTGGGTTCCGTGTACGTATAAAAATAAAATAAAAAATTCCTTCAGTAGGTCGTGTAGTAAACTAAGGAACGGAGCATACAAGGATTAATAAAATAGGTACCAGTATGACGAAAATGGCCTAATAACCACAAAACCTATCATACATGAATTAGTGACTGACATATATTAGAAGCTATGAAAGATACAACAGGTTTTATTTTTCACCCAACGTCACACCTACACTAGAAATAGTGCAGTTGCTAGTTTAGGCTGTGTTCCACTCGAAATCATGAAAGTTATAAAACTAATAACGTCAAAGCATGTTTGAAATGATGCCTTCTGCGATTTTCTGACAAATATAACCAAAATATTCTAAATATGTCCCCTACAATATTTCAGGGCCAGGTGAATTAATTTCTGAAGCCCAATATTTCTGCATTTTTATTTTGATTGATTAAATACCGCAAACGCAATGACGTTAATGATGGCATAGGCGCAAAAAAAATAACTTCTGTGCACAATGTTCAAATAAAATGAATTTATGGGATCCATGGTCCCAAATAAGAAGTTACAGGAACTTTGAAAATCCATAAAATGAGATATAACATCAATACTGCCGAGGTGTTGAGGTAATTTGTTTTTTTTTTTTGATTCTTCCTTACACAAATAAATATTTTTTTTCCCAGAGGCGGCCATTATAACGTTCGTATGAAAAGCAAAATATTGCCATCATTTTAATTTTGGCATTCAAATATATCTGTCAAGTATAGCCGTTCAGACAACAAAACTGGGGTCATGAAACAAGTAAACGATCGCCCAAACTTGACTTCATAACCAGGAAAAGTTACTGAAGGAAACTACTGGTCAAGTGCATATATATATTTTCGGGGAATTTCTAACACAAACACACCAATAGTCACTTATATTTTTTAAGTTCAAAATTCATCAAATCCCCCCTCCTTTTTCTCTGCAATATTCCGCAAGATTTCAGCACAGTGTTTCAATGGGTTTTTCTAAATCAATATCTTTATCTCAAGACTGCTCAATTTCGGAGATTGCATCACGTCCAAGTGCAACTGTTCAAGGTGGGGGGAATTTAATTCAAATATTTAGTACTGTCATATCTGCTGTTGCTATGCATCTTAAATTATCCAGCTTTGTTGACTTAATTAGTCTCAATGTTTCCCTTCAGAGACTTTTGTTTGAAAGGGAAATACTGCACTTGTCTTAATTAGTTTCAATGCCTCCCTTCAGAGACTTTCGTTTGAAAGGGAAATACTGCACTTGTCTTAATTAGTCTCAATGCCTCCCTTCAGAGACTTTCGTTTGAAAGGGAAATACTGCACTTGTCTTAATTAGTTTCAATGCCTCCCTTCAGAGACTTTCGTTTGAAAGGGAAATACAGCACTTGTCTTAATTAGTTTCAATGCCTCCCTTCGGAGACTTTCGTTTGAAAGGGAAATACTGCACTTGTCTTAATTAGTCTCAATGCCTCCCTTCAGAGACTTTCGTTTGAAAGGGAAACACAGCACTTGTGTCTTAATTAGTCTCAATGCCTCCCTTCAGAGACTTTCGTTTGAAAGGGAAATACAGCACTTGTCTTAATTAGTCTCAATGCCTCCCTTCAGAGACTTTCGTTTGAAAGGAAAATACTGCACTTGTCTTAATTAGTCTCAATGCCTCCCTTCAGAGACTTTCGTTTGAAAGGGAAATACTGCACTTGTCTTAATTAGTCTCAATGCCTCCCTTCAGAGACTTTCGTTTGAAAGGGAAATACAGCACTTGTGTCTTAATTAGTCTCAATGCCTCCCTTCAGAGACTTTCGTTTGAAAGGGAAATACAGCACTTGTCTTAATTAGTTTCAATGCCTCCCTTCGGAGACTTTCGTTTGAAAGGGAAATACTGCACTTGTCTTAATTAGTCTCAATGCCTCCCTTCAGAGACTTTCGTTTGAAAGGGAAACACAGCACTTGTGTCTTAATTAGTCTCAATGCCTCCCTTCAGAGACTTTCGTTTGAAAGGGAAATACAGCACTTGTCTTAATTAGTCTCAATGCCTCCCTTCAGAGACTTTCGTTTGAAAGGGAAATACTGCACTTGTCTTAATTAGTCCCAATGCCTCCCTTCAGAGACTTTCGTTTGAAAGGGAAATACTGCACTTGTCTTAATTAGTCTCACTGCCTCCCTTCAGAGACTTTCGTTTGAAAGGGAAATACAGCACTTGTCTTAATTAGTTTCAATGCCTCCCTTCGGAGACTTTCGTTTGAAAGGGAAATACTGCACTTGTCTTAATTAGTCTCAATGCCTCCCTTCAGAAACTTTCGTTTGAAAGGGAAATACAGCACTTGTGTCTTAATTAGTCTCAATGCCTCCCTTCGGAGACTTTCGTTTGAAAGGGAAATACTGCGCTTGTCTTCAATAAGCTTAAATGTCTTCGAACATGCCTCAATATTACGATTAGAAAAAAACAACACCACAGTCATTGTTGGTACGTTGTTCTATCACGAATCTAGCCTCGGTCCCTTTCAGATGTATTAGAAAAAAACTTTGAGTGATAGCACAGGTTTTCAGTTTTCGACCGGTGTTGATTAGTACAATCGTCTCCCTTCTTTTGGGAGGTCGGGATTCAATACATTTCTTCTACAATTGATCGAGTATGCACCAAAACTACTTTGATGAGGAAACACGAGCGTTGAAAAAAGTTAAACACATTGCTTTTGAGTAGCTTTCGAGTTTCGCCTTCCATTAAACGTAACCCTTCAATTATTTCTGTCCCATCGGGTAAACTCCCAGTGCTCGTAGATTTCAGACCCATTGTCACTTGAATACGCACCCTGTATTTCAAGCGTTGTAATTTTGCAACAATACGCACGACAAAAGATGTGTGCCTAGGTCTGGGGCAAAAGTACCGTATTATTCAACGTAACTTGAAGATAGTACCATCAAAGATAAAAAAAAAAACAAATACAGTAGAATCCTCTTAATTGAATATCCATTTGCCAGTGAAAATTATTCAATTAACAGGAGTATACAATTAACAGAGATTTGGTCAGTTTCCTGTGTTCTGGAGGTAAACTGAGCATTTATTCTATTATATCTTGTTCGACAGAGCTCACAGAGCTCTGTCAAACAAGATATAATAGAATAAATGCCTGTATTGGATGTAGTGAGGCCAAAAAGGTTGATAAATAATGGGGACTTGGTGAGTGTCACAGTAATTTTTTTGACATATTGCAAAAATTTATATACAATTAACAGGAGTTTACTCTACAACCCATATGCAATTAACAGATCAAATTTGTACTGAAGGTATGGTAAATGGTTTTGTGTTTGAAAATTCTATTCAAGTAACAGGGATATACAATTAAGAAATATCCAATTAAGTGGGCCCCACTGTACAGGTTATTATGACAGTAACTGATCTAGGGCCAATACTATAGAACTTTTACAGTTGTATTTTTCCGAACTGTATTTTCTATTTATGAAAATAACTAATTTAAATGAACCATTAGCATGCTTTGAAATGCTTATGATTCATTTCCGTTATTTATATTCGCTTGAAGAAAATACAATTCGGGAAAATACAATTGTAAAAGTTTTATAGTATTGGCCTCTGGTAGGTTGGTGTTCTGGATTATGTTAAGCTTACGAGAGCGCATCGCTCGTATCCCACAAGTTACCGAAGGTGACGACTTGATTGCCGTTGATCTGCTCTCGTCAGTGATGCGAAATACAGAGCACCAGATAAGTTAATGTACTAATTAACAATTTTTGTCGAGTTTTCTAGTACAACGGAATATACTTGTCGTCCAGGCACGTATCAATAATGTTGGTGGCTTATAGGGGTTAATGCTGTGTCTTGACAATGTTAGCTGAGTTGTAGAAGGCGGATTCGTTTGTCCGTCCTGTCGATTGCAATGTGTTGGAGATAAAGTGGACAGTATTCATTTCTGGCCGTCCCTATCAACAAGCACACAGGTTCTGCTTTGTTTATTGTTTTGGTAAAATCTGAAACAGCTGCAAAGTAACGCTCTCGTCCTTAATGCCTTCCGATGGTCAAAAACTTCAGAATTTATAAGAGATAAGATCCGCTTCTTCACTTGGAGGCGATGAGATTGCATTGGCTTCAGATTCAGATGTCGAGAGTTTTTTTCTCGAAAGAAGTATTTTATCTCTTTTCTTTCTTTCTTTCTTCTCTGGCCTGCTGAATCGCATTTTTATGTATACATCTATCTTGAAATATTTGTAACCATTTACATTCGTGTTGCGTGTTTATTGACTTTAAGCTTGATAAAATGTCAGCCGTGCTTTGGGCGTATCAGAGTCCAGCTCTTGTATCTAAGGCCATATCTTGACCAGTAGAAGACGTGTCGAGATATAGACTTAGAAACAAAAGCGAGAAATGTTGTACATAAACTTAGTGGTGATGATAGATTTAACTTCTACGATCCAATGATAAATTTGTTGAGCGCATTTGTTTAACATTACGGAAAGAATTTGTGCTGTAAAGGGTGTATTCTTTCAACTCGGATGTTTCCAACGATTCAAACACAGTAAATTGTAATCTTCTACGTACAAGTAATGTAGTTTAATAATATAACCCTTTACCCATCGCAGACGATATCAAAATTTATTATTTTTATATTTGTTTTTTCCACATTTTTAAAAAAATTCATCGAAACCATATCGTGTGACCATTCATTGGAACGAGCTCGTTCCAGTGAGAGGTCACATGATATGGTTTCGTTGAAATTTTTTGAAATATATATATTTTTTTTAACCGTTTACCTAACCTGAAAATCAGACGACACTTGCAAAAATACTTCTTGAATAACTATTTTTTTTCATTTTTTGTCTCAAAAACATAGGTTATGGCCCCTCGTTGGAACGAGCTCGGCGAGCTCGTTCCAACGAGGGGTCATAACCTATGTTTTTGAGACAAAAAATGAAAAAAAATAATGAAAATTAACTGGCGATTTTTGAGAATAGCGCTGGCCGGTTTTGGCAGTTACGTTAGGTAAAGGGTTAACTACTTAATTTGTAAATTACGCAGGCGGATGCGGCCGATTCGTTAGGTAAAGGGTTAATTGTAATATCTTTGAGAAGATTTTGTCCCTGTTCCTAACTTCCTATACATAAGCGTATATGGTCTCTCGCAAATGCCTTTCGAACGTGTGTAATGTTCTATAAATAGTAACGTAAACAAATCATACTATGCAAGCATTTGTACCATGCAGTTGCAGGATACAGAGTTTTTTATCAGAGGCCTCTGCTACAGGTAACTGAGGAACCGATAATTAATTATTAAAAGACAAAACAAGTTATCCATTTATTTTTCTCAAAATCAATAGTTTGTTAATTGGTATTCTCTGTCGTAATTGTTACTGTAACACAAACGTCAGATAACAGTTTTGCTTAGTGTGAACGTTATGTGTCTCGTCTGTCTTTATACTATTAAGTGTCGACGTATTTGTGATACATCCAGGGACAGAGCCATAGAATGTACCAATCTGCACACTTTCAGAATTGATACATCCTGGAGCGGAGTCGAAGAGTTTATGCATTTTAAAACCAAAAACTCTATGCTATCCAAATATCAATTTGAAAGGAACAATAAAAATAATTCGTTACACTACTAAAAATATACTTCCAATAATTACCTATTTTTGTCCCTAAAAAGATATTTTATAATTCTTCCAAAGAATAGCATTATTAATTTTAACATTATTTACGATTATCATATAATATTTATTGAGAAAATGAAAAAAAAAATATATATATATATCACATTATCTGCATATTCATGATTTACATCGGGAATATTAGTTACCCCGTGTCTGATCACGTGGTACGGGTTTTTACCTACCCGAAGCCAGCCGTATCCCATTCGGCCGAACGAATTTATCTATTGATTTTCCGTTTTAGAAATACAATCTATTTCATGTGTGAGCACACACAGCATGGGATCTTTTATCTTCCATCGTTGAGCCATACAGGTTTCTGTGGAATTTTTGTGCAAAAGAGTTTTTGTGAAAATATGCCGATATGACTAGTATAAAAAAATTATTGAATTTCTTTTTTTCTTGTTTGTCTCAAAAACATAGCTTATGAACCCCACATTGGAGGGTCTTCTACGGGGGTATGGACAATTTGTAGATTTCGGAACGAGGCTTCCACTGGGTATGGGAAATTTGTCAGTGGCTGGGCGGACGTATCGTGGGTTTCAATGAATATGGCCTCATACCACGTATCTATCAACCAATCAAATGAAAAAAATCACTTTTGTCAATAGATAGTGTGTAATATGGCAAGAGTGTTAGACCATTATTTACACCGTACCGTTCAACCAATCAAGTCACTAGACTTCCATCTATCTAGAACTGAAGAATGTTTCGAGCAAAGAAAACACGAAACGAAATTAAATGGGTGGATGTAAAAAAAGAAAATCTCTTCTTGAATAAAATCAGTTTATACAATGTTAATTTCTCACACTTATCTGATGCGAAAACACGGGCGTTGAGCGGGTCAACTATTTTCAGTTTAAGTGTTTTTTCGCGTACCAGTCTCCATATAAAATATGTAGGTTTTCCATTATCTCAGTATTGACTCGATCGGGTAACGTTACATTGTTCACAGTTTTCAGACGCTAATAACCTTCAACACTTTAATGTAAAAGGGAAATTTTGAGAGATTTTGTTTTGTTCTAAGTGTTTTGTTAGCAGCAAGTACGTTTCTTGATTGCTGCGTCCCGCTGTGGATCCTACAAATCGTTACATATCTATTATTAAGTGTAAACAGTTTTCTCATGTATGGACGTTAAGTACCACATCCACCTCCATTGTGCAAATTGTGAGACAAAAATTAAAGAAACGAAATGAAAAGGTGAATTTGAAAGAAATATTCTGTTCAATGCTTGTAGTTCATACTTCTGTAAACTGATCGATCGTAAAACTAGTTCTCCCTGTATTGCATACAGCCGTAATTTAACAGATATACACAGGACTACATTAACTTGTAAGTCCCGGTGAAGTTTCAAAATACGATTCGATTGAAAATCATACCGATGATTCAGTTTTTGTTTTAGCTTTCAGTCGCGTGGCGCAGATTCGTAAATGTTCGAATCGTTGAGATGTTCCCCTTAAGGTCTCATCCGGAACTCGTCTTCGATGAGCAGTGGAGCTGCTCAATATTCGAAACTGAATACCGGTATCGGTATTAAAAAATACTGCGGTATATCGGTATATCGAAAGGCTGTTCAGATATCAGAACATATGTACCATAATCGGTACTTGAGCTAACACAATCGGAACAAATCAGCATGCCTTGATGGTACAGTTCGAATAATCTTTACCCAGCGCATACGGTATCAAAATTTTTTTTTTTTAAATATTGGTTTATCGAATTTTCAGAAGAAATTCAGCAAAATCATATCAATTGACCCTCTCATTTGAACGAGCACGACAATCTCGCTCCAATGTGAGGTCACATGATATGGTTCGGTTGATTTTTTTTTTTTAAAAACGTTTGTTCAACTGCAGGTTCAGCAGGTTTCCTCTATAGGATACATGCTGACGGAAGAGAAGATCAAAGAGGTTCCGTTACCGAAACTACTTGGATTGAGTTCGAGAATATTCCTCTTTTTTCACTGACTAGCCCAACTTGACGAGTTGTCGCTGATGCTTCAGTGACGACTGCCAACATTTGCGGTCTTAAGAAGGTAATATATAAACCCGGAACGTAATTAAGGACCCCTGGGTATTTCTCGCAGTCGTGTTAAAATAAACTGTCATTACTTTCATGCTATCTTTGAAATGGCCAAAAGTGATTGTTTGCGGAAAGAATGGTCTATTGACAATTGAGAGACAACACAATGATGAAAATATGCAGTATTTTCAAGGCGTTAATTATACATATCTGTCACTACTGTTTTTGATGGAAAAATGTTCTCTCGACAAATGTGGTGCTGTAATGGCCCATGATGAAACAATGCTGGTAATTACTGACAAAAAAATGAAACTTGTGATCTCCTGAATAGTAACACAATAGCAGTGTCTGACGCCAGGAGCCAGAACTCTCCTCCTAATGTTATCAGTGAGCCTTCTGATACGGCCCAGAGGCAACTGCTACCACTCCTTATGCAATGCAGCTTCCAAAACGTCTGTACAGACGAATCCCTTGCTTGCACACGGCGTCCAAGAAAGTCCCAGGTGTGTTCTATGGGATTCAAATCGGGGCTCATTGCCGGCCAAGGTAGTGTTGTGATAGCGTTGTTCTGAAGGAATTCTCTCACAGCATGGGAACGATGTGGCCTTGCATTGTTGTCCATGAATACAGGGCGAGTAGCCAACGGGTGATTGTCAACAGGAGGCACGACAACCGGATTCATAATTTCCAGGATGTACTGATGAACACTGAGCTTCCCACGAACAGTTACCATATCAAATTTACAATCACGAGAGAGGCATCACCAGATCATTACTGGTCCTCCGCCATAAGGAACAGTAGGTCTGATATTCCTAGGTACGTAGGCAGTATTTATATGCCTCCACCCTCTCATGTGACCGTCTGTGGTTTGAAGCAGGACCCTGCTCTCGTCTGACCAATGGACTTTAATATCCTGAAAACCTCACAAAAACACCTATCGCTGTGTATCTGATTTGATCCCAAGAGGTTTACACCAGTGGTTGGTAATTTTATAAATGAAGCGCTGTGCAATCGGGAACAAATCAAGAAGTGCAACGAGAATAACATCTTAGGTACAGAGTGTCAGCAATTCTTCAGATATATGATAACTGAGCTGGTAACGTGATAACTGGGTATCATGCATCTCAATATCTGCAAAATAATACCAATAGCTTTTAAAAATATTTTCATTTTTTGTCTCAAAAACATAGGTTATGACCCCTCGTTGGAACGAGCTCGTCGAGCTCGTTCCAACGAGGGGTCATAACCTATGTTTTTGAGACAAAAAATGAAAAAAATTAGTTATTCAAGAATTTTTTTTGCAAGTGTCGTCTGCTTTTCATGTTAGGTAAAGGGTTAATTTTATCACAGTATCTATGTTCATTTAAGTTGATGGAATTCATGCGTGTAGGAGAGAGCCCCAAGTATCCTGGATGGATGCGGATCTGTCTGACACACGTGTTGCTTTTCCTCTAATCAGAATGAATATTCTGCTGTGGACATGCAGAGATAGGTAACAGGATAACGTAAGTATTAGGCAGCTCACTATCGGAATAATATTGGCATTAGCGCACGTCTAAATGTAATCTGGTAGAATCTATGAGTACAAGAAGAAGCCTCAAGTATCCTAGATGAATGAGGAGCTATTTGCTACACGTGTTTTGGGGGTTTTTAGGGGGATTTTTCCCTCTAGTTTGAATGAATATTTTGTGTTGTTCATGCAATGATAGGTAACAGGATAACTTAGTATTAGACAGTTCAGTATCTGCAAACTACTACTATTAGCTTTAGTTTATCACAGCATGAATGTATACGTGATTTGACAGAATTCACGTGTACATGAAAGTAGAGCTGTAGATTAACCGAAACCGAACCGAGGTTTTTAGTGTTTTTAAAAAACCGAAACCGAAACCGTCGACATCCCGTAATCTAAGGTTTTTCGTTTTTTATTAAATACTCTCTTGCTGCAGAAATTCACAGAATGTAGCCTCCCCAGAGTAGTGAGAGTACCCAGACACTGCCAATGGCAGTGTCTGGGTACTCTCTCTACTCTGGGAAGGCTACATTCTGTGAATTTCCGACATTTCAGTTTAGTTGTGTTTGCAGCTTTCCTCAAGTTGCGTGTAGATGTCAGACCTCGAAAAATGGCCAAGCACAATAAAAGTTCTGTATATTTAGGTAATTATTATATTGGCCTTCCTGATTCTTCATGTATTATAGCTTATTTCGGGCATTCATTGAGTTTCACTCATTTTCACTACCCTTCAGTTATGACTCCGGACATAAGAATGAGTTTTATTGAATTTTACTTGGCCTCATGAACAAACCGAAAACCGAAAACCGAACCGAGGTTTAACTCCACCTGAAAAACCAAAACCGAAACCGAACAAGAAATTTAAAAACCTACAGCTCTACATGAAAGAGTCACAAGTACCTAGATAAATGGGGGTCTTCCTGACACACATTTTCTTTTTCCACCAGTCTGAATAAACATTGTGCTGTGTACATGCCATGATAGATAACATGTTAAATGAATATTAGGAAGCTCAATACATGCAAAATACTACCATTAGCTTGACTTTATCACAGCATATATGTACATGTTATTCGGAAGAATACATGTGTACAAGAAAACAAACAATTATCTTAGTCAAATGAGGGCCTGTATGACACACATGTTCTATTTCCGCTAGCCTGGGTGAATTGTTTGTTTGCTCTGTACATGCAAGGACAGGTAACTAGATAATAGAGTAGTGGGCAGCTCAATGTCTGATAGATATTACCATAAGCTGAAGTATACATTTGAAAATCCGATAGATTTTTTGAGTACAAGAAAGAGCCCCAGGTGTCCTAAAAAATGGAGATCTGTCTGACACACATGATCTTCTTTCTTTTTCCTCTCAATTGGATGCACATGCAAGGGGTGGTAAAGGGATAATAGAGTATTAGACAGCCCAATATCTACAAAATACTACCATTAGATCAAGTATACATGTAATTCGATAGAATCCATGTGTACAAGAAAGAGTTCCAGGTATCCTAGGTAGAAGAGTATCTGTCTGTTCACGTGTCCTTATCCTCTAGTTTGGGTGAATATTTTGTTGTGTACATGCAATGATATGTACACGAAAAATAAACATTTGTCTCAGTTACTCATGAGATAATTTTTGGTATCCACTCAAAAACATCAGATTTACTTTTTATTATACGCGTTCATGAATTGATGCATGAAAGTAAACAGCGCATTGAATCATTGAAACGCAGCAGTGATTTGATTGATCCTCGGAACAGATAGAGTCTTGCGATCTGATTCAGCTGACGGGTTTCTAGTCCAAACATGGCCTGAAAGTCCGTAATATAAGTTTTTGGTTTGGTACGTCCTTTGAAAGGATGTACCAAACCAAAAATTTACATTACCGACTTTTAGGCCATGCATGCTTGGACTAGCGAGTTTCATGCATCAATTCAAGGTGAATACGTTTTGAATTATTGCTGAAAATGATCGGTATCCACACAAAAAACATTAGATTTACTTTTCATTATACGTTTTTAGAACAAATTGATAATTTTCGGGTGATAATTTGACTCGTATTCACCTTGAAGTGATGCTTTAAATGCCGCCATTTTGATTGATACCGTGAAAGTGAAAATGTCTATATCTTCACAGTGGGGGATACGATTTCTATCTTTCCACAATTGTTTCGATAATCTATCGTTTAGCGTATAATAAAATGGAATATTAGGTAGCTCAACACCTGCAAAATGTTACCATTAGTTTACGTTTACAGGTACTTTGATAGAATCCATGTGTTCAAGAAGGCGCCCCATGTATCCTGGATAAATGAGTCTGTCTGGCACACATGCTGCATTTACTCTAGTCAAAATGAACATTATGTTGTGTACATGCCGTGATAAGTAACAGAATAATAGAGTTTTAGGTGGCTGAATATCAGCAAAATATTACCACAAGCTTTAGTTCATCACGGCATATATATATATATATGTACATGTAATTTGCTATATTTGAATAGGATAAAACCCCAAAGTGTCCTAGATAAATAAGAATATGTCTGACACAGGATAACTGAGTACTTGGCAGCTCAGTATCTGCAAAATACTACCACTGGCTTAAGTTTATCACAGCAAATATGTACATGTAATTTGATAGATTTCATTTGCACGGGAGAGAGACAGAAGTATCCTAGATAAATGTAGTTTTTCCTCTTGCCTGAATGAACATGCTGTTGCGTACATGCAATGATGGGTAACTCAAGTATTCATGTAACCTGATAGAATTCGTAAGTACAAGATAGAGCCTCAAATATCCTAGACAAATGAGGGTTTGTCAGACACACATGATATTTTTTTCTTTTTCTTCTCGTTTGAATGAATATTGAGTGTGCATATGCAATGACAGGTAACAGGATAAAAGAATATTATGCGGCTGAATGTCTGAAAAATCTTACCACTAGCTCAAGTATACATGTAATCTGATCAAATTCATGGGTGCAGGAAAGATCCCCAAGTACGCTAGATAAATGAGGATCTGTCTGACACACGATTTTTCCCCCTTTCCTATAACCCAGGAGGATATTTTGTGTGTTCATGCAATGATAGGTAACAGGATAATAGAGTATTAGGTAGCCCAATATCTGAAAAATATTACCATTAGCTCAAGTGTACATGCAATCTGATAGAATTCATGAGTACAAGAAAGCGCCCCAGATATCCTAGATAAATGAGGATCTGTCTGACACACATGGTAATTGTTTTTCCCCTAGCCTGGGTGTGTATTCTGTGTGTTTATGCAGTGATAGGTAACATGATAATAGCGTACTGAGCAGCCCAATATCTGAAAAAAATATTGCCAGTAGCCCAAGTACACATGTAAACTGATAGAATTCATGAGCACACACATGATCTTTTCCCCTAGCCTGGGTGAATATTTTGTGTGTACATGTAGTGATAGGTAACAGGATAATAGAGTATTGGGCAGCCCAATATCAAAACATATTGCTATTAGCTCAAGTATACATGTAATCCTATAAAATTAACGAGTACAAAAAAGAGTTCCATGTATCCTAGATTGTTTTTTATTAGGGTTTAACGACACATTAACAGTCAAGATCATATCATGTCGGTGACAGTTTTACGGGTGGATGAAGCCGGAGTACACGGAGAGAACCACCGAGCAACGACTAGCAGCTGCCAGCTCCCCAACATCGTAACTCCGCACTGCGGCACAGGCACGGTCAAATTGGTTGAAGACATGCGCACCATCGACGAGTAATAGGCCTTAGCACACGGCGGCATCGTACCCTCGTGCGGACAATCGGGGTAAGTGCCTTGCCCAAGGACACAGCGCGGGAGTCCGAATCGATAGCTCAGACAGTCACTCATCCGAGGACTAACCGGGCTCGACGTTGCTTAACTTCGGTGATCTGACGAGAACCGGTTACCGCACCCCCCCCCCCCCAAAAAAAGTATCCTAGAAAAATGAGGATCTCTGACACGCACGATATTTTTTATCCTTTAATCTGAATGAATTTTTTGTGTGTACGTGCAATGATAGGTAGCATGATAATAGAGTATTAATTTTCGGGCTCGGTTTCTCATTACTTATTCAATACATGTGTGTGCTTTGGCGGGTGTACGTGTAAATATGCATGTTGAAGGTGTAGATGTGAAAGGGAGAGGGTTGGGGGAGGGCGACGGGAACATATTAGAGATTGGGTTTAGGTCTGTGAGTATGAGAGGTGTGAGTAGGGAAAATAGAGAAGGATAAGGATAGGCAGCCGCTGTATATTAAATGATTATTTTCTTATTGAGTCCGTTACTAGATAGTACAGGATGACTATAAATTTAATACAAAAAGCTAAATACTCAATTGTCCCATTGTGTATTCAAAAATATACTCGATTATCTCCGTAGAAACATGTCCATTCTTCTGTTCTTCGGTCATGTTTTAATTATGCCAAAAGATAATCGACTTCTTAAAATACTGATGTATAGTTTGTTAGGTTTTCCACTTTATTACTTCCCACTGTGTGATTTACTTGGATTTCCGGGTTTGATTATAAACGATAGTGAATTATGCAGTCAACAATTGTGTCATGTATCCGCGCGCGCAAAGGAAGACGCTTTGCCGTGGGTGTCATGAGACTTCATTGTTTTTATCTTTTTGCTTTTGTTAACCCTTTACCTAACATGAAAAGCAGACGACACTTGCAAAAAAAAATCTTGAATAACTATTATTTTCATTTTTTGTCTCAAAAATATAGCTTATGACCCCTCATTGCCACGATCTCGATGAGCTCGTTCCAATGAGGGGTCATAACCTATGTTTTAGAGACAAAAAATGAAAAAAATAATGAAAATTAATTGGAGAATTTTGAGAATAGCGCTGGCCGTTTTTGGCCGTTACGTTAGGTAAAGGGCTAAATAATATAATTATCCTTCATAATGAAAAGTAATAAACAGAGTAATCGCTTGGAGTGGTTACGTGAAATAATTCATTCGAGGCGAGGGACTATATTGTAAAACACTCGTGCGCATTCGCGCACTGGTGTTTGTACAACGTCCCTCACCTCTCATGAATTATTTCACGTAACCAGTCCAGTCAAATGATTACTCTCTGTGTAATACAGTTTATAGATAAAGTAGCATGTGAATTTCGTGGAGTAAATAAATCCGAATTAAACTATAAACGCGACCGATTTCGCTATAACTATTCATCAAGGCATTACGGCATTTGTTATCTTGCAGTTGAAGACTCCGTTTCTTTAGCCCTGATATCTTACACTGACTGCGGGGAAACGATATATCTAAGTGCACGATCAGTCCGTCCGTCCGTGTGTTTTTCCGTACGTGCGTGCGTTGAGGTTTTGTCTATCGTATAACATCATTATAGTTTTTGACCCGCCTCTGACTTAATGAGTGTTACTGTTCATAAATATTAGGTTGTCTAGGTTTTATTGGAGAATGCTATAGGCATCCTCTAACAGACTGGAACCTTTTCATATGTGTGAGCAAAGTTCTTTAAAAGTGACGAATCTTCCGTAAAACAGCTACTCGCGACAATAGCCACTATAGTGGCTTCCAATTTTCAACCAGTCAAGCAAGCCCTGTCAACACTTCCACAACCTCCAAATATGTGGTTCCTAATAATTGTGAATATAATTTTCCTTATACCTATTTTGGCTGTAACTGCACTACGAAAGACATGTAAATATATGCATATAGATTCTCTCAATAATACAAACCCGAATGCCCTGTTTCCATCGACAGCACCGCAGTCTAATGACATATGTAACTAATACCCTCATATTAGTCAATTGTTGTGTGTAAACTACGTCTATGGGGGTTGATGTGACATCCTACCGCATAGGTATTGGTCTCTTTAAAAGATAGGGTCCTCGTCACATTTTGATGTTCATTTGGTTGATTTGGTTTACATTGTCTGCTCTTTTGTTTTTATTTGGTTTATGTCTTATAGTTCTTCTTTTACTCTTACTGTGTGGAAATGTCGAACTTAATCCTGGAGAGAAACGTGACATATCAATTGTCCATATACATGTTTGTGGCTTCGGCCAGAAAGTTGATTACTTTCTGTAATCAACTGCGGAACTCAGCGACTATGACGTCATTGCTGTGACCGAATCTAAGCACAATAGCGAAGTAGACAACGCGCATATTTTCTATTTCCGGGTACAACCATCCTCCGTTAATCCTTCGAACACCTTATATGATACACCATAACGTCACTAGATAGGATGGATGTTCAGTAAACGTGTGGGGTAGACCAATCAATATTTTCAAAATTTTGAAAATATTGATTGGTCTACCCCCCAAAATAATGCATATGGGCTATTCTAATTACTGCCATTGAACTCACATGGAAGATACCCTAGAGTTCAAAGGGTTAATCCTTTACCCAACGCAGACGATATCAAAATTTATTATTTTAAATATAATTTTTTATTTTTTTAAAAAAAAATTTCAACAAAACCATATCATGTGACCCCTCGTTGGAACGAGCTCGACGAGCTCGTTCCAACGAGGGGTAACATGATATGGTTTTGTTGAAATTTTCTGAAAACTAATATTTTTTCAACTGCTGAATTTGCATATCACGCGGGCCAATGCGGGCGATTCGTTGGGTAAAGGGTTAAGAAAGGACTATAGCAGCGATCAGCGAGGGGATATAGTTATCTATATTAACCTTTATTATAAAAGTCGTCCTGATTTAGATGTTCCGAGACTATAGTCAGCATGGGCAGAAATTTGACATACCAATAAAATAATTATTATTTACGGGGATAAGCCAATTTTCATGAGCATGATTCTCTACCCCTCTTTCAACAAAATCCAGAAAGTCAACTTTGAGCGAGTTGAATGAAATTTCTCAACAGTGGCGGAAAGGTGTTCCAAGGTGTAGGGCATAAATCTTGGACGTAATAAAACTGCACACACACTCTAATTTTGCTGAAATTCTAATGCCGCCTCCGCCTCTGATATTGAAATGAATTGCATGTGGGAATAGGGTCGTTTCTTTAATGTTTTTAAACAGCTGTCATAATAAACTCTACATATGTCAATCACTTGCCAGCTAGACGTTTTTTCCGTCCTGTTGCTTGGAGAAAATCTCCAGTTCTTTAGAGACTACATCAAGGGAGATGAGGCGTGTCCCCACAAAGTTTGACTCGAGCAGAACCACGACCAACTACCTAGCAATATTTTCATTCCCGCGGTTTCTTTAACCAATATTTCCAAACGAAAACTTTTCGGTAAGAAATTTATAATATTTGTGTTTTTTTTTTCAATTATTTACCATTCAACGTAAATATTTGGTTTGAAATCTGTAAATGGTCAAACAAAATTGAATACAAACTCCGTTTATTAGCTCACTACCCGAGGCTTTCATTTTAACACTTTGAGAGTTGGAGTATAATTAATCTTCTATTCAATTGTGTTCGGGGTAAAATGCGTAATATTTTTATGTACAATCATGATGGGGCACCATTATCAGTCTGCAAATATTTAACCCTTTGACCCCAAGCGGCCGCTTTTCCGAACAGGAACATGATACGTCATAACGTTACTAAATAGGATGATTGTTTAGTAAATGTGTGGGGTAGACCAATCAATATTTTCAACGTGCAGCCCGTAGGCTGCACGTCGAAAATATTGATTGGTCAAAACCAAATAATGAATATGGATCCTTCTAATTGCTGCCATTGAACTGGCATGGAAGATACTACCAGCCTTCAAATGGTTAATGTTTCCTTATTCTACTTTCAAAACATGGTTATTTGTTAGTGATAGTTTTCCGGAAATATTGAATTTTCTTTGGTCATAGAACATATAATTCAGTTTTTTTGTTTCTTCGTTTTTATTTTATAGTTTTATTTTAGTTTTTTGTTAATTTTTTTATTACTCTTTTGACCGTGTATGAACAAGTACGAATAGAAATGTCACTTAAATGTCTAAAATAGCACACATATACTGTATTTTGAAAGCGATTTCCAAAATAGGTTTGAGCCATAAAGAAATAGGCAATTGTCTCATTGTTATTTTGTAAGTGTCTAGGGCAGAAGCCGCTACTTAGTCATCGCGAATGTGACTCTAAAATCTTCAGATGTTTTAGGAGGGTGCGTTCTGTAACGGTTTAGGTTCTTCAAATGCATAATGAACTCGCTCAATTGCACATTGAGTGTATGAAACGACGATTCTGTTTCAGGGCATTGGCTGCAAGAGTTAACCCTTTGAATCCGAACGGCCGCATTTCCAATCAGGAGCATGATACGCCATGACGTCATTAAATAGGATTGCTGTTCTGTAAATGTGAGGGGGTAGACCAATCAATATTTTCAACGTGCAGCCTCGGAACTGAACGTTGAAAATATTGATTGGTCTCCCCCAAATAATGAACATGGGCTCTTCTATTTGCTGCCATTGAACTGCCATGGAAGATACCAATATAGTTCAGAGGGTTAAAGTTGCAGAAACAATGAACTAAATAACTAAAACAAATTTCCTTTAAAAAATAGGTTCTGAGACTGTCACCGGAACGAATTAGGCGATTGAGTTGCCATTAACTCGTTACTCACATAGCAGACTTGCAAAATAATTTTGTGATTGATTAAAAAGTTTCATTTTTTGCCCCAGAAACATAGTTTATAGCCTCTCGATGGAAAGAGTAGAACGAGCTCACTCCATTTCCAAGTCAAAGGCTATGTTCTGGGTCCAGAATTTAAAAGATAAAGAATAGCAACAGCCGTATATTACGATCATGTTAAGTACACGTTTAAACGAACCATGTCTGTATGGGAACACACACTAGAAAGAATCAATTCAAAACACGTCAGAATCTATTTTTACTGTAATGATTCTTACGCAGTTTCTTAAGAACAAAAATAAACTCCCCTTGAAGGCTCTCGCGGAATTCACGGACATACGAACCGGAAGTAAATCCGCAATTTACGAAGCTAATTGAGCCATTAAAATCAGTAAGTAAATTAAAATCGAACTCTTTCCTATCCACTATTACAACTATTATAACAAACTCTACTAACGTGGAAATTGGAAGTCATCCAAGATTAACCCTTTACCCAACGTAACGGCCAAAACCGGCCAGCGCTATTCTCAAAAATCGCCAATTAATTTTCAAAATATTTTCATTTTTTGTCTCAAAAACATAGGTTATGACCCCTCGTTGGAACGAGCTCGTCGAGCTCGTTCCAACGAGGGGTCATAACCTATGTTTTTGAGACAAAAAATGAAAAAATTTAGTTATTCAAGAATTTTTTTTGCAAGTGTCGTCTGCTTTTCATGTTAGGTGAAGGGTTAAAACAATAGGAAATATGATATACCGACATGCACTCTCACATTTAACTTATTGACTGAAAACAGTGAACGGCCTCCTTCGAGTGGGTAACCCATACCGTTTCTGTATATTAACGATGGGACTAAAAGAAATATGTCTGTGTGTGTCTATGTTGTTTCAATATTTTCAGAACAAATGTCCCTTCAAAACACCAATGACCAAGAAAAACTCCGCCTAAACGCTGAATTAAGAGCAGTAATTATGAAGAAATAAATATTTATATTCTGATGTGCGGCGTCCAGTGGTATTAAGGGGATCGATATAAGTTTCACGAAACGCCAGCTCCATTCAAGCTACCGCTTACGCGCGTTAAGTTTAAACTGATTCCCTTTGTATTATGTTTTAAAAAGAAACTTGGCAATTTGAGGTTAAAATGCACACTATGTCCAAGAAGGGAAGTCGTCTGATTGTTGATCGCAAGTTGCCTGAAAGTCTATGTACGTTTGTTTACTCGCTCTGGATTTATTCAGTTCATGGGTATCCTTTTGAAGATAAAAGTGAGCTGAGGACTCCGAGTTGCAGATGCTCTGTGGCAACATAACAATTTTGTACAGCGGTATGGACGCCCCGTATACCCGGTGTGACATCACGATCATTTTTGTAACAATAATATATAGGAATTCCCTCTATTTGCACCGTAATAACGTCGGCTTTTCGTTAATTTCACACAAGTAGAGTCCCATTGTATGATACATGATAATATGCACCTACGGTAGGGGTGTTACCATTTGAAGACAAAAAAAAACATTTTCTGGTGTATATGCCACACAAAAACGAGAAAGATTCTAGAAGAAAACTGGTCTCTTCTTTTATTCGAATAGATTACTCTGTTGGAAAACAATTGGTACAGATTATCAGACAATGAGTGGCATTATATTTCATTTTATTCCATTTCAAGTTTCCAAACATTATTGGGAAGATCATAGAGTTTCTCGGAAAGTGAACTAGACAGGACACCCGCCCTCATTTCCACCCCAACCTCGCTTTCTGGTGGGACATTCTTTTTTCAAATTTTATGGAAGCAAAAGTGCAAATTATTCATGCTTCAAGCAATTCCCACTCTGCAATTCGTTTAGCACATAACGAAATATGGCAATTAGTCCGCAGACGACATATTGGAAATCAAATCAATAAATATGATAAACAATACGGTACTGTATTCGCAAAGGGGCTTTCTTTCTTGACCGGGTCGTGGGCTGAACTTTGACATAATTACAGGAAATGGTCAGTGTTAGGAGTCATTTCTTTTCCAGCAGATAGCTCTCTAATAATAAGGGTGACACAATTACACGTAATGGTCAGTGAAGTGTGTTATTTCTTTGCAAACAGATAGAGCTCTGATAATAAGGGTGTTAATAACTTAGACAATGGAGATTTGAAGTACAGCCGGTGTAAAAGGAATGGAAGTCCGTAGGAACGTTAGTCCCTCTGGACTATTATTCCGCGGAATTATAGTCCTAGGTCTAACATTTCTAGGAATAGTAGTCCGGCGGACTACTATTCCTAGAAATGTTAGACCTAGGACTATAATTCCGCGGAATAATAGTCCAGAGGGACTAATTTTCCTACGGACTTCCATTCCTGTTACACCGGTTCTGTACTTCTGAGCATTTTCGTTTGGATGTTTTATCATAATAACTAACACAGCGGGATTGTTCCTAATTTTAACCCTTTACTCAACGAATCGCCCACCCCCACCTGCGTAATATGCAAATTCTGCAGCTGAAAAAATATTATTTTTCGAAAAAAGTCTACAAAACCATATCATGTGACCCCTCTTTGGAAAGACCTCGACTAACTCTTTCCAAAGAGGGGTCACATGATATGGTTTTGTTAAATTTTTTTGAAAAAATTTAAAAACTGATTTTTAAAATAATAAATTTTGAAATCGTCTGCGATGTGCAAAGGGTTAAAGCATGTATTGTTCTGGTAAAAGATGCTATTAACTTACACAATAGAGATGTGAAGTATAGTCCGTAACTATATATCTGGTTATTTTGCTTGATTTTTATTAAACCTTTTAAATAACAACCTCGAACTGGGAAGTGACTAGGAACTGTGCATAACTATAGGAATTCTGATGTGGTGTTTTACTAAAAACATGGGGATATTTATGGTAATACTTAAACCGCAGTTTGACGGTTTGTTTAGCAGAGCAGAAAGAGAAACGCAAATAGGTCGCTGGGTTGGGAATTATTTATCAGCCTATATGGGAGAATGGATGCTGAACATTGGCCAGCTGGTCTGGCTTCAGGGTGAGCACATGATGGTCTGGAGCATAAAAACCCACATCCCCACAAGCACACATACCACGAACACACACTAAACGTTGCACATTCACCGATACACACCCACAAGCCCTTAAAAAGGTTGTTATATCATTATGCATCTGTGTATATATTTAAAATATTAACAAATTCCAACCAGACAAGCTTGTTTCAAACCTTGTTGGGTGTTTGATGGTTTTTTGAGTATGTTGGCAGGAAGCTTGTTTCAATCCCTTCTGCGCTTTGTCTACTTTTTTATGCGTCTTCTTGGTTAGAGTGTTTCAAGAAAATTTGAGAATGTTTAAACTGAACAAAAGATTTCGTATGTAATAACACGCACAAAGTATCAAAGTATCAAGACTTGTTCGAAATTTATTAGTGAAAAATTTGAAAACACATTATAAGTCGTAACTTCTTAGTTAATTAACCCTTTCCGACTATGGTTATCGTGACGTTTTAACGTCACGAACAGTCAGGTTTTGACGACGTCAAACGCAATCGTTAGTCCTTTGAACACTGGTGGTATATTTCATTTCAGTTCAATAACAGCACCAGGAACAGTCCATATTCATTATTTGGGGGTGGACCAGTTAATATTTGCAACGTGCAGTCTACCACACACATGCACTAAGTATTCATCCTATTTAAGGAAATTACGAAGTATAATGTTCGGGTTCAAAGGCGGAATACGTAATATTACGTACCGTAGTCGCAACGCACGGAAAGTTCCGTACGTAATATTACGTACCGTAGTCGAAAAGGATTAATTGGAAGTTGTAGGCATAGCAAGATAAGAAGTCGGGGGGGGGGGGGGGAGTAAACATGCTAGGATAATTTCTTAATGTATCACACTTTAATGGAGTGGCTGTAAATTTTAATATCGCTATCTTCCTTTTGTAGTTGAGTTTATTACTATAACCTGTTTGATTTTGTCTTTTTCCCTGGCCACAAAAAGTGAGATAGTAGTTTTTTTTTATATAGCTATTCTGTAGGATTTGGAAGGAATGTTAGAGAATGTATCATGTTGAGCAATGATCGGGACCAATCCCCTGGTGTGAGCTGGCTAACTATTACCCAATAATGGGAAAACATTTAATGAACATATAAATATACATGTCCCCGTGCCGGGTCACGATCGTGAGAGTGCAATTATGTGTGTGCATAACTATTATCCGCATATGATATACTTTTAGCTAAATGCCGAAGAGGAAACAGCCGAGTATAAGCTTTCAGCTCGCTGCTAATTGCTGAATCCATTTCCTTATTAGTTGTGTGTTTTTATTATATCCTATAAATTGTACTTTCATACTTTGGAAATAAATACAGTTTAAAATAAAATGAGCAATTTGGGGGTTTTCACCACCGTGACTCTGCCGAGGAATGTTAAATTTCTAAAAAGACCAGTCACTTATATCTGTACTGATTGTTTCCACCTTTTTTACGTACTTATCATTACAGAGATCGTACTAATTCGTTGAATTGTAAATGAAGAATTGTGGTTCCTGTGAAAATTGTGGTCGATATACGTTTCTGTGTTTCACCTTTTTAGACCGATCCATATAATCTCAGTTTTATCAAGGTTCACTTTCAATCCGGAAATTTTAGGAAAGACATGTAGTGTGTTGAACACAAGAATCTACGTCACCCTGCAGAAAGAACGTGGAGTTATTTGATTATTGATGTTTAGATACTCAGGATTATTAAGAGATATACCATTTATATTGGCGTTATATTTAAGTGTGCATTAGGTATTTCTACCCTATTTATAAAAACAAGACAATAACGACTGTTTAAAAAAGATAGGGTGAAAGTGGATCCCCTGTCACACTCCGTGTTTCAGGTCAAATGTGTTTGAGTTTTGACCGTCATTTACAACAAAACTAAAATATTATTGTAGAATGTTTGGAACCACCGTATGTGAGTTTACGTTAAGTATTTTTTATCAAAATTGACAAAAAAAACGAATGGACAAAAACAGATGATTTTATCGGATAGTCGGTTTTCATTACATGAGACATGCTTCGTGATCATAGTACAGTGAGTAAACATGTTCACGATACTTATGCATTAATATTTCCAAGATCTGTAATCGGATTAGTAGTCAACATCTGCAACATAACTGAACACAATTGCAAATGCGTTCATTGGAATATCACTTCACTCAGGTGGTGGATTTTCAACCCGGTATGCATACAGATTTGCGCGAAGACAAATTTGACCGTGGACTCGGTCTCTACATAATGAACCATGAATCTGTAGTGATTATCGGTAAAAAAAATAATCCTACAGCTCTTCATGGTGGTAAGCTTAAACATTCACTGAAATCCGAACAATGATGGAATAAATTTGGTCTTCTCGCGGGAGACAGGGTGGGATGAAACGATACCACCCGGACAGCCAGTATAGATAGTCAATAATCTATCCGATTTCAGACTCAGTTTAACGAGTGAAAGCAACGTTGTCATGCTGTTCTGTGTAGGTGCTGGAGTCACGTGGTTGATTGATTGCAAGAACCCCCGCTAAAATATAATCTAAACAAACTAAATGAGAATTAACCACAACCCAATAAGAATAGGAGAGAGAAGAAGCTAGTCAACATAGAGGTCTTGTTTTCCTTTTTTCTTCCTGTATTTCTGAACTTGGAAAATTTGAAAGGAGATGCGTGGCCTTTGAGTGACTGAACTCAGAGAGATTATGTTTCTCATGTCAATGAATATGAGTGTAGTGAATTACATTTCATCACTTTAAAACTTTGAATTCATTTTGAATATTTAAATGAAACTTATCGAAACATACCTTCATGTAACGAAGATGTTTGTGAATTTGACAACAGTCTATTTGGCTCTGTTTCTTCTGAACAGAAGTCTGAGTGCTAACTCAAAAGGCAGATTGTATGCGACTTCTGGCACATATGCTACAGTGGGAAATCCATCTTATTACAATACAACAGCTGGAAGTATCGGTATTTGTGCCAAAATTTGTTACAGTGATGAGCTATGTGCGACTTTCTCATACGACACAGATTCAAGAACATGTCATCTCTCTGAAGGCCTTGTAGCTAGTGGAGTGATGTTTGGACCATATGTCGGTACGTATATTTACTGGGTCATAGACTGTCGGTAACAATCGCGAGGCCTCGAAAACTTACACTTGTCAAAATCAAATTTCTTCATCCGAGGCAGCTAATAACAAAATGTACTGACCCATTCTGTATACTAAAGATTGACCGTTATCCAAAATTTTATACGCATTTGCTTTGTGAATATATACAGATTACTACAACAGTCAACTGAGCTGTGTTGTTGTATTCCGTCGAGTTGACGAGATGAGACCGGCCAGAGCAAACGAGACGCCGCAGGTGTCGAGTTTGATCTGGCCTATCTCATCTCGTCAACGAGACTGAATACAACAACACACATTAAGTGACTGTTGTAGTATTTTGTTTATTATATGACAATTAGTATTTTAAACTAATCACAACACCTGAAAACTCAAATACAACAAGAATTATATTAGCCAAATAACCATTAACAATTTATGGAATTGGGGAATCCCAAACGCGTAGTAATATCGAACGTTCGTTTGGAACATGAAACGTGAAAGTCAAAACAATAGAGGCTAGACTTTCAATCGGAAACACAGATTCTCCGACATTTGGTTGGATTTAGATCTTGAAAATAGATGTTAATTGTTATTTTGCAATTGTTCAGCACGACATTTTCAAATAGACATCGACTAGAAAGTTTCCAGCGGAGTTTAATGCGGAGACGCAATATATATTTGTCAATTAGCAACGTGCCTCGAGTACGTTCGGTTCGCTATAATATTGTAACCTATTCTCATTTCTCTTTCTTTCGCGTGTCTTGAAACGCTCAAACTGCGCAATTGCTTTTATTGAATTTTGTCAGTGGACATAGAAAAGCAGTGTTTTCTCATGCTGTGTGTATAAACGACTCACGGTCGAACGCACACATTACGAAAGTCCCTCGTGTATTTGTGGAATTTGCCGAATTATTTATAGGTCACTGGTAGAAATAGTCCATTCACGTGCGCCTCGCTGAGACCGAGCTGGAAAACTTGATACTCTTGTTTTCCGGAGAGCTGGATTTGATGAGCAAACTACAATGGTATTGGAGGGAGACTATTTGTGGTAGCCATATAATAAAGTGTCATATATGTGAATTTCCAGCTAGTTGCCCACTGTGTTCAAGAGCTGGTGGTCAGTTAATAACTATTGCATGAGGTTGCGAGCCATATGGCAGTATAAGGAACGGCCAGTTAACCAGTGATGTGCAAATTGACAGAACAAAGCTAAGATCAATATGCTCAGTAAGTGTTAACCTCTGTCCATAAACTGCAATATGGCTCGCAGCCTCGTGCAGTATTTAGTATACTATATGGGAGAACATATTGCGTTACCATTATCATAGTTATTCTCATATAATTAAAACTTTTATCTGTTCATGCATGTCCAGGCAAAATGATTGGATAAAGTATTTATTTTTTTTTCTTTTCATTACACAATGAACCGAAAAAAACTCATTTAGGCCCGTCCTAAACCACGCCCCAAATGTCTGTCGTAAAGATCATGTTGCATGTTGTGAGTAGAAAAGAACCCCTGCACGCTCATATTCTTTCAAGATGAAAAGTAATTAATATTAATCTCATCGTATTAAAAATACTTTCAAAATAACATTTCATAAATAATGAAATCCTTATGCTTTTCATCCCATGTTCAATTTGTTTATATTCAATAGATGATCGCATGTGTCCATCGTTTTACCCCAAATCAAACGAAAAGAATGGCCGGTCATAATAATCCACAAACGAAACTCACGCGAACAAAACTTTCCAATTTCCAAATAGCCCGAATCAACTCTTTCTGACACAAGGTTCAGCCAACTTCATGCCATCTGAGTTGATAACGAAAACCACATTTAAAAACTGTGTTTTTAGTTTTTCAGGAAATGGTCAAAATCAGAATTGCATTTAATTCAGTGTTGCTCTTCACCTCAAGTGGAAAAGGAGATTGAAGTCGCGTGTGGGTGTGGCCTATGACGTGCCATTTAACTTACGCAATTCATTGGTCAATAAAATTGTTTAATGACACTAGAACGTGTTTCAGTGAAATGTATCGTCATTTCAAACAGAGTTTTTGAAAACTATGCCTTTTTATTCCGTTATCACTAGAAAGCGTGATGCGACCTGGTTTTTGTTTAAACTCCACAAAGTAGAGAGTGTTTAAATTTATTACCCCTCAAGTTTAATTATAAGGAATGGTCGTTTGTTTCCGTCTATTTCTCGAGTTATGAACCCCAAGAAAACAAAAGCTAAACATAGTGTAAATTTCTTATTTACATAAAATAATTCTCTCATCAAGGCCAAGCAACAATCTATGTTTTCCTAAAACAATCAACAAAAACGCTTTTAATGGTTTAATTAGTGACACTGCATGATAACTTAATATATTCCCAACATGGACAGAATTATTGTTTCAACTGCACTAATTTTCATTTCGTGGTCTCTCTAACATTTTCGTCACAATAGATTTAAACGTTCAATCGTCACAAATGCAACTGACATTGTGATGTGACGACGGGCCGAACGTTATCAAGTATGCGAGAACGTCATTGGCATTCACGACGTTGAAATGTTTAAGTCTCTTTTCACTAAAACCCTGACGGAAAAAAAATGTCTAGCCAAAAATTGATGGAGGCCACTGCCCCTCCAGCCCCTCCTCCACTTCCCAGTACTACTCATAATTTTGAAACATTTTATATTATTCTTCGTTAAAGAATTAAACAGCAGTCGTTGCTTGGTATAGGTCTGCGGGATTTTTTTTCATAATCAGAATTATACTGCATACATATATGTGGGGGAAGCAACCTTTTCTTGTGAGGAAGAGTTTGGGAATAATTTAACAAATAGTAGATGAGACGACAAGCCATATGACAGTTAATGGATAGTCCAGGCAAAGTGCCGCCTGATTGGCAATCCCATGCCATTATTTGGTATGTTATGACGAAAAGCCTATAATTACACACCTATTGCTGTACTGTATTAGTCACGATCACACAGGTTATGAGGGCATGTGGTAATTTTAACTAAAAACGCTCGGGGCGATGGTTGTTATGGTTTGCAGTGTTCAATGGAAAATAACCAATAGAAACCTTCAGGTATATTTATCTATCGAAATTACCGGGTTTTTTTGTAACAAAAATGACTGATGAACAGCAATGCTAAAAACTATTGATAGTCATCACGTTGACACGATGTCTACCAGGAAAATGACCAGTGAAACACTTTATTTGTTGAAAACTGAGGAAAACTTAATTATTTTTTTAACAAAAATGTCAAATTGGCTTCGATATTTACGCCTATCATCGGCACAGTTCCAACGAAATTTGTAACAGTGTTAGTGTTACCCACAGAGCTGCGTCCTGCCGATCGGTCTGTTTGATTCTTGGCCTACTGTGTTATAATATTTGATTCACACTTTGGCAATGAAGCACCATACGTTTTCCGACGCAAACGTCAACTGAAAAGCATGTTAACCTTTTGAACAGGCAAGACCGATTTCCGGTCCAAAGAATAATTCCGTCCCAGTTTTGTCTTATTATTGGAGATTTTCACTCGGGGCATTGATGATAAAATAATAACTGCAGCCAGCAGCCAGACGGCTGCCGGTTGCAGTTATTATTTTATCCTTCCTATATGTTGGTATTGGATTGACTCATTCCAATGTAAGTGTACACAAAGACAGTACCATTCCAGGAAGCGAGGATTCAAAGGATTAAATTGAATTAGTTCGCTGGAAGTAGGGCTAAATCAATTGTGAAAATGTACTGAAAATATTTTAATCGGTCGGTTTTGCGCCTCTGGTCCGGTGGCTGTGGGATGAGGTGGTCCCACGATACATTCGCGTAAAGGCCAAGAGTTGCAATGTGAATGAACCTTTCAGCATTATAATGGATGATTTGTGCTCAACACGAAACTCATGTCTTTGGGTGTGGTGATAGGTAGAGATCACACTTATCATCCCAGAGAAATTACTTGTTTTGCGTCAACCCTGTTTTAAACAAGTCACCAAAAAGGACCACCGCCTTGCATTGTATACTTGAAAAACAAGAGTTTGGGGTTGTGGTAACGTTTTCATCTTGGGGAGGGAGTGCTGAATTGTAATGCTGAAAGGGTTTTCTTAGTTCGTACTTGGGGAATACAGATGTTACCATCTACCTATTACTGAAAGTCTTGAGTAAAGTGGAAGTGAGAAAATAAAGATGGGAGGGAGGGTGGTAAATTCATTTGGCCTGAAGCAACATATTATCAATTTGATGAGACGACTTACATGGCAAATTAATATAAGGATATTTGAAGCATAGACACTGTTGCAACATGTTCTAAACATTGACCGACGTATATTATTAAATGATTAATTACGGTCACGATTAGCCATTGCGCAAAAATATGTGACATTAAACATCAATACATTTGCTGGTATCTGCGTTTATAATTCTTTTCAGAGTAAAGTGTGGTGTGTCAATTGGTTTAGGTTTTTCTTCAATATAAAAAAAACACCAAAATGATCTGACATGTCAGATATGACTATTCCAGGTAGTGTTGTTCGTGAAACATTATTATTGAAGATATGATCAATCAGACTAGCAGAACGACTGGTTACTCTCGTTGCTTGGTGATTTAAGGCAGAAAGTCCTGGCCGAACATGAGATCAACATTTTTGTTTCCGTTTTTGAGTGTGTAGTTGCCTTTAAAAGGTCTAGGGTAAGATCCCCCATAAAGTAAACTTTTTCTTTTCGGCAGTCAGAACGTCCATTATTTCATTTAGTTTTGAGAAGAAGAGGTTGATGGCGGCTTCGGTGTGTGTGTGGGGGGGGGGGGGGGGGGGGTATTGGGTCTGTAGATGCCGCCAATAATTTTGGAGTGTTGTTTATCTTTAATTTCAATAAATAGAGATTCGAAAACCTGGGGAATGAAGACTGAAATATCATTTCGAACTCCATGGTGTATTCCTTTTTCAATATACTAAGTAACACCTCCTCAACCATCATCATTCTCGGGTCTCATACATTTAATAATCGAGGCACAGCTATCCAGAGTAAACGGCATATCTGGTGGCATTGGGAATAAACCTCATGATTACTTATGACCATAGAAAATGTTTTATTACGACATGCAAATCAACAAAAAGATAAAAATGGTCTGATAACACAAATGTTCGACAGTCTGGGAAAATTTTCTTTCCGAGGTGGATGCTGGGAAAGTAAGCGGACATTATATAATACCACGATCGCTGTGTGTATTCCAATACAATTCAAACATTGAGAAATGTGCTGGATACACCGCCCGTGAAATCCGGGATACGTGTAATAACGTCATTTAAGAATGTATTTTACTGGTTGTTACGCATTTGCATTACGTTATGACGTGAATGAAGTGATTTGAAACAATCTGATTCAAACAAGAAAGTAAACAAAACGCTAAAGGTATTTTTTTTGTTTAACCCTTTACCTAACGTAACGGCCAAAACCGGCCAGCGCTATTCTCAAAAATCGCCTATTAATTTTCATTATTTTTTCATTTTTTGTCTCAAAAACATAGGTTATGACCCCTCGTTGGAACGAGCTGATCGAGCTCGTTCCATCGAGGAGTCATAACCTATGTTTTTGAGACAAAAAATGAAAAAAATTAGTTATTCAAGAATTTTATTTGCAAGTGTCGTCTGCTTTTAATGTTAAGTAAAGGGTTAATAATCTAAACTTCATTCAATCAATTCAAGTTTGCTTGTAGTTCACGTAGAGAACACGACACGTGTAGAGTATGGACATAGAAATCAATGAGCCTCTGGCTTTTTTCCTGTATTTCACTTTACTTTGGCGCACTTGAAATACGGGGACACATCCAACTCGGTCGTTGATTCCAGTCCACTTTCAGACATCCCGGGTTGAATTCTGTTATAAATGTGCACTACAACACATATCAAATTACGGATACGTTTATTACAAATTACATAGTCTTCAGCTGAATGTCTTGTTCCTAACACGCTGAACAGGGGGAAAACAAACTTTGTCCACCATGCTGTTTTTCAGCACCAGCTCTTTCCCAGTGTCATGGGCTTCTGAGGGTTCGAAAACGCAAGTTTTAAAGCACCGTCCGTAACCAATTTTAGTTTTTTGTGTTCCTAGTATGATATGGAACCCTTACTCAACACAAAGAGTAGACGATATTTTCCAACAAAAATTGTAGAAATACCACACAATTTTATTTTTTGCCTTAAAAAACCTAGCTTATCAGCAAGACGTGCTCCTTCCAATGACGGGTGGCACTGATGGTTTTAATGACATTTTGTGAAGAAAAAAATAGTACTCTGTTTGTAAATTACTCGTACGGATGGGACCGATTGGTTAGATAAAGAAATGGCATGTACTAAAAAATATTTATACCATGATTACCTATTCTACTATATATGAAAAGCCTATGATATAATTTTTTGCTTTATACACCAACCGTGGTGAACACGCCAGCAATGGGATTTCAATAGTTAAAATTTGCACCTACGTGGACCTACATCCAAGTTGACCTTTAGTGACTTAGACCTGAATGCAAACTTGTCTAAATTTATCGCACGTCGCCTCGAGAAGAGTGAAATGGAAGTGGCAATTATTTATTACGTTTTTAAATGTGTTTACCCCATAAAACGCCCAAAACTAACAAACATGCATTGTCTCGTGTTAATAAAGCATCCATGACTCGAAACAGGATGCTATTATGTTATTAAAATGAAAAAGTCCCTGATTCTTTTTCTATCTCGCTTTGGTGATAAAGTTGACGGCGGAAGTACCGCCCACTGATTCTCATGTAAACAAAAGCAAAATCGCACGTATCAACGGCTCCTGCTCTGTAAAATCGAGAAAAAAATAGCAATATAGCAATTCTTAATAATCTGACGATCATGGTATAAATAAAATATACCCGAAGTAGCTTGGTGTACCAACCGTTCAACACTCGTGGTGAACATTTGGTACACCAAGCTACTATGGATATATTCTATATGTAAAAAATTAAAACGTCGACAAAGCATTTCGCTGTGCAAAAATTACAAATCTACAGAAAATTTGCATATAGTTTACGAAATGTTTTTCGCAAGGTTTAAAATGTGTATTTACCGGAACTCATCTAAACATACCCAAATAAATCATTGGTCAACAAGTTCATTTAATTTACAGTGAGGAAATTTGACTAAATGTGCCAAACTATTATTTATTTCAGCGGCAAGTGGTTCTGTATTGTGAGCAGGAATAACCGCTAGCGGTATATAAATAGTTAAGACACTGAGCAGCCAGTCTTTGTGGGTATCTATTACCCTGAGATATGGCTGCAATTGTATCTCCTGTAACACTGCAGAATACTACTTTTATTAGTAACAGCCCAAAATAAGTTTTTGACTGCAAATTCCAACCACATGCGACATCTTGATGATATTTGCGTCTAAGATTCATAGCTGGCTACAGCAAAATTGTTAATGAGTCGTTTTGTTTAACCCTTTGAACCCGAGCGGCCGCTTTTTCGACCAGGAACATGATACGTCATAGCGTTATTAAATAGGGTGGCTGTTCAGTAAATGTCCGGGATAGACCAATTAATATTGTCAGCGTGCAGGCTCGAGGCTGCACGTCGAAAATAATGATTGGTCTACCCAAAATATTGAATATGGGCTCTTATCATTACTACCATTGAACTAGCATGGTAGATACCACCAGAGTTCAAAGAATTAATCATTGCATTGAACTGTATTACGTGTATGGAGATGTTCTTTCACACGTTTAGTATACAGATTTGTGCCTTTAGTATTTTCATTGCAAACAGTAAGAAATTTTATTGTCACTATCTCTCACCAGAAACAAAGCTAACTACGCCACCTCCTCTTTGTGCATATGGTCAATTTGTGACCAAAGAACTCAACAAGACAACAAAAAAACACAAGACACAATTGAACTCAACAGAACACGAAAGATTGTCAATGTTTTCAGAGCTCAAAAAATGAGGCAACACTCCGCATTGAAACGAGGAGCTTCTCTTATCATATAAATCATATATATTTTTTTTCACGAACCTAATCAGTCAAAATGTTGTAACCTGAATCACCTCTCGATTCGAAGCAAATGTCTAATTGTTATAATACTACCGTTATTTTATTAGTCCTGCCTATCTCACATGTGAATCCAGAGTCTATATGTGTACTGGTAAGACAACTTCGCAAGAACGAGTAAAGGAAACGTGCACCTGCTGCTATAGCAGCCAATGTTATTCGGTGTATACTTTTTGGTATGGACTAGTGCTTAAACTCGATATCCTTTCATTAATATTAGAAAAGAGTGTGACGGATTACTGTTCATTCAAAGTACTGGAAACGGTCCCTTTGGATGTATCACTACCAACATGTATTCAGACATTTATTTTCTGTTCTTAATATTCGAGTGGTGACAACTCACGCAAAGTCCACTCAGTGAGACTTGATTCAAATGGGAATTGATATGGTATCACTCTAACAGATAAAAAAACCCTTGACAAATATCTCCTCTTGTGTGGTTATAAGGCGCCACCTTCAATGCTTTAAATGCGATATATGTGCAAACAAAACGTAACGCGAGCTCAACTATCACTTCAACAGACATTTTCGACTAAGTTTGTGTTATCGAGTTACACTGAATCCGGTCATTCGCGTACCTTTGAAAAATGCAGGATGAGTTGTCACCTTCAGAAAACCGACAATAAAATGAAAGATGTGCAATCTCAAACTCTAGGTGATTCGTATTTTCCAAATTATTGAGGTGGTTTTGAAACGAAACTAATCGTGAAAAACATTCGAACCGGAATAGAATCCTGACTGTATGACGAGCCATAGCTGCCTTGTAAGAGTTTGACGGTAAAATACAGTAAGAATACTTCCAACCAGTTGCTGTTACTTCCACTGGAAAATATTACGTGAAAAATACCGTATTAAATTATTTTGGGCAATACCGATCTCATTTTTGTTTGATATTGAAACAAAACACAGGAACTGCAGTTGAAACTAAAAGTCCTGTCACAATTAGTTGATGCGCCCCTTGCCGAAGAAGAATTGAGTAGTCTGAAATACACAAGAGCGTTTACGCTGTGCAATGAAAAATATATTATAAGCTTTTAGCGGGATTGGTAGTGAAATCATGAACTGAACCCATCGAACGGAAAGAAACTATCAGGACTATAATATGTGGAGCGTGAATTACTACTAAATCGCCGTGGGATAGATTTTTCAGTTAAAAAATATTTTCTACTTCTGAAGCCCTTGCATACTTTGCACCGTTGCACCCAGTGGTTCATGTGATGAAAGTTTGCATGTATTTCGTGTTTTGCAAAAAAACATTAAAACTTACTTTTCGAGTGGAGAATATGCGGCTCTGTGATTAAGTAGTAGTAGTAATCCACTCTCTTCATTCTGTATATGCAGTCAAATTAATATCTATTTACGTCATTACATGTACCTGTATCACAGTAGTGTTTAGGAATGATGTTAATGATATATTTTAACTGGTATATAATTGTACAGAGTTGGGCACGCTGCTTTTCTACAGTAATTGAATTACGCTAATGGTGTGGTTTTATAAAAACAAAAGTACACCAACTAAGCGCGGTATTATGTCAATATAGTTCACAAAATAGTCACATGACTTCAAGTTTCATCTGTAGTGCATAGTTTCTCTTCTGTTGATCTGACATAATAGAGTAGACCAATTAATATATTTAACCCGTTTCCTTATGGCTGCTACAGGTTAAAGATATTAAATAGTCTAACTTGAAAACTGACTCTTCCAAAACAAGGTAACTTTCAGCACTGGCAATATAATCTTGCAAGAGCGAAAATTAAACAGTTGAATGCGTTCGTTCTAAAAAAGCTTCTGCTAAACATACATACACAATCCTCCACGTTTCAAAATGATGAAACTTTAACTAACACACACGATATCAACATTTATAATTCCGTAAATTATTTTTTTCATAAAAAATCGGCAAACCCATGTGATCATTTATTGGAACGAGGTCAGCCAGCTCGTTCCAGTGAAGAGTCACCTGATAGGGTTTTGTTGGAAATTTTCTGAAAAAAAATTGTATTTGCAGCTGCTTAATTTAAATATTACGCTGGCGGATGAATGTCGAATTGGGTAAAAGGTTGAGCATTGACTTTACCGTATTATGGTAGAAATAGCTGATTACCAGTACTTGTGCCGCAATTGAAACGGCAAATGTTTTACAGCATGGTGTGTGTGTTGGTATTGAATGCAATGTGTCCTTTTTAATGAAACCATCACAAATACTCGTATGAAAACAAACGTTTCAATGTGGCGAGCTAAAAAGTGAAATCTGTCGTATGTAACAACCTGTCCAAGGAGATCGCTTCTGAAAAGTCTTTTGAGTGGTCGCCTAAACAGGTGTGAATGAGTTACCTTATAAAAATGTATCAAGTAGTTTTTGGCGTTCCGTGCCTATTTTTCATCGCTTGCAAGTACATCATTTTTCTTCATAATCTGGCGTTTGTTTCTCTCTGGACTATAGCCTTGGGTCTTCATAGCCGTATTTCCAATTTTTTGGTGCGCACGCTTCCTTGTGGCATCGTGAACTGGTATTTGAAGAAGTAATTGAGTTTTTATAATTATTTCACGATTCTGCGCACAGTTGTAGCTTCGTTGTTTTTTTACTGATTATTTGACATACCACATCTCTTCATCATTTCAGCCGATAGCAGTTGTCCATTTGACAAGGGATATCGCATTTATGTCCGACAGAAGAATGTCCTTTGTTTGAAGTACCATTCAACTCGAGTGACTCAGACCGCCGCCACAGCATATTGTCAGACCAACACAGCGCATCTTGTCCTGATCGAAAATGAAAGCATGGCTCGATTTGTTGCAGATATTTTGATTGAAAATAGTTGGGGTATGTATAAATATTTCAGATTTATGTTCCGTTGAATTTTAGCATAAGGTAAACGTGAGTAACCTTCCAAGGATATAATATAGAGGCATTGGTCATCGATGTTATACACCAATTTAGCGCTCTAAAGAAAAGCCTGCAGTCCGTAAAATGCACCACAGCTGAGAATGAACACCCACAGAACGCGAGAAAGGGTGCTAAGAGTAGGGCTGAACTGAATACAAAAACACGACGATTCCAAAGAATCTCCCCGGGGAGAAAAGCCATAATCAAGCACACCCTTACAGCAAAACTGTTTCCCAGTTGAAGTTGTTATGACCCCATTACAACCTCGTGTCGATAGAGATTTCTAATACCCCTATTCCATCAATTTAAGAGGAAGACAGAAACCTGTGCCTTTCTAAAAACTGAACAAAAATGACTACACGTATTGTTTACCGTGTCAGCCAGATGATAATAATGACGTAACAAGAGATCTGCATAATTTCCGTTAAAGTGTACACGTTATACAGCTGTCCTGAAATGAAGTCAACAAAACTGATTGACGTCATAAAACAGTTTATCAATGCTTGAGATGAGACATTACGATTCGGGAGTGTGAGTTTAACTTTTGTGTAGTGAAGAAATAACTTTTAAAAACCCATGTATTCTAACGCTTGAGGCTGCTGAACCCAACTTTGGCCTTTTTGTGTATCAACACAGATGCTCAGCACACAGTCTCTCCATAAATTCGCAAGGTACACACGGCGAATATTGGTAGCTGTTTCTAAGCAAGTCTTTGCTGCCTATATAGGCAGCCAAGACTTGCTGAGAAAGAACTGAAAAAGTCACGATATGTAAATTGTCAAAGGGCAGACAATTTTATAAAAATTCGCTAGTCCTTTAAGATTTAACGTTCTTTCACAGTATCTCTATTTTCGTTATACATACAGACTGTAATAACACGTTTATTTCCTTTGTAGGGCAAACTTGGGTTGACGGATATGATGAGGACGATGATGGTTTCTATACAACATTCAGGGGCGACCCATTACCTTATGTACCACCTGGCAGTGGCATGAAAGACGGCCCAGGATATAAGTGTATCCGAATTGTGACATCGCCACTTTCGTTTAACGACCTTCCTTGCAACGAAGGTTCAATCAGATATGTATTCTGCCAAATTGATGTGTAGTCATCGTGCAATGAGTTAACAAACATGTTGTTCAAAAGAGACAAACTGATGTATTGATTTTTTATGTTATATCTACAACATTCACAAGCATAATAAAGGATTGCTAGATGATACACATTTAAGCTTAGAATATAAATAGCGTATAATTGTATTTTTGTTGCGTATATGTGTGTTGTGCATTTCCTTCAGATAATATAGCCACCTCTGAAGACACAAGGGTAATGATACGTCTGCAGACCATACTGACAAAACGGTTTGAAATTATGACAACACTGGTATTGAGAAACTGAACAAACAACATTAGTAGACTGAAAACACATACAGTAGAGTGAACAACCAAGCGGTCTCTTAACCCTTTACCTAATATGAAACGCAGACGACACTTGCAAAAACAATTCTTGAATAGCTATTTGTTTCTCTTTTTTCTCAAAAACATAGGTTATGACCCCTCATTAGAACGAGCTCGAGGAGCTCGTTCCAATGAGGGGTCATAATCTATGTTTTTGAGAAAAAATAATGAAAATTAATTTGCGATTTTTGAGAATATCGCTGGCCGGTTTTGACCGTTATGTTGGGTAATGGGTTAAGCGGCCAGGTCGCAATTCTGTTTCGATTTACTTACACCTGTGAGTCGAACTTTCCTGATTAAATAAGCGCGAAATTGCGAATATATCAAGAAACATAAACATAATTGGCATCTGTGATCCAGTGTTATTGAATATTTTATTCAGCACAAAAGACTCTACGCTTATTCGCATTCGAAGGCGAACAAAAAATTGCGATCGGATCACATCGTAATTGTCCGACCACTTTTGTCAATAATTTGTTTCGGCATATGAGATTCTGTACTTTCTGGCGGTGAAATGAGAAAAAAGAATTGCGAAAACATTATAGCCGTTTTTCCTTAGCAACCTCAGAAATGCAAGAAACGCAATAATAACGTAAAACGTGGCTGAACACAACCGTCTAGGCAAATTTATTGAAGCTCGTACTGGACATTTCTTTTGAGGTGCAAATTGAAAAAGTAAGCAAATTTGAATGGCGAATTTTGTGTATAGGATACCCCGGTTGGTTACTGTGCGTTAAGTCTAATCCCTTTAGTTTCCCGTAACTCCAACATGGAACTATATTTTTATGGGTTCCCATTTTAGTGGCATTCACATTTGACTTCCCTACGCTTGACACTGATCTACAGTACGTGGAGAGTGGATTGTAACTAAATCACCCGCGGAGTGGAGTGATCACCCAAGCTATAACTTTCAAATTTTGTACATATCGACAAAAACACAAGCAATGTTTCAGCCAATGGACCTCCGGGTTTAACCCGGAGGTCCATTGGCTGAAACTTTGCTGGAGCTGGTTATGCTTTGCAACCAATTTGTAATTATTGCTCAGGCGGAATCTCCACTCTGCGGGTGATTTAGTGATAATACACTCTCCACGTACTGTATATTCTGTAAATTCTGTAACTAACCTCCTCACTAAGTCTCTTTGGTTTCTCTTAACCCTTTACCTAACGTGGAAAGCAGACGACACTTGCAAAAATAATTCTTGAATAACTAATTTTTTTTCATTTTTTGTCTCAAAAACATAGGTTATGACCCCTCGTTGGAACGAGCTCGACGAGCTCGTTCCAACGATGGGTCATAACCTATGTTTTTGAGACAAAAAATGAAAAAAATAATGAAAATTAATTGGCGATTTTTGAGAATAGCGCTGGGCGGTTTTGGCCGTTACGTTGGGTAAAGGGTTAATTTCAGGGTTGAATTATATTTTTATCCGTGCCGACGGGCATTGATCTGTTTTAATTAACATTCGTAACTGGCCCCATTCTGTTGCTACTGATTTAATTTTAGTAATGCTATTAACTCTCCCATAACTGTATCATTTTGTACAGCAACGAAACGGAAGAACATAGATTTTACAATTCATCTCAATATAATGCCCCGATTCCTGATGCACCCAGCCCCCGATACAAAATGCAGTAGATTTTGGAAAGTTTCTCGACGATATTCAACATGACGACATTTTGGAATGTGCCAGGCAGCAAAGACGAAAACTTAAATGGAATGTCCATCAATTGATCAATCTATTAATCGGTGGGGACCCTGAAAATATCCCCAAGTGCATTCTGGAAAATCGTTCGGTTGTTTCTCTTGTCAGTGATGAGAACGATAATTTTGTTTAAAACGACAGCCTCTGGTTATTCAGATGGTTATCATTCTGGTGCGGAAGTGAGCATCATTCTTTGAATACTATGACCCAGACTCCGTGAAGTAAATACACGGGTGTACCCCAAGAATAACTCCTCAGATGTGAGACTGGATGTAATCCCCTAAGTTAAATAGTTTTTTGATGTCAAAATTGAGGAATTTGAATTTTTACTGGAAGACGATGAAGGTAATGCTAAGCTTTTTCATAGGTCTAACGGAACATTTTAAAGTATCACGTATATAAAGCTGTATGAAATGCGTTAAAGTTACATCACTGGCATTGATCAATATTGTTAGTCATTCGCTTGTCGTTGGTGTGGTAAATTATAAACGACTAGGCGCAGACATAACAAACACGAGAAAACTTGTACTGATGGTATGTCTCATAAATATGTTGGTAGTATTTATCTTTCCCCTAAGACCATTTTTTGAAAAGTTGCAGGGAGAAGGTACTCCTATTCCAGAACACTTGCGGTCTGTGAAGCCCAGCACAAATCCCCCAGGTGTTTTATTACTGACAGTGATACACAGAATCTAATTGAAAATATGATGAATTATTTGATGCAAATTTCAGAGAAAAAGTTAGGAGCACCTTGTTGGTTTCCAAGGTGGTGAATTGAGTCGATATATGACCCACAGACGAGGTCTAGACTTCAGTAACCTATTTTGGAAACCGGAATGGTGCTAATAAGCAATTTACCTTACAATATTCTTCCCTTTCCCGCAAGAAATGAAACCTCTTCAGTTCAGCATCGATCTATTTATTAAACGCAAAATAATCGTTGCTATTAATGACTAGGCTTTTTCTAACAAATCCAGTCCCGTTGGCTGTTATTCTAAAAAAAAACATTCAATTTCAACACCCTATCGATCAGCTCATGCTCAAATAAATTGAGGTTTTTTGGCATTTAAGAAAATAATGCAGCTATTATAAATATTTTTAGTAGACATAATTGCTTGGATATGTTACATTTGCAACTTTGTGTCAATATTTTCTTGACTTATTATGAAGGGATAAGGTACAGATTTTAACGGAGTCAGTTTTGATGACCATTCAGCGTCTATGGGGTGATTTGTTATGAGTGTAGTTCCAAACGTCGTGATATTGCCGTGTTTTAACTATGCCTGGTAACCCCCGTTCATTTTACTACTAAGAACATTACAGTTGAGTTTTAAAGTAGTGTCTCACCTGTGTGTTTCATTATTTTATTTTTCATCTTTAACACGTGGTATATAAAGCTATCACCGTGGACAAGAATAATCTTGTCTAATGTACTCCGCTAAGCTGGTGATTTATTTATCATTTAATTACTGTTATCAAAAACGATGACTTCAACGTGTGTAGTAACTCAGTGCCAGTTGAGTGCTGGTAAGATTCGTTCTCGTTCTGAATAGAATGATCACGCGTGCAGTTGCTACCTTCGATACAGATTTGTATTGTATCTAGACCTTTTGTCTTGTATTGGAGAAAATATATTGTTGTTCTAAAATAAATAGATGTAGTAGAAGTGATGTATGGGCCTCCCAATTTAAAGGTAATTAGCGTCTACTGACATATGTTGGAACCCTAGCATCCCCAATCTGCAACAGACCAGCATTTGCATGAACCCAACAGTTTGTGTGTCTTAACTATTTACCTAACAATAATAGCTATCGGCACTTGCAAAAACAAATTATTGAATAACTAACCCTTTACCCAACATATAGTACGGACGTCAAGAAAAGGTCAAAATTCACGCGTGAACAATATTTTCAAGCATGCATTAACAGTGAATCTCCGACAAAAAACAATGTAACCACCGTGAAATTTTCAATGAACGAAGCACCGGGTACGGCTCGGTGCTTCATTCATTGAATATTTGCTGAAAACTATTGATTATTGATTGAGAATAGTACCCGTGGGCAACATTTCTCACGCGTGGATTTTAACAATTCCACGGCGGCTGTTTTGTAACGACCCAAACCGGGCAGCGTTATTCACAAAAATGCCATTCAATTTTCATTATCTTTTTCTTTTTTTTGCGTCAAAAACATATCTTATGACCCTTCAGTGGAATGAGCTCAACTAGCTCGTTACAGACAGAAATCATCAGCTATGTTTTGGATGTTACGGGTTGAGGAAGCCGGGGTACCCGGAGAGAACCACAGAGCATCCAGTAGCAACTGTCTATTCGTTCATTAAGTTAACCCTTTACTCAACGAATCGGCAGCAACCGCCCGCGTAATATGCAAATTCAGCAGTTGAAAAAATATTATTTTTCAAAAGATTTCAACAAAACCATATCATGTGACCCCTCGTTGGGACGAGCTCGTGGAGCTCGTCCCAACGAGGGGTCACATGATATGGTTTTGTTGAAATTTTTTGAAAAATTTTAAAAATTAATATTTAAAATAATAAATTTTGATATCGTCTACGTTGGGTAAAGGGTTAAGTGAAGTAGTAAATGCAAAACCTCATCATAATACGTCAGTCGTCGAGGCAGATAAGATAATGTTAAAAAACAACCTTCATATTTTCTGTCATTTTAATTAATGATGTTGCATTTGTTCTTAATACACGTCATTTTGAGCGGTTAAATTGATTGGGGCGGGGTGAGATATGAGTTTCCAAAATCGCCCACACACTTTCCGCCAAATCATTTTGATGGGGTCCAAGTTGTAAATGGTCAAGTTTTGTTTTAGGTAAATAATAAATATATTACCGCCGTTATGTTTATTTACAAAGGGTTGTATCAGATTCGAGCATTTCCTTCTGATGCCCAATCCCGACGAGTCGAAGACAAGTCGATATAAAGTCATAAAAACAAGAAGAGCAAGAGATTTTGTACACAACATAATGGTGATAATACATTTTTCTTATTATTATACAAGTTGTAGTGATAATAAATTGTTTAATTAGAATTTTAGTTAAGTAAAACGCAGGCCATTTCTTAGCCGAGTGGTTAAAACCGTTATCCTTCTCGTGGTTTAAATCTGATTACCGACCCCAGTACCTATTTATTCTATATCTATTTTTGAATAAAATTAGTCCCCACAACCTTAAATGCTCACGCTGACCCGATGGGAAAACGCCTGCATTGAACAAGTCAAAGTATTCTCAGTCTCAGTATGTTTGGCGTCCCGGTATCCATAAAAAGATGTTTTCAATTATCTTTTATTGAACCCATCAGGAAACGTCTCATTGTTCGCAACATCCAGGCACCTAATAACATTGAACACTTAGACAAGTTAAGGCACATCCAAAATTGTGAGGACGGTTTCTTTGTTTTGGGGGTTTTGTTACCAGAAAACATGTTTTTAGTTGCTACGTGCCGTTATGGAACTTACAAATCGTTACACGTCAACCGTCAAGTGTTAACTGTTTCTATTGTATATACTACACTATAAATACATAAGTACCACATCTACCCCGTGGTGCGTATTTTGAGACAATAAATAAATAAACAAAATGAAATGGCGAATAGGAATAGCATGCTGTTCGATCATTGTGTTGCATACTTCTACAGCCTGATCGATTGAAAAACTAGTTCTTCTTGCATTGCCGAACTATGGTTGATTACAGGTTCGGGCGAAGCTTCAAAATTATTCGAGTCGATTCGAAAACATCTAAATGTTTGAATTTTTCGATTCAAGTGGCGCCGCGCAGATTCGAATCGTCGAGAATCTTCCTAAGGTCTACACCTGATCTCTTCTTCGATCAACAGGTCTCCTGTACTGGAGATCTGATCGTCGAAGGAGAGTTCAATGAGGTTGCGTTTCTGAAGGTACTTTGATTTCGTTCGGAAATATTCCGCTTTTTGATTGATTTGCCCAAATGTCGTCTCTTTGGGGTGGTAGTCAATCGAAAGATAATCGCTCAATTTGGGATGTCTGCTGGCATTTCCATGTTGGTCGATGAATCGTGCTAATTAGCTGTTTGCATTTGGAGTACAAAGTGAGAGTCTCCTTTCTGAAAAAAGATGATAAAATCATAAATAAAAAAAATAAAATCAAACACCAATCGTTCCCTAGCTTTGTATTATTCTGTCTTTATTCCAGCGGGGTAGCCACGCAACTCCAAACGAAAGAGTTGAAGTAACTCCTCCATTTGGGATGCACACCGCGGTTGGGATGCATATCCGGACAATTTATGAACATTGTTTGGGGAAGTTGCTTATGACATCTATCCGCTCTATAACGGGTTTTTATGGAGATATGTCCTCGTATTTATATATAACAATTCGTTTTAACACTTATTTTAACCCTTTACCTAACATGAAAAGCAGACGACACTTGCAAAAATAATTCTTGAATAACTAATTTTTTTTCATTTTTTGTCTCCAAAACATAGGTTATGACCCCCTCATTGGAACGAGCTCGTCGAGCTCGTTCCAATGAGGGGTCATAACCTATGTTTTGGAGACAAAAAAATGAAAAAATAATGAAAATTAATTGACGATTTTTGTGAATAGCGCTGGCCGGTTTTGGTCGTTACGTTGGGTAAAGGGTTAAGCTACTGTATAAGGATGTAAAAATACCGACATCTCAGTCCATCAATTCTTCCCATAATGCAACGAAGAATTTAACCAATTCATGTTAGTTTGACAGACGCGTCCAGCTCTTCCAAACAAGATTGAATTGATTATATTCCAAGTTGCATTATGAGAATAAAAAACAAATGTAATTGTAACCCTTTACCAAACACGAAATGCAGACGACACTTGCAAATAAAATGTTCAAATAACTAATTGTTTATAATTCTGTCCCTCATAGACAAAGCTTATGAGCCCTCATTCGAACGATATCAACGGTTTTGATCGTTACGCTAGGTAAAAGGTTACATTTTAATATTAACAACACTGTGCAAAAGGGTCATTCAATGCCTAGTATCCTCAATACATTTGTAATTCACCACACATTGTACTGCTGTATAATTTTCTACTTGCAGTAGGTGATAATACCAACTTAGGTTAGAATTCGGAGCCCCACTCAAGTTTATGTAGCAGGAAAACTCTCCACACATTTGAATTTCTGAGACTGATGCAACGATAACCCGAAATGGACTCTACACAGATGACAGTCCAGTTCTTTATGGCGATATGCCAATTTTTATGGACATGAGCCTTGACTTTCTCTCAACAAAAAACAGAACCTCAATTTTAGATGAGTTTAATAAACATTCGCTCAAAGGAGTCAAATATGGCGACAGGTATTCCAGTTCCTGTGGCATAAATCTCCGATGTGGTAGAACTGTATACTTCCCGATTTTGGTGCAGTTATGTCGCCGCTGCCACCGTGTCCTCCGTGATGTTGAAACGAGTCCTGTTCTTCGATTGGGTAATGTTTTCTTATATTGTTAAACCTTATTCCCATCGACAAGTTCTCATTAGGAAGGCGGAGAAACAGACGGACTCGTTTTAATTGTGGCTTTTAGAACACCTATAAACCGACTGGGTTGAAGATTACCCATCCTCTTAGGTATTTATTTCAACTTTGTAAGGCAACACTGCTTTATTTACTGGGTTATCGTGGTCAAATTTGTCCAGACTGAGTAAAAAAAAATGCTTTATTTACATAACTACATAGATAGGTCAAAATCGACGAAGGACCCACCTTACCTCTCTATTTCGGGATAGAACTGTCAAAGTAAACTCTACCTATGTCAGTCGCGTGACAGCTATACGTTCTTGCACTCTCTTGTTTTGGAGAAAATGTCCTGTTCTTCATACACTGTCTCAATAGAGTTGAGGTATGTCCACACAAAGTTTGTCTCGGAATAGATTAACCCCAACTGTATAGCACCCACTCCACTCCTCCCAGATCGAAAATGTCCTCAACTATCCTAAATTATTTTTAAGTTTGATTCATTATTTGTCATTCTTTACCGACGGAGCAAGACTGAATTGATTATTGTCTTATGCTTTACCCATGGCCCAATGTGGTATTATGCAGCATGAGAAGGGTGGATTGTAACTAAATCATCACCCAAAGAATCACTTTCAAATTCTGTACATATGGACGAAAAACACAAGCCATGTTCCAGCCAATGGACCCCCCCCCCCCCCCGGAGGTCCATTGGCTGGAACTTTTCATGTACTTGTTATGCTTTGCAACAAACTTGCAATTATTGCTTGAGTGGAATTAGTGATTTAGTGATGATATACTCCCCACATACTGTAGACAGATATTTGTGGTAACTACTCTGGTGTATTCTTTGAAGGTGATGGCTGTTAATTAAGTTATTACATTTGTGGTCGTAAGCGAATTACCATTAAACGTTGTTTCATAACAAACACAACTGATAAACCAAGGACCAACAGCGGTGAAAATCTGCCATTAATACTAATACAGACTCGAGAAACAGAATTTACTGCAACCAGTAAATTCAACCTCTGTGAAAACGGTGAAAGCATCAGAACTTAATTATGTAGAAGAAGAATTTTTGGAGACTTGTTTTCGGAATCAAAATATCTTTGCAGAATTCAGAAATAGGTTTTTCGTAAACAGCGTTTCAATATTTCCATACAGGATTCAGATAAAACGTTTCAAGAAATTGGAAATAACTTCTGTTCATAACATTACATGTGTTCCGTGAAGGAATTAACAATGGATATTTTTTACTATGTCCACTTTTTGAGTGACGGAATACGTGTTTGAAATTCGGAAAAGCATTGCAGTTATAAAATGCAACGCCAGGCACTTCAGGATTTCACAAGGGAGTCAAAAAGTGTGATTTCCAGCAATTCTGAAAAGAAGGCACTCAATGGCCTCAGGTTGTTCCATATTTTGAATCTCAATTGTGTTTCGACTCATTTGCTGTTGGTTGCAGGTCCATATGGTATACCATGCTTGAGATATAGGCATGTCCCACTTTCAAAAGTATTGGCCACACCTTCTTTTATTCGTGTAAAAATGCATGCACGGACTTTGGGAACGCCTTATGGGTAAATAAATGTGACTTCCGGCTATTCTCAAAAATGCACTCAATGACCCCTGGGTTACCTCAGTGAACTTGACCCAAATTTCGAACCTCATTCGAGCGACGACATTTTTTATGTTGTCCAGGTCCATAGATGATACCACGACTGAGATATGAGCGTGTTCCATTTTAAAACCCTCGTACGGGCACCACTAATGCCCCTTAAATCTGTAAAACATATGTGACCAAGTACTTGTGACTGTCAGAAATCAGCGGGATTGTACAATTCGTTTCCGAGCTATCGTGTGGCCAAGGAAGTGCTTAGAGGGCAGAAGACAAGAGAATAAGAAAAAGAAGGAAAAAAGGAAAAAAAAAGAAAAAGAAAAAAAATTATAAGAAACAATAGTGTGTGTTTCAGACAGACCAACTAGAGAAACAGAATTTACTGCAATCAGTAAATTCGAGTCTGTGTGAAATTGGTGTAAGCATTAGAACTAAATTATATAGAAAAATAATTTATGGAAACTTATTTTGAGGACTAAAATATCTTTAAAAAACAGAAATCGGTTTTCTTAGACAGCATTTAAAGTTTTTCAAACAGGATTCAGATACAATTTTTCAAGACACGGGAAATAACTTCTGCACATGGCATTAAATATGTTCTATAAAGGAATCAGCAATGGATATTTTTGACTATTTTCCTAACAAAAATACATGTATGAACTTCGGAAATGCATTAGTGGGTTAAAAATGTGATGCCCATGATATGAGCATTGCCCGTCTTCAACATGTTTGGCCATAGTCACACTTTTGAGTGTAACAGTGCATGTACGAACTTTGGGAAGGCATTGGGGGAGGGAAGGGGCAAAAAATGTGATTTCCAGCAATTCTGAAAAATGCGCTCAATGACCTCAGTGACGTGACCCATATTTTGAGCCTCCGTTGAGTTTTGATTCAATTGATGTTGGTCTCAGGTCCATATATCATACCATATATATGATCGCGATCCAGTTTCAAACATTTTGGCCACGCTTACTTTCTTTAAAGTAAAAACGCTTGAATGAACTTCGGAATGCATTAAGGGGTTAAAAAATGTGATTTCCAGCAATTCTGAAAAATGCACTCAATGACCCCTGGATGACCTTGACCCACATTTTGAACCTCCATCGAGTGTCGAAACATTTGGTGTTGGTCCCAGGTCTATAGGTTCTACCATGTCTGAGATATGGGCGTGACCCACGCCCTTAATGCCACAGGAATCTAAAAAAACATAGGTGGTGGAGTATTTGTGCTTGAAAAAAAGCGAAAAAGAAACCATACAAAAACAATAGACTGTGTGTTTCACACAGACTAAAGAGTGAAACAGAATTTACTGCGACGAGTAAATCGAGTCTGTGTGAAAATGGCGACAGATTCAAAACAAAATCATATAGAAAAAGAATTCATGGAGACTTCTTTTTGGGAGTAAAACATCTTTCAAGGAATCAGAAATATACGGCAGCGTTGAAGCATCAACTCAAATTATTTTTTTTTTAAATTGTTGTTACGATTTATTAAATCGTAGTTACGGTTTATTAGATTGTAGTTACGTGTTAATAAATCCAAGTTACCATTTACTAAATCCTAATTACCCTTCAGTAAACTGTTGTTAAGTTTTATCAAATTGTAGTTAACGTTTAGTAAATTGTGGTTACGATTTACTAAATCTTAGTTACCGTATAGTATACTGTAGTTGCGATTTACTAAATCGTAATTACGGCTATTAAATTGTAGTTTCGGTTTATTAAATTGTAGTTACGATTTATTCAATCGTAGTTAGGGTTATGCCGCTCAGACCACCCCCGGCCCTTAAGAGCATCATTAACTCACGTTTCAGTAAAATTCAATACATGAGGTTCATTGAAAGCTACCCCCTATGCCCTTGGAAAACTTCCCATTCGTTATAGACCACAGAGGTTCACCGAAGACTACCACATGACATGTCCTTGGATGTCTTCCCGATCCCGGCATTATCGATCACAAAAAGTGCGATACACCCAAATGACACTAATGCACACAGGCGTCTTCCACCCTCTGAATAATGCTGTATCAGCACTCCCCCCCCCCCCCCCAAGCCCGGAAAATGCTACCTAGTAAGTATCACTGGAGTATTTATTTATTTATAGGTGTTTAAGGTCACATATTTCTGCACAATGGCTAATCGTGATCGCAACATGGAGATAAATAAAATCAAGTTTAGTCACTCGTTTAAAGGACTTCAGCACCAAGCATTGATAATTGTGTCCAGTTTTAACAGTTTTTATTTATTTATTGATGTTTAAGGTCACATATTTATGCACAATGGCTAATCATGACCGTGACAGTTTTACGGGTGGAGGAAGCCGGAGTACCCGGAGAGAACCACCGAGCAACGACGAGCAGCTGCCAGCTCCCCAACATCGTAACTCCGCACTGCGGCACAGGCAGGATTAGATTGGTTGAAGACATGCGTACCATAGACGTGCAGTACGCCTTAGTACACGGCGTCATCGTGCCCCCACGCGGGCAATGGAGATGAAGTGTCTTGCCCAAGGACACAACGCGGTTGCCGCAGGTGGGATTCGAACCGAGGACCTCTCGGCTTGCAGCCTGCACCTCTACCTACTGAGCCACCGCGCTCCCAGTTTTAACAGTAAAGCGGAGCTTATTTACAACAGTAAACAAGCAATAAGCACTCTCCTGGGGAGTAGTTTACTCTGACGAAGAGATGCTGACCTGTAAATATCACTGGGGTACTTATCCCTTACGAAGGGGTACTTCTTCTACACTGCCGAAATATTACAGAAGAAACAATAAAAGACGAGAGTAAAAACGAGACACATGCCACTCAAGCTACGTGAAGCGTCACCGTGTGGGTGAACAGCAAATACATTACCCCCCCCCCCCCCCCCCCACACACACACACACACACATACACCAACACGTTGATTTAAGGCTGGACTGCCAGAAGTTTCATCTGTATGTTTTTGAGCAACGCAATGGGAAAAACCGCATCTGTTCGAGTGAGCGTCAGCCTAGGCCACCTCGTGTTGAACAGTTTTCCGGGTGATGGAAGCCAGAGAAAACCACCGAGCTGCGGCGCACAACTGTCAGACTCACAAAAGTACTAACTCAGCATAGAGTCAGTATTGGTTGAAGGCAAGTGAGCCATGGACGTACAGCGCGCCTTAGTAGACACTGGCACCGTACCGCCACGTGGGCAATAGGAATTAAGTGCCTTACCCAAGGACACAAAGCCGGATTGGAGTTCAATGTTCCAACCACTCACCGCTCTTATCAGGGTCATCGAAATGTTTAAAAAGGACAATTGTTCACTTACCATATTGCCATCAACATGTTTCCCTCTCTCTCCCATCGTGCACATTAAACCCAGAAATATAGTTATTCCCATTCGATTCGAATAAAATTTGCAGAGATTCATGTAAGTGTATGCTAAATGTTTCCCTTTCCATACCTCCCAAAGAGTAAAATATTTGTATCCTAACCCCTTACAACGTGTAATTTAACAGGCCGTTCAGATCACCCCCCCCCCCCCCCCCCACACACACACACACACACACACACACGCCTTCCCCGGTCGACAGAGCATTGGACTTTGGACCGAAAGATCGGAAGTTCGGTCCTGATCAGCCGTAACTGCGTTGGGTAAAGACACTTAATCCCGTCATGTCTGGGCACGGTGACGCTGTGCCCAAAGGCCTGTACGCCGATAATGCGTTTGCTTTCAACCGTTATGAGTGGTGTATCTGATGTCTTCCTAGGTTGTCTTTTCTGTTACACGTTCTTAGACATCTAGTGAACTGGTAGATTCGAGATTTGAGGGTAGTCTTCTTTTGTCGATAAAGATTGCATTTCTTTGTCGACATTTTCTGGCACTCTTCATGGGTGTAATATTGATCCATTGCTGGTCTGAAGCGAAAATGATGAAGTTGTAGTAGTATCTCCTTTTTGGGCTAACGCATGGCTGGTCTCATTTAATGCTAAAAAGACAAGAGCAGTCCTTTTCACACTCAGCAACAATATGTCGCCGTTAAACATTCTGTTTAATGGTGAAATAATCGATGTTTGTAATTCTCATAAGCATTTGAGTTTAACCTTGCAATCTAACTTGACTTGGGCAGATCACATTGATGAAATTTGTAAAATTGCATCTTCGAGATTATATCAGTTAAGAAAACTGAAGTATATTTTTAATTGGAAAATTCTTGGAAAAATATATCACGCATTCATACTACCGATTTTAGAATATGGTAGTTCGGTGTGAGGTGGTGGTGCCCCACAGTTATCAACTAACACGTTTGAAAATGTTAACTGCGACGCAGCCCGAATAGCTAGCGGGTTGACACGATATGTTCCACGGGAGCGACTTCTGTTGGAAGTAGGTTGGAACAACTTGGAAAGCAGGCGCTCTGTCCAGAAACTGTACATTTTTTACAAAATTGTCACTGGCACAGCTCCTAGTTTTCTCCACGACCTGATACCACCACGTATTTCTGATGTATCCCAATACAATCTACAAAATTCGTTTAATTTTGTTCCCTATTCCTGTCGAACAGAGCTGTTCAAACGGTCATTTTTCCCTTCGTGCTCCAAATTTGGAATACCCTACCGGTGACGGTACAAAACAGTACGTCGCTTGCTGAATTCAAGAAATCCATTTTACCACATTTGTATAAGCCTCCATCATACTTCTCAACCCGGACAGGAGAATGGAACATCATTCACGAAAAAATACGAACTAGTTGCAGTGACGCCAATTGTGACAAATTCAATAATTACATATCCGATACTCCATTTTTGTTCATGTAACGACGGTGCTGAGGACGCAGAACACTATTTCGTCGCGTGTTCCTTGAATTTTGATATTCGCAATACCCTCATCGGTGATTTGTCAAAATTCACAGACAACTGGAATTCAGCTGATTTAATATTATACGGAAGCCCGTCATTATCCGAAAGTAGTAAATATATCTATTTTTGTATCTGTTCAAAAATTCATTCGTGACTCACACAGATTCGATCTACATCCTCATAATTAGGTATATTATGTACAAAATTGTGTCCTCTAGGATATAATAGAAATATAATCTGACTTCCGCCATGGGTATGCTATCGCGGAGGGACCTGCAACTCCCACTGTGGTAGTGTACCCATGGCGAACGTTAGGTATTCAAGGGTTTGGCCACGCAACGGAGGTCGAAACTGTTGTGTGAATATTCCCAGAAGTGAAAACCTATGCTTTGTGGCAGTAACCAAGATGTTAATTTAGACTGACATTACGGACCAAGATATTATAGAATGCAAATGGGTGGGTGGAGGGCATCATCACTGGATCTAATATTGTATTTCATGTTTTCTTTTTTCTTTCTATTCTATTTATTTTTCTCTCTCTCTCTCTCTCTCTCTCTCTCTCTCTCTCTCTCTCTCTCTCCCTCTCTCTCTCGTTCTCTCTCTCTGTCTCTGTCTGTCTCTCTCTCGCTCTCTCTCTCTCTCTCTCTCTCTCTCTCTCTCTCTCTCTCTCTCTCTCTCTCTCTCTCTCTCTCTCTCTCAGTTTACTTTGTGTTTGTCTATAATGTTTATAATAGTTAGATTTTGTTAGATTTTGTTATTTATGGAATACGTTCTGCTATATTGTAAATTGTTAGTCATTGTACGGGAACAGAGGGGCCTCTAAGTGGAAAGCACTTGTCTTCCAATCCTGATTTGCATCGTCAAATGGTAAATAAAAATATGTTTAATCTAAACACGACGTAATTAGGTCACGTTACCGAGACGTCACTACCCAGGTCCACCACTAGGTCCATCCAATCTGACACGATCTGCACATCTCCTACTACTTATGTAATACCATTCCAGGTATGTAATTGTTGGCACTATATCTTCCCTATACCTGTCTTATTCAGAAGTGCGCCCCCTCCCCTCCCCTCCACACACACACACGCATACACACAACCACCACCACAATGTGTTGATTTCGCTAAGGCGACCAGAATACTACCCCCCCCCCCCCCCACCACCACCACCACCTTATATACATTGGAATGTATATAATGATGCACCGACATCTGATCGCTAACTACTTCTCACCCTACCGACCGGACAGTAATGCCTTCTCTCCTTCCGTCCTTGAGATTTCCAACTGGGTTTGGGTCGGTCATTGCCTCTTTTTTCATCCATTCCCCTGTCTGTTGGAAGTGTCGTTAAGCCCCAGTGGAATGTTAAAAAAAATCATGTCTCTTCACGCAGTAGGTTTTTTTCCGGGATAGCTCAACAGTCAAAATCCATTAAAAGATCCAATTTTACCCATCAAATTGACCAATTAGTTCACTAACGATAAATAAGAATGTAATGAAACCGACTACATGCTTAGTCAGTCGGTTAGTCCTATGATGGGTGACCGTCTGAGCGATCGATTCAGACTCCCGCGTTGTGTCCTTGGGCAAAGCACTTAATCCGATTGTTCACATGGGGGTACGATGACGCCGTCTACTGAGGCGTTCTGCACGTCGATGGTGCGCATGTCTTCAACCAGTCTAACGCTGCCTGTACTGCTGTGGGGAGTTGCGATGCCGGGGAGCTGGCAGCTGCTCGTCGTTGCTCTGTGGTTCTCTCCAGGTACTCCGGCTTCCTACAGCCGTAAAGCTGTAACGGTCATGATTAGCCATTGTGCATAAAAGTATGTGACCTTAAACACCAATAAATAAATAATTAAATCAAGTGTGCGCATTGAGATATATAAAACAGACCACTTTTACTATTATAAAAGTCTGTTATGTAAGATTTGCAACTTTTTATCCTAGAAAAAATAAAACCATATCATGTGACCACTCGTTGGAACGAGCGCGTTGGGACGAGCTCGTTCCAAGGAGGTGTCACATGATATGGTTTTGTTGAAATTTTTTGAAAACTTTGAAAAATGATATTTAAAATAATAATTTTTTATATCGTCTGCGTTGGGTAAAGGGTTAATAAACGAAAACAACATACATTTCGTTTATTGAAAGTGACAAAAGGAAACTTGGCTTAATTTTCTATTAATGTCATAACGGTTTTCTTAAGAATTACTTGTTTTTTAAATGGACTTTCCTCTCGCATCTAATAATTTTAAGGGAGATGACTCTCGATTTTCATGGCGAGACGGATGGCGATCATAACGCGATCTGATCGACAAAGATACAGGTTTTTGCGATCACAGCACAGTAAATAAAAATGTTCTTGTAAGTTATGCATTAATATCTTCCAGCCTTATTATCGAATCAGTAGTCAGCATCTGCAACATAACTGAACAGAGTTGCAAATACGTTCATTTGAATATCACTGTCACTCACGTGGTACATTTTTTAACCCGGTGTGACAGGAATGATAATCCGTAGGAAAATTAGTCCCTCTGGACTATTATTCCGCGGAATTATAGTCCTAGGTCTAACATTTCTAGGAATAGTAGTCCGGCGGACTACTATTCCTAGGAATGTTAGACCTAGGACTATAATTCCGCGGAATAATAGTCCAGAGGGACTAACGCTCCTACGGACTATCATTCCTGTCACACCGGTATGCATACAGATTTCCGCGAAGACAAATTTGCCAGCGGACAAGGGTCCTACATAATGAAACATTTTTTTGTAGTACTGATCTGTAATTAATTAAAATGTGAACCCTCATTTCCTGGAATGGTATACACTTACAGTGAGATAGGTCAGTCCATTATCGATATAAAGGAAGAATCTGCAGCTGACTGACTGCAGACTGCAGTTTGTATTTTATCACCAATGCCCCGTGTACGGACTTCTAAAGATAAGACAAAAGTGGGACGAAAGTATGCTTTGGACCGAAAATTTCCTCTTACGAGTTCAATGGGTTACTCCTACTGCTTAAATATTTACTGAAACCTCAACAAATGTGGAATGGATTTGGTCGTTTGGCTATAGTCATAGTAGAATGAAACGTATCACCAGGCAGCCAGCATTGTTAGTCAATAACTTCTCTAATTTTAGACACGGTTTAACTTCTGGAAGCAAACACTAAAGGTTGTTTTGTGCGACTAGTGAAGTCACGTGGTTTATCGATTGCAAGACCCAATGTTTTAATATAAACTAAACAAGAATTGACCACATTCTAATTAGAATAGTTGAGAGTAGACACAAATCAGCACAACGGCCCTGTTTTCTGTACATCTGTCTTCTTTTTCTTCCTATTATTGTAAACTTGGAAAATGTGAAAGGACATTGAGTGGTTGAACACAGAGATATTATGTGTTCATAGGACATTGAAAATGAGTGTAGTGAATGATATTTCGTCATTTTAAAACTTAGAAGTTATTTTCATTATTTCTTATTTAAATGACACCAGGTGTCCTGTCGAAAAATACCTTCCTCTTACGGAGATGTGTGTAAGTTTGACAGCAGTCTTTTCTGCTCTCTTTCTCTTAGACAGTAGTATGTGTGCTAACGTCAACGACAGACTGTATGCAACATCTGGTACATATGTTACGTCTGGAAACATATTTTATTATGATACCATAGCAGAAAATATACTTGTTTGCGCTACACTTTGCTTAAGTGACGAGCTATGTGCAACATTCTCATACGACACAGATTCAAGAACATGTCACCTTTCTGAAGGTCTTGTAACTAGTAGTGGAGTGATGTATGGTCCATACGTCGGTATGTATATTTACTGGAACATACAGTACGCGGAGAGTGGATTGTAACGAAATCACCCGCGGAGTGGATTTTCACCCAAGCTATAACTTTCAAATTTTGTCCATATCGACATAAAATACAAGCAATGTTTCAGCCAATGGACCTCCGGGTTTAACCCGGAGGTCCATTGGCTGGAACTTTGCTTGTGCTGGTTATGCTTTGCAACAAATTTGCAATTATTGCTTGGGTGGAATCTCCACTCTGCGGGTGATTTATTGATAATACACCCTCCACGTACTGTAGACTGTCGGTAAGATTGCGAATCCCCGAAAAATTATCCTGGGCCCAGTGCTGTGAAACCTTTACAACTGCATTTTCTAAAATTGTATTTTCTACTTATGACCTTAAATGGGTTGAAATGTACGAGTTGCATTTTCAAAGATGAGGCAATTTTCCATATCCTTTAAAATGTCAATGAGTCATTTTATTTAGTGTTATTAATGAGTAGAAAATATAATTTTACAAAATACAATTTTAAAAGTTTTATTATATTGGTCCTTGGTCAAAATCAAATTTTTCTATCCGAGAGAGCTAATGCTTAGAAGTTCTGAATCATTCTGTATCATTAGATTTACACAGGTTTCTAACGTGGCCAGTTTGTATATTTCACGGCCATTAGGATCAGAAACCTTCAAAGCACGCTGTACGTTTTGTAACACATTCACACCCAAAAGATGGGCAGTTACTCAAACTTGTAAATGTATCCGTTTAGTGAATACAGTGACGCGTATGTGAATTCCGAGTTGGTTGTCTGCTATATCCAAGTGGAAAGGGTCGGTTAACAAATACTGCGCGATGTTGCTAGCGATATGGCAGTTTATGGACCGGCCATCCAATCAGTAATGTGTATACTGACCAGAGTCTTCTAAGATCAATATGCACATAAATGGTTAACTGTCCGGTCCATAAACGGCAGTATGGCTCGCAACGTCGTGCAATATTCGTTATATTATATCGAAGAACACACTGGTTTACCATTATCACAGTCGTTCTCATTACAAAAAAAGAAACCACTCACCATAGACAATTAATAACCTATAATCAACAATATAATATATATATGAATAAATGTACATAAAATAATACACAATTTCTGGTTTCTCTGATGAGTTCTGGGTGTTTTGAGGAGATAATACTAGTGTTTGAAAAGAGGATGATGAACAGTGTTGACTGTCGTTACCAAAAGGTCTTAAAAATATAGGGGAAAAATTTGACCTAAGAGGGGATACTAACGAGAACCGTGAGTTCGACTAGGCTCCCCCCCCCCCCCCCCCCGTCTCATTTAGAGAAAGCTAATACCAAATATTACTCGATGGGGCCGATCAAGAGCGAGGTTATCCGAATGCGTGAATACCTGGTTTTTAGCTAGATATATTTTTTGTTTTATATTGTAACCATTCAGTAAGGAAACTGTGCTTTGGGGAAGAATTCGTAAATGCCATACCTTCCTACAAGTTGGAGACAAACCACTTGAGAAAATCAAATTTGAAATCAAAAGATAAATTATCTGATTACTCGAAAAGGTTGACTGCCTTTTTCTCAAAAACAAACCTAGCAGTTCGCTGTCACAATTACTTGAGATCTTCTCGAATAAATTATAACGTCATCACATGCAAATCAAAAACCTATCGTTTAATGTCAACACTCTAGGTAGTCGTTTCTTTTCCAAAGTGGATGTCAGGAAGTAAGCACTCTTTACTTTAAACCATGATCAATGTGAGGGACGCCGGAACAGCCCAAACATTGGCCCGACCATAACACCCAGATCCCTGTTTTTTCGAATTATTGCCATCGATTGTGCGGGGGAGAGAAAAAATGACAGTGCATGCAGTTCGTTTTTCGAGGAACATAATATGACAAATTCCCTGCCAAATTGCCAGGCAATTTGGCAGGGAATTTGTCATATTATGTTCCTCGAAAGACAAACTTTAATGATTTGTGAGGGCCCTGGGTGCCCGCCCAGTCTGCCTATTCGTAAATCCGGCCCTGCTCCCAGAAAATGTTTGAAAAATGACATCTCTCAGACCCATTTTGGGGCTACTTCTTTAGTATTCCAACCGCTTCCGAAAATCTCCCCATCTTACGTTAACTGGTCATTAAAAGCTGCCATTGTGTGCGCAATATCAAAGAAACAATACGGTCTATGCGCGCACTATTTTCGGATATCTGCCAGAACAAAATTAAAAAATCATAACCTAGTTTTTTGATATGAATGACGTTCGGCTGAAGGTCGATCACAAAAATGTCATGATCGGCAAATTTTTTGCCCCGTCATTGGTCGAGGTGGTCGGGGCTGATTCGGCGCCCCTGGCTGTGTGTATTCAACCTTACCAATACAGTACAAACTCTGAGAAATGTGCTGGATACATCACACGTGTAATCCGGCCTACGTGTAATAAGGCAATGCAGGAACGCATCTGATTGGACGTTAGGCGGCGGTCACACCATCGCACGTCAAGCATCCGATTTTTGATACGACAGTTGAATACGTCGTGGGATTGAAATGAAACCTATAGCTTTCCTTTGAGGTGGTCACACCTGGGTGTACGAAATAATTTTCGAATATTGCGCTCCTGTCCATCCGAATAAAATTGAACATGCCCCATTGTTTGACCCACCGAATCCAATCGTATACGTTTTTTTTTTCATTATTCTGAAGGTCAAGGTCAAAGTCAAGTATCAAAAATCACCAAATTATGCATGTACTACGTCATTTTTCTGATTCCTGGAAGTGCGGTGTAAAAAGTAGTTAGGTGTACATTTTTGTTACTCATATCTTACATCTTTTTCACAGTAGTGGACTTGTGAATATTATGTAGATGATTAATTTCCAAGTGGCTTAACGTCTGCGTCACTGCCACCCCCAATATTTTAATTTTTTTTATTCAAATGTTTATTGAAATCTAAGATAATTTTATAAAATCGTAGCGAAATGCCCACCTCCCCCAATATAGAAATTCCTGGACATTTTCCTCCCCAAAGTTAAATGAATGTCGTCAATTCTGGATATATTAACTGTGATATATAATAATCGCTCGATCAAATAGCTCAATATAAGGGTTCAACGATGACCTGGTCCCATTTTCATGATATTTCAATTGATACGTGCTCCTTACGGAAAGCTTTGACGCCATGGAAGCGCCATATAGCGTGAACATGCAACGAGACGAATCGCAGCGAAATACGTGTACGATAGATGGATTTGCAAATCGTATGCGATGGTGTGACAGCCGCCTTAAGCATTTGAATTACGCTGTGGTGTAAATGAAATGCTTTTACAAAAATATAGCGCAAACGAAGACAGTGAACAGCATGCCAAAGATGATATGTTTCTAAATATCCAAGCTTTATTCAGTGAACTTAAGACTGGTCGCCATATAAATGCATAACGAAACTTCCGTAGAGTACGGGCAAACGAATGGACTTACTGGCGTCTTTCCAGTATTTTTGTGCGCTTTCGGCGTAACTGAAAACGCAAGTCGACTCCAACACGGGACGTTGGTTCCAGTACACGTACAACATACGTGTTGTGTTCTGTCTTAATGTACATTTCTGTTATAAACGAATTAACGGATGCATTAAATAACGGATACGTTTATTTTAAGTCATATAATTTTCAACTTACAGTCCATTTTTAACTGAGTGAACAGGAAGAAAAATAAGGGTTGTAAGATTGTTCATCACAGTTCATCAGCATCAGCTCTATCCTATTGTCATTAGCTTCGGGGTTCGTATATGGGAGTCTTAAAGAGTCATCTGAGGCCATTTTTAGGTCGTTTTTTCCAGTTCGATATGTAACCCTTGATCAACCTAAATACCATGTTCAAAACAACAGTGACCAATACATAATAAATTTTTAAATGTCTGTATGTATGCATGTATGTATGTCTGTCTGCCAGCTATAGAAATGAATATGGGTCCACCCCGTGTGTCCAAAATGGGTCTACTAGAGTACTTTTTTTATGGCGGAGGTCATCGTCAGGTTTAAAAGAGTGTGTGGGTGGGGTGGGGGTGGGCTGTATTGGGGCACCAAAAGTTATGACGAAATTTGCTTTTACCGATATATGTCTTCAAAGGGGTCTACTAGGGGGTACCTTTTTATCAGGAATCTAATGGTGAGGTTTAAAAAAGTATCTAGTGGGGGTCGGGGTGTAGAGGGGCACCAAAAGTTATGACCAAAATTTTTCTTACCGATATAGGTCTTCAAAGGGGTCTACTAGGGGTAATTTTTTACCAGGAATCTAATGGTGAGGTTTAAAAAACTGCCGTTGTGGGGTGGAGGTGGATGTGGGGGTGTAGCTGGGCACCAACCCAGCCCGAGCAACGCCGGGTAACCTTGTTAGTACATAATAAATACAGAACGCAACTCGCGTTGGGTACGGGCACACGAATGAACGACACGTGTTGGCGTCATTCCTGGAAATTCTCCCGCGTCGCCACATTTAACTCCTTGCATGCTGATGAAGGATTTTCCTGCCCAGGACAGATTTTTTTTCTACCTACTGAAATGGGTAATATTTGGACATAGTTCATCAAATGTTCCCCCTTTAGACTGCATGGACATTTTCACCAATCGTCCCCTGAGTTTCAATGTGTTCTATGTGCCAGTAGGCACATAGAACACATTGGAACTCAGGGGACGCAATGACTTCTTGAGTTAAATTTAGATGATTTTTTCATCAAATATCAAAGCAGACATGACTAGATTTGATAAAGAAATATCTTGAAAATACTCAGCAGGTTAAGAGTTAAAGGCACAAGAAAATTTCAGTTTGGTACGTTGGGTCCAGTCGCCGTACAATACCCGAGTTGTGTTCTATCTTAACTGGATGAGTGCAAGAAGCCACTATCAGGGTTTTCAAAAAAGGAGGGTACCAGAGCAAAAGGCAACATTTTCCTGCCCGTGTTTCCCATTCAGTCAAGTGCAAATATTATTTTGTTATATAAGTTTGTTGTGTTGCAAATTACTGAAAAGTGCCTGCAGGGAACTCTCCAATAATTTGCAATAAAACAAATTTTGAATAACTAATTTACAGCACCAAAAATAATCTAGCCATCATCTAGTTAATCTACAACGTTTCTGCTATTGAAATGATGATTGAAATGATGAAGAGTACGATTTGTGTAGTCTGAATATGTTCTTTCAAGATGGCATTCAGTTTTTGAAGCTTACTTTGTGGGTACTTTATACTGATATCAAGCAATACATTTAACATCGTAAAATATCCAGAGGGTGCTTAACTTTTTTCTTTGTGTACACATCTTCCGCTTTTAATGTTTTCTTTGCAAGCTGTCCCAAATTTCATTGCCTCGACCTCTTACCAGATAAAAAGCTAACTTTGCCACGCCTCTTTGTCCATAATGGCAAAGTATCAACTTTGTACTTCGGACGTATCTTTCTGAACACGCAAGACTCGCTGAACACGGAAAACTGTCCACAAATTCGGAGCTCGGTAAACCCAGTAACCGGCGTTGTTCAGTGGTCTCTTTGGGTACTCTGGCTTCCTCCACTCGTCAAACTGTCCGGCATGAGAAGGTCATAGCTGTGGAAAGGGTCGTCAAGACACAATCAATAAATATACGCGACAAGAGTCCGTATCGAAACGACAAGCTACACCCAGCGCCATGCAGATAGCATTCCTTTGCTCGAATCGAATCAGTCTTGTGGTTGGAAACCGAATCGATTCTGGAATCAATTCCACTTTCCAGTTGTTACGAAACTTCTACGGGTTACTAGCCCTGCATATCTCTCGTGTGGATGCAATATCTTTAGGCTTTCTGGTTAGACTACTTCGTACAATTGAACCGCAAGTAACCAAAGGTATTTAGCGTAGATATTTTGGTATGGAGAAGGGCATTCATTCGATGTGCTTTTATTAATATTAGAAGCGTGTAAGACGGGTTTGTGGCGCACCGACACTCAAATTACCGGAAACTATCTCTTTGAATGCCTCACTATCAAAACTAATGTTCACATTTTCCTGTTCTTAAAAGTCTAATGTTGACTACTCACCCACTGTTATGTCGGCATCTGGACTATATTCAAATGAGAATTCATCGGGCATCATAGAGGTGGGCGAGCAAAAATCCGAATTTCGTCACTTGTGTGGTAGAGGGCACCACCCAAGCCAGAAAATAAGCAGACTGTCATCTGCAAAATGAGGTCCCCAGAGGGTGAATTTAGAGATGCTACCCTGCACAGCAGGGTAGCATCCCTAAATTTACCCTCTGTGAACCTCATTCAGAATCAGGGCCTCAAAACTAAACAGAAAGAGGTGTCCAGAGGATAAATTGGCCCATTGTATGGAATAGCATCATCAAATTCACCTGCTGGGGACTTCAGTTTGCAAATGCCGGACTGCTTATTTCCAGGACTGGCACCACCTACAATACTTTAGAGGCGATGCACGTTAAAACAAGACATAACGCGACCTCCGTTATCACTTCAACATACATCTTCGGCTAACTTTATGTTATCGAGTTAGACTGGATACGGTAAATCTTCTTTCCCAGGAAGTCGACACTAAAATAAATGCATGTAGCCCCAAACTCTACTGGGTGCGTATTTTCGAATAATTGAGATGGTTTCGAAACAAATTCGAAACCCCATCGAATATTGCACGTTTGACAGACTCGATATGCATTGGAAAGGGTACCGTTAAAATACGGTCAAAATTCAGCCAACCAACTGCCAGCACTACAGTTGAAACTAAAAGTTCGTAAGTGCACGTTTGTCCCTATCAACAGCACAATTAGCGTAACTCATTTATTGTATCGAAAGCGTGTCTTACTCTGTACAGTTCTATTCTAGCAAATAAATATCATTAGCATCCTTGCTTATCTCTGTTTCGATACATGCAGATGTAATGGCGTAAATATATATTAAATTCCTACGGCATAAACAGAATGAAGAGAGTGCATTACTACTTAATCGCAGAGCCGTATATTCTCCACTCGAAAAGTATTTATAATTGTTCAGAACAACACCAGAAATACTTGGAAACATTCATCACATAAGCCACCTGGCGCAACCCACCATCCCACTGCGATTTGTTTTAGTCCACCCTCCACATACTGTATTCTTTATAGTTTATTTTTGTTTGACTGGTTTAGTTTGTGATTTCACGACACACAGTACAAACGCTCTTGTGTATTTCAGATAACTACATTATTCTGCAGTGAGGAGCGCATTAACTAACGAGCATTTTCTTCGCTAATTGTGACGCAACCTCTAGTTTTAACTGTACTCCCGGAAAATATTACGGTCGAAATACGGTATTAAATAACTTTTGGCAATGCCTATCTATTTTCTGTTCGGCATTGGAACAAAACCGTGGAACAATTATTTGATTTGTCTTCACCACATAACAAAGCTCCTAATTTGTCATAATGGAGAAAACCAATTGATATTTTTTATCCCGTTGACGTGTGGCTGCTGGCTAAAGATATTGCATTTTCTACACTAAACCTGACTTTTCCAAGAAGGGGTAACTTACGGTCATCGCCTGGATGCTACAATGTCCTATGTCCTCTATGGGACATAGGACATTGTAGCACTCGGGTGACGCAATATTGAAAATATTATGTTGCAAAATTAAATAGTTGAATTTGTTCGTTCTGAAAAAATAATCTTTGCTCATCTTTACACAAACACTCCTCTATGGATGTCTATATGTTGAAACTATAACCCTTTACCGAATGCACACGATATCAAACTTTATTATTTTAACCCTTTACCCAACGCAGACGATATCAAAATTTATTTTTTTAAATATCATTTTTTCAAATTTGTCCAACAATTTCAACAATACCATATCATGTGAACCCTCGTTGGAACGAGTTCGGCGAGCTCGTTCCAACGAGGGGTCACATGATATGATTTTGTTGAAATTTTTGGAAAAATAATATTTTTTTCAACTACTGAATTTGCATATTACGCGGGCGGATACGGGCGATTTGTTGGGTAAAGTGTTAATCTTTTTTTCTCTTTTTTTTCAAAAAAGAAATCAGCAAAACCATATGATGTGACCCCTCCATTGGAACGCGCTCGTATTTGTAGCAGTAATAGCTTTACAGTATGGCGGGTTTGCTGGTATTGAACATCATTTGCCGTTTGAATGCAATCGTTAAAATATACTCACACGATACCAAAACGTTTCACTGATGCGAACGGAAACGTAAAATGTACATGTACCGTAAGTAATAACCTGTCCATTGAGAACACTTTTGAAAAGTCTCCTGAGTGATGGCATGAACAGGTTTGAATGAAATAACTTTATGGAAAAGTATCAAACAACTGTCGCGTTCACGTGCCAGCTTTACAGAGAGCTTCGCTGTTAAATGTATGTTTAATTTTTTTATTCACAACCGAGCGGTTTTTTTTTCGCTCTGAACTGTAGCGTAAAGCCCTCATCCTGCCTATCTAATACTTTGGCGCACTCGTTTCAAAGTGTCAGCGTAAACTGTTATTTGGCGAAGAAATTTAGATTTTATATTTAATTCGTTGTGTTTTTATTGGTTATGTGACATACCACATATCTTCTTTATTTCAGCTGATGGCACTTGTCCATTTGACAAGGGATATCAAATTTATGTCCGACAGAAGAATGCCATTTGTTTGAAGTATCATTCAACTCAAATGACACAGATCGCCGCTACAGCGTATTGTCAGAACAATCGGGCACATCTTGTCTTGATCGAAAATGAGAGCATGACTCGATTTGTAGCAGATATTTTGATTGCAAACAGTTGGTGTATGTATAATCTTTCAACACTCTGTCACATCTTTGCGAATGTTTGTACGAATGTCGAAGAATAGCCACGAATTCAAATGTCCACGATTGACAACGATTTTTAAAAAAATCACCCTGAATTGGCTTCTCTCACGACCTTTCACGACATTCACACGACCTTCATACGACCCTGTACTGTTCAACATGACTCTAGTAAGAATCTACTAAGATTTTCCTAGCCGATCTAGCTCGAATCGATACGACATAGTATGGTGCTCGCACGACTCTGGTACTAACTAGTACGAACTAGTAAGGTGATGCAAGACCTAGCAAGAATTGCACCGAGATCTAATACGACATACTACGGCGTAACACAGCTTACAACGTCGCCCGCGGGACTACTATAAGAATGTTGTACGACCGGCGCATTTCAATGTTATACTGTTAACATCAATTTTGAGGATCACCTTCATCTCAGTAGATCACCTTTATCAGCTCATGAAGCGACTTCAACATGGTCAAAAATAAACGAGATGCTGCGGCAGGAAGAGCACCCCCCCCCCCCCCTCCTCCCAGCCCAAGCTCATGAGCCAGGGACCGGACGACAGGGAGCTCATGGAGCAATCCAGAGACCACGAATAAGAAACGAAGATCCAGGAGATGGTAAAGGAGGCCATCAAGCAGCCTGGTATGGAGGAGGGAGGGCAGGACGACGGCTAGCCTGATGTGAGTGCGTCGACCGAGATTGGGGACCAGCCAGACACTGAACAGAATAAAGGGAAGAAGGGTAGGAGCCAGTAAATATACGATGACGAGGAGGCAACCTTTACAATGTGAATCCAGGGACACCCAAAGTCCTAAATGTCGAACAAAGGCTTCGTACGCGTGTGCCGATCGACCAAGAATCGCAAATATGTGACAGGAGCTTTAGACTTATGTCGAGCTGATGTTTAGCATAACTTAACCCTTTACCCAACATGAAAAGCAGACGACACTTGCAAAAACAATTCTTGAACAACTATTTTTTTCCCCTTTTGTCTCAAAAACATAGGTTATGAACCCTCTTTGGAACGCGCTCGACATGGCCGCAGGTAATGTTTACCGTGTCAGCAGATAATAAAAATTACGTTACAAGACGATCCTTCATAACAGATCCTGTAAAATTTCGCGTAATGATATTCTACTGCCTTAAAGTAAGGTCAACAAAATTGAATGGTGCCCTTAACTCCTAGCACTCTGGTAGTATTTCACAATATTCATAACTGACCCTATATTGCACATCAAGCATGAAGAATTTAACAAATTACATATTGTTTGACAGAGCTCAATGAGCTCTGTCAAACAAGATATAATTTATTAAATTGTCTTTTGCATTGTGGAAAAAATTTGCCGCTGAAAACTTTGGTATTTTGACATCAGTGTTCAGAGGGTTAAACCGTTTATCTCGATTTGAGATGCGATTATTATTATACGAGGCTTGTCAAGTGCCTGGCTCAAATATCTTGCCCCGAGGGTGAGATTTATCCGTACCACCCAGATACCCATCGAAGATGATTTTTTCTCAACCATTTTAGGAATGCAACGCCATTAATAAAAAAAATCATATTTTCCAGGAAACAATAATTATTAGTACGTTCATTCTAGGAGAAAACCAATAAGACATTCGGAAAGCTTGTCGAGAAGTATGGTACATACCAATGTATATACTTCAAAACACGCAGACTAGCACTGCACGTTGAGGGTTAATGCACTGAAGCGACCTCAAATGAAATCGATATATCTGCAGACGTCATTTCCAGACATCTACTTCAGTTTGGCAGGGCGTAATGATATCAGATGCATAATTCTTTCCGATAAACTGATTGAGCCAGGCGTCTAACGTTTTTCTGAGAGTGTTCTGGTTCCGATTTTCTGCCTTCCACTGTGTTTATTTATACATTTGCAGACCTGATCTGCGATGATTAAATAGTTCCGGTGCTAATTAAATATGCAAATAGGTTGGTCATGTGGCTAGGGTGAGATAGCTATCACGTGGGTGAGGTGAGATAGGCATATCTCTCCCAGCTCTCTCATACGACTTTATATATGTCTCAGTACCATAGTGCTGGGATAAAGTACCATCCGGGATTGTCAGTCTGAATTGTATGCAGAGTGAAGCGATAAATTAAAAAGATCCTCCGTATATTTTAACGCTTGGAGAACAAACTCGGTCACTTTTACGATATCAGAACAGGTGCTAAGCATGCAATCCCTCTATAAACACGTAAGATCAGTTCCTAGGATATTATTAGTTATCCTTGTGTTTTCCAGGGTGTATGGGAATTTACACCGGTTTGGGAACTCATACACCCTGAGGCGAAGCCGAAGTGTGTATGCGATCTCAAATCGGCGTAAACTCCTATAAACACTGGAAAACACAAGGATAACGGATTTATTTCCAAGAATTTTGTTGTACTTAAAATTTTAACCTACAATAGGGGCAAAAACAGACAGAAAATTTGTACTTTGTAAGTTTCTTAATAACACCAGACAAATATGTATGTCATTGGAACTGGCTCACTGAGCCAGTTCCAATGACATCCATATCTGTAATTCTTTATTGCAAATACATATTACATTTTCTGTATTTTTATATTTGTTCTAACATAACCAAGCAGAAGATATGAATTAATAATTAAAAATGGGTACTTTTTTAGTCATAAACCCTGCTATTGTGTATTCTTGTTTTTACACCGTGGTTAACCACGGTGTAAAAAAAAAAAGCTACAGTGGATGGCAAGTTACACCGTACCTCTCAGCCAATCAAAACACAGCATTTTGTTTCATTTGAAAATAATGGCTGTTGTTCGTATATTGGCAGTCAAGACTTGTCAAAAAACAACAACTGCAAAACAACGGAATGTATACTGCCATAGTACAAAGAAATCTCCAGGCCTTTAAGAGTTAATATTTTATGCCGTATGTCTATTGCCTTTATACGGACAGACTGTAACAACACTTTTATTTCATTTGTAGGGCAAACTTGGGTTGACGGATATGATGATGATGACGATGGGTACTACAAAACATTCAGGGGAGATCCTTTACCTTATGTACCACCTAACAGCGGCATGAAAGAGGATGCAGGATTCAAGTGTATTCGAATTGTGACATCACCACTTTCGTTTAGCGACCTTCCTTGCAACGGAGATCCAACCAGATATGTTTTCTGTCAAATTGATGTGTAGTCATTGTGTTATCCATTAACCCTTTACCCAACGTAACGGTCAAAACCGGTCAGCGCTATTCTCAAAAATCGACAATTAATTTTCGTTATTTTTTTTTGTTTCATTTTTTGTCTCAAAAGACATAGGTTATGACCCCTCTTTGGAACGAGCTCGTTCCAATGAGGGGTCATAATCTATGTTTTTGAGACAAAAAAATGAAAACAATTGGTTATTCAAGAATTTTGTTTGCAATCATCGTCTGCTTTTCATGTTAGGCAAAGGGTTAACAAGACATTGTTCTACAGAGACATACTGATGTATTGATTTTTTTAAAGTTTCATCTGTAACTTTTACAATATTAAATAAAAGATACCTAGATGACGCACCTTAGATCTCAGAATATACAAACGTATTCAAGTGTTTTCCTGCAAGTTGCCTGTGTATGTCCACTATGCGTTTCTTTCAGATCATAAAATCACGTCTGAAGATATAATGGTTTTTCATTCACATGCAGCCTCAGCACAAAGAACAGAGCGGAATTATGACAACACAGGTAACGCTGGTATTGAGAAACTAAACAAACGGTTTCTTAACTTTTACCCAACGCAGACGGTATCAACATTTATTATTTTAAATATCATTTTTTTTTTAATTTTTCAAAAAATGTCAACAAAACCATATCATGTGACCAGTCGTTGGAACGAGCTCGACGAGCTCGTTCCAACAAGGGATCACATGATATGGTTTTGTTGAATTTTTTTGAAAAATAATATTTTTTCAACTGCTGAATTTGCATATTACGCGGGCGGATGCGGAGGATTCCTTAGGCAAGGGGTTAAGGGCCCATATAAGTAATGGAATTTTGTTTATTTTGAAATTCTCACCTCTCATATTCCTTAAATTCAGATTACATATACACAAATTATACATCAAAATAAAGGTTGGGATGTATAGAACACGAAACATATATGTAATCAACTCATAGAGTCGACTGTAGGCACCACTGGTTCCTGGAAGTCTGCTACCGCATTCGCACCAGAACTGATAATAAAATAATATTTCATCAGAACAACTTGTGGCCAAATGTGCTTCATAATATCCAAGAACAAAGCTAGGCATTCAAAACACTTTCGAATACAGCGATAGGTCTGCATTTTGGAAAAAGGGACAATACTGTCTGCATTTTTTATTGAAGATGGTTTCCATGCTCGACAGACATGCGCAAATCATTCGTTACCACGAATTTCCATCAAAAAACAAAATCGTAATTCTAAGAATTATGATACCTTGCATTGAATATGGCAGCTGTGCAATCTCTATCTAATAACAGTATACTGTATGAAGGCGATCTTTTTTCATTATTTGATTTTAGACGGCGTTGTTTTTACATGCTTTTTCTGTCCGATGACGTCGACCGGAAATCGAAAGTATACTCATACGTAAACAAAAGCAAAGGCTTTGGAATTTTCCCCAATGCAGCTCTGTCGCCATGTTTTGAAGACATTTTATCTCCTAGCTTTGTTCTTGGATATGTAAAGCACATTTGGCCACAAGTTGTTTTCGTGAAATATTATTAAATTTTCAGTTCTGGTGCGAATACGACAGCAGACTTCCAGGAACCAGTGGTGCCTACAGTCGACTCCATGAGTTGATTACATATGTGGTTCGTGTTCTACACATCCCAACCTTCATTTTGATGTACATTTTGTGTAGATTTAATTTGAATTGAAGAAATATCAGAGGTGAGAATTTTCAAAATAAACAAAATTTCATTACTTATATAGGCCCTTAAGTCGATTGAGAACATATACAGTACTGTGATCAAAAGAGGGCGAATTTCAATCGACCCGATATCGATTCTATCGTGACTCGATTACACCAGTGTGTCGAGGTTTTCTAAAAGAATTACTGAGAAATAACGACATCATCGAGAAAAAAACAAACATAACTGTCATCTCAGATCCAAGGGTTTAGAATATCGTTTTTATCCTGTGATTCAACGCTTTTTCGAGGTGGAATGCGAACAGTAAAATGCTACGGGATCGTGACCCAGGCGCGGTCCCATCAAAATCATCCGTCCGCTTTTGTGATCACAACACTGTAAAATGTGTTCTTGATGGTACTGCATCTTTGTCCAAAACATGACACATTATTACAATAACTTAAAAACATCATAATCTTGTTTCGTCAGTAACCTCAGAAGAGCAATAGTTTAAATAGAAACACATCGAGAATAAATGTTTTAACAATCTAGCACTGTATCCTCCAAAACTATTCGAAACAAACTAAATAACATACAAAGAATGGCTAAGCACTGTCATCTGAGTAATATTTTTTGACGTTCTTACTATATTCTCAGATTATAAACATATGTTGGCACAATTTCATCAGTGATTCGTCAATTCACCCTTCCAGCAACAAACTACCCAGGGACTTAGATAAGCTGACAACGACTATGAAAAAGTTGACGACATGAATAAAACGTTTTTACACTTTACCCAACGTAACAGTAAAAACGGCCATGGTTATTTACAAAAAATCACGCGTTCAATTTTCATTATTTTTTTCCCTTTCTTTGTCTCAAATGAGTAGATTATGACCCCTAAATGGAACGAGCTCGTTGAGTTTGCTCCAATGAGGGGTGGGGGTGGGGGGGGGGGGGGGTCATCAGCTATGTATTTAATCCTTTACCTAACATGAAAAGCAGACGACACTTGCAAACAAGATTCTTGAATGAATAACTATTTTTTTATTTTTGTCAAAACAAAACATAGGTTAAGACCCCTCATTGGAACGATCTCGACCAGCTCGTTCCAAAGAGAGGTCATAACTTATTTTTTGAGACAAATAATGAAAATTAATTGGCGATTTTTGTGAATAACGCTGGCCGGTTTTGGCCGTTACATTGGGTAGAAGGTTAACGCAAAAAATGAAAAAAAAAACATATTTATTCCAGAATTTTGTTTGCAAGTGTCGTCTGCATTTCTTGTTAGGTAAAGATTAACCCTTTACCCAACGTAACGACCAAAACCGGCCAGCGCTATTCACAAAAATCGCCAAATAATTTTCATTATTTTTTTCATTTTTTGTCTCAAAAACATAGGCTATGACCCCTCTTTGAAACGAGATCGTTCCAAAGAGGGGTCATAACCTATGTTTTTGAGACAAAAAATGAAAACAATTAGTTATTCAAGAATTTTTATTGCAAGTGTCGTCTGCTTTTCATGTTTGGTAAAGGGTTAAAAAATAGAAATATAGATCCCTTTAATCAAGATTTACATACATTTGAGTCAAAATGGCCCACTAAACAAAATGACAGAGATTTTACAAAACGGGATGCATTCATAAAATTGATACCAACCATAAGATGTTATGTTATCTTTTTATTGTAAATTTTGTAGACCACAATGCCACAATTTCATTTTTTTGCCCGTATTCGAGTAAGCTCGACTGATTTGAGACTCACCCAGTGCTGTACAAAGGTAGAATAAATTTTTAGAGTATCAAATGCGTTAGTACATGTATACAAGCAGTCCTGCAACATATTTTTGGAAAACGTGAACGAATATTGTTGCACCTTGTCAAATGAATTCCATCTTCGGCAAGATCGCCCTATTTCTTCCAATTGTACCTTATTCCAACAAAAGGTTAGCTTTCTGGTTGGAAGATGGTCCTAGTAGAAGAAATGTAGCGAAACATTACCAGTCGTCGAAACGCTTTAGGATCGGCAGCCAAGGATATGACATACGAATAATCATTAAAGGTCGGGGTATCTTGTAAATATATGTCACCCATCCACCCATCCCCCATCCACCCCACTCCCACCCCCGCAACACTCGCACATTTTCTGAAAAACCTCCTTTTGGTGGCCGAATACAGAGTCCTCTGCGTAATGATAGCATAATACTAACACTTTGGCCAGCCGCTGATTTGTCGCGGTTCTCGGACGAGAAGGAATTGGTTACCCCTGTACTCCCAACTGCCTCCCTATTCCCACTCTTCTCCTCTACTCCCATCATTCAAAGACGAACTGCGTGATGATATACCTTGCCCCATTCTTCCCAATCTCTCCGATTAGCATATTAACCCTCTCCTTTGAGTCTCCCCCAACAACATGTCCTTCATTCTCCCATCCCACTTCCCCATTATACCCCCAGTGAATCTTATTCTGTTATGGTACGTTGGGCATTCTAGAAGAAAATGTTACAGGGTATCCACCATGCCCAAATTACACATCTGACACTCTTTTCACTGTTTCCCCCCTCAGCTCCAGGGACCGCGACCTCAGCTTGAACAACAGTGACCACCCCCCCCCCCCCCCTCAAAGGTGCCATCAAGGTACTCTTCAAAACCTGGCTTCTCTTTACCATGCAGACCAGCCAAAGACCTTTTTTGATTTGACCCCCTCTCGCCAATTACGGCTACAATCCTCCATGCGTGTGTTACTGGTTTGAATAAAGGAATAAATTGTGTCATTGTTGAACTCTTTGGTACTCAGATTAATTTTAGGTCAGTAACAACCGTATTAGCATTTACATAGGTGCAGATGACTTAACACTGTTTATACATTACTGTTGGCGGCCTGTAGAGATGTTCAGATAAATGCATCCCATCTACGGAAGAATACAATTATACAACATTTTCTAGGCCATATAAAAGGAGCCGTCTGTGGTTATGTGAGACTTAAGGAAGGGTTAACATGGCCGAGTGCATGATTGAATTTAGTAGTCGCAGCATTCTATCGAAACATTGACTACTTTTCATTGGTTAATATCCAATAGACCGTCTCCAATATATTATAATGAAACAAATTATAACAATATATATAATATATATTCAGATTCATCACTTGTTTGTTTGTTTTGTTTTACAGAGGTTTAACGACACAATTAACAGCCAGGGTCATATCGTATCGGACAGTCTTACCGGGGAAGAAAGCTAGAGTACCCAACGAGAACTACCGAGCAGCGGCGGGTAACTCTCCAAAACACTACCCCTACAATAGCAGTGATAGCATCGGTTGAAGGCAAGTGCACCATCGACGTGCAGTACGGCTTAGCACACAGTGCACAGTGCCCCATGGTGGGCATTCGGGATTAGGTGTATTCTGCAATGACACAACGCAGATGGCGAAGGTCAGGATCAAGCCGTCAACTTGTTCGGTTTAACCCTTTACCCAAAGTATCGCCCGCATCCGCCCGCATCCGCCCGCATCCGCCCGTATCCGCCCGCGTAATATGCAAATTCAGCAGCTGAAAAACTATTATTTTTCGAAAAATTTCAACAAAACCATATCATGTGATCCCTCTTTGGAACGAGCTCGTTCCAAAGAGGGGTCACATGATATGGTTTTGTTGAAGTTTTTTGAAAAAATTTAAAAAATGATATTTCAAATAATAAATTTTGAAATCGTCTGCGTTGGGTAAAGGGTTAATGTTCAATAATCTAACCAATGAACCGCCGCGATCCCCAACCACATCACACAGCTGAATACAAAATAAAATGTCGTGCAAGTATTATGAATTTGTTTGTCTTGATATCTATTTTTTGGCCGTGCAGAGCCATCGAGAAGATGTATCAATTATGATTTTGCGGACTTAACGGAGAATGCCGAAAACATAGATTGAAATATTTGATTTTGCAGGACGTCGTCTCACTGCAACAAATAAATTATCCATTGGAAAATTTTGAAATGTTTATTGGGGAAAAGATTTTGCGGATAGATTACTGTACGAGAAGAACAGTCAAGCAGTAACTGTCATTTCTATGACACCTTTATCTGGTGTTCTGTGCGGATTTATGCTGGGATAAATAACGGTAGGATTCGTATTGGCGCTCTCCAATAAAATGTGACAATGCACTACTTTGACAAAAATATTTTGACAATCAAAACGATTCACCATTCCACCAGCTAACCCTCTACCTAACACCACTAGAGCACCGATATCCACAAACAAAAAAACATATTTTTTTTCGATTTTACATTCCAGAACATAACTTATGAACCCCCAATGGAACGATCTCGACGAGCACGTTTCTAATGAGGGTTCATATGCTTTGCTATTAAGACAAACATATTTTTGTAAAACCAACTTTTAATGGCAGTTGTGAATAAAGCATGCAGGATATAGTTATTGCATTTGGTTAATATCTGATGAATACTGCGTCAATTTTCTGATGCTTTTTTATGACTGAAGGCTGGAATTTCAAGCAGAAACACTTTAGAAAAATGCAACTAGGGCCTTTAATAATTCAGTTTTATTTGACAGACATCAATATGCTCTGCCAAACAACACGGAATTGGAAAAAAATGTTAACTACATTCTGGGTAGAAAATGCAGGTTAACATTGTAATAATTCGACATCGTGGCATCTTCCATATCAGTTCAATGGCAGCAACGGGAAGAGTCCATATTCTTTGTTAGGGGGTAGACCAATTAATATTTTGGATCCTTGGGGCAGTACGTTGAAAATATTGATTGGTATACACCCCACTTTCACTCCAAAATCAAGCTACTTAACACTTTACCCAACGCAGACGATATCAAAATTTATTATTTCAAATATCATTTTTTTTAATTTTTCAAACAATTTCAACAAAACCATATCATGTGACCCCTCATTGGAACGAGCTCAATGAGCTCGTTCCAATGAGGGGTCACATGATATTGTTTTGTTGAAATATTTTGAAAAATTAAATTTTTTCATTGCTCAATTTGCATACCGGTATTACGCGGGCGGATGGTGGCGATTCGTTAGGTAAAAGGTTAATGAAATTATGAAGTATCATGTTATTGGGCCGGAAAAGGGGCTTCTAAGGTTCAAAGGGTTAAGAAAAATGGATTAATCGTTTATAATGTATTCGTCAAGAATAACAATTTTCTGCTCATGTCCGTTAACCCTCTGTTGCACGTCGTGGTGAGTTTGAATAGAAGAAGCTATATTTTTAGCCTTGTTCAACTGTACAACCTTTGTTGTAGTTTCAATCATGAAGGGATTATAATTCGTTGATGTCCTACTCTCTTTTGAAACTGGGTTACTGATAACCCTCGATTTCTGTGTAGTAGTCTCAATTTTGGGGATAAATTCTGGCTTCCGTGTAGAAACTGCAGTTGTCTGTTCCCGAAGTCCTTTGTTGATGGTTGCGACCGTTTCCGGAGCTTGAGATGATATGATTTTTTCGGTTTTAACAAATTTAACTTTTTTACGTTCCGGTAGTTGATACACAGAACCCAGTCCCTTGAGATATGAGCGTTCTTTCCCTTTTATTGTCGTAATTCCACCACACGTATACCTACTTTCTTGCCACATAATGCACTCTCGGTTACAATTATAGTCATCAACACGCATATAGGCAGTCGAAAGTTGTTTGAAATCTTTCTCATCTAGACAAATACATTCATCTCCTTTCCACATTAGCACATAATTGGCTTTCGTTTGTTCTTCGCAATGTTTGTAGCACTCAGTGTAACTGTCTTTTACATGAGACACATATCGGCTTTTGTATCCTGGTATTTGCGATAGGGACAAGTGGATGAAAAAGTCGTTTCTAAAACAACCTTTATATGCATAAGGCACTCTACTCCAATCAGAAATGGTTCTTGTTCGTTCTCTAAGAAACAACCATTCGTTAAATTTTGGTAGTTTATACAAATCACCTAATGATTCTGGTGACGGCAAGAAGTATAATGCACCTTTCGTTTTTCCTCCACACGTAAATTTATTTTGTGGCCAGTGACTACAGTTAGTATTACATTTTGTACCAGGAACCTCTGCAGTATCTTCTTGTATTTGTCTGTAAGTATCATTATCAATACAAAGACATTGATCAGTACCAAACATCATAACGTAGATGTTATACTCACCATATCGACACTGTATATAACATTGTTCTCTGTGGTCTTTCACATTGTATATATAAAACTGTTTATACTTGCTTTCACTTTGACCAAGCGAAGTAATACCAGATGGTCGGAACGAGAAACAGCCCAAGTGATTAATATCTGCATCCACTGGTGGATTTAATACAGCTTTTGGATCAACATTTTCGCGTTTGGCATTCGAAGTCGATTGTGGTTTTGATTTTGATTCAGGTGGAGTGATCCCTTTACTTTGACCTGATGACTTGTCGACATTCTCATGACCGATATTCTTTTTTGCAGAAAGTTTGTAAACAGACCCAAAACCTTGTAGGCCTGGTAATTTTTCTCTATCTGCTGTATTAACTCCACCGCACATGTGCAGTGCTTCTGCCCACGATATGCATAATCTGTTGCAGTTGTATTCGTCCACTTTGGGGTAATCGCGTGAAAGAGCTTTCATAGCCTCTTCATCAAGGCATGCGCATTCATCTCCTTTCCAGATTATGACGTAACGAGCAGTAACCTGTCCCTGACATTTCAGATAGCAATCCTGATAAGTATTGTTCACGTGTCTTGTGTAGCTATCCTTAAACCTGCTTGTTTCGTTCAGAGACAGAGGCTTTGCTAAATCGTTTTTAAAACAACCCACGAAGTCTGACGGTTTCTTATTTGTATCCAGTGGTGTGTCAAGTTGCGGTTTCTTTGAATACAATTGCTTATCAAAAGGAGGTAATTCATAAAGTTCTCCAAAAGATCGTTCCTTAGAAAATCTGGATTCCGACAGTTTACCTCCACAGTTGAATAATTTGTTTTCTGGCCACTGTTTACATTTCGTTTTACAAAAGGCATTATTCGGTATTTTGTTCGTCTCTTTCGTCAACGCATTGTAGATCTTCTGGTCCAAACAAACGCATTCATTTACACCAAACATCAAAACGTACCTACAATATCAGAATAATTCAAATATACTAAAGCAAAAAGGTATTACTTGGAATAATCATTTTAACATTTATACGAACACGAAGGCCGAGTTCCAAAAGGGGAGATAAGCTATATTTTAAAACAAGATATGAAAATTATATCGGAGAGTAATCGCTTGACTTGGACTTGTTACGTGAAATAATTCATGAGAGGTTAGGGATGTTGTTCAAACACGAGAGCGCGAATGCGCACGGGTGTTTCACAATATAGTACCACTCCTCAAATTACTCCGTTGATGACTTTTCATTATTAACGACAATTATATTATTTAACAATGAAGTCCTCATTACACCCACGGCAAAGCGTCTGCGTTTGCGCGCACGGATACATGCCACAACTGTTGATTGCATAATTCATTTGGGAAGTTATCGTTTATAAGTTGTTTTATGAATTGAAACAAGCATTGGTATACCAGGTAGACTCATTCGCATACCTACCCTCTTAAACCTTTACCCAACAAATCGCCCGCGCAATATGCAAATTCAGCAGTTGAAAAAATAATATTTTTCAAAAAATTTCACCAAAACCATATCATGTGACCCCTCGTTGGAACGAGCTCGTTGTGCTCGTTCCAACGAGGGGTCACATGATATGGTTTTGTTGAAATTGTTCGAAACAGTTTAAAAAATGATATTTAAAATAATGTATTTTGATATCGTCTGTGTTGGGTAAAGGGTTAAAAATCCTCTCTGTATTTACAAAATAAAATGTATCAGTGTATTTAATCTTTTGTTTTAAAATCTTTGCAGTCTCTCGGTAGAACACAGTTTAAGCAAATACTTATCTGGGTTTGTTTAATGGGTAAAGAGACGGGACGTTGAGTAGATACTCGGTGACCTTGGCCCCTCCCGTAACAGTTGTTTTGTTAGATGAATGGTTAAAAGTTTATGGGAGCGCGGTGGCTCAGTGGTTAAGGCCATGAACTTCAAACTGAAACTGCAAGCCCTTTCCAACAATTAATCAGATGACAGAGCTTCAAGTATGTCATAAATTTTATTAAACTTCCTTGCAAACATGCGTACATAGAGGTCCTCCGTATATGGCAAAAGTGGACGTGGCGGTAAAAGGGTTAATCACTTCCAGTTCAAAACACTTCATTATACCAGGTAACGCCAGTTTTCGTGATACGTTTGTCAAGTAACGTTTAGAGGTCTATGTGTAAACTTGGTTACTCATAGAAACGAGACATCTAGCTTGGTTCATATCAGCAGGGATTAGGGGACGCGGTGGCGTTGCGGTAACCGCTTCTTGTCATATCACCGAAGTTAAGCAACGTCGAGCCTGGTTAGTCCTCGGATGGGTGACCCTCTGAGCGATCGATTCGGACTCCCGCGTTGTTTCCTTGGGCAAGGCACTTAACCCAGATTGTCCACATGGGGACACGATGACGCCGTGTACTAAGGCGTACTGCAAGTCGATGGTGCGCATGTCTTCAACCAATCTAACCCTGTCTGTGCTGCAGTGCGGAGTTACGATGTTGGGGAGCAGGCAGCTGCTCGTCGTTGCTCGGTGGTTCTCTCCGGGTACTCAGGCTTCCTCCACCTGTAAAACTGTCATGGTCACGATTAGCCATTGTGCATAAGTATATGACCTTAAAACACCAATAAATAAAACAGCAGGGGTCGGCATCATATCAGCCGAGTTTGAAGTCACATCGCCCGAGTCTGACAATGTGGAATTATGGGAAAGAAACTTGTATCGAATAAGAAAGGAGGGGAATGGCAAAACATAATTTGATCGAACTGACAGGTTGTTTTTAATTTTGTGTTTCCGAATAAGTATAAACACAGGCCTGCCTGTAGTAGTGTAGGTAATCGGACTGCCAAATCGTCCCCTGAGTTCCAATATGTTCCATGTGCCAGTAGGCATATAGAACACATTGGAACTCTGGGGAGGAAATGTAAATATAATGCATCTAATATTTTTACCTAGTCTCCGCTTGAATTGTAATGCGTGGATTTTAAATGTAATCATTTAATTAATAAACATGCTATAAATTGTTTGTTTTTATAACAGTCTTGATATCAACTCCCGTAAAATAGACGACAGATATTGCTTCAAACTCGGCCAATTTCGGACAACAAGAACTAGAGTTGTCACACTTGGTGCATTACTAGATGCACCCAGCTAGTTTACATCGTTATGCCCACTGTTATTCCTCGAACGCAATGAGAAAAATGGGGTTACAGGGCATCACGCCAGAAAATAAGCAGACTGTCATCTGCAAAATGAGGTCCCTAGAGGGTGAATTTAGTGATGCTACCCTGCTGTGCACTAAATTTACCCTCTGTGAACCTCAATAAGAATCGGGGTCTAAAAACTAGTCATAAAGAGGTACCCAGATGATAAATTGGCCTACTGTATGGGATAGCATCATAAAATTCACCCTCTGGGGATCTCATTCTGCAAATGTCAGAGTGCTTATTTTCAGGCTTGCCAAGCTTGTTGGAAGAGAAGAGAAGAGAATAAGGAAGACAGTTGTATAGAAACATCGTCGTAAACAAAATTCACAGCGTTAACCCTTTACCCAACGTAACGGCCAAAACGGCCAGCGCTATTCTCAAAAATCGCCAATTAATTTTCATTATTTTTTTCATTTTTTTCCTCAAAAACATAGGTTATGACCCCTCGTTGGAACGAGCTCGTCGAGCTCGTTCCAACGAGGGGTCATAACCTATGTTTTTGAGACAAAAAATGAAGAAATTAGTTATTCAAGAATTTTTTTTGCAAGTGTCGTCTGCTTTTCATGTTAGGTAAAGAGTTAAGCGGAGATCTGTCGAAATGTGAGAAGAGGTAGTCCAGCAATCCGAACGTCTCGGCTTCCCCAGTGAGGAAGCTTAGACGTTCTCATGGTTTAACAAGTAAAAAAGGAAACTTCTAGCTTCGGTCGCTGGGAGAAATGACGTTGCCTCGGTCTGATATCTCGGTCGGCATGAAACTGACCATGGAATTACCTTTAAATATTATTTGTCAATCTAAACAAATTTAGTCGTATTTTGACAGTGCATCTCATCTTAAGTCGTTTAGATCCGTTTCTTCTAGTATAAACATCTTTTCAGCTTTAGGATGATGGTTGAAGTAGACTAATAAGATCAAAACATGACCAGATCAGATCAAACACACCAAAAAGTGTCGCTAGAGGGAATTCGTATGATTGCTAGTGTGACATGGACAAGTTCTGTGAATTTTGACTGGTTTTAATAATATTCATAGTGCACAGCAGGCTTTCAATCATATTTATATTAATAATAAATAATTATTTATTATCCAACAATTGGGATGAGTTGCCTTACTTTATCAGTAATTTAAATATGATTGAAAGCCTGCTGGGTACTATGAATATTATTAAACCAGCCGGGGGCGCGGTGGCTCAGTTGGTAGAGGTGCAGGCTGCAAGCCGAGAGGTCCTCGGTTCGAATCCCACCTGCGGCAACCGCGTTGTGTCCTTGGGCAAGATACTTCACTCCTATTGCCCATCTGGGGGCGCGGTGACGTCGTGGACTAAGGCGTACTGCACGTCGATGATGCTCTTGTCTTTAACCAATGCTAATCCTGCTTGTGTGGAGTTAGCATGTTGGAGAGCTGACAGTTGCTCGTCGCTGCTAGGTGGTTATCTCCGGGCACTCCGGCCTCCTCCACCCGTAACGCTGTCATGGTCATGATTAGCCATTGTGCAGAAATACGTGACCTTAAACCCCAATAAATAAATAAATAAATAAATAAAAGTCACAGAACCTGGCCATGTCCAACAAGTATAAGATTAATTTATGTGTCTTGTCCCGAAAGATAGAGTATATAAAGAGGTGCCCTCTAACCCTTTACCTAACATGAAAAACAGACGACAACTAATTTTTTTTCATTTTTTGTCTCAAAAACATCGGTTATGATCCCTCATTGGGACGAGCTCGTTCCAATGAGGAGTCATAACCTATGTTTTTGAGAAATAAAATGAAAAATAACTGACGATTTTTGAGAATACCCATAGTCGGTTTTTGGACGTTACGTTGGGTAAAGGGTTAACATTCATGCACACACCCAGTCTTGTTTAACCACCCGACAAAATCTCGAACAGAAATCAGAGCGCGTTGTTTTCTTTGTAAAGATTCGGAGAAAACAAAGACATTATTTATTTATTTATTTATTTATTTATTTATTTATTTATTTATTTATTTATTTATTTATTTACTGGTGTTTTAGGTCACACATTTCTGCACAATGGCTAATCGCGAACACAACATCAATATAAAGTCAAGAGCAGCCAAATGTTTATTTCCATGTTGGCCCTTTTAGAGGATTTCTACCCCAGGCATTGGTTACCAGGTCCTATGCTACCAATAAAACTGAGCTTGTTGACCACAGTGAACAAGCTCTGCTTCACTTTCCGGGGTTCCCACGGAGATCTGGGAACCCAAATAAAATTGTCTAGGTTTTCACCATTTCGGTAAGACACTCCAGGCCTTGCACCATCACAAGTCCCCCCCCCCCTCCCCACCCCCACACACACCCCGGCTCGACGCATAAAACACACACATCTTTACATGTGTCCTGTGTCAAATGAGTGTGTGGGGGGGGGGGGGGGGGCTTATGTAACCATTAGGTAAAGCATTAATCTACTGCACATCGATGACGAAATATTTAATTTTCAGACAATTCTTTTCCGTATAACAAGTAGGAATTTAACCCTTTATGTACTGTAACATGAAAAACAGACGGCACGACACATCAAGCTCGTTCCAACGAGAGGTCATAAGCTATGTTTTTGAGAAAACAAAATGAAAAAATAATGAAAATTGAATAGCAGTTTTCGTGAATAGCTCTGGTGGGTTTTGGCCGTTATGTTAGGCAATGGTTAATCCTCTTTATTCTGGTCACAATTTTAACCCTTAACTTAACATGAAAAGCAAACGACACTTGCAAACAAAATTCTTGAATAACTAATTTTCTTTAATTTTGTGTCTCAAAAACATAGGTTGCGACCCATCTCTTTGGAACGAGCTCGACGAGCGCGTTCCAAAGAGGGTCATAACCTATGTTTTTGAGACGAGAAATGAAAATTAAATGGCGATTTTTTATGTGAATAGCGCTGGCTGGTTTTTTTTTAGTTACGTTGGGTAAAAGATTAACCTGTAAACTTGTATGCAGTTTTACTGCAACACAAAGGAGACAAAAAATAACAGGTGTTAGTACTATTCTGCATAACCGTGAGTAGTATATAAGGTATGAATCGTGCCTTATTACCCGGAGCTTTGGGGGAGCATCTAGTGTTAAATTCCCATAGGAACCGGAGCCGTTTGGGGGAGCAACTTTGGGGGTGCAAAAGTACGGCTTCTTGCAGCTAGATCCGCCAAATGGTGTAGGTACTGTATACATAGTATGCTAAGGCATGTATAGTGATATATGTATGCATGGGGCTATAGGTATATATTATGGGTAAGTGATGGAAAGATGATGTGAACATTGGGTTTTCTTGAAAGTTTTTCCCGCGAAACGGTTGACGTTGCTATTGACGTCATGATGCGCACGCGACGTCATAGAGATGTTGACCACTGTTATTGTCCAGTATACAATCTGACATAACGTAATTCGGGTCAGGGTATGTCGGGCTTCTCGTATGGGGTGGCAGCGATATGGTAGTAGTGGTATATATACATGTAGGTCCCAAGTTAGCCCTTAGTACTATTAATCCACCTTGTGCTTCATATTATCCAATGTCTGCTATAGCTAAGTCAAGCAGTAGGGTGGGTGGGTGGTAGTGTGGTATTGCGAGATAGTCATTGGTGATTCAAGTTGGACAGTATAGGATGAATGATCTGTTGGTCTATTACCCCCTTAGTACTATTAACCTTCCGAATCCTTTGTATTATCTTATGGCTGGTATTGTGTAGTTTAGTGTTAGGCCAGGCAGTATTATACTAGATTGTTTAGAACGGGTGGCATAGGATGCATTGTATATACCCCTGTAGGTCCAGTCCTCGATATTATTAACCAGCCGATTGCTTTGGACTATTCAATAACTGGTATAGGGAGTACGTTATGGCAGGTCAAGTGGTATTATGGGGTGGGGGTGGGGGTAATGCCTGGCAGTATAGAACTGCGGTATAGTATGGGCGATATATACCTCTGTGGGCCCCTGCAGGGCCCATGTTAGCCCTTAGTACTATTAATTCACGTGATGCTTCATGTTATCTTATGACTGGTATAGGTAGTATGCAATGCTAGGCATAGGGGTATTGTGGGTAGGGGTACTGCCTGGTAGTTTAGAACGGTACTATAGTATGGGCTGTATATACACCTATAGGCCCCATGTTAGTGCTTGGTACTATTAACCAACCGATTGCTTTGTTTTATTATATGGGTGGTATATTTTAGTACGTTATGATAGTTCTAGTGATTTTGTGGGGGTGGGGGTAATGCCTGGCAGTATAGAACAACAGTATAGTATGGACAATATATAGCTCTGTCGCCCCCCCCCCCCCCCCCGAAAGTCATTGCTACTACTAATCGACTTAATGCTTTATGTTATCCCATGACTAATATAAGTAGTAAGCAATGCTAGGCCAAGAGGTACTGCGGGTAAGGGTAATGCCCGATGTAAAAACACGGACTCCATATTTTACGGAATGCCTTATATGTATACAGGGGAAATCTGATTGAACATTTTGAAGCCTTGAGCGAAGAGATAGCTAGGAAGTAATGGATGAGATATGGGGCCGAATAACAGAAGTACACAGATGTACGGTTTCTACAACAGGTATCCTCCAACAATACCAGACCATAGGTATCCTCAATTTAGTATCCTCAAAAGGTATCCTCAACTGATACGTAGCCATGTCATAGGTATCCTCAAATACTGAAATGAGTCTAAGAGTAGTTCGAGGAGTCACTCGAACGAGCAATTGCTCGTTGGCTCATTTGCTCGATGGGATTCGAGTCGTTCGAGCAATAGTTGCGAGTCACTCGACATAAGACGGAATCCCACTTTTGGAATCCCTTTTTGGAATCCCATTTGTGGAATCCCTTTTTCGAAAACGCCTATGGCCATGGAATCCCTTTTTTGTGAAATGAGTCTAAGAGTCGTTCGAGGAGTCACTCGAACGAGCAATTGCTCGTTGGCTCATTTGCTCGATCGAGTGACTCGGCATATTGCTCTAACGACTCGAATCCCATCGAGCAAATGAGCCAACTTGTGACTTCCCCGGGAGAAAAATAACTCTTCGTGCCAACTGTTTGTCCAACGTCTATATAGTCTAAATTGAGGATACCTGTGGTCTGGTATTGTTGGAGGATACCTGTTGTAGTACCTCTTGGCCTAGCATTGCATACTACTTATATTAGTCATGGGATAACATAAAGCATTAAGTCGATTAGTAGTATCAATGACTTTCGGGGGGGGGGGGGGGGGGCCACAGAGCTATATATTGTCCATACTATGCTGTTGTTCTATACTGCCAGGCATTACCCCAACCCCCACAAAATCACTAGAACTATTATAACGTACTACATATACCACCCATATAAAAAAACAAAGCAATCGGTTGGTTAATAGTACCAAGCTCTAACAGGGGGTCTATAGGTGTATATACAGCCCATACTATAGTACCGTTCTAAACTACCAGGCAGTACCCCTACCCACAATACCCCTATGCCTAGCATTGCATACTACCTATACCAGTCATAAGATAACATGAAGCATCAGGTGAATTAATAGTACTAAGGGCTAACATGGGCCCTGCAGGGGCCCACAGAGGTATATATCGCCCATACTATACCGCAGTTCTATACTGCCAGGTATTACCCCCACCCCATAATACCACTTGACCTGCCATAACGTACTCCCTATACCAGTCATTGAATAGTACAAAGCAATCGGCTGGTTAATAATATCGAGGACTGGACCTACATGGGTATATACAATGCATCCTATGCCACCCGTTCAGAACAACCTAGTATAATACTGCCTGGCCTAACACTAAACTACCAATACCAGCCATAAGATAATACAAAGGATTCGGTAGGTTAATAGTACTAAGGGGGTAATAGACCAACAGATCAGTCATCCTATACTGTCCAACTTGAATCACCAATGACTATCTCGCAATACCACACTACCACCCACCCACCCTACTGCTTGACTTAGCTATAGCAGACATTGGATAATATGAAGCATAAGGTGGATTAATAGTACTGAGGGCTAACTTGGGACCTACATGCATATATACCACTACTACCATATCGCTGCTACCCCATACGAGAAGCCCGACATACCCTGACCCGAATTACGTTATGTCAGGTTGTATACTGGACAATAACAGTGGTCAACATCTCTATGACGTCGTGTGCGCATCATGACGTCAATAGCAACGTCAACCGTTTCGCGGGAAAAACTTTCAAGAAAACCCAATGTTCACATCATCTTTCCATCACTTACCCATAACATATACCTATAGCCCCATGCATACATATATCACTATACATGCCTTAGCATACTATATATACAGTACCTACACCATTTGGCGGATCTAGCTGCAAGAAGCCGTACTTGTGCTCCCCCAAAGTTGCTCCCCCAAACGGCTCCGGTTCCTATGGGAATTTAACACTAGTTGCTCCCCCAAAGCTCAGGGTAATAAGGCACGATTCATACCTTATATACTACTACCGTGGACCCATAACAGAACGATGTAGTTGGAACAGGAGTAGAGTATTTACTCTGGGTGAATTTGGCGTGCGTGTTAACTTCCGGAGACAACCTCCATTAGTCAAGAACTTCATCGTTTCACGCTGTGAACAAACACTGACACTCAGTATGTAGAATTGATGCAAATACTTCATAACTGACACTGATCTTAGCACCTTTCGGGAGAATCAAAAAATGATATTTTTGTGGACCATTTTTGTTCAAACGAGCCAGCTCGTCTGATGCGTTTGAAACATTTACGCACACGCCCCCCTTCTTTGTAGTCTTCAGATGCCTTTAGTGTGTAGATTGTTACTCGAGACTGCCATTGTTCTCTGTGCCTTGACAACTAGTATAGTGGCTACATACCTATTGTACTCTCCATACCGGCATTGATCGTAACACTGCCGTTTGTGGTTCGTCACACTGTAAATGTAGAAATCTCTATAATAACTGTCAGCTTGGCCCAATGACAACAGGCTTGCAGTCCGAAATGTATAACAACCTTTGCGGATTATATTCGTCTCATCGGCTATTGTAGCCAAGAAGCACAAAAACAGTAATATCAAACGCATCCTTCCCAGTCCACGTTCTTCTCACGTTCGTCACTGTCTTGCTCACATAACACCATCTTCATTAAACCTTAAAATCTTCTTTCTTATGAACTGGACACGCTGCAAAAGAATAATTCAGAAGAGGCTTAGAACTGGATGAAAATAAGTTTCTGCAGTTAATCCTTTACCTAACATGAAAAGCAGACGACACTCGCAAACAAAATTCTTGAATAACTATTTTTTTCATTTTTTGTCTCGAAAACATAGGTTATAACCCCTCTTTGGAACGAGCTCGACGAGCTCGTTCCAAAGAGGGGCCATAACCTATGTTTCTGAGACAAAAAATGTAAAAAATAATGAAAATTAATTGGCGATTTTTGTGAATAGCTCTGGCCGGTTTTAGCCGTTACGTTGGGTAAAAGGTTAACGTCTACTTAAATGCGTCAAAAACATTGCTAATAAACGAGTTCAATCCACTGAGGGGTTATCAGCTATGTTTTTGAGAAAATTTGAATATTGAAAACTGAAAGGTGATTTTTGTGAATAACGCTGGCCAGTTTTAGCCGTTACGTTGCCAAACGTGCGTGGGAGCGCGGTGGCTCAGTGGTTATGGAATTGGACTTCAAAACGAAAGGTTCAAGGTTCGATCTCCGCCAGGGGTAACTGTGTTGTGTCCTTGGGCAAGGTACTTGATCCCGATTTCCCACGTGGGGGCACGGTAGGACTGTGATATTAGGTCTTCTGCACGTCGATGGGGCATTTGTCTTCAAACAATGCTAACCTTGCTTGTGTGGGGTTAGTATGTTGAGGAGTCTGACAGTTGTTACCCTTGATCGGTGGTTCTCTATGAGTTATCAAGCTTCCTCCACTTATAAATATGTACGTCAAGGGATGACGCTGGCTGTGGAAAGTATCGTTAAACCCCAATAAATAAATAAATGACCAAGCACAATAGGCTCATCCGTGGACTTGACTCGACATTTCAAATTTTACCTTTTTTCACTTTTTTCACAAAATATATCTCAGGGCACCGCATTGAAACGAGTTAATCTCTTTGAAACCTATCCAATTTCCAAAAGAGACATTCATTTGTTTTCTTCAAGTTTTGTCTCGGAAATATATAGCTGTGTCCGGGTGTCAATTTCTAAGATTGAATCATTTACGAAAGCTGCAACCATGCAACAAAGCCTAATTAACAATCATCGTTTCTACAACCACCTCCCCCCCCCCACCCCCCCTCCCCCCCCCCCCCCACACACACACTCACCTCGAAACCACCACTACTCTTGTCCGAAACATGTCCTAATTTCACATGGGTTTTTTTCCCTAAAACATAGGAAAAGTCAGGGCGTAATTGTTGCCTTCAAACATCTGCACATATCTGCGTTTCTTTTATCGGTATAAACCCAAGAAAAATGGATAATATTTTGGTTTAAATTTTTTTGCATCGCCGAACTGATCCGGAGTCATTTCTCGCAAAACAGTAAAAATTATCTTAATAATAACTAAATTCAGAGAAGATAATTAGCCTATTACACAAGATTTTTCTTTGGGAACGCGAATGTTGGGAAATGGATCATCCAATGACAGAATGCAGTTTACAATGGGAGGGAGACAACTCTACGTAAAAAAAGTCGACAGAGAGAGCAAAGGAGGATGTTCCTGGATGGCACCTTCCTTGGACCACTACTGTTCAAGCTGTTGTCGATGTCTCTAATGCTTGGAATGACCCCTCGTGTAATCTCTCTAAATCAAACAGAAGTGAGAAACGTTGGAGTTTTTACAAAATGATGCGGGTCGATGGAAAACTCGATCAAGTAACGCAGCCGCGCTGGAAAAGGTTGGAGAGGAAGTCATGTGGATGTCGGGCAAAGATATAATAGATATGGGAAAATAATGCTACCTGAATTATCTGTTAAACCTTCTAAACAGCAGATGATGTAAAACGGCATTTAATATGGAACTCCGACATCGAGACAGCGATGGGGATAAGGTAACATTACTATAGAAACTGAAGACCTAGAAGGGGTGGAGGTTGAAGTAGTCTAATCAGGGGATGGGTGCAATAGAAACTGGAGAGCTGGAATTAAGAACAAAAGCTCTTTAGTCGGGTTGTATAAAAATATATCTCAGCTTTTGATGAGTTTCCAGATGTTTTTTTTTTTTATGGCAGGGGAGGGGAGGGGGGGTCTTAGTTGTTCAAAGTGAGATCGAAGTTACTGGAGTTGGGGGGGGGGGGGTCGTGAAATGCGAGAAAAGAGTGTGCCAAATATGTAATTTAGGAGTAAAGGTCAGTCTGAAACATTTCATTTCAGAAAATTACCCAAATATTTGCCCAGGAGAACAGGACTCCAAGAATGTCCAAAATCTCATTGAGAAAATTGGATGGGTGAATGAAGGCTAAGATAGGATAAGCTTTATTCAAGCAGTTAACACTAACAGAGAGGCAGATTGCAAAAACAAAACAATAACAATAACAGAATCAAACACTCGAAAGAAAAAGGATGATGTTAAAAGTAGATATATATCAACAGGGGTGGCGGAGCCGGGGGAGGGGGAACGCCCCTACCCACACACACTTTTTTCAGCAATTATAGGTACCGAGCGGCATTTTCCGACATAGCGTACACAACCTCTATGCTATGGACATTACACAACACCTATACATATATGACCATATTAATTTTCAAGATTTTATTGAATAAAAATGGAGCGTAATATTTCAAAGGACGGTTTCAAAATTATGAACAGCCCTTTGATCTCGAGAGGACGCGTTTCCGGCACATGAACATGATACATTATAAATTCATTAAGTATGATAATTGCTAAGTAAATGTGTGGGGAAGACCAATCAATATTTTCAAAATGAAAATATTGATTGGTCTGCCCACAAATAATGAATATGGCCTCTTCCAGTTGCTGCCATTGAATAGATATGGAAGATACCACTAAGGTTCTAAGGGTTAAGTAAAAACAGAACAAAGTAAATACTTTGATGTAAGTGTCTTAAATGGAGTGGGATCAAGGGTGAGGAGAAGCATATATAAATTTATATATTTTGCATGAATACACCGCCCCACCACCATTGACACCCCCCCCCCACCCCCCCCCCCCCCCGCCCCCGAAGAAGAATTATTTTTCATCCTACACCCTTGCGGTGCCAAGAAAGGTGTGACTCCCCACTTCCGCCGCCTCCGTGTATCAACATAAAGAACAATTATTTTATTTTGTGAGCTCAGATCTTCTATGTTTTAAAAAGGACTAGGCCGTGTTACTGATGGGAACCGGGGGATATTGTTTCGCATTATCGGGTTATTTTTTTTTTTCTTTTACATCAAAATATTGGACGTTTACAGTCTCCTGATTTATTTTTTGTTCCATAACAAAGTGAAACTTGTTCCCAATGTCGTTATTGAGTGATGCAAAGAGTTGTGTGTGTGGGAGTGGGGGAGGGTGTGGTACTGATTGATGAAATGGGGAAGAAACAGGTAGGCCTATGAGTTATAACTGGACCGTTCGTTTAAGGTGTAGTGAGAAGAGAAGGCGGCAGGGTGGGGGCGTCACTTGGCTTTCACAGTTGAGAGCCGCGGAAAATCGGCGGCTGGGTGGGGTATTATTATTACTTACTTTATGCAAATCATCCCATTTCTTCTCTCAGCGATTTTTCGTTTTGTTCCTGTACCCTCTTATCACACTTTGCTGGCAACAAGGCCATTTTAAAGAATTCGGCCAGTGATAGTTCTGAACGTCTTCACGAAATATAAATTTTAAAACTCACACATTTAAACGCCAAACTAATTTATACAGTAAGTTGCTTAACTGTCTTTCCTTATCACTGCAAACATTAAGAAATCATTAAATTTTCGCCGAAACGTTGGCATCGGCAATGATCAATACCCATTTACGTTCTAATGACGTCGTGACGTTATATCTATTTCCAGAGGACAAAATATTAGAAGAAAGATTTTTTTTTATTTCCTTCTCGTGTCCTGAACTTGAGTACGAAGTTTGATTATGTGAAAGTCCGGAACATAGGAAGCATTTCGAACCGGGAAGAGGGTGGGGCGGTCACAAATTACGAACATGTATAAGTGATGGCCCATGTGCCTTATTGGCTGCATTACAATACACAAAACCCTGTTGTCTGGGACTCGGTCATCCGACCAACTGTTTGAGATACCACTGAAAGTTCTTTCCAGGAGCCTGTAACAGCAACTAATAAGCGGAGATTCACAGTTATTACGGCCGCATTCTCAAATAGTTCTCGCACTTGCAGCACTTTGTCAGCATTCTTCAGATTTAACACACACACTCTGTTAATCCTTCACCCAACGTAACGGATATGTCATGTCAGTTCTGTTCACGGAAATCGTCATTCCTTTTTTCTTTAATTTTTGCATCCAAAACGTACCTAAAGGCCGTTGTTTGAGCTCGTAGAAGTATTTATTTATTTATTTATTTATTTATTTATTTATTTATTTATTTATTGGACTTTAACGACACTTTCGACAAACAGAGTCACCTCGTGTCGGACAATTTCAGGAGTGGACGAATCCGGAGTACACGGAGAGAACCACCGAGCAACGGCGAGAAATTGTCAGACTCCCTCACGAATTAACTCCACACAAGAATTGTTAGCACTGATTGAAGACAAAAGCACCATCGACGTGCAGTACTCCCGAGTAAACAGCGCCGCCGTACCCCCACGTGTGCCGTCGGGATCAAGTGCCTTGCCCAAGGACACAACGCAGTTACCCCTGGTTGGGATCGAACCGTGGACCTTCAGATTTGAACCTCGAAGCAGTCTTTGTGTGTATATGTGTGAGTGGGGTGGGGGTGGAGGGCTATGAGCCATGATGTTTTGTGGTAAGATGTTTATTTAGTTACTCCAGATTTATTTAATTGTTTTTATACTTTTTCTGAGAATGTTGACTCTCATTGAGTTACAAAGAATTAATAAAACACTGAAGTCGCATCTTCCATAAATTGTAAAGAAACCAATGAATTAATTTATTATTAACCCTTTACCTAACCTGAAAAGCAGGCGACACTTGCAAAAACAATTCTTGAATAACTAATTTTTTTCATTTTTTGTCTCAAAAACATAGGTTATGACCCCTCGTAGGAACGAGCTCGACGAGCTCGTTCCAACGAGGGGTCATAACCTATGTTTTTGAGACAAAAAATGAAAATATTTTGAAAATTAATTGGCGATTTTTGAGAATAGCGCTGGCCGGTTTTGGCCGTTATGTTGGGTAAAGGGTTAATGCAATTCACTGTTGCAGTAGTACTGCACTCACAAACGTGTAGAGATAATTACAATTCGACGGAATCTGCCACCGCCCCACTCCTCACACATACACACACCATCGGAAGCACACAACACAAAACATAAACACTTCATTTATTTATTTATTTATTTATTTATTTATTTATTTATTTATTTATTTATTTATTTAATTATTGTTGTTTGTGGTCACATACTTATGCACAATGGCTAATCGTGACCGTGACAGTGTTACGGGTGAAGGAAACCAGAGTACCCGGAGAGAACCACCGAAAATCGACGAGCAACTGTCAGCTCCTCAACATTCTAACTCTGTTCAAGCTCCGATCAGCAGGGTTACAGCGCTTGAATACATGTGCACCATCGACGCGTAGTACGCCTTAGTGCACGGCGTCATCGTGCCCTCATGTGGGCAACCGGGATAAAGTGCCATGCCCAGGGACACAAAGCGGGTCGCCCTGGACGGGGATCGAACTCGGGACAAACATTTCAATACTCACATCTTTTGCACTGCACGCAGTGGGAAAGCGAAATTGAGAGGCTGAAAAACGGTAAAAAGGTGTAACGTAATTCCCATCCCATTCCTCCAATCGATCACTTGTTATTGTTTCCAGGTAACGACACACCAGGATAATCACCCTACCAAACTCCGAACTTCGTTAATAACTCATTCCATGGGCTCCGACAGGATAATTAGTTTTTGAAGGTGGAAGTTAGGTTTCGAAGAGGAGAAGTTCGATGGGAGGTGTGTGTGGGAAGGGTTAATTTCATACATTTTGGGTCACATGTTGTTTTGTCTCACTTTTAGGGAGGGGGGAGGGGGGGGGGGGACTTGTATTTTTTTTTTAGTTTTTTTTTAAGTGACCGAAGGTCCATTTGTGCCTGAAGGTAACTGCTAGTTGGTATTGGTGATGAATATCGATTGATTGTTTTCAGTGGCGTAGCCATATAGGGGGAGGGGGGGGTGAGTATGGCCCCTGAACCCTCCCTCCCCCTCTTAAAATGTTGAATTCAACTTAGGACTAGTACCGAAACAGCATATGTTGGGCAGCGGGTAGCATCGAGATGTTGGGGGGGGGGGGGGCGGTGGCTGTAGCAAAATGTAATCCACGGAGGAGGAAGTATGAACGTCAAAGGTTACTTTTGCTGTTCTTATTTTTCTTTTTCTCTTTGTTTGTTTTTTTCTTGGGGGGAGGTGGGGGTTGTATGTTCTGTTCTGTAGAAGGGTAGGGGTGTGGATAGTGGTTGTTGTAAAAAAGTTACTAGGGAATACAAGCTTACTGTCGCTGATATCTAAGCGTCAAACGTCAAATTTTCATTTGTTTATTTTTTTTTTGGTGGGGTGGGATATGTTGGGCGGGGTTTGCTCACAGTTTTAAAGGTTTTGTTTATTTTATTCTATTTTCTTTTCTGTGTTTTTTTTTTATTTTTCTATCCTTTTGTTTGTATGTATTCTACTTAGAGGGTCTCTGTAGTTCGGGATTATCCCTTGTACGTATCCTCAAGTGGATTAATGTTAACTTTTTTGCGTAATGTACATGGACCAAATCCCGTACCATGAGAAGCTCTGAGATTCGACTAAATTTCGAATCTTAAGTTGGTGTTGGGTTCAATTCGAGATTGGCTGCCCGGCTGGTTTCCTTGCAAATCGTTTCACCGGAATATAGCCTGGTACCAGTAATCTTCATCGTCTCATGAAAAGCACAGTTCATGTGGAAATTGTACATAAATAATACTGAAAATAAAAACTGCGTGTAACATAAAGATAATCTGCACCCATGCCACCACTCAAGCTAATTCTATCCGAGTTGTCACAACCACTGTTGAAAGAAAATTTAAAGTTTCAAAACAGTGTCGACGGTGGGCTGCCGCAAGCGTCTTGCACTGTGTAGTGCCTTGTACCGGTAATTATCATATACGTTCCTGGTTTTGAACTGTATTCCTTACTGTGTAATATTCAGCAACACCATCAAGGCATGCCTTCGATGAAGGCATGCCTTGATGGTGTTGCTGAAATATTTTATCAGTCGGTTCAAGCTCCCACACAGTCGGAACAAGTTAGGTTTACAGCACCCCCCCCCCCCCCCACCACCACCACACACACACACACACAATCGGTCATTTTCCAGACGTCCCTACTTCGATTCATCGAATAATAAACCCGATTCGATTCGAAATTCGATTCGAATCGAAAATGAGTGATTCGCAAGGCCCAATATCTCCCTCCAACGCTGTTCACAAAAGTCGCAATTCAAATTTCATTTTTACTTTTTCAATTTTTGCTTCCAAAACAAAGGTTATAACCCAGCATTAGGAAATTCCAGTGAAACACCGTATACTATGTATTTTGAGGCGAAAACGTTTTTGGTCGTTCAGTTTTTTTGGTCAAGTATCGTCTCCTAGTGGCTTGGGGTGAACGGTAAATTCTGGTGACAGTGTTTTTTTCTACTTTCAGTTAAATAGAAAATGGAAACTTCGTTTTATGCGAAATTGTAAATATATCTCCGGTGAAAAATCCACCATTCTGGAGGAAGCAAAAACTGAATCTCCGTAGGGGAGGTTAGACAGATTTCCCTTGAGCAGCGAGAGCCACATTTTGTGTCGTCTAGCAAGTGCTGCGAATTACGAGCTCGTTCCAATGAGGAGTCGTAGTCTGTGTTTTTGAGACAAAAAATGAAAAATAATGAAAACTGAATGGTGATTTTTATAAACAGCGTTACGTTGGGTATAGGGTTAACAAGCCCACTCTACTTCATCAAAAGGTACTAGACATACACAGAGCGATATGCACGTGTGAATGAGTAAATCGATATGGCACGAGTATCAGCACGGAAGGACAGATAGAACGAGAGGCCACAGGCCTTGAGCTTTATCCTTCCGCGATTAACCCATTCACACACGGATGTCGTTCTGTGTTTGTTACACGACTTCACGTCTATAAAAACAATTATTAGAAGGACATTCCGCAACTATCAACAAAAAGAACATATTTTATCGTCAATCAAATTTGCGTGTTATTATTTCGTCTCCTGAGTTCCAATGTGTTCTATGTGCCTGCGGGCACATAGAACACATTGGAACTCAGGAGACGATTTTTAGCGATCACTAGCGATTCAAAATGTAATTGCAATGCGCGATTTGTAGAAAAATTCAGTAAAATTTCGCTTCTTTACAAAAATAGTCAGTCAACGATTTCCGTTCCGCACTTATGTGCAGAACAGATTTTCAATTTGCGCTTGGATTGGTGTTGCTGTAGATTGGGATTTCATAGAACAGATGCGTAATAAACTGCAGTATTGCATCGGGCTAGCAGCTCTCATTGCAGTACTGGTGACTGAATGTAGCACTATATAGTTTTTTGTGAGACAACGTAGGTTGACTGACACCAAGCCATAATCCTGTGAAAAAGATTCGAAAGAAATCGGGCAGCGGAATTCGAATCGATATTGAATCTTGAAGCTTCACGTGAACCTAAATAAGATAATGGTGCAGGTCCATACATAAAATCTAATAAGGCAATTTAAAAAAAAATATTCGGTTATATCCTTTAGTTAACCATGATAGAAAGCCAGGTCACTAGAGAACATATATTTTAATTGGGAGTGGACATGCATTCATTTCTTCAAAACATTTGTCGTTTTTCTTTTGTTGTTTTGCATTATGGTTAGTTCAGTTAAAGCTTATACATTTTTCTAGAATTGGCGTGCAATTGATATAACTTAAATTAAGGCATCTCCTTGGCCCAGTGTCACGCGATTGAAATCCATTTATATGCATGCTGTATGTCTATTTTTCTGAAGGAACATATTGATTATTTCCAAGAGCCTATTATTAATTTATTCATTTACCGTCGGTGTACGTCATAATGAAAACATCTGTATATAAATGTACATTTTTTTCAATTTATTTCGTAAGACAAAAATCGAGCAGATCTTTCAAACAAAGCATAATATGTTTAATTTTTCTTCCGTTGAACTGAATTTCGCTTCTAAGTGAAGGAAGTTAGTAAGGGAATGCTTTTGTTTTCTGTGTATATCCCAGTGTGTATGGACAATTAGACTGGTTTGAAAACTAAAACACACCGATACTTTACCTCCAGGTGTATTAGATTTAAAACCAATAGAAAAGTGCACGCACCATATAATATATTATAAATGATAAACGTCTATGAGTTGACTACATGTACGCCATACTAGTTGCCATCCAGGAAGAATAATCCACACGCCACGGGCGTATGCACTATTCTGCTGGGACCATCGTTTTAGCGAAACCAACGACATGCAGTTAAAACTAAAAGTTCTCTCGTGAAATGCGCACAAATAGCACGATGATCTGCGCTCTAATCTATGCGATATGACCATAGTAAGGCTATCAAATAAGGACAAAAGAGATGGTAAATGAGACCTTATTTGGGTCTTTCTGGTGGTAACGTGGCCTCATACGACAAAAAATAGATTATCCAAAATGTGTCCTTAAAAGATATTCTCCTTTGATATATTGCCATGTCACAGGTATCCTCAAATACCGAAATAAGAACAAGAGCCGTATGTGGACTCACCCGATCGAGCAAGTGCTCTTTAGCTCATTTGCTCGATGGGATATAGTATTCGATGACTACAATAGAGGCAAATCATAAGAAAGATAGTTGAAGACAGGATGGAGGCTGTCGGTAAGACTACATGTATAGGAGCTAGGAGTCATGTAGGATTGGTATAGGTGCCGGTCATAGGTATCCTCAAATAATACAATACCAGGTAATAGGTATCCTCAAATACCCGTGTGTACTAGTGCACAATGTGACGAATTGTGCTTTAGAACACGAGCGCATATTGGCACACCCAAGATGTGTCTATGTGCTACACGTAATGTGTACACATGACCTAAACGCGTCTTGGGTCGTCGGATTACATCATAAGGAGATGGGGGAAGTCATAACATAGTTTGTAGAAACATAGGTAGAAACTGAGGATTTAGTGGAAAATCCGAGCCAGTAAAACAATTGTCGAGTCTCTTTGGGTAATTAGATGTACTCTAGTTCAATCAAACTTACCCTCCGGGAGCCCTCTCGGTACTATTGCAATACATACTACCATTATAAGCCCAAAATGGGGGAATCTGTAGCAAATAAAGTAATTGTTGATGGTTTGGCTGCATTGTTGGGTTCATTTGGGTAATTAGATTTAATCTCGTACAAACGAACATGCCCTCCAAGCATACTCTTGTTTTGCTGTAGGCCTCTGGATCACATATCAACCACGCGCTACTGTAGAATCCAAGGTGGTGGTCTCCAGTTTACAACATGGACAACGGAAACCCGTATCACCCTAACAACACTCTCTGTCTATGCGCCTTAAGACCACGTATCACTATGGTAATGCCGTCGCAACATGACCACCAAGACCACCAAACATGGCGCCTCTATGTCACGTGACATGGCGTTACTTCCGAGGTCCCCCCACCGGAGTCCCCCAACCTAAAGCTGAAAAACACATCACATACCACAGAGGTTCGATTCCATTCGAAATAATAGACGTTATTCGATTCTAATCGAACATGTGTGATTTGCAGGGCCCTTTTCAACAACACATCTAATGTGGTGGGCTGTGGGATCGTCGCGTTCCACTAATTGCTACTGTTGCAACGACGTAGTTTGTAGAGCAGACAAGCGTGACGATAATCCTATTGAAACGAAAACGCAACAGTCAACTATTCTTTAATTTCTGCGACAGGATTCCGCCGATAGAAGGCATTTATTTGCCACCGTCTCAACGTGGAAAAAATATGTGTAAGTAATACTTATGATATTTTATTATTTTATATTCCGTTTTATGTTATATTTGATTTTTTGTAATTTTACACTTTTGATCTTTCTCGAATAAAATATAAAAACAATCGTTTTTTAGTTCTTCCACGTAAAATACCAATGGCACAAAAACTCTCGTTTGGCACAAAGAATTCTTATTTGGCACAAAAAAATATTCACGTTTGGCACATGCAAATATTGAGCTAGCGTGAACACTGGTAAGTATCCTTTTCGAAAATACACGAATCACGAAGCCGATCCAAAATCGGAACATCGATGCCAACATCGAATTAAATGTATCCATAGATACAGGGATATAGTACATCCGTCGTGGACTGGTCGTAATCCACGAATGAGCAGTGGTGTCCACACATGCGTTTACCAGGTTATAAAAATCATCATCACAGAAATTTCAATTGATGAAACACCGGGCTGGATCTGGTGTTTCATTAATTAAATTTTCGATGATTATTCCTATAATTAGTGTTTGGAATCTAATATTATTGCGTCCGTGGAAATATTGCTCACGCGCGTAAAGTGACCAGTCCATGGTGACTGTACTCTATTTCTTACGAAACTCTTTTTTCAGATTAAATTATTTATTTATTTAGGTTTAACGAGACTTTCCACAGCTAGGGTCGCCTCGTGTCGGACAATATTACGGGTGGTGGAAGCCGGTATACGCGGAGAGAACCACCAAGCAACGATGGGCAACTGTCAGACTCCGCAACCTGCTAACTCCACACAAGCAGGGTTAGAAGTGGTTGAAGACGAGTGCACCATCGACGTGCAGTACGCCTAAGTACACAAGGCCACCGTGCTCCCACGTGGGAAATTGGGATGAATTGTCTGGCGCTAGGACACAACGCGGTTGCCGCAGGCGGGATTCGAGCCGAGGACCTCTCGGCTTGCAGCGTGCGTCTCTACCTATTGAGACACCGCACCCCTGGCGGATTAAATTACCCACTTGAAGAAGAGCATGAGTTGTTTTAAGTCATCACGCTAAATGCAGTAGTGCACTTCCGTACTCGGAATTTGTAATTGTACAACCTAGATGACTTCAATGCATATATGAGTAGGACCATTAAGAAGGTACTAATATGAGGAAAACGTTCGGCTTTAGCTTACTAATTGCATTTTTAATGAGACCAATTAGTTTAGTAAATTCCGAATTTACTTCCGGACATGCCTTTCATTTATGTAAAAAGCACTTAAAACGCGTGTCAGCCCTTTTTTATAAACTTCTTGAATGAAGCAAAAATAGACCGCGACTTTGTTAATATTCAGAGGTCGGCACTATTTTGTGTTTTCCTCACTGTAATATTCGTAAACAAGTATTAACATCTTTCATAAAGAAAAACGAATGCACTTTGTTTTTCATGGCCGTAGAGGCGTCGGTAAGGCGACAGGTGTAATGGTGTAATTTTACAGTCTAGACATTTTGTTCTGGATTACATTCTTAGATATCGTTTGACCCTTGCTAGAAATCATGTACTTTATTACCAGACTAAACTTGATACTGGCACCAATATCACACACACACACACAGTCGGTAATACAAATTAGAAGCGTGTAGAACCCGATTCGAGCTGTTGGGGAATCAGGATGACTAATCTGTAGTAGCAGTATTGTAAGTGTTAATTAAGTAAGAAGTTGTGTGATGTCTTACACATGTACGTTTTATTTATTCACATAAAAATTCCCAATAATTTTTTTATATTTTTAACTAACATCCAGACTGACTAATGTTCCAGTTACATTCCTACTGACTAATAATCCAGCTAAATCACGACTGCCTAGTATTCCAGCTGCATTCCCCGACTGAATAATATTCCAGCTACATCACGACTGACTAGTATTCCAGCTACTCCCCGACGTGTTAATATTCCAACCACATCCCGACTGACTAATATTCCAGCCATATCCCGACTGACTAATATTCCAGCAATATCCCGACTGACTAATATTCCAGCTACATCCCGGCTGACTAGTATTTCAGCTACATCATCCCAACTCACTAATATTCCAGCTATATCCCGACTGACTAGTATTTCAGCTACACCGTGACTCACCAATATTCCAGCTGTATCCCGACTGACTAATACATCAGCTGTATCCCGACTAGTGTTCCAGCTGCATCCTGACAAACTAATATCCCAGCTATATCCCAACTGACTAATATTTCAGCTACATCCCGAGTGACTAAAATTCCAGCAACATCCCGAATGACTAGTATTCCAGCTGCATTCCAGCAAACTAATATTCCAGCTGCATCCTGACTCACTAATATTCAAGCTGTATCCCGACTCACTGATATTCCAGCTGCATCCCGACTGACTAATACTCCAGCTACTCCCCGACTGCCTAATATTCCAGCTACATCCTGCCTGACTAATATTCCAGCTACACCCTGACTGACTAATATTCCAGCTACATCCCACCAGACTAATATTCCAGCTACATTCTGAATTAATACTCCAGCTATGTCCAGATTGACTAATATTCCCGCTTCATCCCTGCTCACTAATATTCCAGCTACATCCCACCAGCTAGAACTTCATCCCTGCTCACTAATATTCCAGCAACATTTCGAATGACTAGTACTCCAGCTGCAGCCTGACAGGCTAATATTCCAGCTATATCCTGACTGACTAAGATTCCAGATACATCCCGATTGACTAGGTTTCTAGCTACATCCCGACTGACTAATATTCCAGCTACATCCCGAATGACTAATATTCCAGCTACTCCCCGACCAGTTAATATTCCAGCTACATCCGGACTAGATAATATTCTAGATACATCCCGGTGGACTAGTATCTCATCTGCATCCCGAAGGTACATTCTGACTGACTAATATTCCAGCTAAATCCAGAAAGATTATTATCCCAACTGCATTAATATTCCAGCTACATCACGACTGGTTAATATTCCAGCTACATCACGAATGGTTAATATTCCAGCTACATCACGACTCTTAATATTCCAGCTACATCCGGACTAGTTAATATTCCAGCTAAATCCAGATTGACTAATGGCCCAGCTGCATCTCGACTGACTGATATTCGACCTACCCCCGACTGAATAATATTCCTGTTACATCCCGACTGAATAATATTCCAGCTACTCCCCGACTGGTTAATATTCCGGCTACATCCAGACTAGCAAATATTCCAGATACATCCCGACTAACTAGTATTCCATCTACACCTCGACATTTTTAATATTCCAGCTCTATTCCGACTAACTAGTATTCCATCTACACCCCTCAACATTATTAATATTCCAGCTACATCCTGACTAACTAGCATTCCATCTACACCTCGACATTCCTAATATTCCAGCTATATCCCGACTAACTAGTATTCTATCTACACCTCGACATTGCTAATATTCCAGCTACATCCTGACTAACTAGTATTCCATCTACACCTCGACATTTCTAATATTCCAGCTACATCCCAAATGAATAATATTCAAGCTCTATCCCGAGTGACTAATATTCCAGCTACATTCCGACTGACTAATATCCCAGCTACACCACGACTGAATAATTTTCCAACTACACCACGACGGGCTAATACTCCAGCTACACAATGAATGATTAATATTCCAGCTAAATCCAGACTGACTAATATTCCAACTGCATCCCGTCTGACTAATATTCCTGCTGCATATCGACTGACTAACATTCCAGATACACTCCGACGGACTAATATTCCAGTTAAATCCCATTGACTAATGTTCCAGCTGCATCCCGACTGACTAGTATTCCAGTTACATCACGACTGACTATTATCTAACCTACACTCCGACTGATTAATATTCCAGCTGAATCCAGATTGACAAATACTCCAGCTACAACCCGACTGACTAATCTTCCAGCGACATCCCAACTGGCTAATATTTCAGCACACCTCGACAGATTAATATGCCAGCTAAACCCCATTGACTAATATTCCAGCTGTATCCCGACTGACTAATATTCCAGCTAAATCCAGGTTGACTAATATTCCAGCTACATCCCAACTGGCTGATATTCCAGCCACCCCCCCCCCCCACCCCCACCCCCCGACTGACTGATAGTCCAGTTAAATCTCAATTGGCAAATATTCCAGCTGCATCCCGACTGGTTACTATTTCTGCTGCGTCCCAAATGACTCATATTCCAGCTGCATCCCGACTGAATGATATCCTAGGTAACTTCTGACTGACTAATATTCAAGCTGCATCCTGATTGACTAATATTCCAGCTACATCCCAAATGAATAATTTCCCAGCTGCATCCCGACTGACTAATAATCCAGCTGCATCCCGACAGACTAATAGTCCATCCACATCACGCCTGGCTAATATTCCAGCTACATCCCGACTGCCTAATATTCCAGCTGCATCCCGACTGCCTAAAATCCCAGCTACATCCGGACTGGGTAATGTTCCAGCTACATCCCTACTGACTGGTATTCCATCTACACACCGACAGGCCAGTATTCCAGCTATATCACGATAGGTTAATATTCCAGCCCCACTCCATCTGGACTGGCTAATGTACCAGCTACATCTCAAAAGACTAGTATTCCATCTGCATCCCGACAGGCTAATATACCAACTACATCCCGACTGACTAATATTCTAGCTATATCCCGACTGACTAATATTCCAGTTGAATCCCGAATGACTAATATTCCAGCTGCATCCCGACTGACTAATATTCCAGATACATCCTGGCTGACTAATATTAAAGCTACATTTCTACTGAATAATATTCCGCTTACATCCCGAGTGACTAATATTCCAGCTACGTCGTCAAAGCATGCCTTCGACGAATGCATGCCCTGATGAAGTATTTTGAATATTTTTTCAGTCGCAATTTGCGTCAATTACACCCAAATCGGGTGTACATGCATCCACTCCCACCTTAATTGGCTACCTTCGATTCACCCTTGGATAACGCTAACAGTTACTGAAGAAAGAGCCAAGAACCTTGAACAATGAAAGGTATTTGGTAGATAGATAAATACTTTATTCATAGTATACATGTAGCACAGTTACAAATACAGATAATTCATAAATATAGTAGACGGGTACACTGTGGGAGGTGGCATAGCAAAATACATGTGGGCTATCTACCTGCCACCCTTTCAAAAAATAGAATTATAAACCAGTCTGTGATCAGATGAACATTTTATATGATGCATAGGAGAGGGGGGGGGGGGGGGGGGTATTCCATTGCTAGCGGCACAGATTTCGTTGATACAAAGGAATGAAAGATCTGGGAAATAACTTGATTAACCCTTTACCCAACGAATCGCCCGCATCCGCCTGCGTAATATGCAAATTCCGCAGCTGAAAAAAATATTATTTTTCGAAAAAATTCAACAAAACCATATCATGTGACCCCTCTTTGGAACGAGCTCGTCGAGCTCGTTCCAAATAGGAGTAACATGATATGTTTTTGTTGATTTTTTTTTTTTTAAATTAAAAAATGAAATTTAAAATAATAGATTTTAAAATCGTCTGCGTTGGGTAAAGTGTTAATAGCAAGCATAATAATCGTTGAATAATAACGGAATGAAGTTGGGCATGATTGTGCGCCAGCTCAAACAATTTGCAAACAAGAACTGCACATGCTTCAGTATTGGAGATGAGATCACTTGCGTAACTACGGCACGTTGTGTTCTGCATTTTCTGCCATCAGTGCAGTGCGCGAATTTCAAATGACAAGAAAATATATTGGGGATAGCGAGTCAACGCTTCCCTATTAACGCCTCAAAACTAATCAGTTCATTGATTCTTTTTTAAAATCGTTTACGTTCAGTATTTACTGCATTGGTTTACGATCTGTTGTCACCAAGAAGCAATTAATTATATATTGATTATTGTTACAAATTGAATATGTCACTGTTAGTACCCTGCGGAGTCGTGGTCCATTGAAGTTATGCCCTTTTTAACTTATTTTCCTCACCCTCGAGAAACAACACTCAAACATGCTGGCCACTTTGCTATTACATGTAAACTTCGTTAACTCGGACTATCCAGCTCATAGTTAAGTTATCTTATCGACAATTCATACGTTTATAACAAAGCAGAAAGAAATATTCAAAAAGTGCACAACTGTCAGTTTCAATATTTTGCGCCTTTTATCTCTTTTTGTGGAAGACGGGGATCCAAAATAAATTTTCACAAGAAACAGAAGACAGACTAGAAGTTTCGCAGCTAATAGGCGACCGGGTGGGATCCGGTTGTCCTTTAGCTGAAAAGATGCTAATGCTTATTGTGTATGTTCGTTTCTAAGTAGACACTAATCCACCTACTCGGTGATTTAGTAGTTATTGAATCAACAAGTATGCCCACGAGACAAAATCAGTGAAGTGGGGAAAATATGCGATGACAACAACTGATGATACATTGTGCAGAACAAAATTATGCTGTTCCGCAGGCGTTATGTAATCACAGAAATGAGACGTTAACTGTTCCATGTACATGGCTCATTCTCCGTACATTCGACCATATCGGATAAATCGACGTCGCGGGTATTTGGCGCTTGATATATCAAGATTTGGAGTAATGAACTGTAAGATTTCAGTTTCAGCAATACATTTGTGTCATTCTGTCAATAAATCGGTCATAATTTTGTGTCCTCAGTCTTTTTTTGTTCGCGATAAGGACCGTGGGAAAGTCCAATGTTTTCAAATATGCAGTGTCGCAAAAGCACCATGTTTGACTTGGATCACAGAAACGAAAAAGGTAAGACCAACATTTTCAAACTTTTGCTCTAGTTTTTTAAAATATACAATTTTGCAGTTGCAAATTGGCTTGTTTTCATGATAAGTGCGCATTAATATGAATTATTATGCTATTGAGGGCTGTCGCAAATATGAAGTCACGTACGATATCGGTAAAAAATGTATAAATGACGAGGCTCACTTAAAAACAATTCTATTTTAACAATTCGGTTTCCTAGCCATGGTCAAGGAAGTTCTTTGAGTGACCATTTTTGTTTGCAAAACCAACGTCCTTTATAGAAAAGTCGGTATATCATTACAACGGGACCCGTGACTGTAAGGGTGTCACGTACGAACGCACCATACACGTAGCAGCAAATACAATAAACACATTTTTGATAAGACACTCACTGTGCTTCTGCAAAGCCTCGGCCCAATAACGTATAAATTGAACCAGTGCATTTTCTAAAATATTGTTTAAACTAAAAATGATAAGCTGGTGTCACGTACGATATTGTCCTGTACGTTACCGGAAGACATTTTCTGTTCGTTCCGACCGGCGTTTCGTAATTTTATACATACTGTAGAAATATACACGTGGTATCGATCTAGCTGCAGGCTGCTTGTAAACAGAAAATGCGAAAATCAGCTTAACAAACAACTTTAATTATCGTTATATTTAAGGTATTTGCCTATCGCATGTCAGGCATCATATTCCGAACTTGTTTGCTCCATCGCATTGCAACTTATATCAAGTTTTATGCTTTCTTCGTGAGTTTGAATTCTGCGCGGTGAAACTTTTTAAGTGGTTATAAAAATTGCAACTTGCATCTGGAACACATAATAACGTACGTGACAATACGGATATCGTACGTGACCTGAGCATGATGCCTTGGAAGCGGCCTTTGAATGGACGATATTTTGAGAGACAGATTTGTGTCGCTTTCGTAAAATAGGAAACCACAGCAAAACCCCATCTCTGGAAACCTATGAGGGGTGGAGGTGTGGGGAAGGATAAGCCTGTACAGTAATGCTATCAATCCTTCGGAAGAAATTTGTGTATGATAGACGTCATTTGGTGAAACCGGCCAGCGCTATATACGAAAATCGCCATTCAATTATTTATACATTTTAATTTTTTGCTTTCAAAACATAGCTTATGACCCCTCATTGGAACGAGAACGCGCATTGCGGACTTTAGATCCATGTTTGCGTCTGATGGCTATAGACACACAGGCGTAACATAGTTTATTCAAGCTAATTCCAGACAGAAACTGGCCGCCAACTCCCAACTGTGGAAGGGGAACACCTCCTCCTACACCTACACCCACCCAAGGGCTACTCGCTTCAATAATGCCTGCAGTATCACTTTTCACTGACACTTCTCCTTCGGAAATAATTCAACGGCAAATGTATCTCCTTTAGTTCCTTCTACCACAAAACAGCCCATTTCTGGAATGTGTTTTTCTTTACAACCTCGAACACATGCATTAGCCAATGCTTTTTGAGACATGTCGGAATCAATACTTAGGCGACTGAGTAGGAGATTGGAAGATATCACAAGCTGAAAAAAGATCATACGATATTTTCCAGCAACTCCAGCTTCCACATGTTTTTTAGGGAAAGGGTTAGGGACGATGTGTATTCATCAAAACCAGCAATTCAAATGCTGATTTCCACTGTTTATTTACCCCCCCCCCCCCCCCCCCATTATAGAATCCTGGCTACGACCCAACTAGATAAAAAAAATCCATTTCATATTTTCGAAATGGGGGGGGGGGGGGGGGGGGGGATTTGATCGATATAACGCTTGAACTATGGAATTGTGCGTATTCCCTCCCACGATTACGAGCCCTTCCCAGGATGGCTAACACTCTACCACACACACACATACCCGAAAGAAAAAAACTGTCTGATCCCCCCCCCCCCCCCACCCCACCCCTCAGATTATAGAATCCTGGCCAACAGAGAATGGGCACGTGTCGAGTGTTAAATGTTTTCGAAAGTTATATTGTTTTCTTGGTTCCTTGCAGTTAACGTGTATCTCGTTTGAGTGTTCCTTTACTTTGTGAATTTTGAAGTCACGTACGTTATTCATTATTAAAGTTCATTACCTGCCTTCAAGTTCAATACTTTTGTATTACTCATTGCTTTGAATATTTCTCTGGCTTTCGACTTCGGATCATGTAAATTTATTTTGGAAGTTTCACGAAACATTTAGCAATCTAATACGATTTCATTGTTAATCTGATAAATTAACCGTAAAATAATATTTGTTTGCTATTTTTGGGAAATTGCCTCGGCAGACAGGGTGCTTTTTACACCAAAATGTTTAACAAGCATGCCTATGTGACAATTCATGTTTATATGGTGGCTGGTCAGCTGGAATCACACAAGAGATTCTCCGACAACTTAAAGACTTTTTGACACATACCATACGTCACGTACGTTATCGGTTTTACAGGATGATTTCTTTATCATATCTTACGTTTATAGCCGAGAATGAAGCTTTATGTGGGTGGAAAGTTTCGCAGTTTTGTCGTATATGCAATAAACTCTCTTTGAAGGTACGGGTATTTGGCATTGACACGTTTGATTTCGATATGACCGCGTCCTGAACAAATTTTCATTATCTAGTGCTTAAATGCAGGTCGAATTTAACATGAAATAGTTATCTGACTTTGCATTCAGGTGTAAAATTGTCGAAGCAGTTGAATTAACTTGTTCAGAAAGCCCCCATTTTAACATCGCTCTTTGTGTAATCAAGTTTGTTTGCCTGCTAAACATTGGTTCCAACAGCCGCCAGTCACGTACGTTATCACAAAGAAAACGTCTACTTCGGTGTTCATTACTTGAAAATGAGAACATGTATACAAACGTATTTTCCCATTTTTCGGACCGACTAATTTGGCTCTAATCGGAAAGCAATTAAAAAATATTTTTGAAAAATATTATTTTCGGGGTTTTTCATGAAAGAGAAATGGTCAAATCATCAGAGAATCACCCACATGTGCTCAACGTTGTATTTCGATAAAGGGGTGAGAGCCACTACGAGGAGAATCAGGAGATGTATCTGGAAGTACCATCCGATGTCCATGCCGTCAACCATTCTAATAGTCTCCTTGTCATGTGTAACCTGGCTCCATCCCTGTCAAGAAAGTGAGTCCCAATACCTGGGATATTCATTGATCAGAACCGGGAACCAAAGGTTAAGTTAGGTAGTCGTTGATTCTAGCTTATGTTCTATGGATTTTCTAGGAATCGAGACTGACTTTCTGAATCGGGATGTTCGGGGGATTTAACCCTTTACCTAACCTGAAAAGCAGACGACACTTGCAAAAATAATTCTTGAATAACTAATTTTTTTTAGTTTTTGTCTCAAAAACATAGGTTATGACCCCTCGTTGGAACGAGCTCGACGAGCTCGTTCCAACGAGGGGTCATAACCTATGTTTTTGAGACAAAAAATGAAAAAAAAATGAAGATTAATTGGCGATTTTTGAGAATAGCGCTGGCCGGTTTTGGCCGTTACGTTAGGTAAAGGGTTAACTCTAGATGCAAAGCCAATTTTTTTCTCAAAAGAAATCGATATTTACCGTGATCTCAAAAACGATGCGCATCCTTCGATTGTCGTTCATAATCTATGAATTTACGTGGTAAGAGACTGGTATTCAAAACCGGGACCCGCAAAATCCCTCCTTCCTAGAATTAAACCCAAACCTTACCAAAGGTAACGGCCAAATAAGGACAGCGCTATTTCTAATAAGCGACATACATTTCATACATTTTATAATAATTGCCATACATTCCAGAAATCGCGAAACATTTTCGTTTTCAGTTTTGTATTTCAGCATTCGGCTTACGACCTCTCATTGTTACGAACGGTCACAACGTATGTTTATTGAGGCGATTCCCAGTTAGATGATTATCGTGTTATCTGCAAATAGACTTACGACTTTTGATGTACACCAAAAACTATGTGCACAAGGTTAGAAGGAATTTATGACCATGAGAAGACACTGAACAAAACCACCAATGCAAATAAATATTATTTTAGATTGTCGTGTCAACAATAATTCAATTTCCCTGTCCAAAATGGCCGAAGTGTTCAATTTTAACTGGCCGGCTTGACCGAATCATTATTGGCATGCAGTTCGACTGTTTGACGGCCCATTCCCTCTATTTTATCAAATAAATTGTGTTTAATTGAAAACATGTTCTGTTCTCAACACTTGGTCTGCATACATGATCTAACAGGGACGCTGGAATCGGGAGAGGGACAACAGGGGGCACGTGTTCCCAAACTTCGTCCATATATATATATATATATATATATATATATATATATAGAGAGAGAGAGAGAGAGAAAGAGAGAGAGAGAGAGAGAGAGAGAGAGAGAGAGAGATAGGGACAGCTGAGACCACCACTATCTTTACAATCCCACATCTTACTGGAGAATCAGCTGGAAGATGGCGCAGAATCTTTGCTCTCAAGACGTGGCCGAAGTTCCCTTGCATAGCTTTGTGTATTGTGTTCCTACCATTCAACCGCTGCACACCGGCCACCACTGATATACAGAGGATATCTAGTGCTTTTGAGTGGATACCGAAAATTATCTCATGAGTGACCGAGACAAACAGTTATTTTTCGCGAGTGCTTGTGCTATCCGCTCAAAAACATTAGATTTTCTTTTTATTATGCGCTTTTTTATAAGAATCTGATCATTCCTATCGACAATTCCACTCATTTCAACCTTGAATGGTGCACGGAAATAAACAGTTGGTGCACATTGATACGAGGAAGTGATTTGATCGATTCCCGGAACAGGTAGCGCCTTGCGATCTGATTCAGCTGGCGCGTTTCTTGCATCGATTCAGGGTGAATACGTGTTGAATTATTGCTGAAAATGATCGGTATCCACTCAAAACACTAGATTTTCTTTTCATTATACGTTTCTTTAGAACAAACTGATCATTTGCACTGATAATTTGACTCATATTCAACTTGAAGTGCTCCTTTAAAAGCCGCCATTTTGATTGATACCGTGAAAGAGAAAATTTCTATATCTCCACAGTAGGGGATACGATTTCTATCTTTCCGCATTTTTTTCAATAATCTATTAAGTTTAAACATATTTTATTTGCTCACAAAATCGCAAAAGGGATTGGAGTACAAGTGCTTACCACTTAGAAACACTCCTCTCCCATACATAAAGTTCATATAGGTTTACATGACAGCAAAACAACTGCAATACAATTAATTACTGAACAAAACTAGTAATTGGGGAAAAACAAAACAAAAATACTGTCAAAAAAGCACAAAATAAGAGAGAGAAAAAATAATAATAAAATCATATATAACATGTAACTTGATACCACAGCCCCCTCCTCCCCCTACCCCCCCCCCCCCCCCCTCCCTTGAACGACGCGGAAAGCATACAAAATTAATGGCAAGCTGAAATTCAAAGGACCAGAAATGGAATGAACTACTGCGGTTCTTGTTCAGACTACGAAGTTAGTGAAATAGTGACCCAGTCGAAGCCTCACCCTCTCCCCTGCAATCAAGAGCTGCATCGTACATACAGCTCATCTAACACGCTAGTTAAATCTCCTTGAATCTGAAATATAGCGCTGTACAGCAGAAAAAATTATCTCATTGTTTCTTTTTGTGAGGCTACCTTCGCCATATAAAATCTGCTGTACCCTTGTAATATTGAATTTTGTCAAGGTCTGAAACATGACAATTCTTATATTGTCATAGTTTGGACAGGAGAAGAAAAAGTGGTTAGCATCCTCAAAACCTCAATAATCTATTGTTTATCGTATAATAAATACTACTCTTTTCTAAGGACATATATTTGGATATAATTTTTGCGTTCCTAATTTATATTCGACAGCAATTTAATTAATGTTTAGAGGACTCACTAACTCATGATAGTGGAGATTGGGGGCGCATTTTGCAATCAATCAGGAAAAGAGCGAAAAATAACCGTTTCCAGTAAATCAAAAACGAATTACTTTTATAGCACTATTACATTTTAATCCGAGCAACTCAGAAAAGTCTGTATCAACCTCAATATCTCGTGTGACGTAGTAGTGGCCGAATTTATATGTGCACTGGTCTCTCATGCCAGAGGTCCCGAGATTAATCCTCAGTAGGGGGAAATTCTCGAGGTGTGCAAACACTCTCTGTTAGCATGAATTGCGGAGTTGATGCTGTCATAGCGTACCGTCCTATCGGGTTGGGACGTACAATGGCTGTCCAGTGTTCGAGAAGAGCGGGACCTTGAAGTTGCCGCTACGAAGGTCATCCCCCACACCTGCCCCTTTGAGCCAAGGAGAGGCGTTAATATAAGTTGCATAACTTGTTCCCAATCCCTGTAAAACAAATAAGCTTTAAAAACCTGCACGAGCATCCAAAACTGCCTGGCAACGTCTTCACATTCCGTCATTTAGAAGATTTGCTGCGGCATGTTCGTCTATTCGTCCACCAGAGCTTGACTCAGCTCCAGCAGGATGCGAGACTGCACTGGTTGATCTGTATCCGCAGCCTGCAATCGGTCCCAGGAATGCGCAATCTGGTTGAGTTCGCGTGAACTCGCACTGGCCAGTACATTCACGCGAATTCTCTCATCTTCCAGATATTGGTTCACAAGTCTGCATCGGTGTGGTCTTTCGGCAAACCTTTCATTTCGTTTTCTCTACACAAGAACAGGAAGTCCGTATGGTCTATAGTCTGTGAAGAGGACGTTCGACCACCAATGTTCTGTCCAGCTGAAGATTCCAGTGCACCATTGCAGTCGATGTCGTAGGTATCTATGCTGTTATGGGACACGAAGAGTGGACCTCCTCACGGGGAATCCTGCAGCATGTAGCCTGTTATCGACTGTTTGACGCGAAACTCATACACCATCCGCATTCTGGAGGTCATTTTGCAGAGTCGTAGCATGTAGGGTGCGGTTTCGGCTCTCAGTCGTGACCAGATCACGATCCTGGAGAACTGCCATAACGCACTGATGACCTCCACCATTACTTTTGTGAACACTGACATGTGTTGTAACGGTCCCATGCACTTGAGCAGACTCCCTGGCTAACGTTGAGGTCCGCGGTATCCTGACGTTGGGACATGGCGGACTGTATCATCCCTATTGCCCTGGAAAAGGCATCCCCCGGCATAAAAACGTATAGGGCGAAATACAAAATCTAGTAAACGATACTGATAAGTAAAGGTAAGCTGGCACATTAATTTCGAGAGCGTGCAACGCAATGACCACATCCCTAGAACGACTCTGAACCGCTGTTAACTGCACGCTTTACCACCACTGACCATTGTAAGCATTGAACAATCATCCACATATTGAAAGGATAATCCATTTATCTTATGGCAAGTCGCTGTGGTAATCATTCTCGAAAATATACTGAAATATGGGTTATCCTTGGCAAATTATGAGTAGTATATATCAGGGTGTGTGTGGGTGGGGTGGCGTGGGGGTGTCCTTATGTAATCGTACCCTCCCACGCTATTTCGGAATGATTCCTACTTTTCTGCAATCTAAATAATCCCAACAATAGGCGACCCTCTGCTTCTTTTCTTTCTCCAGTTGTTGTGACTAAATTTCGTAGATAGGTGACTCACTCAAGGTACCCGGCGTAGTCTCCCGGTCGAAGTTATTCTGCCTGGATGACATTCGTCGGGAAAGGGAAGATTAGTGAGGAGATGGAGATAAAAAATTATGTATGGATACCCCCTAGAGTCTCTGCTGGGCTGAACGTGATGGAAGATTATCATTTCCTTTAGCCTCTTTTCGCGCCAGATGAATATTAACTCCTTTCCTAAAGAAGCGACCGTATCCACCGGCGTAATTTGCAATTTGAGCAGTTGAAAGACATATAAATTTCTTTCATAAAATTTCATCAAAATCCTATCGCATGGTCATGTGATATGCTTTGTTTTTAATTTTTTGAAAACTATTTGGAACATGCATCTACTAAAGACTTCTATGCAACAAATATACTAAACAGTGATAAAATACTTACATAGCCAGGGATTTATTAGTGGTTTATTATTCTCATTTACACCCTAGCTCGGTAAAGATGCCCTACCATCAAGGTGTTTTTAACCGGTCATGGTCATAAAAATCATTTGTTATTAGTTACTGTCCCCCCTGGAAGTGAAATGCTATCGATATATTGAGTCCGTCATTTTCATTGCACTTTATAATGTGCACGCTAAAATCAGTTGGGTTAAACTTCAACACAAATCAACTGGGTTGAGTGAATATGAATCCAATTTTTAAACCAACTGATTTAGAGTATGTGAATTTTTGTTCGGGGGCAAGCAAGAGATTTTGTCCAACTGAGTACTCAAAAGCTTGTGGATAGTTTCGTAAGGCAAGCAGGAACGTCTGTCTAAGTTGGTACTTCATAATTTATTGTCCAACATCTTCCCAGCTGAACCCATGATCGGGAGATTTTTTAGGTGTGTCACACCGACATCTCCTCCAGATGTTACGCCCATGTGCCTCCTCATTCGGGCGTGTAACTTTGACTAGAAACAACTGCTTCCGTTATATGTCACCCCTCCTCTCGAATTATGCTATCAAACAGCGCCCGTGTACCTGCAATGGACAATCAATTTTTACTGTAGACGTCTAATCCAAAATGCACCTCTGGAAGTACAGTCTGCATTGCAATAATTGGAACGGCCTTACAATGTGCATCTCTTTGTTACGGGTAATTTGAAACACTTTTTTAATAAATGCAGCATCTTTTTGTTACGGGTAAATCGAAGCATTTTGTTTATAAATGAAAAGTTATAAATATTTACTTCAAACTAGTGCAATACCTTCAGATGCATTTGTTGGTCAAAGAGAATTCCACATGTGACACAAAATCAAGAATTAAGCAGGTCTGTTTGTGATGTAACCAGGATTTCACCGTTTATATTTCTAGAACCAAACACGACTATTCTTAATAGCAAATGAGTACATCATCCATACGCTGCGTCCGATAAATTTCGCGAGGCAGATTACACCCTGCGGCCGCCATGGACAGGTCAATTTCAACGAGTGGGCAATATTTCCACAAACGCAGTAATCAGGGCTGGGATGAGTTAAAATCTTCCTTAACACGTTAACGTGTTAAATGATTCTGCGTTAACGAATTAAATGACGTTAAATGTTGAATAAAATAAGATTTTAATAACTTCGGCCATTTTGATTGATTTGAATTTGAATATAATTGAACTTACGCGCTGTTCGTCACTTGAGTTCCAATGTGTTCTATGTGCCTACTGGCAGCCTACTGGCTCATAGAATACATTGGAACTCAGGGGACGAGTAGTTAAGATAGTTCTCTCAGGTTATCGTAAATTCTAACATTCACCAATGTTTTCATTTAAGAATACAATCGCTGCTGCCGTATCCTTAGATAGAGACACCCGCTGTTGCTCGAATATCAGTCCTTACATGGAAAATAGGCGTTCAGATAAAGCTGATATTGCTGTATTGTCAAATATAGCCGGGCCAACTTGGCCAATGTTTGTAGGACGGCTACGGACATCTAAATTATTCGTGTTCTTCAATTTCGTCAAATAGCGCAGAATTCGACGTCATCAGCACGCGCGATCCGGCTTGGTTAAACACAAGATAACGACGCAATGCTACATATTATACAATTATAATCTTCAAAGTTAAAGGTTATTAACTTGGTTAAATTTTCTTGACGTTGTTAAAATAATTTAACACGTTAACGTTTGAAACGTTAACTGCTCCCAGCCCTGGCAATAATATTAAATTCCAAACATTGACTATAGGGATAATCAACAAAAATTTAATTTATGAAGCACCGGGTACAACCCGATGATTCATTTATTAGAATTTTGCTAATGCTGACTTTTTTACTTGGTAAACACATGAGTGAACATCACTGCCCATGCACGGACAAATGACCAGTTCACGGTGTCTGTACTGAACGTCCGCAAAACGGAAAAGGATTGTATCCATAGACAGGACTAAGAACACAGTCTGCATGCGTTTTGCGAACATAATTCGCTTGCAGACATAATCCACGTGTACGTAATTAGCGTCAGATCTGCAACTGCCCACGACTAATTAGTTTAAGAACAAATTCGTTTTTAAGAACTAAATCCGATTACGGACACAATCGGCCTAGCGTGGTTTGTCCAACACATAAGTGCACGAACTACACAAACGCATCAAACATAATTTTGAGAAATGACACTCGTCTTATATGTGTTACGGCATTGAAAGCGTTATGAATATATTTACATGTAAATGACTCAACGATTGAAAGTGTATTTGTTTCCAGTTCATCTCACGAAATGGTTCTGGGTGGTTTTGGGATCGAATTCTAGCAATTTAGTTTTCAAATCTCCATTAATATTAACTAAAAATCAGGCCACACACAATGGGTCTCTGTCGTCTGTAAAAGATGATTTTGGAGTATAATGGGAAATATTATTCTCCTTTCGCTTATGCCCGTTATTACTTGAGGAGTTAATCATACAACTTTAAGTGGTTTACGCATTTTGAAGCAATATGGACGTCACGTTCAGTATGATAAAAAACTAACCATTTAATATTTAACCCTTTACCTAACCTGCAAAACAGACGACACTTGCAAACAAAATTCTTAAATAACTAATTTCTTTCATTTTTTGTCTCAAAAACATAGGTTATGACCCCTCGTTGGAACGAGCTCGTTCCAAAGAGGGTCATAACCTATGTTTTTGAGACAAAAAATGAAAAAATAATGAAAATTAATTGACGATTTTTGAGAATAGCGCTGGCCGGTTTTGGCCGTTACGTCGGGTCAAGAGTTAAGGTCTGAAGCTTCATTTACGATAGAGTGCGATGCTCCACACTAAAGTCCCGTTGTTGAACTAAGTCAATATCAACATACAACATACAAGCGTTAACGCAAACCCAGAGTGGAAAACACGTATTTGCCACGATGTAATTTTACCCATTTGAGTCCATTGGTACTGTGCGGCGGATACAGATTTCTATATGAACCCACCAAAAAATGACGCATGGGGATGTGGCGTCACTCAAGGATTTCTGCGGATGCCATTTAATTGAAACTCTGCATGCAGATTGACACTGAACGCGCGCCTCTATATGTAGAACTTGAATTCTTGCGCGAAGCGGCACGTATTGGCACATTAGTTCTAAGGGAACCTAACCCGCAATGATACGTGGTCTCAGTGCGCTTGCGTACCGCGTGGTGTTAGGGTGAGACGTGTTTCTGGCAGTCATTTGCATACTGGAAACTGCCATCTTGGTTTCTGTGGTGACACGTAGCTGCTATGCCATCCAAAATCTTCTAATGGGACGGGGAGTTTATGGAGTGCGTGTTCGATTGAATAGGATTACTTTTATGATTTGGATTTGTTCTCAAATAATCACCGGGTCAAGTTACTATGACTACACAGGAGATTTGCCGATGAGATCCACCAACCTGAGCAATTCTATCGGAGCCGTTTCTTTGTTTCAAGAAAAGTATAGCAGCATCAGTGCCGTAATTATGGGAGTGTAGGCGGTGTAATTTTTCAGTCAGGACATTTTGCGTCTAAGTTGGAATCTTAGATATGACTTTCTCTTGCTAGTAAGCATGCACTTTATACTTGGTCTTTAGTCACATACGTAGTTGGTCTCATGAAAACGGATTTGAGTCCGATTTGTGTTAACAAAATAAAAAGAGATGTCGAAAAGCCCATGCTTCACAACTACAGTGGCAGATATTCCATCGAATACACACCTACAATATGTTATCTTCGCGACACCCATGGGATAGATCTTTAGCTTTATCGCTGATAACTCCGACCTGAATGATTGTAGAAACACGAGTCAGAGTGGAACCACAACTGAGGGGTAATTCCCACGAATTCCGTTTAAATTAGAGCTTTGTCTCTCTTCGTTATATTTAAAGTCTTCATTTTAGCCCCAACTATTACTCAATAGACTTAACGGCTTTTCATTCGGTACTGGTATCGGTACCACTTCCGAGGAAAATCGGGCACTCGGTACTGACGTTTTGGAAAGTCAGTATAACATGTGTACAGAAAGAACCGGATTTTTGGCCAGTGACGTCGCCATTTCACTCATTTATTCTTATTATCAACGCCATGGAAGGAGACATTATGCACTATTTTATTCATTACCTTGGAGCGCACTCTGCGAGGAGATTTCCCGGGCTCGCGATTGGTCAGTTTGAGAAAGGCATAGTCATGTTGGTCCCTTTATCATCTAAATCATTTCCAGGTCATATTTATGCTATGACGTCATTAACTGGTCAAAGCCACAACGACGTTGAGCCAACGAAGCGTTTTGTAAATTTGGTGACAATGATAAGAAATAAATGGCTGTTCGTTAAGAATTTACCTGAACGGATAAGACGACGACTGTAACGCCTATACATCGAGGTTAGGGCGTCTCCTAGGGGCCCATAACAATTTCCACGTTTTTAGGGACCCCCAATAATTCCAACATTTTGTGAAAAATCATTATTAAGGTCCTCAAAACAGTGTTGCAGTTGAAACATTGAGGTTGGATACTTCTATATTTGCATGAAGAATCGGGGCGACATTCTCTGAAACGAATTATGAGAATGTGTTCGTGGCACATGACAACATGAGTCAGCAGATCAAATGACGAAACAATTTTAATTTTAATTCATCTACAAATGTGGATATATTCTGTGAAAGTTGTTAACCCTTTACCCAACGAATCGCCCACATCCGCCCGCGTAATATGCAAATTGAGCAGTTGAAAAAAATTAAATTTTTCGAAATATTTCAACAAAACCATATCATGTGACCCCTCATTGGAACGAGCGCATTGAGCTCGTTCTAATGAGGGGTCACATGACATGGTTTTGTTGAAATATTTTGAAACATTTTAAAACATTATATTTAAAATAATAAATTTTGATATTGTCTGCGTTGGGTAAAGGGTTAACCAAACCGTCGAAGCAGTATCCGAAACTAACCAATGCCAACATGCCTCCTTCTCGGTTAAGATGCTGACCAACTAACGAAGAACGAACATAGAAACGGACCAAAGGACGATCGAAAATCACCATCAGGAAAATTTTAATTAATAAAGCACAGGGTTGTACCTGGTGCTTAATTAATTAATTTTGTGACTGTTATTTCTATAATAAGTGTTTGCAAACTAGTATTATTGCGTCCGCGGAAATATTGCCCACCCATGGAAAGTGACCAGTCCTCGACGACCGTAATGTAACCATTAACCATCACAGAACTTTTTTAAGCTAGTCAAGGCCGGATGGACTTTATAATTACTGAATAATTACAGTATGTAGCCTTAGGGTACCCAATATTACTGTTAGGCCACTGCGACGACATTTGCAAATGATTTCCTCTGTACATTTTGTCTCTAAAGCATAGCTTATGAACATGCATTGGAACTCGTTCGAAGTACTATTTCCCGTAATGGGCCATCAGGTATGTCGCAGAGGAAAACAATCCTCTGCAGATTGAAATTGAACGAACAAGCAAGTGATCAAGACCAGTCATCACAAAAAGTTGCAATTTTCAAATTTTATTCTTTTTATTACCTTTTCTCTTAACACATACCTTGTGACACGTCTCTGGAACGAGCTCTTGAGTTCGTTTCATTGATGAGTCGTAAGTTTTATCTATTGACTAAAGTGAATTTTTTGATTTGATTGGTTGATAGATACGTGGTATGCGACCATATTCATTGAATCCCACGATACGACCGCCCAGCCACTGACAAATTTCCCATACCTAGTGGAAGTCTCGTTCCGAAATCTACAAATTGTCCATACCCCGTAGAAGACATGTTTATCGAAATCAATTTACCGATAACTGGAGAAAAGAAAAATAGAAATTCAATCATTTTTTTATACTAGTCATATCGGCATATTTTCACAAAAACTCTTTTGCACAAAAATTCTACAGAAAACTGTATGGCTCAACAATGGAGGATAAAAGATCTCATGCTGTGTGTTTTCACACATGAAATAGATTGTACTTCTAAAACGGAAAGTCAATAGATAAATTCGTTACCCCGTGTCTGATCACGTGGTACGGGGTTTTACCTACCCGAAGCCTGCCGTATCCCATGAGGCCAGGCCTCATGGGATACGGCTGGCTTCGGGTAGGTAAAAACCCGTACCACGTGATCAGACACGGGGTAACTAATAATGTTCTTGGATCACAAAATGAAAATGTTTAACGTCTGCTTTTTGTCTTCGGGAGACGGTTAAATATCTACATGATCATTACTGTTATTTAAAACAAACTAAGTACTTGTCATCTGAAGTTTACATACATTGAAAAGTGATCAGATGTCATGTTGCTTTTAATCACGATTTATGAACACCGCTATCGACCGACATAATAGTCGCACTAAGAGGACAAGTGCGTGACAACCGGGAATCAATAACATTAGCGATGCTACATTTTATTTACCAATGAAATGGAAAATTGTTCGATGACGTCATTATGCATATCCAATGCTATTCATATTTGCAGAAGTTCCAGCTGACACGTAGTTGCCAAGTCTATGCAGAAAGTTTTAAGAGTGAAACATTTGTATGTTTTCATTTCGGGGGATTTGCTAGAATCAGACAAGGCTGCAAGTCGTTTCGCCACCATGATATTCCGAAAAAAATATCTTTGAAAGTATAAACAATGGTATGTATATTATAAAAGCATATTAGTCACGAATTATTATTTTTATTTGTGTTTTACACAAGTTCTCAGTTAACGTAAACTACACCTTTATAATTTAAAAACAAGCATAGCAAATTCTAACGAGCTGAGCGAGCACCCAAAACTGTCTCCTGTTCAACTATTTTGCATTCTATGCAACAACGAAAGACTTTTTTTTGATAATTTAATAACAGAAGGCGGCAATATAACTTTTGCATCAAGTAATCAAGACAATGATCTTCATTTATCCCATAAATGGCTGTTTATTGGAACAATAAAGCCTTGGATAAATGTTTGCTTTATTCTCCTAGTTGGGTGATAAATTTTCCCCACAGATTTAACACTGAAAGAATTTATTGCAATAGTAGAGACGGACTTGTTGACCTCTGGCCTCTGACGCACTTGTGTAGTATAATTACCAGTTCAATTGTTGTTTTCTTTACATTTTTTTGAAAGTATTTCGCACTGCCAGTAGAAAACACTATATATTGTTCATTTAATAAAGTATTTTTGCAAGTTTAGCTCAAGTTTGTAGTGGAATTATTTTTATACAGAATACAGAAATGTATCACTGCGACTTTTTTTTTATTTTTGTTAATAATGCTTATCATCGAATTGGACCTATGTGCTCCTCACTTCTCGCTGTGTTTTGAAGCGAGTAACAGCACGATTTCGCCGCGACTGCCCTGTAAAAGATTTGTGGGATAAACAAAATAAACGTATAGTGTTTTCAAGCAAAAAAAATATTCAGCTCGTAGAATTAGGAATGACACCGACTCGCCAGAGGCTCGTCTATTTCATTCTTAATCCTACTCGCAAAATATTTTTTTTACTTGAAGACACTATACGTTTATTCTATATATACGCGGAGACTATGGAAAGTTTTCAACATTTATTTTCCAGACTCATCCACCATATTGATTCGTTGTCACCTTCAAGAGGGTTTTGTGGACCAAACCGTGGGTGAAAATGTCTACAAGGAGAACAAGTCTCGTTCTGCTGCTCATCTTAGTACTCGCATATAAAGCCAATTTGTCTTGGGAAATAGCACAAACGAGGGAGATCAAACTATCACAATGCAAAGGTAGAACCAAAAATATCACTTTATCACACAGACAAACAGCCGATGTGAACGGAGTCATGGAATGCAGCAGTCAATGCCTGACGGACCCGGAGTGTATGTCAGTCACCCTCAACACCGTTACAAATGAATGTGCAATGTTTCCAAAACGGGAAGAACCATTGAACTGCGCCAGTCTGATCGCAGATGATCAAACAACTTTTGTGAACATGGTAAGTTTAGTCTTTGCTACCGTCGCATTACAACTGGATTTCTGGAACGTCAGTGGAAAGCGTCGCAGCTCAATCCACCCGCCCACTCAATATAGCACCAGTCCATCACGTACCCCACCCTCAATATAGTGCCAAGCCAATCAATGCGTTACCTCCTGTCATCAGTAACATTTGATGTTGTGAAAGCTGCATCAACAAACATCAAACGAAAGCCCAGCACAAAAACCTGGTTACACAGTATCAGATCTCCAACCTTAGCTCTTGTTTTTGTCAGTAATAATAATTAAAAAATGTTATGAATATTCAATCTTTATTGCCACAAAAAGGTGCACATGGTCAACATATTACTTTTTTACAGACATCAACGTTTATCTATAAAAAGAGATCGAAAAAGTGCAAATTTTCCAACTTTTTATTTTTGATGAGCATTGTTTATTACTTTGCAAAGTGTGATTTACTGTGATTTCTGGGTTTGATTATAAACGATAACGTCACAAGTGAGTTATGCAATCAACAATTGTGTCATGTATCCGTGCGCACAAACGAAGACGCTTTGCCGTGGGTGTAATGGGGACTTCATTCTTAAATATTATAATTATCGTTAATAATCAATTAATCAAGCCATCAAAAGAGTAATTCCAGGCGTGGGACTATATTGTGAAACACACGTGCATTCGCGCACTCGTTTTTGTACAACATCCCTTACCTCTCATGAATCATTTCACGTAACAAGTCGTGGATGTAATGGGGACTTCATTGTTTTTTTGTTTTTTAACCCTTTACCTAATATGAAAAGCAGACGACACTTGCAAAAACAATTCTTGAATAGTTATTATTTTTATTTTTTTCTCAAAAACATAGGTTATGACCCCGCATTGGAACGAGCTCGACGAGCTCGTTCTAATGAGGGGTCATAACCTATGTTTTAGAGACAAGAAATGAAAAAATAATGAAAATTAATTGGTGATTTTTGAGAATAGTGCTGGCCGTTACGTTAGGTAAATAGACAAAACTACATGTATGTTTCAATGAGTCGTTTTGTATTCAATGAGTCAGATGTGCGTAGGAAGAAAACGTCGAGACCGAAGGTCGAGACGTTTTCTTTCTACGCACATCTGACGAATTGAATACAAAACGACTCATTGAAACATACATGTGGTTTTGTATTTATTACATGACCCAAGAATCTACTGACCTATTTTTCTTTTCTATCAACGGTGGTAAACACCATGCACTTTATGCAGTCGCATTGCATAAAAAAGTCCCGGTTGGAACAGGTTGGTGTGCAATACGGAATTCCGCACGCCGTATTGCATAAGAGAGACTGCATGGGCATGTAATAAAGGGTTAAACAATATAATTATCGTTAATAATAAAAAATAATAAACAGAGTAATCGCTTCACTGGACTGGTTACGTGAAAAAATTCAATTGAGGAGGGGCACTATATTGTAAAACACTCGTGCGCATTCGCGCACACGTGTTCGTTTGTACAACGTCCCTCACCTCTCATGAATTATTTCACGTAGATTACTCTCTATCTATTCAAAGCAACAATTGCCCCAATCCTCCCCACCTCCGCCAAGCTGGAGACATGTGAGACACGTTTCTGTGTGTGACCAATACGGATTCCAGAAATCCACCTGTGTAGAGATCAGCGACCACGAAAATGTTATATTTCTCGATCGGATCGCAAAAGTATTGGTATTTGATAACGACACATTCATACCAGTGTATAAGGATATGAGAGATAAGTTAGACATATTATTCATTTATTTATAGGGTTTAATCAAAATTTCAACAGTCAGGTCGTATCGTATCGGATAATAAAATACTTTGAAACAAAAAGTGATTCAAGAAAAACAAACGAGATTTGGGTGCGATATTTTTCTTTTCTACCGCTTTGTAGCGAGAGATTGTTAAGATAATAGGTGGACTGAGGTGGTATTTATCAGGCCCAGAATGGGAATTATTGTTGCATTCGCCAGAAAGGTGCAAACTGGCTAGTCACCCACAATGTATTCAAAACTAACATTAATTTAATCTCATAAGAGAGTCGTGATAAATCAACGGCCGGCCAAAATGTTCTTATTATTAGCTGGAGTGAAGTTTTCGGCAGGTAGAGTACTTCGTCGGATTCAGTATCGGTATCTTTTGCTTAGGCAAAAATTTAATTTGCTCTTGTTTAAAAATAGGTTCATTTTAATTCTCTAAACAGCCAAAACAAATTTTATCTTTTAGTTTTCTTGTTGTTTGAGTTTAGCGGATTGTAGATTACAAACAACGAATGTTTTTGGAAACGTTGCGGCCCAAAACATAAAATAATATTAAAAAATAAGAGATTCAAGAAAAAATACTGGCGATGGACATTAAGGTTCTTTACTGGTGGTCCATACAAACACAGAACGGCACACGCGTTTGAATCAGTTAATCGATATGGCACGAGTGCCAGCGCGGATGGATTAAACAGGCCTCTAGACGTTTATCCTTCCGTTATGGCACAAGTGCTATATCGATTAACCCATTCACAGGCGTGTGTCGTTCTGTGTGCATTACACATGTTCACGTCTGCATAAACAATTATTAGAAGGACACATGGCAATTCATATGACAGCTATCAACAAAAAGAACACATTTTACCGCCAAACAAATTTGCCTGGAGAACCCGTTTTACTATTTCGTCATGTGAGCTCCAATGTGTTCTATGTGCCCACTGGCACATGGAACACATTGGAAAGCAAGGGACGATTTTCAGTTATCGTTAGCCGCTAATCAAACTGTAATTGCGTTACACGATTTGTAGAAAATTCCAGTGAAATTTCGCTTCTATTTAAAAAGAGTCCGTCAACGATTTCCGTTCCGCACATATAAGTTGGAGAATCTGACAGTTGCTCGCCGTTCCTCAGTGGTTTTCTACGGACACTCCGGCTTCCTCGGCCCGTACATTTGTCCGCCACGATGTGACCGCTGTTGAAAATGTCATTAAAACTCGATAAATAAACCATTTGGATTACGTACTATTTTTGAAAGTTGTATCTCACACGACGTTTAGACTTTGATTGGGTGAGGCTTAACCCTTTACCCAAAGTAACGGCCAAAACCGGCCAGCGCTATTCTAAAAAATCGACAATTAATTTTCATTATTTTTTTATTTTTTGTCTCAAAAACATAGGTTATGACCTCTCGTTGGAACGAGCTCGTCGAGCTCGTTCCAATGCGGGGTCATAACCTATGTTTTTGAGACAAAAAATGAAAAAAAATAGTTATTCAACAATTTTTTTTGCAAGTGTCATCTGCTTTTCATGTTAGGTAAAGGGTTAATACTCTATTTTGTGTATATTTGGAGGGGAAAGCTGTGTGCATACTATACCAGGGCACTACACACTTTCATTTCCGAGCAGGAAATTAATGCATTGTCGATAAAAATATCGTTGACAACCTGGTCATTCTCCAACCATGAACAGTCACGATTGTATGCATCATCGTTATGTACTATTCGAAAAGGCAAACGTAGACGATATACAGTATCAAATCAACAGCCAAATTATTTTTAAAGTGATCATAATATTTCGTTCCGTTGTGCTCCGCGTCTAAATTTGAAATCTACCCCGCCCTCTTATCAACGCTGCGGTGGGTATACGAAAGTCAGTAATTTCGCGGCTTGCGTTATTTTTGCATAATAACCTCTGGATTTAAAAACAGTAAGAACCGGTACCGCCGGTTCCCTCAAGCTCCAACCGGCACCGGTACTGAAGCTTTTGTCCTGCCGATACGGGGACAAACTTATTTGGGGGGAAATTCCTAACTGAACGAGGGTAAACGGGCTAATAATTCGTCCCCTGAGTTCCAATGTGTTTTATGTGCCAACAGGCACATAGAACACATTGGAGCTCGGGGACGAATTGTGTATGGCACACTTACACGACATAATTTCAGCTTATTTGTGAATGAACATACCAAAACACTCTAAAGGGGCATTTTTTGTCTGCACTGTCACCTCGATAAGGCCGATCATTTTAACATTCCAAACGTGGCATCAAAGACAATATTGGCACCGTCATCGACTACTTCAAAGAAATTATTCCGTGGAATCATCAAAGTAATCATAAAGCACGATTTTCGTACTGTATGATTACTTTGATGTCACCGCAGAATAATTGGTACGATGCCATGTTTGTCTTTGCGATCTTGGGTCGGTTTAAATACGAATTTCTCCCGTCTGATTGTGGTGTCACTCAGTTGTTAACTTGTCCCTGTACCAGCACTGGTTTCGACGGGCCAGGCTCTGTCCCGTCCCGGTACTGTTAGGTCGGTACCGGCGGTACTTTGACAGGCCTGGTTGTTGCATTTATTATTTAACAAACTTACTAAGAGTGTGGAGACTGGGTTTCCAAAGCATTGAACTTCAAACCGAAAGGTTTACGGTTCGATCCTAACCAGCGGTAACTACAGTACGTGGAGAGTGTATTATCACAAAATCACCCGCAGAGTGGAGATTCCACTCAAGCAATAATTGGAAATTTGTTGCAAAGCATAACAAGCACAGACAAAGTTTCAACCAATGGACCTCCGGGTTAAACCCGGAGGTCCATTGGCTGAAACATTGCTTGTGTTTTTTTTGTCTATATGTACAAAATTTGGAAGTTATAGTTTGGGTGATAACTCCACTCTGCGGGTGATCTAGTTACAATCCACTATCCACGTACTGAACGTTGTGGCCTTGGACCAGACACTTACTCCGGATTGCCCACATGGAGGTACTGTGGCGCTATGTACTAATGCGAACTGCAAGTCGGTCTTGCACTTGCCTTCATCCAACTCTAACCCTGCTTGTACACAGTTGGTACGTTCGGTAGTCTGACAGTTACACACTGATGCTCGGTGCTTATATCCGGGTACTCTAGTTTCCTCCGTCCATAAAACTGTACGACAAAAATAGACCCTGGCTTTTGAAAGTGTCATGGAACTGCGATAAATATAGATTGTCATGATAATGTGCATGTCCTGTGGTTTGTATCAGATTCGAGGTGGTGTCCAGAATGGGATCTCAGCGAGCCGGCTTTGCCGGCGAGTTGTCATCCCATTTTTGGACACCACCGAGAATTTGATGCAAATCACAGGACATGCACATTATCATGATAATTCATTTATCTAACAATTCTGTCACATAAACAGATTAAATCTTAACCCTTTTACCCAACGTAACGGTCAAAACCTGCCAACACTATTCTCAAATGTCGCCAATTAATTTTCATTATTTTTTTCATTTTTTGTCTCAAAAACATAGGTTATGACCCCTCGTTGGAACGAGCTTGTTCCAACGAGTGGTCATAACCTATGTTTGTGAGACAACAAATGAAAAAAATTAGTTATTCAAGAATTTATTTTTGCCAGTGTCGTCTGCTTTTCATGTTAGGTAAAGGGTTAAATTATTTTTAAACATTTTTGGGACATAATGTTCGGTCGATCACTGAAACTCACATAGAATCTATCCATGTGTCTGTTATGATAGCCTGTAGCGCTACCGGAAACGAGTCGTCTATATGACACGGAATCAGAATGAGTTGTCTATATGATACGGAATCAGAATGAGTTGTCTATATGATACGGAACACATCATGCGATACGTACCGTTTCTCGTGGTTTTCAGGCCAAAATCTATATAATTGTTAGATAAAAAAAATAATATTACGATGGTTAGTTTGCAGGTATGAGTATCGCTTCGAAGGGTTTTCCATGCAGTTTCATATGATTGGAAATGTTTTGTCGTTGACTATGACTGTATAGTGCCAAATGGAAGGGAGTGGTGTGGTATTTTCTCCCTCTATATCACCCGCTGGGCTCTATAAACACGTAGTTAACTCCAATTAATGCTCTTTTCATTAAATAGATATGCTTGCATTTCGTTGTAATTAAACCTTTTTTTCTGGTCATGCTTTTTCAGGCAAAATGATTGGCTGAAGTGTTTCTTTTCTTTTCTTTTCATAACACAATGAACCGAAAAAAAACTCATTTAGGCCTGCCCTAAACCAAGCCCCCAATATCTGCCTTGACAATTACGTTGCACAGTATGAACTTAAAAGAACCCCTGCACGCTCATATTGTTTTAACATGAAAAGTAATTAATATTTATCTCATCATATTAAGAAGACTTTAAAAATTTAATTTAATAAACAATGAAATCCTTATAATTTTCTTTATTCCATGTTCGATTGTTTATACGCCATGTATGATCGTCGGCGTTCATCGTTTTACCCAAATCAAACGTATACAATGGCCGGTCATAATAATCCACAAACGAAATAGGCGAGCAAAACTTTCCAGTTTCCAAATAGCCTGAATGAACTCTTTCTGAGACAAAGTTCAACCAACTTCATGTCATCTGGGTTTATATTGAACTCCACATTTACAAACGGTGTTTCAGTTTCTCAGGAAATGGTTAAAATCAGAATCAAATTTAACTCAGTGTTGTTTTGAATGACAGCACCTTCCTGTCAAGTAGAAAAGGATATTGAAGTTTTGTGTGGGCGTGGCCTATGACGTTCCTTTTAACTCAGGCAATTCATTGGTCAATAAAATTTTTACTGACACAAAAAAGAACATGTTTCAGTGAAATGTATCGTTATTTCAAACCCAATTTCAGAAGACAATACTATTTTCATTCGATTATCACTAGGAACCATGAAGCGACCTGGTTTTTATTTTTAAACCCTTTACCTAACATGAAAAGCAGACGACACTTGCAAAAAAAATTCTTGAATAACTAATTTTTTTCATTTTTTGTCTCAAAAACATAGGTTATGACCCCTCGATGGAACGAGCTCGACGAGCTCGTTCCAACGAGGGGTCATAACCTATGTTTTTGAGACAAAAAATGAAAAAAATAATGAAAATTAATTGTCGATTTTTGAGAATAGCGCTGGCCGGTTTTGGCCGTTACGTTAGGTAAAGGGTTAACTCCACCAAGTAGAGAGTGTTTAAATTTATTGCCCCTCAAGTTTAATTATCAGGAATGACCGTTTGTTTCTGTCTATTTCTTGAGTTGTGAACCCCCCCCCCCCCCCAAAAAAAAAAAAAAAAAAAAAACAAAGGTAAAACTGTGTAAATGGGCGAGATAGGTTTCCTAATGACAGGTTGAAACTGTGAAAATCGCCATAAAAATTGCGGAAGCGAATTATCGCTGCATGCCACGCCGGCATGCAAAGGTACGTCGTATCCTTAATTCCCATCGGACATTCCATGGTCTAAACTCTTATCTTATTAAAATGTAGTATACCCTGTTGAAGGCAGACAAATTGTGGAAAATGATGTCTGAGCAAAGAATTATTCTTGACAATCGCTGATAATTAGCAATTATTTTTAGAGTGATAAAAACGACTGAACTCGAAATTTCCGGCAATGTCTTGATCAGAAAGTGCTTGGCAATGTTGAAGTCTCCTATATCTGCCCCAGTGAAAGTGACAGCTGTCAATCAAACTTCTCCCATGTACAGGTAAGATTCCCAAATTTATCTAAAATCGTCAAGGGTCACATAATGACTGCTGTTTTAATCACAACTGATGTTTCTAAAAATACATAAACCTCAGTTAAGTACTTTGTGTATTCATGGTTATTTTTATTCATTTTAGAACAATCCTTGTCGTTTCAATGGATTATTCCGTGACAGACAATGCAGCTGTGGACCTGGCTTTACAGGAGAATTATGCGACAATCCTCCAGAAGGTAATGTTTTTGTATGTGCTATTTGTTAGTTCGATAAGTATAATGTACTCCTGTTAGCACCTGCAGTGGTTTATGTAATGTCAGACTGATGGGTTAAAATGGAATTGGGACACTATCGCCAAAATACTATCGTACATTGGTCCATGTACCGAAAGTTCTTCTTTCTCAAAGAGCTAGTAATACACGAGTCTTGGGTCCGGTTTTGGCGACTAACACACACTAAAAACTGAAGTGTTAAAACTGACACTTTCAAGGTGTTAGTCCCATTCTAACTCTTAGGGTTTGATTTTAACACTCAAAGTGCAATGGTTTAAGCACTTAGACATTACAATCGTCAGACATCTGAAACTTGAATGGATGGCACTTTCCATGTGTCTAGCATTGGTGGTTCTTCCAGAATCGTCCATAATTTGACTTGCGCTTGGTGGGTACATAATCAAAAGGACACAACGCAAATGACGCGGATCAGGCTCGAGAGTTCGAGTCGGATCCGCGTCATCTGCGTTGTTTCCTTTCAAGTGTCGCGACATTACACTTGTCAAGTAGTATTATTGTAACACCTGTCAAGTTCTGGGATATATCCACTTGAACAAAGTGCTAGTTCAGCACTTAGTAAGTGTTAAATACAGCACTTCAAGTGTAGTTTTCAACACTTTAATTTTTAGCGTGCATCTGTAACTCTTGTATGCAGAAATGCCCATGTCGGTGAAAACTATTTGGTTTGTCTCCCGTGAGAGGATGGCACTGGTAAGCAGTTGGCACTCTACTAGTAGATAAAGTGAATCGATTCGAGTCGTACTCTATTCGGAAATTTTAGAACCGCCGAGATATTCTCACAATCCTACCAGGTGTTTCCTCTAGAAATACTCGCCTGTCCCCGAGTCTCCAGAGCAAATAATTCAAAGTGATCTCTCTTCCGAAATAAATTGGATTCCGTTCTGGAATATTCCGATCTTTTGATTGATTTGCCCAAAGAGACGAAATGCCATTGCATATACAACATGAGTGGAGACTGTCGATATTTACGGTTATTACAAGTGTAATATATATATAACTTACAACCCGTTGAACCCTCGTTTCCTGGAATGGTATCGCCTTTGTGTACACTTTCACTGAGATGGGTCAGTCCAATATCAGTATACCGGGAGTAAATTAGTAACCGCAGTCTGCAGCCATTTGGCTGCAGACTGTAGTTATTATTTTATCCTCAATAACTCGTGTATAGACCGCTAAAAATAAGACCAAACTGGGACGAAATTATGCCTTGAACCGGAAAATCCGTCTTACGGGTTCAGTGGGTTAAGATTCGATTCGGTTTTCGATTCGATTCTAAATACGCTGCTTGATTATATTTAGGATTCGATTCGAGGCGCTGTTATATTCTCAAGGTCCAACTTTAAAACAACTCCTAGCCGCAATTTGAGAAGTAAAACAAGTCGCTAATCATTAGCAATCCATTTTAGTCCCTCCACCTGAATAGCTCACCTTGCGACGTCCTCGTGTTATTATTTTATTTTATATTGATATGCGATGACCGGCAATTCTAACGGAATATCAAATTACCTAAAACGTCAGTACAAAGTGGAAGTCTTTTTCTCTTTATATAATTATCATGCAATTAGTTCTTTATGTCCGAAATCTGGTTATGTTATTGCAAACAGAATTGTACCAGACCGTCGGTTTTATGACACTGGAATCATCAATGGTTGTTTTTTTTTATTAGGCTGAGTAAATAATGGTCTGCTTTCAAAAACAACACATTTCTGTCGCGGTTTACTTCTTTTGGGCGATCGATGTTAAGCGAGTTGATACAGGCAGCATGTAAAATTCATAGCGATATCGCTGCAAAATATCCCGTTCTATACTCGAACATCTACCTTATGTGTAATGTGCAATTAAAACATTGGAAAGTGTTATTTCGATTTAACATACCTCACGTAATGATGTACATATCTGATTTGACGATTACAATCTGAGAATTTAGATGCTTACATGTACGTAGCAGATAAATAAAGATTTGATGTTGGATAGGCGAGAGAAAGTTCCCCAGTCGAGGGGCGCAAGACCCGAGGCAGGTTGCTTGTTGTCGCCTATCCAACATCAACGAGTTATTTATATAATTTAGAAACTTTTTATTGATGTATATTTCAATAGATGTAAAATACCAACAGTTTATCTATTGGATATACAACTATCCAACTGTTAAGAGTGGGATAGAGAAACTATATACCAATGATTAACAATGAATGACGTCAGTAGAAGTTTTTAAGCGCTTTTACTCAAACTGCGCATGAAGATATATGCTGACGCATCGCATCGCATCGTGTGTTAGTGTTTTGTATTATCACTCGTTAATTCCGGAAACTACCGAACAACGAGAAAAAACACACGCCGCCAGCGATCATTGCCGAAGTTTAGTCTCTCTTCCATGTGTTGTTTGAACTCTTCAGGGCAAAGAACTTTCTTCCATTCTCATAAAATCAAGTCATGACTGTTGTAAAGCAGCCATGACTTGATTTTTTGGAACATTAGAAGAGTTTGCAATCATGAATGATAAGAGGTCTATTTCTATTTATGGGTTATCTGTTTGTTAATGATTACCGTGTTGATAACTTTGTGTACAAATAATTCATTTTATGGCATCCATTATAAATTACAAAACATGCTGGACTTTACTTGGTATGTTATAGTGCATTATATTATTGTATACCAACAAAAAATATTCGAATGTCGTAAAATGTAAAATCCAATTCTGTCCAGACCGTTGACCTCTTGAGAAACCCTGTACAATAGGCGAGCCCCTCTCGTCATTCCATTTTATAACCTAGGTTTTACCATACACTGCGGTGACATTTCGTCCCCCGAGTTCCAATGTGTTCTATGTGCCAGTAGGCACATAGAACACATTGGAACTCAGGGGACGATTTGCTCTCCCCGTCTGCCCTACGTGTAACCCTTTGGAATGAGTCCCCGGCTTTCTCACTAGAGTCTAGATTTGTTTCTACTACTCCCTCCTAGGTAGGTGTTTTAACAATACAACCAACATCGCCTGGTCATACTACATATAAAAATAAAAGTCTTGTAGGCCAACGCTCGAGTATGCTGTGAAATATGAAATGAAACAACCCGACCAATCAGCATCACAAATTGAGCTGCAGTCCTCATTTAATGTTTGTTAACAAGATCATATTCCAGTCATAACTACCTATAGCAGTAGTCTCAACCACTGAAATAACTGATACTTATGGATGTGGGAATTTACTTATTTATTTGGAACTCAGGTAAATTTTGCCAGAACATGTTTGCATATGACAACCAAACAACACCTGTGTATCCATTTCATGTCGCCTTTCGGCCTTAATTCTGTTAAATAAGTTCGTTTAGGTGCGGCAAAAAGACGGGCAATTTTGTTCATGCCTCCCGGGCACAATATATCAAATGCATTTATTATTATTTTGTTTAGCTTATATGTAAGAAAATTGTACAAATAGAATATCTATCAGTCTATCTGGGGAGCGCTGGCTCAGTGGTAGACTGTTGGACTTCTATGCTAGAGGTCCCGAGTTCGATCACCGTCCGGGACGACCCGCGTTGTGTCCTTAGGCAAGGCCCTTCATCCCGGTTGCCTACATGCGGGCACGATGACGCCGTGTACTAAGGCGTACTGCACTTCGATGGTGCACATGCCTTCAACCGCTGTAACCCTGCTTGAGCGGAGCTTGTACAGAGTTAGAACGTCGAGGAGCTGGCAGTTGTTCGTCGATACTCGGTGCTTCTCTCCGGATACTCCGACTTCCTCCACCCGTATAACTGTCACGGTCACGATTAGCCATGTGCATACGTATGTGACCTTAAACTCCAATAAATAAATAAATATCAATCTATCTAACCTGACAATCGATCTTACACCGGTATTTTGGATCCCTTCAATCAGATCTTCCGGAAATCGAGAGTCCGGTTCTTAAACCTACACCCCACTCTTTCAAATGAAGGTATCGATCTATTACGTCTACATTGTGATTACTTTCCACTTCAGTTGGGTTCAGGGGAGTAAGATTTATGTCCCGGGAATAGTCACTTGATTCCAATAGGCAGATGTTATAACAGCTATAAAAAATATCATTTTCGTGTGAAGATCATGTCTAAATATTAACAATAAAGTCAACATCATTAAATAAAATCACATAAAATAAGAACAGTTTGAGTTATCTGTGAAAACCTTGATGACGAGAAACAACTTGAACATTACGATACCTTCCCCAATGAATTAGAGCTGAAACGGTTAACCGATTAATCAATAAATTAATGATCAACATCTTGATCGATCAAAAAAGTAATTGTTCGATTAACCGTTACATTTGAACTACTGTATTATATAGGTCAACAAAGGAACAAACTTGCCCCAAAACAGGCAAACACTGTCACATTGACTCACGTCAATTATATGGGACAGAGAAAAGCATGCAAGTTACTTGGTGACATATTTGTTTACTTGCATGATCATCATGCTGTATCAGTGGCTGGAAATTGTCATTCTTGATACTTTACCCATTGTGGGTAGTAGACGATACTTGCAAAATAAATTAATGAATTACTACAAATTTTCATTTTTCGTCTCAAAAACATAGCTTATGACTCCTCATTGGAACGAGCTCAACGAGCTCGTTCCAATGTGGGGTCATAGGCTATGTTTTTGAGACAAAAAGTGAAAACATAATAAGTGTAAATAGAGATTTTTGTATATAAGCCTAGTCGGTTTTGTTTGTTACGTTGGGTAAAATGTTCATGCTGTAAATCATCAACGGTGTGACAGTTATTCAGATATCTTTTTTGGACAAGTAATTAATCGGTCAACCAAGGTTAATCCACGTGATTAATCGATCAAGAAAACCGTTAACCGTTTCATGGACGTCGTATTGTTATGGCGTTTGTACTTCCTTCTTCATTTATTTGAATGAATGATGTACATAAAGAGACGTAACAGGATACTATTGGCGTAATGTTTTCAGAATTCCATTTACTCTCCTCTGCAAAATAATAGTGATGTTGCACATTTTGGGGTACAATAAATAAAAGTGATCGTGCCAAAATAACAGTGATGACAAGCCCACCAAAATTACGGGATTGATAGCTGCAGTAGAGTGAAATTCCCACAAATGCATCTTGATAATACTTATGTTTTACCCCGATAATTTTGACATGGATCAAAGTAACACAGGGAGATGAAATCCCCAACTTTTGCTGGACCTTTTCACTGGTACACAAATTTTAAATTCTGACAAGCGTGGATGGTGGGCATCGATGAAATTTTATAACATTTTCTTCAAACAAATATTAGTTTCAGGTGCTGTTTATTGACCGAAGTGCTGATCGGATATTCTAATGGCAGTAACTCATTTTAATAGCCATTATGGTGCTTTATAACCATGATGATGTCCCTTTTCTCCAAACATTAATAATGGTGATGTTACTTTTATTTGACAGGGGAAAGTACTTGTGTAGCTTGTGTAGGCTTACTTCGTTTATTTTTCACGTGTTTTACCTGTCTGTAAAAATATATAATAAAAATATTATTATAACGATAACTGATCTGATGGACTGTATATTGTCGCATTGATGAGAGCAGATGAACCGCATCCCCCGAGACCACAACGGTGACTCGTGGAATACGTCTGATCTACTCTCCTCAATTCAACGGAATCCAGGACAATGTTACACTGCACTGTCAAAATATATGTTGATATCATTTCTGCGGCTGATAATCTACCATAACACAGCCAACATAAGTCGATATGCTTATTTTATTAATCATATATTTCAGATTGTATATCTGCTACTAGCTACTACGAAAGCGTCATCTACCCATATGGGGATGAGAGGGATGTGCCTGTTTTATGCAACATGTTGCGAGTTCAAGTTCTGAACAGACCGATGGCAAACGCAGAAGATTTCAATAGCGACTGGACAAAATTCAAAGGACGATTTGGGGCGAATCCTTTAATGAGTGGATACTGGGCAGGTACTAGATGGCTGAACGAAATAACAAACTCTGGACATTATGTCTTGCACGTTTATCTTTACACAAGTATTGCACTTCAAACTGAGTACTATTATGACAATTTTGTAGTAGACAACGAAGCGAATATGTTCAAGATACACTACAGCTCGTACAATAAGACAGGAGCGGCTGAGAACTTTCTATTCCAAGGAGCACAATTCAGAACCCACGACCACAACAATAATGGGTGCGTCACTACTCACAATGCTGCGTTCTGGTACGAGCCTGGATGCCCATATGCACCGCCGACATTAGGATCTTACTCCAGAGGAGGCCCACCAGAGACAGTTTATGTATTTTACATCGAACTGATACGAATTAGCTCACAGTAATAAAAACAGTGTATCACATGATTTTCAAGGACAAACTCCGACATGAGTCGAGAAGAATCCGTGTGAAATCCAGAAGATTTGCCTCCAACAAACTGTACGATAAGCCGGCGTTTTCAATACTCAGTCACGTGACCTTATTGTGTAATTCAGGGCTTTTCGTGTACTATTTACAGTATCAGAAATTTTACCTAGGTGACCGCTCGGCTGATTCTTAATGTTTGTACCCAGAATAGCTAGATACGTCCCATACAAAACGAATCTATTGTATAACTGAACATTTTTTTATGTTTGACTTCACAGCATATAGCTTATAACCTCGTATTAAAACGAGCTCAAAGATTTCGTTTCAAAGAGAAGGTCTTAAATTATATTTTGGAGGCAAACGTTTTAAAATGTAATCATGTTTCCGCCGCACTTTGCCGAATAACATTGGCCGACTGTGGCTTCCCCGTGAGAAAGAAGGTCAACTCGCAACATGTGAACAGAGTGTCCAGTAATCGATAAATGTTTTGAACGCGCGACGTTGATATAACAAGCAAAGATCTGGCAGATTTAACCTCTCTTGTGCATTCAAAGAATTGAAATTACTGTATGAAGAGAGTGTACTACATTAACCTTTTACCCAAATGCAGACGATATCAAAAATGATTATGTTAAACACCAATGTTTTCAAATTTTTCAAAAAGGTTAACAAAACTATATCATGTGACCCATCATTGGAACGAGCTCAAGAAGCTCGTTCCAATGAGGTGGTCACATGATATGGTTTAGTTGAATCTTTTTTGAAAAATAATAATTTTTCAACTGCTGATTATGCATATTAAGCGGCGGATTCTGCCGATTCGTTAGGGAAATGGATAAAACAACCTCAGAATAGTCCAACTGACTAAGCTGGCATTGACTGAAATCAAATCATATCTCCACACTCAGACTTCAAGAACGTAACAAAAGTGATTCAGATCATATCTCGTCTGATGACGTTTCGATCAAAAGTTTGATAACGAATGAGTGACTGGGTGACTCAAAACTCACAGTAATGCCTTTTATTGCACCCCATGTAAAACATATTAAACATCTGATTCATCAGCTATTATTTAATTATATTTCTAATTGCCAATCTTGACTTCTTGGCAATATGTGTTAATGCATAGCAACGAACGTTGTAATGTTTTACATCACATCCAGCTTGCTCCGAAAAAAACGATCACGAAGAATTCAGACAAGCCGCCACAGGGGTGGCGCCAAGAGGGTGATCATGGGATGCTCCCTCCAAGTCGCCACCGATCGTTTCCGGTGTAAAAGGAATGGAAGTCCGTAGGAACGTTAGTCCCTCTGGACTATTATTCCGCGGAATTATAGTCCTAGGTCTAACATTTCTAGGAATAGTAGTCCGCCGGACTACTATTCCTAGAAATGTTAGACCTAGGACTATAATTCCGCGGAATAATAGTCCAGAGGGACTAATTTTCCTACGGACTTCCATTCCTGTTACACCGGTGTTTTCAGGTTCGACACACAACTGATAACTATAGGAATGTAGCATTCGAAGATGTCAACAGCGAAAAAGCTTAGAAAATGTTGAATGGACAATCAGTTTTCTAAAAAACACACTGATGTTTGTTTGGTGTGTAAAAATATATAAACATCATTTGAACATTTTATTTCTCTCCTGTCGTGAGGATGAATATCTACTGTTATGAAGTAAACGTGCGTGAGTATATTTATATCATTACAGGGACATTAATGCTTTCAAACCGACGCACCACAGTTTGCAGAGAGCAAAATCGTGTGGTCCTTGAGTATAATACTTTGCCTCAGTTATTCTTCTACATGTAACTTCTAAGCCTGCAACGTAGCGATCACCAGTTGATCCTCTGAAGTTATATTATGGAAAATAAAAATAGATGACTGCTGGTTGGACGTGGTATTATAGATGAGAAAAGACTTGAATTTGAACTTTTTTTAGAGCTGAAACGGTTAACCGATTAATCGATTAATAAATGATCAACATCTTGATCGATCCAAAAAGTAATTGATCTATTAAGCGTTACTTTTGAACTACTGTATTATATGGGTTAACAAAGGAACAAACTTGGTCCAAAACAGGTAAACATTGTCACACTGGCTCACATCAATTATTTGAGACAGAGTAAAGCACGCAGGTTACTTGCTGGCATACTTGTTTACTTGCGTGATCATCATACTGTATCAGTGGCTGGAAATAATCATTCTTGACCCTTCACCCATTGCGGGTAGCAGACGATACTTGCGAAATAAAATCATGAAATACTAAAAAAAAATTCAATTTTTGTCTCAAAACATGGCTTATGGCCCCTCATTGGAAAGAACTCGTTGAGCTCGTTCCAACGAGTGGTCATAAACTATGTTTTTGAGATCAAAATTGAAAACATAATAAATTTGAATGGAGATTTGTGAATATAGGCCTTAGTCGGGTTTGTTTGTTACGTTGGGTAAAGGGTTCATGCTGTAAATCATCGACGGTATGGCAGTTACTTAGATATATATTTGGACAAGTGATTAACCGGTTAACCAAGGTGATTAATCGATCAAGAAAACTCCTTAACCGTTTTAGCCCTATCTTTTTTCTGGCCCTACTTACAAAAAAAATGATGTCATCGGTGAAAGATGTAACGGAATAAGTCTCTTGGCTATTCAATAGACAAAGATGAAACATAAACGGTTTTTAATCGGATGTGAAGAAAAAGAAACCTATCCGGAAAATGATATGTATATATAATTTAAAATTGTGTTTACCTGCAAAATAAAATCTGATTTGTTTTTTTGTTTTTTTCAAACAATATTTTTAGTATATTACATTTGCATCCCAGACAAGGAAACCAAGTGTTTCGTTTTCAAGTGACCTTTCAACTCAAATAAAATCTTCGGGCGTGTTTTGGAGACCACGTGGTGGTTGAGGTGAGAGAAAGGGAGAGGGTTGGCTCAACATGCTGACGCAGAGTATGATTTCTTTGTAATAATGGGTTAGGGGATCCTTCAAATGCAAATGCAATTGAAGGAAAAACTGGCAAAGGAAAAATAGCCTTTTTGTAAGAAAGAGGACCGTTGTCCAACCTTACTTTGCTTTCTTGAAGAAAAATACTCGTGAATAGATGGAAGTACAAAAACCTAATTAAAACAGCGTCGTCGGGTAAGCCTACGCCACTGCTAATATTTTTTCTCAAATATCATTCTTTAGTTTTTGACTACTCAGGTGTGATAATACTCCTTGGCAGAATGTTATTATATATCTAACATTGATATGGACACACTTTGTGTTAGGCTGCGCTCACACCATCGTATATATAGAGAGTAATAGCTTGACTGGACTGGTTAATAATAATAATAATAATTCATGAGAGGTGAGGGACGTTGTACAAACACGAGTGCGCGAATACGCACGAGTGTTTTACAATATAGTCCCTCGCCTCGAATGCATTATTCCACGTAACAAGTCCAGTCAAGGGATTACTCTGTTTTTTATTATTAACGATAATTATATTATTTAACCCTTTACCTAACGTAACGGCCAAAAACGGTCAGTGCTATTCTCAAAACTCGCCAATTAAGTATCTTTAGTTTTTGTCTCCAAAACAAGGTTATGACCCCTCATTGAAACGAGCTCGTCGAACTCGTTCCAATGAGGGGGTCATAACCTATGTTTTTGAGATACAAAAATGAAAATAATATTTATTCAAGAATTTTGTTTGCAAGTGTCGTACTCTTTTCATGTTAGGAAGGGTTAAAAAAGCAAAAAAAACCTAAAAAAAACAATTAAGTCCCCATTGCACTCACGGCAAAGCGTCTTCGTTTGCGCGCACGGATACATGATGCAATTGTTGATTGCAAAATTCACTTGTGAAGTTATCGTTTATAATCAAACCCGGAAATCCTAGTAAATTACACTTTAGAAAGTAATAAATACAGATTATCATGATAATGTGCATGTCCTGTGATTTGTATCAGGTTCGAGGTGGTGTCCAGAATGGGATCTCAACGACCCGGCTTTGCCGGATACCACCGAGAATCTGCCCCAAATTACAGTCCATACACATTAACATGATAATTCATTTATCTAACAATTATGTCACATAAACAGATTAAACCTTAAATTATTAATACAGATTTGGGACATAATGTTGGGGGGAGAAAGGGTTTTAAAAGACCTATATTTTATGTAACAATGTTGTTGTGCACATTAGCAAACAATGAGTAAAGAGGTCACCGCAAATTTTCAAACTTGCGTTGTAAAATTATTCACTCCAAATGTCACTTCCTTTGATGATACGATTGAATTTACAAGTGTGCAATATTTAGTTGTGCAGTTTGGATTTATTGTGGGGGGGGGGGGGTCATTTGCTATTAATAGTTCTGTCGCTGATTGTAAGGATTTTTTTTTTATTTTGTAAGCGATCAGCTGAGTCGATCATTGAATTGAAACGCACAAAGACTGTATTCATGCGCTCTGTTATGGTAGCCCGTTGTGTTCCCGGAAAACGAGTCGTCTGTCTGATACGGAATCAGAATGAGTCGTCTATATGATGCGGAATCGGAACACATTATGGGATATGTACAGTTTCTCGTGGCTTTCAAGCCAGAATGGATTTGATTGTAAGATAAAAACCACGAGCAAGAAAACTCTTTGCGTTTGCTCTGTTACCCTCATTTGTTGAGTTCTCCGATTGTGACTTCTAGCACTCAACCAGTTAAGCACATTCAATGTGTGCATTCAACGTTACCAATACAGTACAAACTCTGAGAAATGTGCTGGGTGCATTACACGTGTAAGTCGGCCTACGTGTAATAACGTAATGAAAGAACGCATCTGATTGGCCGTTAGGCGTCGGTCGCACCATCGGTCGTCAATCATCCGATTTCTGATACGACATTCGTATAAGTCGTCGGGTTGAAATGAAAACTAGGTTTCCGTTGGGGTGGTCACACCTACGTGTATGGTAAATTTTTCGTATACGTCGCTCCTATCCGTCCAAATAAAATTGAAAATGCTACATTTTTTGACCGATCGAATCCAATCGTACACGTGTTTTTCAACATTTTGAAGGTCATGGTCAAATCAAAGTATCAAAAACCACATAATTGTGCATGTATTACGTCATTTTTCTGATTCATGTAAGTGATGTGTAGGAGATAAGTGTGCATCTTTGTACGTCGTGTCACAGATTTTCCCATGTTAAAAAGGTGATTCATTTTCAAGTGGTTTAACGTCTGTGTCACTGCCGCCCTAATATTTTGATTTTTTTATTCAGATTTTTATTGAAAATTAAGATAATTTTAATAAATCATAGCAAAATGCCCCACTCACTATGACTTGGCCCCATTTTTCATGATATTTCAATTTATATACGTCCTTCTTACGGAGAGCTTTGACACAAAGGAAACGTATATATAGTATGACCATGCAACGATGTGAGTCGCAGATAAATACATTTACGAAAGAGGGATTAGAATATCGTGTACGATGGTGTGACCACATCAATATCAAATCCCTTCTGTAGTATCAGATGGAGAGTGATATTGTTGACACTGGCAAACGGAACGACAGGACGACCACTCCTATTCGTAGTTCGTAGTTTTTTTCCGAATTGAATTTCGTGTCTCACACGGATACAACGACAATTACCCCTTTACCTAACGAATCGCTCGCATCCTCCCGCGTAATATGCAAATTGAGCAGTTGAAATAATTATTTTTTTTCAAAATATTTCAACAAAACCATATCATGTGACCCCTCATTGGAACGAGCTCATTGAGCTCGTTCCATTGAGGGGACACATGATATGGTTTTCTTGAAATTTTTTGAAAAATTTTAAAAAATGATATTTAAAATAATAAATTTTGATATCGTTTGCGTTGGGTAAAGGGTTAACTAACGTTGGCCTTGTGAAAGATGTCTAATAATCACGCCGTGTCAACAACTACAACAAAAGTTATGTCGTCTGTTTACGTTCAAAGTATGGTTTCGACAGATTCCTAAATCTAGATTTTATTTGAAGGATCGTACATAACTAGAGAAGCATATTTACCGAATCCAGTAAATTCAAGTCTTTGTGAAAAGGGTTAAAATATCAGGAAAAAACTATACAGAAAGAGAGTTTATAGAGGCTTATTTTCGGGAGTAAAATATTTTTTCAAACAAATCAATGATGGATTTTCGTTAACAGTATTTACAGATATTCTTATACGAATCAGAACATTTTTTATAAGAAACCAGAAAAGGCATATATGTGCACACCCTTTAAAGGATTCGACCAAGGAATCAGAAATTGACATTACTGGCTCTTTCAATTATTTGAATGATGAGATACATGGATAATCGTCAGAATTACATTAGTTGTCCTAAAATGCAATTCCTAATAGTTCTGAAAAAAATATGCACCTAATGACTTCCGTTAACCGCATTGAGGTGCACCACATGTCATTCTGTGTAGGTACCATGTCTATAGGTCATAGCAAGCCTGAAGTTTCAGCTGAAACCACGTTAAAAATATTGGGTCCACCAACTCCGGGTCTGCCATATTTGTAGATGATAGCAAATATTCATATTAGCTACAAAATGTAAAGGTACATGGTACCTCTGGAAAACATATTGCGTAAAAAAAAATCTGGAATGTTGGAATATAGACGTAAGTAAAGAGGGCTGAAGACTTATTGGCTTTGGCAAAATATCGAGGTCCAATCGATTCCCATGCGTGCTTAGAGCAACATTGTGAGAAAGGAAAGTGTTATCGTTATTCCTGTATTGCAAAAGTAAAAGTTTGGGAACCCACATTAAGATACTGCGATGATTAAAATTGTCCGTTTAAATACTCCATTTTAACCCTTTAAAAAACGAGTTCATTCCACTGAGAGGTCATAAGCAATATTTTTCAAGCAAGAATGAAAAATTATTGAAAATTGAATGGAAATTTCTGTGAATAACGCTGGCTACTTTTCGCCTTATGTTGGGTAAAGAATGCCTCCATATAGAATTAAATGTTACAGAAAGGAAAGCTTAAACACATTCTGTAGCCATGAGTTATATGAAAGTTTTTGTACTCACACTGAAGTATATTGAGGGCTAAACACAAATCATTCAAATATCCATTTCATTACTTTATAATTGTAACAGGTGATTCGAGAAAGTCACACACTACTCCATCCCGAAATCTATCGATCCGAAGTTATGATTGAGAATAAATAGATTTAAGAAAATGGTTTGAAATGTGAAGTGTTCTTATTTCAACAAGGTTTTAGAATTAATTTTGTAACAGGATACTAAACAAATATACCATGCTATTCTATGTAACAGTTACAACTTTTTCTCTGACCTCTTTGTCGATGAGACATTTTCTAAAGTTTTAAATAATGGCTATTGCTTCAGTGAACTCATTTGTCGGTACAGTCTATCAGTATAACACAAACATTAAGATAGGATGGATTGTATTCGAGTTATCATGTTGCCAAACAGTGCATAGAAGACAGAAATATTACAACTACACCATCAAGGCATGCCTTGTGTGAATGTTATTTATAAGGTTTATAGACACTTTGGCAGTCACTGTCACCTTGTGTCGGACAGTGTTGTGGGTTAGGGAAGCCGGAGAACCCTAATAGAACCACCAACCAACGGCGAGCAACTGGCAGGCTCTCCAAAAGACTGACTCTACAAAAGCAGGGTTAGCATCGGTTGTACACCATCGATGTGCAGTTCGCGTTAGTGCAAAATGCCACCATATTCCCGCGTGAGAAATGGGGGTGAAATGTCTTGCCCAAGGACGCAGCACAGTTGCCGCAGCTGGGAATCGAACCGTGGACCTCAACTCTAACTAGTGAGCCATGACGCCTTTTTGATGAATGTAAGTGGAATACTTTGGAGGCTTATTTTAGGGGTAAAATAGTTTTAAAGAAATCAGAAATAGTTTTTTTTTCGTTAACAGTATTTAAAGATATTCATTTAGAGATCGGATCAATTTTTCCAAGAAACCAGAAAGAGGCATATATGTGCACAGAATTCAAAGGTTTCGATAAAGGGAATGCATTAGGGGTCCAAAAATATGATTTCCCGCAATTCTGAAAAATGCACTCAGTGATCCCTGGGTGACTTCATTGACCTTGGCCAATATTGTGAACCTCTATCGAGTACTGACTCGTTTGGTTTTGGTCTCAAGTCTATACGTCATACCATTCATGAACTATGAGCGTGACCCACTTTCAAAATTGACCACGCCCACTTTATCGTGTAAAACTGCATGTATGAGATTCGGGAATGCATTAGCGGGTCAAAATATTTGTGATTTCCAGCAATTCTGAAGAATGCACTGAATGTCCCCTGGGTGACCTCTGTGACCTTGACCCATATTTGAGCCTCCATCGAGTGTCGACTCCATCGAGTGTCGACTGATTTGGTGTTAGTCCCAGGTCTATTTGTCCATTCCATGCTTGAGATATGAGCGTTACCACCTTCAAAAATTTTGGCCACGACCACTTTTTTATGTACAAATGCATGTACAGTACGTGGAAAGTGGATTGTAACTAAATCCCCCGGGGAGTGGAGTTATCGCCCAAAGTATCACTTTCAAATTCTGAACATGTGGACAAAAAACACAAACAATGTTTCAGCCAAATTTGCAATTATTGCCTGGGTGTAATCTCCACTCTGTGGGTGATTTAGTGATACTACACTCTCCACGTAATGTATGTACTTGCAGAATGCGTTAGGGGGGTTCAAAAATATAATTTCCAGCAATTTTGAAAAATGCACTCAATGACCGTGGGTGATTTCAGTGACATTGACTCATATATTGAACCTCCATCGAGTGCCGACTCATTTGGTGTTGGTCCCAGGTCCATGGGTCATACCAGGCCTGAGATATGGGCGTGACACATTTTCAAAACACCTCCACGGACACCCTTAATGCCGCAGGAATTTGAAAAACATTAAGTGCCGAGAACTTTTACTCTCTGTCAGTATGCCAAAAATCATCATCATCATCATCAGAAGAAGAAGAAGAAGAAGAAGAAGAAGAAGAAGAAGAAGAAGAAGAAAGAAGAACAAGAAGAAGAACAAGAAGAACAAGAACAAGAAGAAGAAAGAAGAAGAAGAAGAAGAAGAAGAAGAAGAAGAAGAACAAGAAGAAGAAGAAGAAGAAGAAGAAAGAAGAAGAAGAAGAAGAAGAAAGAAGAAAAAGAAGAAGAAGAAGAAGAAAGAAGAAGAAGAAGGAAGAAGAAGAAGAAAAGAAACCGTACTAAAACAATAGTCTGTGTGTTTCACACATAATCGATATGGCACGTGTGCCAGCGGCCTCTCGTTCTATCCTTCCGCGCTGACACTCGTGCCATACCGATTAACCTATTCACAAACGTGTGTCGTTCTGTGTATAAAAACTCACTGCAAAAGCATATATGTTGTTAAAGTTTGTGGAAGGTAATGTTCCCTGTACCTACACTCCTCCTATTCCGTCACCTCTGTCCATCTGAAAAGGTCGTTGACGTTGATATACGCCGGGAAAAAATGCTCTATACTTCTGTATGTTTCAAACAGGTGTCATAATCAACAAGGTGTTCAGACAGTTGTTCTCGAAATATTGGATCATTGTTCTCTGAAATATTTTGAATGATGAAGCGGCTGACAATAACAACATTCACATATTTTCAGCCCCCACATAAATGTTGGATGGGATCATTTTGACAAGCACGGCAGTTTTTTCTATCTTTATCGTTCAGCTCTATTCTATTGTTATAAATTTCATAAAGATCTGTAAAAAATCGCGTCGTAAACCTTAGAACAGTGGATGTAAGATGAATTTGTGACGCGGGCTTACATCATAAAGGGTTTGTAAAAACGTAACCAATGATCTTTGTTTCGACTACATGGTTTTCTCTGGTCAAATACCGACTTTGTTGCAAATAGATAAGACACTGTCTCATTTGATAAAGATGGATTTCCATTACCCTGCAAAATACAGACATGTTCGGAAATGCCCTAAACCGTGTTAACCCTTTACCCAACGTAACGGCCAAAACCGGCCAGCGCTATTCTCAAAAATCTCCAATTAATTTTCATTATTTTTTTCATTTTTTGTCTCAAAAACATAGGTTATGACCCCTCGTTGGAACGAGCTCGCTCGTTCCAACGAGGGGTCATAACATATGTTTTTGAGACAAAAAATGAAAAACATTAGTTATTCAAGAATTTTTTTGGCAAGGGTCGTCTGCTTTTCATGTTAGGTAAAGGGTTAACCTTCAGTGTACTGACGGGAAAAACGATAGTCTCTGCAGTGACATCATCAACAGGGTGATTTTGGGGGTCAAACCTCCCAATCATTTTTCCAACGGAGGTATTTACATCTGGATTGCTGTCTCAAATATCGATTCGCGTTTGCTAGTAATCATATATGCACAGAACGACACGCGTGTGTGAATGGGTTGATCGCTAAGGCACGAGTGCCAAAGTGGAAGGATAAAACAAGAGGCCGCAGGCCTCGAGTTTTATCCTTTCGCGGTGGCACAAGTGTCACATTGATTAACCCATTCACGCGCACGTGTCGTTCTATGTTTATTACACGCCTTCACGTCTATAAAAAAACAATTATTAGTAAGACACTCAGCAATTTATTTGACAACTGTCAACAAAAAGAACACATTTTATCGCCTACCAAATTTGCCTGGGTAACCCGTGTCACTATTTCGTGCCCAGAGTTCCAATCTGTTACATATGCCTACTACCATATAGAACACATTGGAACTCATGGGACCATTTTTAGCTATCGCTAGAGATTCAAATTATAACTGCGGTGCACGATTTTTGAAAATTCCAGTGAAATTTCGCTTCTATTTAAAAATAGCTCGTCAACGATTTCTGTTTCTAACATGTCTGCGGAATGGATTTTCATTTTTCGAATTGTTTAGTGTTGCTGCAGATGGGGATTTCATGGAACATGTATGTAATAAACTTTCTTACGACATGAGATTGGATACCTGGATTATGCCACTCACACAGTAGGGTACAAATGAGATCGTATGGTAACCGGTTCGATCAACTAAGGGCCCACCATGACCACTTTCGAGCACGGGATGTGCTAGTTGAATACAGACTTAGGAAGCTCATGCGTCAACACCACTACACATATTTATTCACAAATATATGTCCAAGAACTCTGAGGTTTGGATTCAATCCCGATTGACTAACATTCCAACTACATCACCAAGGCATGCCTTCGACGAAGGGAATGCTGCAGATAGAATGTTGTTTTCATTTGCACTCAAAAATAAGCTGGCGTATTTATTTATTTATTTTATTTATTTATTTATTTATTTATTTATTTATTTATTTATTTATTTGTGTTTAATTACACTTTCGAAAGACAGGGTTACCTCGTGCCAGACAATTTTGCGGGTGAAGGGCGCCGGAGTACCCGCAGATAACCACCGAGCAACGACGAGCAGCTGTCAGACTCCCCAAACGTACTAACTCCGTACAAGCAGGGCTAGCATTGGTGGAAGACAGGAGCACCATCGACGTGCAGTACGCTTTAGTACATGGCGCCACCGTGCCTCCGCGTGGGCAATCGGGATTAATTTGCTTGCCCAAGTTGATAACTTAATTACTCCTGGCTGAGGATCGAACCGTGAACCTTTTCGTTTTGAAGTCCAATGCCGTAACCACTGATCCACTGTTCTCGCATCAGTTAGATTAACCCTTTACCCAACGTAACGGCCAAAACCGGCCAGCGCTATTCTCAAATATCGTCAATTAATTTTCAAAATATTTTCATTTTTTGTCTCAAAAACATAGGTTATGACCCCTCGTTGGAACGAGCTCGTCGAGCTCGTTCCAACGAGGGGTCATAACCTATGTTTTTGAGACAAAAAAATGAAAAAAATTAGTTATTCAAGAATTTTTTTTGCAAGTGTCGTCTGCTTTTCATGTTAGGTAAAGGGTTAAAAACAACCCAAAACAACTGGGTTGAGTAAATATGAACACGATTGGGTTCGCATTCACTCAAACCAGTTGATTTGGGCTAATTTTCCATCCAATTGATTTTAGAGGGCAGGACCTGTACCACCAGGGCTGGGAGGAGTTAAAATCTTCCTTAACACGTTAACGTGTTATATAATTCTGCGTTAACGAGCTAAATGACGTTAAATGTTAAATAAAACAAAATTTTAATGACTTCGGCCATCATGGACAAGAAAATGTTTCCCTTGATGCGATTCTCTATAACATTACCTCCCCTTAATTTAAAGCTGTTCAGGCATTTGACGCTGAGAGAGATGGGAACTTCATATACAAACTTATTTTTTTTTAATATTCGAGTATTTTTATCATCGATGTGCGCATCATTTCACAAACTACAGTTCTTTTCCTGTGGCGTAGTGTAAACAAATAAAAGTTATCTTGTTACACTTTTTCCCAATCAACTTGAACATTGGACTATTGATCCCAGTAGAAACCCCTTTAAAAAATAGAAAACTGCTTTTTCAGACCCTTTTGGTGATATATAACTCTTTTTATATTCATTGTATCAACCGTGTGCGCATCGTTGCATAAAATACAGACACTGTTTTTTTTAATAATCTAAAAGTCTGCCAGATGTGGTTTTCCATTTTTTTCCTCTGATGAATTAAAACTTCCAAATTGCTATGAAAACACATTCTCGGACTGTAGAATAACAGAGATGGATGAGAAATTCCAAAGTCGCTATTTCACACCTCATTGTCATTCATCCACGCACATCAGGTCTCAGTAATTTCACACCTCACCACCCACATTCATTGCCTTCTTAATCGTATTTCGTCTTGCAAGTTAATCTCAAGGGAGATAATTTTCGCGTAAGTTATTATTTTAATCAATATTGTTGGGAATGTTTGATTGATTTGAATTTGAATATAATTGAACTTACGCGCTGTTCGTCTCTTGAGTTCCAATGTGTTCTATTTGCCTACTGGCTCATAGAACACATTGGAACTCAGGGGACGTGTAGTTAAGATAGCTCTCTCAGGTTATCGTAAATTCTAACATTCACCGATGTTTTCATTTAAGAATACAATCGTTGCGGCCGTGTCCTTAGAAAGAGACACCCGCCGTTGCTCGAATACAAGTCCTTACATTGAAAATAGGCGTTCAGATAAAGCTCATATTGCTGTATTGTCAAATATCGGCGGTCCAACTTGGCCAACGTTGGTAGGAGGGCTACGGACATCTAAATTATTCGTGTTCTTCAATTTCGTCAAATAGAGCAAAATTCGACGTCATCAGTACGCGGGACGCGGCTTGTTTAAACACAAGATAACGACGCAATGCTACATATTATACAATTATAATCTTTAAAGTTAAACGCTATTAACTTGGCTAAATTTTGTTAACGTTATTAAAATAATTTTAACATGCTAACGTTTGAAACGTTAACTGCTTCCAGCCCTGTGTACCACCACATTCGAGACAAACCAGGTAAACACACCACACCAAATCGGTCATCCGTTTGACCCCACTGGCGGTGACATTATTTTTCTAGACGAAAACATTTTTTTACCAACAGCATCTTGTTTGACAGAACTCATCGAGATTCACTCTCTATAGAAAATGCAAACAAAGGCTGAGCAGGGAATAACAATTTCTTATTCTGTACCTGCACCGCTGACATCGTGCCCAGTCTATAACAGTCGATTAAGTTCAGCATTGTCGCGCTGGGAGAAAAAAAATCAAATGTGTTAGTGGAATGCTGGAATCGCGTTTGCCTATTGATCACAGCGCTGAACTTGAAATTCAAAGGTAGGCCGTTCGATCCTGATCGGCGCCATCTCCACTATATCTATACCTTGCTTCCAACAGATACAAAGCCTGGTCGTACCGGGTTAGTGAGTTGGAGAGTCCGAGAGTTATTCGGCGTCACCGGGGTTCTTTCTGGCTACTTGGGCTTCCTCTACCCGCAACTCTGTCCGACACTGTATGAAAGTGTCGTTAAACACAAACAAGCAAACAAACATGGAATGTTTTGGATGTTTTTAGAATAATATATATGGTCGAAAATAGCTCTCTCTTTCTTGATTAGGGATCGCCAGGAGCCAATATTATAATTTTTTTAAAATTGTATTTTCTAGAAATGTATTTTCTACCTATTAATATAACTGACTAAAATGAATCATTAGCTTTTTAAAAGATATGGCAATTTGCGTCTTGTCAAATTGCCACATCCTTAAAAATGTTAATTTAAAGTCATAACTAGAGAATACAGTTCTAGAAAATACAATTATAAAAGTTGTATAGTATTGGCTCCTGCTGATCGCAACATATTTATACAAGATGACTGTAGGCCGTGATTTTAAAAATAAAATGAATTGAAATGAAGAATGAAAAAGTGAAAACAATCAGTTCTAGACAGCATCAACGATGTTAGGGTTTCCAGTTTCGACGAGAGAGATTCTACATAGTTGTGGGCTGAAAGGCGGATATGGTATTTCAACCAGAAGGGGTTGCGATGTGGTCGAAATTTATAAGCTTTTATCACCGTTGCTGTATCCACGTTGCATTTTAATCATTAAGCTTAATTTGTTTTTTACTACACGCCTGATCTGTGAAATCGCCATCTACAGCAACACTAAACCACGCAGAAAATGAAAACCCGTTCCCCACATATGTGCGGAACAGAAATCGTTAACCTTTTAAATAGAAGCGAAATTTCACTGGAATTTTCTACAAATCGTACACCGCAATTACAATTTGAATCCCTAGCGATAGCTAAAATTGTTCCCTGAGCTCGAATGTGTTCCCTGTGCCAGTAGGCACACAGAACACATTGGAACTCAGGGTACGAAATACTAGCGCGGGTTCCCCTTGCAAATTTGGTTGGCGATACAATCTGTTCTTTTTGTTGATAGTTGTCAAATGAATTGCTGAGTATCCTAATAATTGCTTTTTGGGACGTGAAGGCGTGTGATAAAAACAGAACGACACGCGCTTGAGAATGGGTTAATCGATATGGCACTCGTGCCATCGCGGAAGGATAAATCTCGAGGACTGCGGCCTCTCGTTTTATCCTTCCACTCTGGCACTCGTGCCATATCGATTAACCCATTCACACGCGTGTGTCGTTCTGCGTATGAGTTACTTTTACAGTGTTAATTTAATTTCTGGAAGTGGTATTGATAAAGTTTTACAGCTCTGAACCTCATCGATTATTTCACAATACTGATACATCAAACGTTTCGTTATTGACGACAAAAATACGATCGATTGACCATAATGGAAAATATTACTCTAGACTGACACTGCACGAAAAATAAACACGGGTGTTGACTTACAATTTAAATAAACAGATTTTTCAAGTTAACACTCGGATATCAATTAATATTTTATTTTTTATGTGTGCTTTGAGGGTCTCTTTGTTTGTGTTTGTATAAATGTTTTCTTCGTTGCATCATTTAATGCCACAATTCCTACCAACACAACTACTGTTTGCAATACTGGTATGTGAAGAAGCTGAGCTCACTTCTTTTCAACACAACAGCCTCAGTCAATGTTTACAAAACCGACATGCAAAACAACAGGTAAACTTCCAACAAACTCTAAGTCTATTTATCTGTTTGGGAATAAATGCACTTAACAATGGGGTTCATATCCTGGACGGACATTTACCAAATAAATAAAGCCAGTATATCAATAGGAGGAAACCGCCACGTAGCGGCCAGTGACCTTCATAGTATTAAATGTACTAACTCGGCTCAAACATGGTCAGTTGGAAAACGGCAAGTCAAACCTAAGTTGAACGGTTGAGGTAGACTGAGAGTGTTTGTCATATTTAGAAGTGCAAAGAGACAAAATAAAATGGAATACTTTATTAATACAGAGTACAGTGAAGGGAAATTAAGACAACCAGCTTCAAACGGGTAGACATTTCATCCGATGAATAGTTATAGTTTGTGCGAGAAAACACACGTACGGACCTTCAGCGTGGTGACAGCATGGTGCAATCACTGTTCTCAGAAGAACTGGAATATTAAATGTCATTTGAGCTGAAACGGTTAACCGATTAATCGATTAACCAATGGTCAATGTCTTGATCGATGAAAAATGGTAATTGATCGACTAACGTTACTATTGAACTATTGTATTTCAAGGATTTACAAAGGAACAATCTTGCACCAAAACAGGCAAACATTGTCACACTGACTCACGTCAATTATACGAGACAGCATAAAGCATACACGTTATGTGCTGACATACTTTTGACTTCATGATCATTATACTGAATCAGTAGCTGGAAACCTTTACCCAATGACGGGGGGCAGATGATACCTGTAAAATAAATTCTTGAAATACTAAAATTTTTCAATTTTTGGCTCAAGAAACATAGCTTATGACCCTCGTCGGAACGAGCTCAACGAGCTCGTTCCAATGAGGGGTCATAAGCTATGTTTTTGAGACAAAAAGTGAAACCATAATAAAATTTGAATGGAGATTTAATGGGTTTAATGCTGTAAATCATCAATGGTATGGCAATCAATCAGCCGCCTATTAGAGCAAGTGATTAATCGATAACCCTAGTTAATCCATGTGATTAATCGATCAAGAAAACCCTTTAACCGTTTCAGCTGTAAATGTCAGCGAAAGAAAATTGCCTATTCCCCACACAAGTTGACGTGAAGTCAATCAACACTGTAACTTACCCGAATGGTGACGTGCGATGACGTGAAAGTTGTTCCCTGACACTGCAGTCACAGAGTAACAGCTTTCACGAAATCACACAGAAGCCCATCACGAAAACTAACAATACGATATCAACTTTTACCTAACATGAAAAGCAGACGACACTTGCAAAACAAATTCTTGAAAAACTATTTTTTTCCATTTTTTGTCTCAAAAACATAGGTTATGACTCCTCATTGGAACAGACCATAACTCGAACAGAGTACGAGGGATTGAAATCAACAGTTTGAATTTTTCAAATATTAGGAAAAAACCAATAGGGTCGTTGAATTCTGTCCCACCTGCTCTACCCGAGATGTGTTCTATATTTATTTCACAATAAAACTGAGTGAAGCGCAGACATTTAACCCTTTACTTAACATGAAAAGCAGACGACACTTTCAAACAAAATTCTTGAATAACTAATTTTTTTAATTTTTTGTCTCCAAAACATAGGTTTTGATCCCTCATTGGAACGAGCTCGTTCCAAACAGGGGTCATAACCTATGTTTTGGGGACAAAAATGAAAAAAATAATGAAAATTAATTGGCGATTTTTGTAAATAACACAGGCCGGTTTTGGCCCTTACGTTAGGTAAAGGCTTAATATAAAACTAAAATATGTTGTAAATATTCAAATATTAGGAAAAAACCCAAAAGGGTCGTTGAATTCTGTCCCACCTACTCTACCGGAGTTGTGTTCTATATTTATTCCACGATTAAACTTGAATGCACTGAATGAAGCGCATATATTTAACCCTTTACCTAACATGAAAAGCAGACGACACTTGCCAAAAGAATTCTTGAATAACTTATGTTTTTCATTTTTTGTCTCAAAAACATAGGTTGTGACCCCTCGTTGGAACGAGCTCGACGAGCTAGTTCCAACGAGGGGTCATAACCTATGTCTTTGAGACAAAAAGTGAAAAAAATATTGAAAATTAATTGGCGATTTTTGAGAACAGCCCTGGCAGGTTTGGCCGTTACGTTGGATAAATGGATGTCTTCAATCAATCTAACCCTGCCTGTGCTGCAGTGCGGAGTTACGAGGAGCTGGCAGCTGCTCGTCGTTGCTCGGTGGTTCTCTCCGGGTGCTCCGGTTTCCTCCAACCGTAAAACTGTCACGGTCATGATTAGCCATTGTGCACAAGTATGTGACCTTAAACACCAGTAAATAAATAAATCAAGATTGACGATTGCTTGGCCTTGGTACACTGAAAGAAAACCTTTGAGATTTCATGTTGTTGTTGAGCATTGTTTCCATATAGCAACAATTGCCCCCTCCCCCAATATAACGACAGGTGTGTGACAAATAGGCGTTCCAGCAACTCAGGTCGGTACAAATTGGTGGTCGATAAGCTGAAATTCTGAAAGTACTTCTTCCGTTTCTTATTTTTGTTCTTCTGTGTACATGCACTGAATGCTTTATAGACTCCTGTGTGATTTTATCGAGGGAAGTCACAAAAGAGTCGGCTAGAATATCTTCTCCAATATTACAAAACTGTGGTGATCCGTTCTATCTTTGTTCCGGATTCAAACTGGAAAAGCTGTGTCACAGATATTTCAGTTTTTAGTTCACTTGAACAAAAAAAAAAAATACAAAAGACGAAGACATTTCGTCCCCTGAGTTCCAATGTGTTCTATGTGCCTGTAGGCACATAGAACACATTGGAATTCAGGGGACGATTTAAATCAGTGGATTTGGAGAGTATTTACCACATTTGTGATAAATACTATTCCAGCGATATTTTTTTTTTCTGACAAACAATACACAAATTCCATTTTGAATGACAAAGTAATATATTAGCCGAATATTACTGCGGATGTTCAAAGAGGAACACCGTGATAATTTTCAGATTAATGTATTCATTGTATCTCTTTGTACCCTGTATTTTTTCTATTATTATATTTTTTTGCAACTTCTTAGAATGTCAATTCCGCAAGCGGATGCGGCCTATTCGGAACGTAGATGGTTGAGTTGCGGAATTCCCCCAACTAACTGTACATTATTCAACTGAGGCTCATAGCACAAGTTCAACTACAAATGAATATTGGGGTGATTTTTTACTGCCCTGCACTCAGTATTTGGAAGACCTTAACTACTTTTAATCTAAAAGCTTCATATTTTGTACAAATTCTAGCAATCTTTGAAAAAATTCCACTAGCGCCTTACCTAAAAGTTTTTTATCTAATTTAGAGTTTCAAATTGTCAACCTTTGTAAACTTGATGGATGGTGGTAAAATAAATAAATAAATAAATAAATAAAAAAAATAAATAAATAAAAAAAAAATGGTCGGCAATGTTCCACGACCCAGGGCGATTGCATAATAAATAACAACACCCAACGGACGAGAAATTAATGTCTGAGAATGAGATGTAATTATACAATAACATGATTTTTGTAGGGCGTTGTGGTTCATTAACGGCCCGACCGGAATGATTAAAAATCCGCCTCGGGCCGCTAATAGTCCCTTGGGCTTTTAATCATTCCTGTCGGGCCGTTAATGAACCACAACGCCCTGCAAAATCATGCTACTGCTATTATTACCACATGGACTGTTAATAAATATTCAAGGGCACTAGGTACATGTAGGTATTGCTTCATTGGATTTTCAAGGAGGGAAATAATGTACTACTGAACTCAACATAATTTAATGAACAAAAAACAATCACTTTCATTACAGCATTGGAGCTTTTTGGGCTAACTTAGTAAGGTCACTTCCCATAGTCACATGACTGATCAGCTGACAATCGTCTTGTTCACATCGAAATTAGGCGAGACATAAGCCAAGTTCAGGCGAAATTGACGAACAACTAACGATATATTCACAATGAATGTTACTTACCTGACGATGATCATCGGATGATTATACAATCAAATGAAATGCGCTTTTCTCACGAAATAACGGAGAGTTCAAGGAAACGACTGAGAAACGATCAATTTAAACACGACCGCGTTCAAAATATATCGATATTTCTCGGAAGTGAAGGAGAGTTACCCCGGCGGTTTGATGCTCCGAAATGCTGAATGAACATTGACGTCACCGGGCCGCCGGGCCAATAATGAAAATCAATTTTATTATTGGCCCGCCGGCCCGGTGACGCCATCGGGAACAGGGCGAATACACAAAATGAACGCCCTCATTTTTAGTGATAATCGCTTAAGGATTGGCCCTATAAAGTGGTAATAATAAGCCGTATAAATCCACGTTCTCTCCTGGACAAAAAATAGAAAACGTTACCCATCCTGATTATTTAAGATATGAATTATCACCATCGTGAGTATATTGTGTCAGACTTGTGGTATTGACAAGAACTCGAAACTGAGACATTTCTCCTTTTATGTTCGTGCAGTATCGTGATTATAAAAACGGGGCAGAATATTTCGACCGTATCCCGGTTGGGTCGCGATCTGGTCGAAATTCCCTGTCCGCGTTTTTCCCTACAGCCTGACACTGTAGGATCCCATCTCTTGAAACTGAAATGTGAGGACAATGAATCTCAGACATATTTTCAGTTTGTGTTTTCTCCATTCGGTCTTGATATTCGCAAAAGTTTCTTTACAGACACGTGAATCTTAACACACTGATGTACAGTACGTGGAGAGTGGATTATAACTCAATCACCCGCGGAGTGGAGTTATCACCCAGACTATAACTTTCAAATTCTATATATATGGACAAAAAACAAAACAAGCAATGTTTCAGCCAATGGGCCTCCGGGTTTAACCCGGAGGTCCATTGGATGAAACTTCGCCTCTGTTTGTTATGCTTTGCAACAAATTTGCAAGTATTGCTTGGGTGGAATCTCTACTCTGCGGGTGATTTAGTGTAATACGCTTTCCACGTACTGTAAGTGCGACGCGGCAAGATCGTGAACAGATAAAACCAAAACCGTTTTTGCCATAACAATATTGTTATGGTAATTAATTTGTGACAAAAGGCATAGGTGAAAACAACAGCTGTTTGGATCACATTTTACAACTCGACGTTGATTGACTGATTGATTGAGTGATTGTTTCAGTAAGTAATTGATCGCTTGACTAGACGGTTGACTAATCATTTAATAACTGGGTTAATTATTTGGTTGCTTTGTTCGCTACATTTTATCCGCCTGGTAGGATTTCCATTCATTCATTCATTCATTCATTCATTCATTCATTCATTCATTCATTCATTCATTCATTCATTCATTCATTCATTCATTCATTCATTCATTCTTCACTCGACATGGTTTCTAATTGATCCATTCATTCATTCATTCATTACTTTTTTCGCTTGGCGGGGTTTGTAATTAATTTTCAATATCACTTTCAGCATCTATGGACATATCATAACCTCAAAACAAATGCAAAACTCAAGTTCAGCCAACCGTTTTTAACTGTTTGTCTGCATTAGAGGACTCGTCATAGTTTCACATTATACAAGTAGAACATAACACGTTTTATTACACGCCTGTTCTATGAAATCTCCATCTACAGCAACACTAAACCGTGTGGAAAATAAAAAAAAAACTGTTCCTCACATATGTGCGGAACGGAAATCGTTGACGGACTATTTTTAAATAGAAACGAAATTTCACTGGAATTTTCTACAAATCGTGCAACGCAATTTCAACTTGAATCGCTAGGGATAGCTAAAAATCGTCCCCTGAGTTCCAATGTGTACTATGTGCCTACTGGCACATAGTACACATTGGAACCCAGGGGACGAAATTGTAACATGGGTTCTCCTCGCAAATTTAGTTGACGATAAAATGTGTTGTCTGTGTTAATAGTTGCCAAATGAATTGCCGAGTGTCCTTCTAATAAATGTTTTATAGGCGTGAAGACGTGTAATAAACACAGAACGACATACGCGTGTGAATAGGTTAATCGATATGGCACTTGTGCCATCGCGGAAGGATAAAACTCGAGGCCTGCGGCCTCTCGTTCCATCCTTCCGCGTTGGTACTCGTGCCATATCGATTAACCCATTCACACGCGTGTGTCGTTCTGTGTATTATCAGAGTAAATAAGAGTTGCTCTATATTCGGGGGCTGCAGGTGTAGTCCATTTATAATTTGAAATATTCTAATACAACGTATGCACTCACGTCTGGTCTCTGAAGTACGGAAAACAAAATGCCGTGCATCGGCACTGGACTCTCCAGCCAAAACAACCCCTGAAAAATAGTTGTTTACAGCAGGAAAATGCGTTTCAACTGCATTTAACATGCAATAGAAGATGACACAATAGTTTCGACTCAGCAATTTGATAAACATGAAGTGCAATTAACTACCCGCTGGCTTACGCTTTAATGATAACATGGCATGGATTATATCCCATTACTACCACTTCTTCTTTTAAATGCTGCTTAATACACTGCACACATTAAACGACTCTAACACAAATAACTGGTGTATTTTACTGTAAAATGAAGAAAATAACACGGGAACTATAATTTCTCAACAAAGAAAGCGTTTTAAAGCACAGCTTCAGATGAAACATCATGCACCAAAGCGTTTTGACGTAACGATAGAAAGACTCAATGATATTCACGTTAGTACATGTAAGTGACGTTACTAAAATGCTAAAACTAAACCAAAGAATGTTTACTCAGTGTACATCGTAGCCACGACCCTCTCCTCCTCCAGCGTCTTATTCGAACGAGCTCCGCCATACTATATACATTGAAAAGGCAAACATGGACAATTTACGTTGCATTTTGTGCGTGCTTGAACGAACTTTTTTGCGGATTTGATTGATTTGTAGAGAGATGATTTATAAAGTAAGTAACAGTGTTGGGATACAGATGGACGGTGTTTATGAGACAATACAATACTTCATCGCAAAAACTATTCCGTAGTATGTATACAAACGAACGTTGTCGCGTACTCGACAACGTTCGTTTGTGTACACACTTCGGAACAGTTTCTGCAAATACTGGTTTTCAATGCCAATAGTTTTGCTCCCATATTCGGAAAGATAATGGCCATGGATAACCGAATATTATCCATTTAAAGCTCTCGGTTAGTCGGTTGGGAAAATGAGCCAACCGTTTCATCCCTTCATTGTGAATGTCGACCAAGGGTCAATACTATAGAACTTTTACAATTGTATTTTCTAGAACTTGTTTTCTCTAGTCATGATTTTAAACGGGTTGAAATGAATTATTAGCATTTCCAGTTGTCAAATTGCCATATCTTTTAAAATGATAATGATTGATTTTAGTCAGCTATATTAACCCTTTACCTAAAGTAACGGCCAAAACCCGCCAGCGCTATTCTCAAAAATCGCCAATTAATTTTCATTATTGTTTTTCATTTTTTGTCTCAAAAACATAGGTTATGACCCCTCGTTGGAACGAGCTCGTCGAGCTCGTTCCAACGAGGGGTCATAACCTATGTTTTTGAGACAAAAAATGAAAAAAAATAGTTATTTAAGAATTATTTTTGCAAGTGTCGTCTGCTTTTCAGGTTAGGTAAATGGTTAATAGGGAAAAAGTACAATTCTAGAAAATACAACTATAAACGTTTTATAGTATTGGTCCCAGTTCAATACGACTGTTTCCTATATTCTCGAAACAGTGATATTCAAGCAGGAATGTGGTTTGGGACTGGCGAGAAATCGAGCTTCGATTCAGTTTCGAGTATTTTCAGATTCAAGTCGATTTGAAACCATCACAATTATTCAAAACATCGAACATTGGATTTCATAAATTTTTTTATTGACTGTGTGAAGATGACAACTCATCCTGAACTTTTCTGAGGGACGAGATTGACGGTATGCAGCCTAACTAGATAACATAAATTTAGTCGTAAAATTCCTAAAAAAAAAGGTCATTTGAAGCAGTAGAGGAGATTGCGTCATGTCTTGTTTGCACAATATGTCGCCACATGAGTGGCACAATAAGCCATCCGCAAAGCTAAAGCATTGCAGATGACATCTTGTTCTACTGAGGGACGATATAATATGGTAGCGGTCATTAAAGACACAATTATATGTATATTAGTGATACCTGACCAATTCTCGTCTGAATCTAGTCGTTGCAAAGACAACTGCGGGGGTGAGTTGTCACCACTAGAATATTAAGAACAAAAAATGTTCAACCTTATTTTCAAGTGATACTTTCCAACCGACAGCGCCAAGTAAGTTGATGACAATGCTTCAGAACCCCATCCTATGTGGTTCTAATTAATAATAGTGTGTTGCATATCAGGTCATTTCTCTGGTGCATGGCGATATATTTACACGAAATGCCTTTGGTTGGCATATGAATAAATTTTTCATCTCCTCAGAAACAAGATATAGGTCTTGCACTTGTGGTTCGATGTAGGGCTGAAACGGTTGGCTCATTTTCACAACCGACTAACCGAGAGCTACAACCGGATAATATTCGGTTATCCGTGGCCATTATTTTTCCGAATATGGGAGCAAAACTATTGGAATTAAAAACCAGTATTCGCAGAAACTATTACGTTGTGTGTGCACGAACGAACGTTGTCGGAATAGTTTTTGCGATCACTTAATGCTCACGGAAATTGTCGATTATTTTCGAAGTCTTGAACGCCAGAGTTGATTATTTCTAAAAAAGATACAACACAGCTTCGAGGTGTAATCTATTCCAAGGGACAAGTGGCCAATGTACTTTGCTTTTACTGTGGAATGACGATCACTATCGATATTTCGGATAATCGGTTGACCTGTTTTTAATTGGTTAGATGGGTAACTGGTTTCAAACCGGTTATTCGATTAACCATTTGAGTACTAATTCGATGGCGTGACTAGTCTAACTAGTACCCTTATCGATACTGGGCACAGGTGGAAAATAGGCAACACAATTAAGAGAGCCTTACTATTGTGACAAATGGGAAGTGGATTCGATTCGGTTTTTGAACATTTTGCATCATTTGATTCGAGATTTGGCAGTATGTAGGTCTACTGTTTGTTGATTTTGGAATATTTTTTTAACCGTACGTACTCACATCATGACAGTCCGACTTTCACTTTAAGACTTCCTGTGCAAGCTGATCAGGACAATACGCCGGCTACTTGAATGGTCCCCGATAAACAGCATGTACTTGATAATATTTTAGTAAACCTGTGTTTTGTGTCAGCGTTTCGCTGGAAAACATATGACTGGAACATCCTCTTTTACTACTACTAATAATAACAACACTTTGGCCAGTCGCAGATTTGTCGCGGTTCTCGGATGAGAAGGCCTTGGTTACTCCTGCACTCCGAACTGCCTCCATAATCCCTCGCTTATTCTCTCCTCCCAACACTCGGAGACGAACTGCTTGATGGCATCCCTTGCCCCATTCTTCCCAATCTCTCCGATTAGCATATTAACCCTCTCCTTTGAGTCTCCCACCAACCATATGTCCTGCATTATCCCATCCTACTTCCCCATTATACTCCCAGTGAATATTATTCTTTTAGACTGGTACTTTCGGTATTCTAGAAGAAAGTGTTTCAGGGTCTCCACCACACTCAAATTACACATCTGGCAACACTTGTCGCTGTTTTTCCCAATTTGTCCCTTCAGCTCTAGGGACCGCGACGTCAGCCTGAACAACAGTGACCCCACAAAGGTGCCATCAAGAATGTGAATCAATGATGTACACGTTGTCGGGCGGCAATTGCGCTAAAAGATTGTTTGGCACCACAAATACGGTACCATATGTGTTTTGGTAGGTTTTAGAGGCTTGGCGGTTTATTATGTCAGTGCGCCGTTTTTTTTTTTTTAGATAAACCACTGTCTGATGACACACGCGAGACAGAATTGAGGTCTGTCAAGTAATCTACAAGAATCAAAATCCTGGCTCTTTGTTACGGGTGAACTGAATTAACAGTTTAATATGATTCTTATCAAAACATTTCTTTGTTACTTAATCTTTTCTCTCCTGCGTAATCTTTTTAAAATCCTTCTGGGAAAATATTTTTTACAAGTTTTATTTATTTAGTTAGTTTTAGTTTCTTTTATTATCTGTATTTTTAGGAGTTGTGTGTTTTGCAACCAAATACTTAAAAAAGTAAGATAATACTGAATTAAAAGATCTTCAGCATTGCAGATGCGCATTGTTGTAGAGAAAATACGACACAAGGTTTATTAGTTCTCATTTACAGAACAAAAAAAAATATTTGGCACTAAAAAAAATGTCGGTCTGCCGTGAACAAGGTTGTGTGGATTCGCCACTGATAAGTGAGGTGATGCATGAAGACAGTGTTGCATCATTCTAACCACAACAGAAGTGTTCATATGGAGAACAATTGATTCATTCATTCATTTATTTTTATACTTTTCACCTACAACTAGGTATACAAAGTAATAAACAAATAATTTATATTACATAAAATAAATGTCGTGTCTGTGGTAGTAGTTAGATATACAGCTGCTGGTATTGTTTTCTCTCTCTCTCTCTCTCTCTCTCTCTCTTCTCTCTCTCTCTCTCTCTCTCTCTCTCTCTCTCTCGCATAAAAAAAAAAAAAATATATATTTGCCAGGATTTGTGTTTGTCTTTTGTAACATTACACAAGAGTGTTGACAAATCATAAAGGAGGCTGAGAATAGGGCTGACTCAGTTACTGTGGTAATTTAAAACTGCGTTTATTTAAAGATGTATGATATGAGACATAAACGGACAGGTTTAGCTTGAATTTCATAGGCAGGTAAGATACAGGTACACAAAAGGAACCCAATAAATAAAACATATTCAGACAAAATGAGTTACCTGTAAATTTAAGAAAGACTGGTCCAAGTGTGTGTTCCCTCGTTCCGACCCCACGTAGCATTTACCCGAGGAGTTTTCCCTCCTTGCATCGCAGTCGCACACGAAATTTTAGTAGAAGTTTGAGGACACCTATGCATACTACCCGGCGAAGACCTTTATCGTCTTACTTTAACTGGGTGACCCAGGGAACTATAGTTCTACTACCGAAAGAGGGGTGGGGGTTAGGAATGTGCGCGCTGTGATGCAAGGTCAGATACTCGGGAATACTAGGTGCCTCCCAAATAAGGTTACGCAGACTCGCAGAGTCTATCTTCTCCAAAGCCCGCCGGAGACATCATTTCGAGAGGTCCCCGGTGGCCTTGGGAGAAAATAATTTCTGCGGTGTTATTCAACTGTTTATGCACCCTTGTAGCGACAAGGGCAATACTGTCACCGTTAATTATATATGGGAATCATTACTCCGTGCATGAGATCAAATAATGTCCTGCCCTCTCCTCAGCCTTTCCGTATGCTTCAGAGTGCACATGTGTAACTGGCAATAAATGATAAACTAACTCTCTCTCTCTCTCTCTCTCTCTCTCTCTCTCTCTCTCTCTCCATCATAAATTACAAAAAATTCTATAGGCATATAGATTTCGAGGCGTGGTAAGTAATACATACACATACATGTGTACGTCCATATATATTAATTGTTAGATTTGGTTTTTGTTCCTTAGGGGACTGTGGTCAGCCACGAGGGGGATGGGGCGATCAAGACATACAAAAAAGATTACTTCAGTTTTTCACACCAGCATTCTCCGCACAGGTCACGGTCGATGACCAACAGCGCTGACATGAGTGGCCTATTTTGTAACCGCTTAACCGTGTGCCGTAACTAAAGTTACTTTCCCATTATCCGTGGTATTGGTCACTAGACCACCCACCCCAGCACCAATGGTCACATAGCGTCGCCTGGGTTCCATACTGTCCCAAACGCAATGCAGTTGCATTGCGCTTAGGGCAGTATGGAACTCAAGTCGCGATAGGCGTGTTATATCTACTCAAATGTCTATATTATGTACACCCCACCCTTGCGGGGGGGGGGGGGGGCGGAGGGGAGAATACGATAAGTCAGTATGTTACGATTTTATGTATATGTATCAGTTAGGCGCGAGCAGGTTTTAGAATTGTCTGAATTTCCCTTATAAATTTTGCTAGATTTCTCGTCACTTTGCTATTTGTGTTAGTAAATAACTGCTGGAGCTTAAGCATATTTGGGTTTCGATAGTAATAAGCTTTTATATATTTTACACGAATATGTTTAAGTTTTTCACATACCAGGATATAGTGAAATTCGTCGCCAATATCTAAACTACAAAGGTTACACTTTCTCTGTGATATTTCAATAGATGACCAACTTCCTACTTCTATAGGCAAATGATGATTTCGCGTACGAAACATAAGTAAAGAAGAAGCTAATGGGGGAGAGAGTTTGACGAGGGTCAAGATGTTAACTTCCAGCTTAGGGAGATTTTGCGAAGGGTGTGTTCTCAAAACGTCGAAAAACTAAATTGTATACCTCGGTATGTTTGTTTTGATAGTAATTATAGTTTATATCTAATTAGTTTTCGCTCGTGAGACGTTTCTGCGTCCATAGATCAATCAGAGATACAGTCGGTGGGTTTTCTGTGTTCGGTAAATAGAGTTTACTGAGTTGTGTAAGATACATACAGTACGCGGAGAGTGGATTGTAACTAAATCGCCCGGGGAATAGCGTTATCACTCAACGTATCACATTCAAATTATATATATGTGGACAAAAATACAAGCAATGTTTCAGCCAATGGACCTCCGGGTATAACCAGGAGGTCCATTGGCTGGAATTTTGCTTGTGCTTGTTATGCTTTGTAACAATTTTGCAATTATTGCTTGGGTGGAATCTCCACTCTGCAGGTGATTTAGTGATAATACACTCCCCACGTACTGTATGTACGTACAAGTCATTGGTGTCCATATCAATTTTCTATAGATAATCGGAGGTAAAAATTAGGGAGCAAACAAAGACGGGCTTCTCAAGCTTTACAGATCATTCAAACGTCAGTGAGAATTACACAACAGACACCCATGGTTATTCCCCACGGTTTTTGACTCTTCCCACAAAATACCCGATCCTAATTAGATATAGACTATAGCCTTAAGCCTGTTGTTCTCTTGTGCAAACACACCGGTACAGATTTTCATTTTTTTCTACGTTTTGACATACAGCCTTGCGAAGTTGAGTTGAAACATATTTTATTTGCTCACAAAATCGCAAAAGGGATTGGAGTACAAGTGCGTACCACTTAGAAACCCCCCCCCCCCCCCCCCCCCCCCATACATAAAGTTCATATAGGTTTACATGACAGCAAAACAACTGCAATAAAATTAATTACTGAACAAAACTAGTAATTGGGGAAAAACAAAACAAAAATACTGTCAAAAAAGCACAAAACAAGAGAGAGAAAAAGTAATAATAAAATCATATATAACACGTAACTTGATACCAGAGCCCCCCCCCCCCCCTCCACCCTACGCCCCCCTACCCCCCACTCTGAACGACAGGGAAAGCATATCAAAATTAATGGCAAGCTGAAATTCAAAGGACCAGAAATGGAATGAACTACTGCGGTTCTTGTTCAGACTACGAAGTTAGTGAAATAGTGACCCAGTCGAAGCCTCATCCTCTCCCCTGCAATGAAGAGCTGCATCGTGCATACGCCTCATCTAACAAGCTGGTTAAATCTCCTTGAATCTGAAATATAGCGCTGTACAGCAGAAAAAAATAATCTCATTGTTTCTTTTTGTGAGGCTACCTTCGCCATATAAAATCTGCTGTACCCTTGTAATATTGAATTTTGTCAAGGTCTGAAACATGAGAATTCTTATATTGTCATAGTTTGGACAGGAGAAGAAAAAGTGGTTAAGTGGTTAGCATCCTCAAAAGCCTTGCGAAGTTCATATCACCTGATAACTAGCGTTTATAAACAGATAAATAAGATATAATCTTTGGGAAGATAGCGATATATATTTTAACCCTTTACCTAACATGAAAAGCAGACGACACTTGCAAAAAAAAATTCTTGAATGACTATTTTTTTTCATTTTTTGGCCCAAAAACATAGATTATGACCCCTCGTTGGAACGAGCTCAACGAGCTCGTTCCAACGAGGGGTCATAACCTATGTTTTTGAGACAAAAAATGAAAAAAATAATGAAAATTAATTGGCGATTTTCGTGAATAGCGCTGGCCGGTTTTGGTCGTTACGTTGGGTAAAGGGTTAACTTAGAACGCAAGCGAGTTGTATTTTTTTTTAATGCGCTTGCTCCCAGATGCACTTTAGTATCACTTCGTTACAAAAGGCATTAATGTTGCTAGCAACACAAAATAATCAATACATAATTCTCCATCATTTTGAACCAAACTACCACTTTTGATGTAACAAGTACAGATAAAAAAAAATACATAGAATACTACTTATAGACAATTTTATTCAACTGTGGAATTAAATTTAAAAACATTGTAAAACTCTTTCGGTGCTGTTGAACCAAGAAAAAAAGCCTGTCCGTTCAATTACACTGTCATCAACATGAGCTATGAAAAATGATTGACCGTTACCAGTTACAGTCAACTTAACAACTTAATGTATCGATTTTGTTTGTTCTGCGCACTTTTCACCGGATGTTCCCTTTTTAATCACATATTGCATGATAATCACGATAGCATTTATCCGTGCATGTCACTCATTTAACGCAAATGAATTACTCACCCACGAAGCCAGAAATTTTGTTGGAGAGGTTCGCTAAGTGGCGATCGACAATCCCATTCTGAGAGAAAATTTGGAAAAATGAGTAGAAAACGGAGCTCGGTGTAGCATCTAGGCCGATTTTATGTGAAATTTAGGATAAAAAATATAAGCACTTTTGCATGCGAAATATTACATACAAAATGGATCGATAAAGTTGATGGTCATATTTTATTTTCAAGCAACGACGCAGTCGCCGTAGACTGATCTTAATTCCGCGGGTGGATACCAGGTACAAAATCATCATCAGCTAAATTTTAATTAATGAAGCACCGGGTTGTACCCGGTGCTTCATTAATTAAATTTTTGATGATTATTCCTGTAATTGTTAATTGGAATCTAATATTATTGCATCCGTAGAAATATTGTTCTCCCGTGGAAAGTGACTAGTCCATGGCGGCCTTACTGTATATATTATACCTATAAATTTAATCCTGTTAATATGTGATTCTAGCAGAAATTAAACAGCGACAAGCTCGCATTAGCATATATGGTTTGTAACACCGGAATCGTGTATGCAACTAATTACTTTACTGAGAAACGCCCAGGCACTTCGATACTTTTAAAAACTGATGCTATAAAAGGTATCAAAGTTGTGCCTAGACGTTAATCAATTATTCTGGCTTTACAGTTGGGTGTGTTTTTGTATAGTCGAGTGCCGTTGTTGTCGTCTATCCAAAAACACATCCAACTGTGAAGCCAGAAAAAATTGATTAAAACAGCCTGAGGCAGATTATACTTACCAATAATGGCCCTCCACCACCATCGCTCCATGATTTATCTTCGAGGTAGCAGACTATACTTGCCCGAAAAAACACCACAGCACCCTCGGGGAGAGGTAGCACCTTGGTGAGAGGACCCCCTCTCGCTCTGGTCCTCACCCGAGGGTTCAGCCAACGACCTACACAAAGACAACCCAGCAATCTTCCTGATCATCCAGCCTAAAACATCTGCTGAGTACTCGATCCTTTTCCTCCTCCCACACGCCTAGACACGTAGCTTCCAGATCTCAACAGTCACAGAGGGTCGAAAGGGGCTTGCCCCACAGCGTCCATGCGCGCCTTCGGCGCGCGAAACCATTTCATCCTAAACGTTTTACAGCAATTGCATACAAACAAGAGCATTTATATTTAAAACAGCTTATCCCGATGCAGCGTAATCCATGTGACTGAGCAACAGAGTTCAGTGAGGTCTCCCCATTTTATCAAAATGTTCAAAGCACAAATGGGAGATAGTCCATCAAGTGGAACTCCAATTTTGTGGGGAAGTGCGTTCGCCTGCTGCACCGAAGAAAACCTGCCATATCCATTCAAACTCCCAAGACATATTTCCAGAAAGTCCGCGTGTTGTCTCATGGTTTGCCGCCCGACCTACACTTGAGGCCAATGCATTTGATGGTCACCAATAGAATGGAAAGAGGAGTAGAGTGAACTTTGACATACCCTTTCATCCTTAATTGTTTATCCGTTTCTAGTTCGTCCCACGGTATGTACGTTCGTCAGGACAACTCCCTCTCTATACCGGACGACTGGACCAACGATTTTCAGCACTTCCGATCGTATCTGTTAAGTTAAGGTCAAGTTGTCCATATTATCATGGGGTTTGATCACTGCGAAGCTGAATTGTGTTAAAACACTCAAATAATGTCATATCATGTGATCTTTTTCCAGACAAATGGGTTCTGTAAAGCTTTCCACGATGGTATAATTATGTTTGTTTGTTTATTGGAGTTTAATGATACTTTCAACACCCAGAGGCACATCGTGTCGGACCGTTTCCTGGCGATAGAAGCCGGAGTAATCGGAGAGAACCACAGAGCACCAGCGGGCAACTATCAGACTCTTAAACATACTTACTCTGCACAAGCAGAGGTAGCATCGGTTGTAGTCAAGTTCACCATCGACGTGCAGTACGCTTTAGTATATCGTGCCACCACACCCCGATATGAGAATTCGGGATTTAGTGTTTTGTCATGGACACGACGCAGTTACTGCTAGTCAGGATCGAACCGTCGACTTTTTGGTTTACAATCCAACGCGATGGGATATGGGCTTAATTTATCTGTGCCAACTGACATGTTTCAGCTCTACGGCAATTTTAAAATGGCCATAAACAATAAAAATACCAAATTATATCCATTGCTTTCCGAGACAAAAAATAATCTGCACGTTGCTGCAATACCGTGATTACAAAACCAGACAAAATATTACGACAGGATCGTGACTGGATGGCGATAGAGTCGAAATTATCTGTCAGTATCGTTGCACACAACACTGTTGAATCTGACCCTTGGAAAAAAAAAATTGAAAACATAAAATGCCAAATGCAATTTTCGTTTGATATGTCTTGCTCCTTTCTTCATTTTGCAGTATTTTGTTGATGGAATCTCGACCGAATGGTGCAAATGTGTCGCGATCATACCGCGATATAATCGCGAAAGAGGCCACTTCTGTGATACTAAGTAAGTAGTTTTATCATAGTACAGAAAGCCACCCTTCCCTTTAGGGTGACAACGAATGAGCCCGAAATTGACGGACATTTTTAGAGCCAAACCGAACTCTGGGGCCGACAGGAGACGTGTGTTCAATTCATTCACTCTGATCGGGCTTTAAATTTATCTCGACACGTCTTAGTACCAGAAGGAAACAATAAAATGATAATTACTCTGTAAGGTGTATTTGTGTAAATGCCTTTAGGTGTATATTATTTGACTGACGATATATATACAGAGAGTGATGCAATATAGCGCACGCCATATCTTATAGACAATATACAATTATGAACTTTTGTTGTGGTGAATATGATGTGATATGAACCTAAAAAACTTATATTGACCGAGGTCAATATAAGTTTTTTAGGTTCTTATCACATCATATTTAGCCTCGGTCAATATAAGTTTTTAGGTTCATATCACATCATATTTTTCACCACAAACGTTTATAACTGCTTTATTATATACATCATCCTAAAAAAAAACATCTTCTATTTGTCAATTAAAAGTTCAATTATCTCCACCAGAAATACTTTTATTTAACAATAAAATAGTTATCATCTGCATAATAACATAAAAATGACATGGAGGTCAGGTTGACAGCGCATACACGTCGATTGAAATAGAACTGGAGAGGGGATTTTCTAAAGCTGTATTTAGAAAGTTGATATGCACCGGAAAACCTGGTGTACATGGAGTTTTGATTGAAATGTGGTTCTTCATGAAGTAAAAAAATAATATCTTATAGATAATGGCCGCTGTAAAAAGTACCCAAATGCACGCGATATTCCACGCAAATCCGACTTGAAAGGATTGAATGGAGAAGACAAATGCGTCAAATACTTTTACGTGTAGTTTGACATCTGAAGAAAAAAGTAATAATGGAGAGATCTGCGAACAATACAGACCCAAAATGAGTGTTTTCTTACACAAAGATTAATAATAGTTCAAATCTGTGAATAACTGAGTGACAAAAAGGCGGACATAATCTTCGGAACGTTTTGAAAAGGGTGGCGCAACGAATACGACAATCTTTCATCAATGCCAAACGGATCTGTACTGTGCATGGACTGTTGAATGGTCCCAGTGCACTTAACCCTTTACCCAACGTAACGGCCAAAACCGACCAGCGCTATTCTCAAAAATCGCCTATTAATTTTAATCATTTTTTCATTTTTTGTCTCAAAAACATAGGTTATGACCCCTCATTGGAACGAGCTCGTCGAGCTCGTTCCAATGAGGGGTCATAACCTATGTTTTTGAGACAAAAAATGAAAAAAAATAGTTATTCAAGAATTTTTTTTGCAAGTGTCGTCTGCTTTTCATGTTAGGTAAAGGGTTAAACCTGTACCTTACACGGCTAAAGAATATACTTTGAAAACCAATGTATTTATTAACTAAAAATGCAATAAATTGTCTTAATGTGTTATCTCTTAATTGAATAACTCTGTTAACTGTATATAAATTTTAAACACCAACCATTTACTAGGCCTTTCGAGCAAATTAAACCAGTTAACAGCAAATATTAAAAGAATAATTGAATCGTAGAGTAATGGAATCGTGGTGACACAATGGCACTGTGCTCTAAGACGTACTTCACGACGAAGATGTCCATAAGTTAACCGTAATTTTGCAAGAGTAAGCCAACGTTTGGAGTGTACAGTCTTGTGTTTACAAAGTGGATAGATGGTTTTGACCTGATCGCGACTGGGTCGAGATCTAGCAAAAGGTATCTGTCATTTTTCCTCCTTACAGCATTATAGAGTTCCATCTGTCGAAAATGAAATGCAACAAAATTGCATATCAAATAGAAATTTTGTTTGTTCTCATCTTTCGAGCTTATATTCTCAATAGTTCATTTATGAAATCTCAGCACACAGACGAAAGTATGTCGCAACCGGATTTCATCGGTTCATTCCCACTAGACTAATTCCCTTTAGACCAATTCCCCTTAGACCAACTGATGTGTTCTACTTTTAAAATAATTCTATATCATTAATTTGATATATTTATAAATATTTATAAATGTATTATATGTTATTGATATTCAAGCCTGAAAATAAGCAGTGTGTCATTTGCAGAATGAGATCCCCAGAGGAGAAATTTGCTGATGCTATCCCATACAGTGGGCCAGTTCGTCCTCCGGGTACCTCTTTCTGTTTATGTTTGAGACCTTGATTCAGGTTGAGGTTCACAGAGGGTAAATTGAGTGATGCTACCCTGCTGTGCAGGGTAGCATCACCACATTCACCCTCTGGGGACCTCATTTTTTGAACAATGTATGTTTATGTACTGAGCTATGCTGAAATGTTATAAACCTATATTTTTTGTATGTTATGCATATAAATATTTTTTTATCAAATAAAGTGCTTGTCAGTAAATAAATATTTTCTTAATTATCCTTAATCAACCCTTAATCAAAAAGAGTATGCAGTTGGTCTAAGGGGAATTGGTCTTTTGGGAATTGGCCTAAAGGGAATTGGTCTAAAGGGAATTGGTCTAGTGGGAAGACACCATTTCATCAGAAAAAGAAACTTTCGAGAGCACAGTACCGTCGCTCCAGTTTCTCATTGACAGTACAGTAAACATCAAGGTAGACATTCTGAAATGTGCATCAAATTCCCAATATGGTAATAAACATGCAATACTGTATGAGAGAAGTTTACATTCGGTACTGTTGCACTGCAACGTTTATTTTGTCCTAGACAAGTGTTCAATATTGTACATTTTTATCAATACTAAATGCACCAGTATTGTTCAAAATCTGAAGAATAGTCCTCAATGGAGCTTGAGTGTTTCGACACAAAAGCAGACAAAGGCACGTTCATATTTTCTGAAACATTGGAGCAACGTTACATTGTGGTTCAATACATCTCTGCAATAAAATGCATTTGCTCCACCCAGAGTAACGCTCCTTGGTGCCATTTTTAACACATTGAACTCTAGTGGTATCTTCCATGTCAGTTCATCGACAGCAACTGGAAGAGCCCATATTTATTATTTGGGGGTAGACCCGCAGGCCGCACGCTGAAAATATTGACTGGTCTACCCGATAATTTCCCTTATCGTCCATCCTACTTAATGAAATTATGACGTATATTGATCCTGGACGGTAAAAACGGAAGATCGTGTTCATAGGGTTAAGTATATTAGACTACAATTATGTACACGATAAAGTGTTTTTAACGGGTTAATACACAAGATTTTCCAAACGGCACGTGCTCGTGTTGTTGAGTTACTTGCGATGTATATGGCGAAGTACTATGACCGAGCCATCTGTAGACTGTTGCTAATATTACCACATTCGAATTGAAGGTATTCAATTTTTTTATGTTTAAATGTAAAGTATAATTAGTTGGTTTTCAATCGAATGTTGTTCAAAGCGAGGCGCCAGCATTCCGACGCTCAGTGAGGTACCATTTTTTTATTTGAACTACAAGCTGCCGATGTGACTCAGACCTCACGTAGCGACCACAGTGGACTGCTAATTATCTATAGAAAGTTGTTTATTTCAACTCCCAGCACAAAGACTTGCATCAGCATGTTTATTCTGGCGTTAGTAAATCAATTTCCTTGTTTACCACTATTAATATTCCTCCCTAATTTGCAGTATTAGTAAAATTGTATGGTAGAATTAAATCCTTTGTTAAATATTATGAATATAAATGATATCTTAAATGTTCAATACTAACATTGGAAGCACAAGTTTCTGACCACGTTATACGGCTCTCGTAGCCTGCATTTAACCCTTTACCCAACAAATCGCACGCATCCGCCCGCGTAATATGCAAATTCAGCAGTTGAAAAAATATTATTTTTCAAAACATTTCATCAAAGTCATATCATGTGACGCCTCGTTGGAACGAGCTCGTCGAGCTCGTCCCAACGAGGGTTCACATGATATGGTTTTGTTGAAATTTTTTGAAAAATAATATTTTTCGAAAAAATTGAAAAAATGATATTTAAAGTAATAAATTTTGATATCGTCTGCATTAGGTAAAGGGATAATCTTACATGTTATTGTTATTCTTGGAGATGTTTCCTGTATGTTGATAAATGTTTTATGTGTTTTATATCATTTGGACATTCTTTGATCCTGTACATGTAGCATTCAATACGACGACCCCACTGACCACAGTACTATGACAATGTTTGAAGTCGAATGTCCCAGGCCATTCCTGTGGCTAATTGCTGTAAATGTGTGGTTGTTTTGACTGTAGCTGTAATTCCTAAATTTAGTTTAAACAATATTTATTGAAAATGAAAGAAATGAATATCATGTTTCATGAATACACAGTATAAGACAAAGGATGAACACAATACTACAGGAAACACAGCACATAACATGACAGTCGACGATTTTTAAACAAGACAGACTAGGGATTCGACGGGAAGCTTTAAGCTTATGCGTGTCGTCTCCCAAGCTCGAAATAAATTCCTAAATTTGAAGTTATCTTCGTTGTTTCTCTTGTGTTCTTCGACTACTTTCGTTGTTGATGCCGAGAACTCGCTGAGTATTTTCAAGATATTTTTCATCAAATCTAGTCATGGCTGCTACAAAGCAGCCATGACTAGATTTGATGAAAAATTAATCTAAATTTAACACAAGAAAGCAAAGGTGAAAAAGTCCATTAAATTTACAGGGAGAAAATACAATTAAATGTGCCCAAATTATAATGATTTCAGTGACAAGAGAAACTCTGTGCTGGGCAGGAATATCCGCCAGCAGCGTGTAAACAGTTAAGATACCCTGGGTTAGCTAGACTAATTTTTGTTAAAGAAAAACCCTTGCTTGAATAAACTTTGGAAAGTGGGGCGGTCAGCTTGAGAGCTCCTAAACTTTGACTAGTTAACCTATTGGATAATCCGCCACTGTTGACAGCAAGTTCTGTTTTCCCCTTTGTTGTTGTTGTTGTACAGTACTGCGATCCTAAATACGGAATTGTTCTCGGTCAGATCGTGTTTCCAGCCCGCAAACTTACAGTACGGCCGCTGTGGACTGGTCACTTTCCACGGGGTGGGCAGTGTTTCCACAGACGTAATGATATTAGATTACAACACTAATTATAGGAGTAATCATCAACCCGGTGCTTCGTTAAAATAATATTTTGCTGGTGATGATTTTTAATAAATGACAAACGCATACGTGGACATTATAAGTTATTATGTTTGTTGACAGGGGACATGGTCTCACGTTCCCTGCATGAAATTTATATTCAACCTCGGCTGACGCCTCGGTTGATATATGTTTCATGCAGGGAACGTGAGACCATGTCCCCTGTCAACAAACAGAATAACGTATATGTCCCGTTCTTACTCAGGTAAAATTGAATTGGAAAAAAAAATCTTTTATTTTATTGTAATCTTAAATAACAAGAAAACACCGCCGTGAGCCTCTTCGTTTGTGAACAGCGAATATTGTTTCGGTAAGGTGCTAGTTCGTTTCAGTTTATGTTACAGTAAATTAATGAAAAGATACCTTATAATCTAATCGGTTTCATAAATAATTACCCATGTTTACATAACTAATCTTTTTGTACGTAATAACGGACTTTTGTGTGTATTTTACTTTAGTCAAATGTAATCGTCTCAGTTGATTTCAAGTGAAAAAAGACATTGCGATGAACCGTTGCTCATGGCAACGAGACGCTTTCCTTAACAGTGGACATAAGAATCGCTGACAGTGGACATATGTGCGTGTCCGGCGACATATAATAAATCAACGAGGCATTGGCCAATCACTGCAAGGTATTGCGGTTGGTATCGGGACATTACTGTCCACACGTGTACTACGACTACTCCACGGCTACTGTACTGTACACTAAACAAAGTATTGCGAATTCCAAACCGCATCACGAGACTCAAACGAAAATTGCGTATCGAATTCAGTGTTCTCTCGTATCTTCTTTTCACGGGTGAGATTCAACACTAATGTAGCGAGGAATGCGGGCAAAGAATTTCAACCGGATAGCGACTATAATCAGTGGGAAATTCATGAGGGGATGTACCCGTTCAACGCCCCCTCGTAAATCTTCCTCAAGTATATATATGCGAGAACAACTGAACTCGGATTTTACTAACTTTTTACTTTAGTTCGTAATTATGTTTTTTAACGCTACATTCCTTCTTTAAACACAACTTGAGTCTTATTCATTTATTGAGGTTCAATGACACTTTCTACAGCTAGGACCACTTAGTGTCGGGCAGTTTTTCGGGTGAATGAAGCCGGACTACCTACAATGAACCATCGAGGGGCAATTGTCAGACTCATTACGTACTAACATGGCATATGCAGGGTTAGCGTTAGTTGAAGGCATTAACTTGATGCACGCCTTAGTATACAGTGTCACCGTTCTCACACGTGAGCAAGTGGGGTAAAGCACTTTTCCCAAGGATACAAACGCAGTTATCCCTGGGCAGAATCAAACCGTGGAACTCCCTGTTTGAAGTCTGATACTCAAACCACTGAGCCTCTGGACTCCCAGTTTGAGTCTAAATAGCTTCTGCTATCAGTGACCTCACGTGCGGCGTAATGGTCGTGCTTGTTTCAGAAGGCACTTGAAAGGGCGGACCATTGTACACAATGCATTGTCCCAAAATACAGTGGTATACCACGGAAATAGCCTGGTTTAACAGGGCATTCTTCGACCTAAGGGTCAATATTTTCCTATAAGGGGCTCACAGAACCTTCTACCAAGACACTTTGGACTCTCAAGACTTCCTCTCCTGCCCGTCTTCAAATCACAGTTCCTGGTCGGATACGAAGCTGTTGACTTACTATGGAGTTCGTGATCGACGGTTGAGAAAGAGATTATCATGTGATATATTTGTACAAACGAAGAGATTCAGCTATAATTCTTTTATCTCCATTGATTCATCACTCGTTTGTTCAGGTGTAACGTGAGCAGTTTCTCCCATATATGTACATTATTTATTTATGTATTGGTGTTTAAGGTCACATACTTATGCACAATGGCTAATCACGACCGTGACAGGTTTACGAGTGGAGGATGCCGGGGTACCCAGAGAGACCCACCGAGCAACGACGAGCAACTGTCAGCTCCTCAAATATATGTACATTAGGTGACATATATGACGGTGTCCATAAACCATATATTGGATGTCTAAATAAGTTTGTTTTTCAACCTGAGTGCCTCGCAACCACAGTACAGTCGCCGTGGATTGGTCGTAATCCACGCGTGCGCAGTGATGTCCACGCATGCGTTAACCGGGTAATAAAAATCATCACCAGCAAAATATTAATTAATGAAGCACTGAGTTGTATCCGGTGCTTCATTAATTAAATTTTTGATGATTATTCCTATAATTATTGTTTCTTATCTAATATAGTTGCGTCCGTGGAAAATTTGCCCACCCGTGGAAAGTGACCAGTCCATGGTGGCTGTACTGTAGTTGGCCTTCCCTGCAGTGTTGGCGAATGCAATTCAAAGATAATTTAATCACGATGACGTATTCATTGAGTAACATCTAAATCAACCATAACAAAAAAATTGATTTCATTCATCGATACACGACCTATCGAAACTGGAACTGGATCGTCAAACATATGACTCACGCGACCAGGGGGCAATACTATAAAACTTTTAGAATTGTATTTTCTAGAATTGTATTTTTTAGTTATGACTTTAAACGGGTTAAAATAAGCCATTAGGATTTTCAAAGATCTGGCAATTTGCCAGTTGACAATTTGCCATATCGTTAAAAATGCTAATGTTTCATTTTAATCAGTTATATTAATAGGTAGAAATTACAATTCTAGAAAATACAACTGTAAATATTTTATTTTATTGCCTACCGATCTGAATTTTGATTAGATATGTGTTTGCTGGTCTGCTGTCTCTGACACCTTTGACACAAGTCTCTTCTTCCTTTTCACGCGTATCGTTTTATCGATTCAACGAGACGATCAAAGAACGTGTATTCATTTATTTATTTATTTATTTATTTATTTATTTATTGGAGTTTAAGGTCATATACTTATGCACAATGTCTAATCATGACCGTGACAGTTTTACGGGCGGAGGAAGCCGGAGTACCCGGAGAGAATCACCGAGCAACGACGAGCAACTGCCAGCTCCCCAACATCGTAACTCCGCAATGCAGCACAGACGGGGTTAGATTGGTTGAAGACATGCGTACCATCGACGTGCAGTACGCCTTAGTACACGGCGTCATCGTGCCCCCATATGGACAATCGGGGTAAAGTGCTTTGCCCAAGGACACAACGCGGGAGTCCGAATTTGTCGCTCGGACGGTCTCCCATCCAATGATTAACCGGGCTCGACGTTGCTTAACTTCGGTGATCTGACGAGAACCGGTTACCGCAACGCCACCGCGCCCCCAGTCAAAGAACATACGTCAACTGATAATTTTGAAATAGCACCAAACTCACAACTAACAAATGTAACATCTTAGTGAAAGCAGATTACAAAGGACTAACTGATATATTCCCACTGTGTGCTGAGAAACAACCACAGTGATATCGAGACGCACTTTTCCGCAATCAATCCACTTCGCAAGGGTCGGTACCTAAACGATATATTTATCCGAATCGTTAGATTCAAGTTCAGTCTAGCAAACCGTGAGACGGCTTAAACTTTTATGTAACAAGCGGATTATGAAACGGTCATTTTTCATATCGCTCGAGATGGCAGATTTGGGGTTAAGGGTGATGGCTCAAGTTCCGATAAAATATTCCAACCACATCTAAATTCACGGCTTCGTCTGAGGCATGCCATGATAGAGTTGTTGGAAGATTTATTTGTCAGTGGAGACTTGAGTCATCACAGTACGGACTGTCTCGATCATGTGGTTGGAATATTGGTCAGTCAGTATAATAGATCACCATCCAGGGTTCATGGAAATATATTTTGCATGAATGCTTGTAGTTGAAGTAATCCTCTCCAATTTAACCCTTTAGCTAACACGAAAGGCAGACGACACTTGCCAATAAAATACTTGTGTCAAAAACATAGCTTAAAGCCCCTCACTGGAACGTGCTCATACACGAGCTCGTTCCAATGAGGGGCCATAAGCTATATTTTTGAGACAAACAAATGAAAAAATAATGCAAATTGAATGGTGATTTATGCGAATAGCGCTGGCCTGTTTTGGTCGATACGTTGGGTAAAAGGTTAACCCTTTACCCAACGTAACGGCAAAAAACGGCCAGCGCTATTCTCAAAAATCGCCTATTAATTTTCATTATTTTTTTCATTTTTTGTCTCAAAAACATAGGTTATGACCCCTCGTTGGAACGAGCTCGACGAGCTCGTTCCAACGAGGGGTCATAACCTATGTTTTTGAGACAAAAAATGAAAAAAATTAGTTATTCAAGAATTATTTTTGCAAGTGTCGTCTGCTTTTCATGTTAGGTAAAGGGTTAATTAGCACATATCATTCTCCAACTTTGTCATGCTAGGGATCGGATACCACAGATCTCTACTTGCATAGCAGATACTGTGTAAATCCGAGTATATACAGATTATCATGATAATGTGCATGTCCTGTGATTTGTATTTGATTCTAGGTGGTGTCCAGAATGGGATCTCAACGAGCCGGCTTCATTTATCTAACAATTCTGTCACACAAACAGATTAAATCTTAACCCTTTACCCAACGTAACGGCTAAAACAGGCCAATGCTATTCTCAAAAATCGCCAATTAATTTTCTTTATTTTTTCATTTTTTGTCTCAAAAACATAGGTTATGACCCCTATGAGCTCGTTCCAATGAGTGGTCATAACCTTTGTTTTTGAGACAAAAAATGAAAAAAATTAGTTGTTCAATAATTTTTTTGCACGTGTCGTCTGCTTTTCATGTTAGGTAAAGGGTTAAATTATTTTTAAAAATTTTTGGGACATAATGTTCGGTCGATCACTGAAACGCACATAGTATGTATCCATGTGCCTGTTATGATAGCCCGTAGCACTACCGGAAACGAGTCGTTTATATCATACGGAATCAGAATGAGTCGCCTATATGATGCGGAATCGGAACACATTATGTGATACGTACCGTTTCTCGTGGTTTTCATGCCAAAATCTATATGATTGTTAGATAAAAAATCTAATCTCATAAAAAGTACACGGATTCTTTGAAGAGCGAATCGACATCTAAGACTCCATTCCAGGAGAAAATGTCGCGACCGGAAATGGTTTTGCTAGGAGAGGGTGACGCACAAGCCTATATCGCCCTCATTTACGCGTCTGGGGTCATTTAGACGAATGGAACGAGATTTACCAAATTATATACTTTCAAACAAGACCGTACCAAGAGAAAAGAAAAACGAGAATAGCCCATCAGATTAAATGTTCTCGAATATATTTTGCACAGGTGCAATTTTTTATTGAGGGAAGGGAAGAGGGCAGATAATTTCGACCTGATCACGATGCAGTCGCGATCAGATAGAAATTCATTGTTAGCTTTGGTTGATTACAGCCATGTACATACCAGTTACTCCTTTATCCAACAAACACCATTGTGACATTCTTTAGTGCTAACTCGCACTTGGGACAGTCAGTTTAGACGAACACATTGAATATTCATCCGTATCCTTGTCATCGTTGAATCAGCCTTTCCTAACAGTATATTTGGTCGAATGTTCTATGAAATGGAAGACATGAATCCCAATAGTTTCACAAAAAGATGTTAATGTGGAAATTGGTCTACATGCATGCTTGGACCCTGAAGCGGTCACCAAGTAGACCAGGCGAGGGGGCTGGGGGTGGAAATCACAAACTGACTCGCAACACGCATTGCATGAGATCTCTGTGCATTTCATCATTAAATCTATTTATTAGGCCCCACAAAGTAGATCTTCAGTTTCTCAGACCATTTTTTTTGTAAAATTTCATGTGGGCGTACTGTTTTTTATTTTATTTCTTATAGTTGTCATCATTTCTTTGCCATCAGAAGTCCATGTTCTTGGTTTGTTTTATGTTTTAGGCCTCATAATCTACAGAATAACATGGGTGATGGTGTATTTCGTCCCTTGAGTGCAAGAAGGCTTTGCAATGTCAAAGCCTTGCTGCACTCGAGGGACAAATTTATCAATTTTATTAACTTGGGTAAACTATATCAGACATATACTATTTAATTTTTATATTTTTAAAGTTTGCATTGGTTATAAAAAGATAGCATGCGACAGCCAAACGGACCAGACGGGAGAGAGAGAGAGAGAGGGGGGGGGGGGGTGGCATGGGAAACAGATTTTGAACATTTATCAGCCTTATGCCACATGTATACTTTTTATACATGTCTGCACAATGCCCTCGGGTAGAATATTATTTGCTTGTGAGAGATGGTCCGTGTCATCGAGTAATATCGAACTGGTATGTTCGCTAGAGGGATGACTAGTAGTTTGGTCCAACATTCTTGTCAAGGAATGAGCCGAAATTGATCATCATCAAGGTAGTTCTCTCTTTCGCAATGCGGGTCAGAGGTGTCTTGTCTGTTTAAATTAATTTTTCCGAGACGATCTTTTTAGTTGTCAATAAATGAATTAGCCTTCATGTGGTATATTCCTTTTCATTATTATTTCATTTTTTGTCATTTACACTGGAATGTTGGGGGTGACTGTGTAGTCTATTCATATGTCTACCGGGGGTGACAATGCCAGTAGTTTGTGAAATGATGGGTGTGCTATCGATTCATTTGTTTGGTAACATCCCGAATTTTTATGTGTTATTCAATACTTCCAATGCTCACCATGTTTAGTTAATTGACATATTATGCAAATTAGGGGAGATAACTTCTCGAAACTTATTCTTATTGTTGAACTGATTTGCCATGACATCTCATGAATCGGTTCAACATATCCAACGCTTTCCACACAGTCACCAATTGACTTGTGTTTTAAGGTGTCTTTCCAAAGCGAGGCGTTTGAACATTTAAATTGGGACAAGCTTAACATTATCGTTTTGGTTTCAATTTTAATGTTTCAGTTTTAAAACTAAAGTCAACATTCTAGTTATTTGAAGGGATGACAGTGGGCATAAATCAAAAATCGGAAAATGCTTACAGTGGACAGATACCAATACCGCAACTTTCGTTATTTCTACATGCCATTGTGGAAATATGCTTCATTTTTTTCAATCACTTGAGACGTAATTAACCCTTTTACTGCGACGCCCACTTTAGTCATATATGGAGGACTTCTATGTACGCCTGAATACGAGGAAGTTTAATAAAATGTATGACATACTTGGAACCCTATCATCTTATTAATTGTTGGATAGGGCTCTCTGAGCCCTTTCCAACAATTAATCAGACGGTAGATTTGTTCTGTATAGATAATCAGCATAAAATAGGTGACTATAGTCGCTTTCGGCAGCGGAAGTGTTGATGTTAAGCAGCAATGACGAAATAGCAAAAAAAAAAAAAACAAACCATAAGCGAGTACTTTTATACCGGTAATCTCTGAAAGACCTCTTTCCCTATCCCGGGTTACTCCAGAGCTCTGCCCGGGTGTAACCTGGGATCGGTGTAGAGTTCTTACATAGACTAGTGTGTCTGGCATCCTGCAAACAGATGAGACCCTTTTTTGATATCAAGTACGTAACTACCTCGGATATGGTGAAACAGGTGACAAATGAAAACTGCATAGGGCTTCTCACTGTTCGGGTTCTGTCAAAACCCAGAATGCCGGTAACTTTATAGTACGGAATTACGAATCCAAATCCTGAAATTTTCCAGACGGACCGACCGGATATAGCCGGCAAAGTCTGGTCCAGGGATGGTTCCCTTTCCCTTACTCTAACGTTCTAACGTATTTGACAACTTGTGATACAAACATGTTTTCAGATATTATCTTTTGCTGAATTTTATTCGAATTTCCATTCCAGGTAAGACCTTCCCCTCTCAGATTTAATTATTATATATTTTATATGACTGACAACAAAATATTATCTGCAACAGAATGTTCCACAAAATATTATCTGCAACAGAATGTTCAACAAAATATTATCTGCAACAGAATGAGCGAGTCTAATTTGTATTTTACGGACGTTTCAGTATTTATAACTGGATCACCTCATCATTTCGTGTTTGTCGTGCCATATTATCTAACAATCATATAAATTTTGGCCTGAAAACCACGAGAAATGGTACGTATCACATAATGTGTTCCGATTCTGTATCACATAGATGATTCATTCTGATTCCGTATCATATAGACGACTCGTTCCCGGTAGCGATACGGGCTATCATAAAAGGCACATGGATACATTCTATGTGCGTTTCAGTGATCGACCGAACATTATGTCCCAAAAATGTTAGCAAATAATTTAACCCTTTATCTAACATAAAAAAGCAGACGACACTTGCAAAAAATTTTTTGAATAACTAATTTTGTTAATTTTTTGTCTCAAAAACATAGGTTATGACCCCTCGTTGGAACGAGCTCGACGAGCTCGTTCCAACGAGGGGCCATAACCTATGTTTTTGAGACAAAAAATGAAAATTAATTGGCGATTTTTTTAGAATAGTATTGACCGTTACGTTGGGTAAAGGATTAAGATTTAATCTGTTTATGTGACAGAATTGTTGGATAAATGAATTATCATGATAATGTGCATGTCCTGTGATTTGTGTCAGATTCTCGGTGGTGTCCAAAAATGGGATCACTACTCGCCGGCAAAGCCGGCTCGTTGAGATCCCATTCTGGACACCATCTCAAATCTGATACAAATTACAGGACATGCACATTATCATGATAATTTGTATTTATCATTTAAGAACAATTTTTCTTTTTACGCAAAAAAGTAAGCGTACCACATTGAAGGGGTAAAGTTCCGACCAAAGAAAAAATTGTCATCTTGGAGACAAAATACTGATTCCGTGATCTTTGAGCTGTCTGAGATAAATGATAAGTGGTTTGCAATGAAATGTTTATCAGGCGTGGTGTTTACAGACATGAATTCCATCACTGGAACACGATTAGCACTCGTCTCATGTTTACATTTTCCAGGTTTGTCGACCTGAAGGTGTCGCATTACTCCTCTGAAAGATGAATGATACAAATATTTGCCATTTCTAGGAGATTCCGGTACTGGTGGACTTTAAAAGACGTGAAACATGTAAACACTGGATGCCAGTTGGCAACAAACATGTGGAGTAATCGCGAAAATATAACGTTCACGTCAGAATGAGTTTATTCTGATGGTGAGAAAACATCGTATTGTTTATTACACGCACTATGCTATACATCTCTCAACTATGTACAGATCAAATTGTAATGGGGCAAGCATCATTATTGCTTCCGTTTGTTGGTGTACCTCTATTTTTATAAAGTTTGGGAGCACTGTTTTACAGTGGTAACCGGCATGGATTGAAATACTGGCACATTCTATGTTGATAATGAGGGGCGAAATGACATGGGAAGAACTGAAACATTTTCGAACTGAAAACACAAACAAGAAAACACAAACGTGTCAATGCGTCACATACTCCTATGAATGTAATTTTTTTTAAAGAACAGACCGTAACTCGGACAGAGTTCGAGGGATAGAAATCAACAGTTTGAGTTTTTCAAAGATTTGAAAAAAACCCAAAGGGGCGTTGAATTCAGTCTCCCGTATTCTGCCCGTGTTGTGTTCTATATTTATTCCACGATTAAACTTGAATGCACTGCATGAAGCGCAGGCATATAACCCTTTACCTAACATGAAAAGCAGACGACACTTGCACACAAAATTCTTAAATAAATATGTTTTTCAATTTTTTCTCAAAAACATAGGTTATGACCCCTCTTTGAAAGGAGCTCGACGAGCTCGTTCCAAGGAGGGGGTCATAACCTATGTTTTTGAGACACAAAATGAAAAAAAATAACGAAAATTAATTGGCGATTTTTGTGAATAGCGCTGGCCGGTTTTGGCCGTTACGTTGGGTAAAGGGTTAAAGAAAAATACCACCTTTGATGGTCTGTTTACTTTCTTGGGTGACACTAGTTTGTGTCGAAACATTTCAGTCTTGTCATAATATCAGTCAGATTCTTAACGGCCTGTCAGATGCGTTCTTGCATGACGTTCGTACATGAAGGCTGGTCAATGCCTGGACTGTATCTGATAACGTTGAATACACACAACATTTCTGGTATAAGAGTTTTATCAAATGGTCAAACACCATTCTGCGACGATTAACTCTTTGTGTGCTGCTGGAGTATATTCCTGCCCAGCACAAGGTTTCTCTTGTCACTGGGCACATTTAATCACATACTGAGTCAAAAAAGAAAGTATAATAGAAACAATTGTGAAAAATAGCATAAAGGATGAAATATAATAGTTCTAATGTTGCATGTTTATGGACAAGAAGTCGTGCAAAGAGTTTAATGACATGTTGTTGTTGTCCATCCAACCGTATAAATTTTGTTACGGATTTCAAAATAGCACGTGCTACCCGAGGTTGTCAAATTGAATGGGTGACCGACGATTTTCTTTGTGTTATGTTGTGCTAGAGAGCCTGGGTTATTGGGAAAAGTCTCGCTAGTTTTTGTCTTCTGACATTTTAAAAAATGCCAAGATTAACCGAAAATCAGAGGTTGCGTGCCACTGGTATGCATGAGGCTGGGATACCCCCAGAAGAGGTCGCTGCTGAGTTCGGAGTCACTGTGGCCACTGATTACCGTATCACTGGAAGGTATAGAACCACAGGATCTACTGTCGACCGACCGCGTTCAGGTCGACCTAAAGTTACGATCACTGCGCAAGACCAACACATCGGGACATCTCACTTGCGGGATCGCTTCCTTCCGGCGACGAGGACAGCAACAATTACTTCTGGTAGAACTAACAATAGAATCAGTGCACAAACTGTCCGCAACAGACTCGCTGAACACGGCATCTGAAGTAGGCGTCCATACCACGGTCCAATCCTTACCCAACGTTATCGCACCGTCAGAATGGAATGTGTACCTCAGCGTGTTCGCTGGACTCAGCAGCGATGGAGCACAGTTCTTTTTAGTGATGAATCACGATTTTGGCTACGGCGCGCTGATGGTAGGGCAAGAGTGCATCGCCGACGAGGAGAACGGTTTTCTGATGCTTGCTTGTGGGAATGCGACCGTTTCGGCGGGGTAGAGTAATGGTTTGGGCAGGAATTTCCTTGCACCATCGGACACAGTTGATCTTCATCGATGGTAATCTAAATGGACAGCGATATAGGGACGGAATTCTTAACGCTGTTGTCGTCCCGTTGTTCAACGCTACCGTCGGGTTGCAGTTATTCCAGCAAGACAATGCCCGATGTCACGTGGCGCGTATCTGTCGTGACTTTCTTGAGGAGGAGAGCATCAAACTTCTTTCCTGACCCCCACTTTCGCCAGATTTGTCGCCAATCGAGCATCTTTGGGATCAATTAGACCGTCGAGTACGACTTCATGATCTTCAGACGTTAGGCGATATACGTAATGTTCTAAGGCAGGAGTGTAACGCAATACCACAGGGTGACATCCAGAGACTTATCAGGTCCATGCGCCATCGATGTCTTGCCATTCAAGAGGCAAAGGTTGTCATACACGCTAATGACTGCATGTGTGAACTCTTCATTTCACCACATGTCTGAATTGCGACGTCAAGACGTGACGTTGGCAACAGTAAGAACATGAAATTATGCAAATTCATACAGCTAGACTCGAAATATGAATTTTGGGATTAAAATCGATAATACTAAAAATATTGCTCCTCAAAGTTTATTATACTTTCTTTTTTTGACTCAGTATACCCCCCCCCCCCCCCCCCCCCCCCCCCCCAGTAAATTGAATGGATTTTCTCACCAATGCTTTTTCCTGTGTTACATTTAGAGTAGTTTTTCATCAAATGCTCCTAGCAGCCATGACTAGATTTGATGAAAAATATTTTAAATACTCAGCGGGTTAAATGTTAAACTCATGATCTAAACGCAAGAAGGCAAACAGCCAATAACAACTCTATAGTGTTATCAGATCTGTGCAGATGCATTTTGTGTGTAACTTGGACTCTGACCTCACATCGTCTGTTCACAGTCTGAAGTCACAAAAGGAATTGTTTGCAGACATGAAGGGTTTTTACACAAAATCGTGACGCGACGCGACACACTGTCTAGTGTTGTCTGTAAACATAAACATTTCACGGAGCTAACTGCATTGGTTAAACGTAATGGCCAAAACCGAGCAACACTATTTAAGTAAATCGCCATTTCAGTTGTATCATTTGTTGTTGTTGTTGTTTTTCATTTTTGTCCTAGAACCATAGCTTATGCCCACTCACTGGAAAGAGCTCGTCCAATGCATGGTTATAAGCTATGTTTTTGAGGAAAAAATGAAGACTTTCAGTTGTTCGAGAATTTTTTTGCAAGTTTCTTCTCCTACTATTCAGGGTTTCTTTTTGGTGGGGAGGTTAAAAGTCAATGAACAGAACAGAAAGTTATCATTTCAAAGCTGAATAGTATTATATTGAACATATTCGCTTTTTAACCCTTTACCCAACGAATCGCCCGCCTCCGCCCGCGTAATATGCAAATTCAGCAGTTGAAAAATATTATTTTTCAAAAAATTTCATCAAAACCATATCATGTGACCCCTCATTGGAACGAGCTCGTCGAGCTCGTTCCAACGAGGGGTCACATGATATGGTTTTGTTGAAATTCTTTTTAAAAATTTGAAAAAAATGATATTTAAAATAATAAATTTTGATATCGTCTGCAATGGGTAAAGGGTTAAACCCGACAAACAGTTTAAATGTCTGCAAAGATTCACACACTAACCTAGAATTGATGAGAATTTATTGAGCTAAAGAAGAATAACCTTTGAAAGATGGCATATGATCTGTACATCTTTCTTGTTAATGGAAAAAAACTATCTTGCAATTATGTTGATCGATAGGTTTCATGAAGCAACAAAAGGCGGTGGAAACGGTTTGTATTTTGATATGTCGAAGCAGGAAAGAAGTGAAAAGCTCTTCAGAGTCTCGAGTCATGATTATTTCATGAGATCTCAATTCATCTTTGGCTGATTGTTGTTGAGTATCAAGTCCTTTCATGACGCTACTTATAAGCACGAAGAGAATAACCCTTTACCCAACGCAGACGATATCAAAATTTATTATTTTAAATATCATTTTTTGACATTTTTCCAAAACTTTCAACAAAACCATATCATGTGGCCCCGCATTGGAACGAGCTCGTACCAAAGAGGGGCCACATGATATGGTTTAGTTGAAATTTTTGGAAAAATAATTTTTCAGCTGCGAAATTTGCATTTTACACGGGCGGATGTAGCCGATTCGTTGGGTAATTGGTTAAATGGTATACAAAGTTGCTGATCTGAGTTTCTTGGTTCAATGAAGACTTCTGCGTAATAAGCTATTGACCCCTCCTTTCTGGTGTTCGTATATTTTCCGTAATGAGTAACCGGTCATCAGAGAGTTGTAACACCGCAGTGCTCAAAATAACTTTTTTTCTTTGCGTAGCAAACTGCTACACATTTCCAAAAAATGAATAGCATTTTGTAAAAATTACGTAGCTATAAATTATATAAATATTTTTGTATACCAGAGTTATGCCATGCTGTTTTGTATTGAATTCTTCTAAGGATATAGAATTGTTTCCATCCATTTCTGGGCATTTCCAAATGATCTGCAACACATGAAACATTAACTATGCTTTTTTTTAACTGAACTGCCTTTAAGGGTTGCATGGACCTGGATATTTTCAAATGGCGTCTTGGTTGTTTAATGGAGTTCTCAAAATGGAAGTTGAGATTTTTAATTTGATGGGCTTGAAGTTATTTTTAATGGACATTTTATGCAAAATGTTGAAAAAACAGGAAGAATTTAAACCAACAGAATTCATCTTACATATGAAGTCGCTTATGATGCTTGATGGAGAGTTAATCTGAGTTATGCCTGGAATGTTCCACAATCAGAAGTAAAGCATCAGTGAACCAGTTTTCAAATTTGTTTGCAAATTTTCATTTACATTTTGCGATACAAGATAATCAACTGCAGCCTAATAGGCTGCAGTTGATTATCTTGTATCGCAAAATGCTATACATAAGTGAACAATGTGTAGCTTTTTGCAAGTTTTGCATAGCAAAACGCGACACGACACCGCTTATTTTGAGCCCTGTAACACCGTAAGACGGATAATACTTGGCAACAGTCTGGACGCGATAATTTGGTTATTAGGGAGTTGCAACAAGACTGATGGTATACGATGACAGAATGGAACCGACTAAAGTTCAAAACAATAAAAAACTGCAAAAAGAGGACAGATGGTTTTGACCAGATCGCACAAAAAGCACGACACGGTCAAAACTATCTGTCCGCATTTCCACCCCATTGCTTCACAGCATCACCCGTTAAAACAGATGCGACAAACAACGCATCGCGCATGCAATTTTCGTTTAAACTTCTTTATTTCGAAAATTTTATTTATGAAATTTCGATCCACCGGTGTGTGTCACGATAAGCTCGCGATCTGGATACCGCTGCTCTGGGGGTAATAACAAATACACAGAACGTCACGATGTGTGAATGCCTTCATCAATACTATTTGGTCCGTGCCTTTACACCCCCTCCACAATGAAAGAAACAGTGGTAACAAAAAAAGCGCGGTTGGCATGTTCTCTGTTCGTCTCGGTTTTAAATTTGTGCAGACCTGTCACTTGGACGCCTTTCTTGCGGCTTGTCTATGTTATGATGATAATCGGCAACTGGGTCGACGACTGACGGCGATACCTCCCACTTCCATGTCATCTATCGTATGTGGCTATTTTAACGTCAGCCAAGTAGGAAGTATAAGGTTCACGTTTATGTATGTTAATACTAGGTCTCTTATGCCAACGTCTTTTTTTTTTTTTTTGGCCACGTCTGCCATTTTGCTTTTCGAAGAAAAATTCATCACTTCTGATTTTTATTGAAGCACAACCTTCATAATAACATTTCTTTGGATATAAAAGACGATAGTGAACAGAAATCTGGGACGACCTCCGAGTCAGAAACCGGTCCACTTCATCACTGTTCAGCTATTCTAATTACGTAATAAGTTTTTTTGTTTGATGAGATTCGCCTGAGTTGCGTTGACATTGAACAAGTGTTGTTTTTTATCCCTATGTTGCCGTTGCTTTTTAATAAGTTCACGTCCTCTGCCACTTCAAGTATTCGCATCTGTTAGAAACATTAGATATAGTCTATTTTATTAGAATTTTTGTATATCCCATTCTGGTGCTTGTCTTAATATGTAAATTAGGGAGATGTTCAATTGGGTATTGTTTTTCTTTTTCGCTTCTGTTTAGGTTCGCTGTTTGTTGAAGCTGAACGACTCTTTCAACAATCTGGTCATTACCGGAGAGCCCCCGAGACGTTTAGAGTAACTACCGCACTCCCCGATTTACTCTCCATCTTACTAGCCCGGTACAGACAGGGTTACCCAGTGCTTGGGGGCACGTGTATCTTTAACGTGTTGTATTCCTAAGCACACTTTGCCAACGTGTTACCAGTTGGACAATAGTGATTAGTGTCTTGCGGAAAAAAGGTATAACGCCAATGGTGCGAGTTAGGATTGGGTGCAAGGCCTATCATTCTGAAGTAGGGCCTTGCGAATATTTGGTATTCGAGATAATATTCGACTCGACGACAGTATTCGATTCGAATTCGATTCGGCAATCTGTGTCGAATTTCTCTCGAATACCTCTGATTATCCTTGCATTTTTTCTCTCTGTTGGAACGCACCGGATATCGGCGGGGGAAAGCGAGTTTTAAAAATAGGCACTCATCAGCTTAAACGCGGATTCCATCTCACGAAACTCAACATTCTGTGCCGGCGACGAATTTATGCGTCGCCCGTACTTCCTATCTCATGTGCCGGCGACGGATATTTTCGTCGCCGTCACATGGAATAGGGAGTACGGCCCAACATAGTTATGTTCCGGACGAAAACACACGTTTTTTTACGGTAGCGCTACCGTTAACCATTCTAATAAATTCGATTCGCGAATAGTTAGCAGTATTCGATTCGGTATCCGATCGATCGCATTCGAATATTTGCAGGATCCTATTTTGAAGTCCCATGCGCTACTATTGAGGTATCATACCACTGAACAGATTATGTGTACAGTATATGACAGATATAGAGAAATCTGTTTTAAAGACCGTAAATACTGAAAGACTCCTTTCGGGGCGTAATGGCGCAGTGTTTAGAACATAGGATTTAAACTGTATTAAACCGAAAGGTCGACTGCTCGATCTTGACCTGGTCACCTGCTCTGTGTCCTTGTCCCGATAGATCACACGAGGTTACAGTAACACTGTGTACCGCGGTTTACTGCACGTGGATAGTGCACTTGCATCCAACGGCTGTTTCCTCTACTTGTATCGGATTGATAAGTTAGAGAGTCTAATAATTGCTCGCGGCTGCTCGGTGCTTCTCTTTGTGTACTCCAGCTTCTCCCACCCGTAAAACTGTCCGAAACGATACGACCCAGGTCGCCAAAGAGTTTTTAATCCCCAGTGAACAAGCAAACTGATAGACTATCTGCACAATGAATGGGTTACATATTTATAATTATCTCGACACAGTCTCCGCGTTAAACAGCATTGTCAATAGAAAAGTAGGCAGACAATTCTGATCAGATCGCGAGGCAGTCGCTAGCCGGCGGAAATTGTCTGTCTGTTTTCTTCACACAACACCGTGGCATCTCAACTGTGAAAATGAAACGCAATATTATTGCCTCACCGGCTCTTTTTTCTTCTTTGCTTTTTTTCACTTCTAATTTCTTAATATTTTATTTACGAAATATCGATCCACTGGTGTTAATGTGTCGCGTACAGATCGAGTATGAGACCGGTTTTGTGGCCACAACAAAGTGCATAGCGAGACGGTGAAATTTAGTATCGTGAACCTTCTGTGGTGGCGTACACATGAACCCCTTCAAAACAACGGCTTTGGGTACCATAGCGTGAAAAATATACGTTACAGGTATTTTAGTTGGCCTATGACGTGTCAGACGGGTAACAATTGGGTCCGGATCCTTCTCACACAATATTGCTCCCATTTTGCCTCTCACAACACCATATCAACCGTCCGAAGCCTCGTTCTCTTATAATCTAGGCTGGCGTCAATGTTACACTCCCTAGTCTAAAGTTATGTCCACATGTCTGAACCGACGGATCAGAAAACAGTTCCCTTAAAAAAGGGCACCATGATATTCTACGGTGTTCTCCCATCCAGACCATGGAATACCAGGGTATTCTGCACCCTAACTACAGTTTATCAATGTGCGTTTTATGACGTCTGCACTTGCATGGTATGTCTGCCATGTCTGAGTCGTTTCCATTTTTCTTTCTTTCTATGGTTTTCGCTGGAGAACAGGATTACGCTACAGGGTCGCTAACGTAATATAGTATCCGTGGGATCGGTAAAAGCACTATAATATATATATGTATATGGCAATTAACACAACACAGTTTTCCAAATCGAAATTGCATTTAATATGTAGTTCTGATAAATATAATTCAATACAAGAATTCGATATATTTTATACCACAGCAGATAAGAAAATTAGAAATGATGCACCTGCCACAGTTTTTGTTTTATTTGTACCACTAAGAAGTTTGAAATCGCCTCCACGTCGGCATGCGTCTGCCGTGTGTCGTGACACTGACGGTTCGGGCAATATTGTGTCCGAAAAGTTGTATAAGTTGAGCAGTTGTTTGTCGTCGCATGTCGTCTGCCTGAAAAAGGCCGACGACACTTGACTAGAAGCAAGGGGTTGCTAATAAATCTCGTAACATCACTGGATGTTCCATAAATACATTCTTATTCTTCAGAATATGGAAGAGGTAAGGTCCCATTGCAAAAATGGACACAGATCATATAGACCGGCTGTACCAGTAGGAATTGTTGGTACTAAAATTGTTAGACGACCATTGAATAATTTGTGGTGAAACGCATAATGCTAATTAATAACAAATTGTCGCGTCACTCTCCTCTAGTTCTGATTGGCCTGATATTTTACTTCCTATCGGGGTCGCTTAGCACGTGAAGAACAAATGGACAAATCAAGCGGGTTGGTACGAACATTTTACTTTGAGTGAAGTGATTAGACAAAATGCCATGCCATGTTAAAACTTTAACTTTTAGAACAGGGGAGATAATGTGCAACAAACCCAACTGTACAATGCTGCTGTCAAGTTATATGAATTTCTGGGACAGGCGCAACGCCGCGCAGGGAAAATAAATACAATTGCAACTGAAGAACCGCTAATTTCATCCTGGAATTCATCAGCCAGGGCGTTCTTGTGTACGTTTTCATCGTGTTTTACAGAATTCAAGTCATTATTTTGGTCAAACAAACTCTTAATTCCCACGCTGTTCCTCATCAAAGTACATGCTTTACTCAAAAAGCACGAGTAATGTTTACCTGTCCGTACGAACAGAGCAAGTATTGTTACTTTGATTGAAAGTCAAATCCAAATTTTCATCTTCGAAATTTTAAAGATAAATTTGAGAAGCGCAAATTGCCAATAGGAATTTTCCTCGCACTCCATCCTTTCGCAACAGCCGCCTGTGCAAAATGCATAATGCATTCTTTATTTCTCGCCTCCATAGGCGCTATATGCAGTGATTATGAACAAAATCAGCATACCATTCGAAAAGAAGTGTTTCTTTTGTCTGGTAATATGAACGAACACAAAAATGTTTCAACAAAATTACTTAAACAAAATGGACTAAATTGTAGCCGGCTGTACAATCTAATGTGTCAGAATTATGTGCTTGTAGATTTGTGGCGGAACTGGAAAGCATTCATACCGTTGTGATTTACGTGTCCACAACTCTTGATTTCTGGATATCGCTAATTTTGACACTCATGTTGATAAATCGGTGCCTTTTGAAATTATGGATCTCGCAGCTACCTGTAGAATTATCATAATGTACGCTATATCATAAAAATAATATAATAATATTAAACACTGAAAACACATGGTATGACACTTCCAAGATCGATTGTTTACAACAATAGCAAATTGTACAGTGATCTTGCACACATGAACGGCAAAATGGGGTGTAATTGACGGAGCACCAGCGAATCGAGGCCTAATTTGGCGAAAATAGTATTGGATTCTTTGATTTTCAGTTTGCACATCCCCAAGCAAAAATGTATTATTTATTTATTTATTTTATTTAATTTATCTATTTATTTAATTTATTAATTTATTTATTTTAATTAATTAATTAAGTAAGTAATTAATTAATTAAGTATGTAATCAATCAATCAAATTAATTAATTAATTAATTTATTTATTTATTTATTTATTTATTTATTTATTTATTTATTGGTGGTTAAGATCACTTTCACCATATTTGGCTATCTCTTGACCGCAACATAGAAAAGAAGTAAGGTTTAGTCAATCATTTGCTTACTTTAGAGGACTTCCACCCCAGGTGTTGATTGCGAGGCCTATTTTATCAGTAAATCAGAACTTGTTTAAACTTTAAATTTTCAAAGGAGGACATGGGAATCGATTCACCACTGATCTGTACGCATCTAGACTGCTGGAATTCTCTTTGGCAACAAATATAAAAAGGTCCGAGCTTCCACCATCCAAAGTGGAAGGAGGATGTTCTTTTTTAACCCTTTACCCAACGAATAGGCCGCATCGGCCCGCGTAATGTGCAAATTCAGCAGTTGAAAAAATATTATTTTTCAAAAAATTTCAACAAAACTATATCATGTGACCCCTCGTTGGAACGAGCTTGTCGAGCTCGTTCCAACGGGGGGTCACATGATATGGTTTTGTTGAAATGTTTTGAAAAATTTAAAAAAAAATGACATTTAAAATAATAAATTTTGATATCGTCTGCGTTGGATAAAGGGTTAAAAGACAAGGCTCAACAAAATCTGTTTTCTCAACCAAGTTCAGTTATTCATCGACTCGTAATCGAATGCTGCTTTTTTAAACAATATAGTCTTCAGGTCTGTGAAAAAAGATATTGATCATGGGCACAGTTTCCCGACAACACAAGTTAAATATTGATAGCGTGTATTAGCTATTATTGACAAAAACAAGTGGTGATGTTGGCAAATTGATATCGTGTTACTTATTTTCGTGCTTGGGACAAACCACGACGTTTGATAAAGTGAAAGCTGTGTTATGCATGCAATAACTACAATTATAGCATAAAGGATTTCGCGTCATCAAACGTCACAAATAGGAGGAGTTGCACGCGCTGATTGACTTGATACCATCGTGTTGGGGGAAAGGGCACACTGAGTTGCGTCTAGCTAAAACTCTCAAATTGTGGAATAATGTTGCGCTAGGTCCCACCTCATCCACCCACCCAAATACATACACATGTGCGTCTATGGCAAAGGTGAGTTTGATAGGACAAACAACTACTGTAATAATTTAGGAGAACATTTTGTGGAACTGACAGAATCTTGTCTTCAGTATTTTCGTATTTTGTCTGTACAAACTCAAGGAGATTTGTCTTTTTCCAAACCGTTTTCCTCATGTACTTTATCAATGTATCCAACACTAAAAACACAGCAGTTATCTTTGATTTTCCCAGTAAATATTCAAGCCAGTTATTTGAATAATTTCGTCCCCAAAATTCCACATAAGGAATGGAGTTCGTCGGGGTAGTGCAAGCCATTTTGAATACAACACTTTGGAAAGGAATAGGAGGTGGCTTTTTAATGTGTGTTTTTCGCATTCATGACACTATACTTTCGGGTTATTCTCGGTAGGTGTGGTCATAAAGGTTTCCTGGCGGCCATGGCCATCGCATTTGGCTGTAACCCATCTCGTTGAATTCAGCACCCATCAATGTGTTAAAACATCTGGTTACCTGCTTCCACACCGAATGCCTCTACACGAGTTATTTAGGTATATCGTCTAGAGTAAATAGGAAGGCAGCAACAACAGGTAAATGCACTATTAAATACGTCAGTTTTTCGGGTTGCTGATTGGTCGACATCCTTTAACGACTACTTTCTAGAGTGAGTAATTGCCAGGATACTATATACATGTAGATGTTTTGATGGTAATGCCGGTTTTGTTCCGATATGGAATTCAATGTTTCTTTTTATCAGTTTTATAAACTGCTCGGCATTTATGCCAATGGCCGACCGCCCCCCCCCCCCCCCCCCCACCCTATAAATAAACTTAGGCTAGAGTGGGATCGGAGTGTGTAACTGTTTAACACTCACAGAAAGGCCGTCTTGTGTGGTGCAATAATGATTATTCGAGAATCTGTACTAAAGGCTGTTGCATTTACTGGTTGTACAAGCTTGATGCATGAATCATATTTTCACCACAAAGATGGAATCGCAACTGGTCTTCAGAGGATGAAATTATTTTAAAAAGGACAACCTCAACAAATTATCACGTTTCCACAGCATCATTTTAGTATTGAGCCTTTATCGAACATGGTACATAAAATCCATAATTCTTTACACATTATACCTTTCAACACTGGAGCCCTGGAGGGTATCATTTCAGTCAATACTGACAACGACGAAATAGGCGAAACTATCCTGGTTTGTTGGAAGGTTCAGTATTAATTTAAACCAACAGCTCTATCGAGCTGTTACATTAAATTACTGCCGAGCCTCGTTTCAGATTTTTTGCTCTTTATATAGTCTGCTCATCCGCTCCTAATTGTTTCATCCGCTCCTAATTGTTTCGAGCAACCATTTTTGCACACCATTTGGAAAGGGTTAAGCTATGTGAATGTAATATATTCACAGGTATTTCATAGCAAAAGGAGTGCATTCTGCAGAAGTTCTGCTTATTTATTCGCCTGAATGTGTACTGCACGTTCAGGCACGTAGTGACAGGGGTAGTGAGGTGTCGTCCCTCCCAATCCTGGTCAACATTTTTAATACTTAGACATTTTGAGCCTCAAACCACCAACAGTAGATTTGCTGGCATTTTTGTCTGTGGCTGTTAGACACTGGGCAACCATTTAGTGATTATTGAACCGCATTGGGGACGTGACAACCGTTACCTATTCTCAGTTCCTTATCAACATTCGTTATCAACAGATAAAATCGGTAGATATCGAATGCGAATAAGGAACTTGAAATAGTTACATGGCATGTAGCTGGCTGATACATTTCCATACAAGGCGATGAGAGTTCATATCAGGTGAGGCGAAGCCGAACCTGATATGAACACTTATCGTCTTGTATGGAAATGTATGAACCAGCTACACGCCATGTCACATATTTATTATGTCGAAAGTCCAAGTAAATCAAGGGATTAAATAATTTTCAGGAAAACAAAGAACGACCGGACGTTATTTTTTAAGAAACCGCTATGGCCAGCACCGCGCAGAATCATCAACAGTAACTGACACCGGTATGTATCCATGGTGACGGTGAACAATCTTCGCTATTGTAAGTGCGATATTTGTTTACAAAATAAAACGTGTCGCTACCATCACATCTGAAATACCCTTGCGTACAATTACTGTCATTACCACGTGAAAACAGTTAAAAAGCACTTTTAAATGTTAAAAAAATCACTCTTAATCTGCTGAATAAATTGTAAAAAAAAATTGTTCGCTTCAGCCAGCTTCAGCATCAAAAGTCGATAAAAACAACAAAGAACCTTTGGGACTACAAATACTACTTTCTGTCCATTTTTAAATATTTAATGTTTTAAATCAATAAATACGTTACCCTGACATATGTTTGGTACTTAAATTCTCTTAATTTGTTTGAATTCAAATTTTGAAAAGTGGAAGCGAGTTGAAATGCATCAGTTTGATCAAAATAGGAATGGCTGCTACTCACCAATACTATCAGGTGAGTTACCTGATATGGCGAAACCCCGAGGCGGCATTCCAGCGTGTGATTGGACAAAGTAACTTTGAGGCATAACGGTTATCACGTCCGTAATTGTATTTCATGAGAATTTCTGGTTGGTGTCAATACTTCGCTCCTTGAGTACAACAAGGCACCATCTGCACTGCTAAAGCATTGCAAACGGCGCCTTGCTATACGTAAGAACCAGTACTGCAACGCAAAGTCATATATTTCAAACACAAAGAGGGACGATGTGTCCAGATTTCAACAGTAGTTTTAATTTCGCAGGTAGCCGTTGAAAACTTCTCACGTAAGAGGAGGGTTTGATGGGAGTTCCAACCGGCAGCCGGTGGGGGGGGGGGGGGGGGGGGTGGCGGGGTACAGTTGTAAAATCAAATGGCACCCCCCCCGACAAAGACCATCTAGCCACATTCCTTTGCTGCTGCTCAAACACGGATAATTACAGTATCCTCATCTTTAGCTGGACCTTATTATTGTTAGAGCCATTAAAGATAGGTATGCATTTCATGGAAGAAAAGTACTAAATCTTTTTGCCCGGTGTCTTTCCAAGCTGGAGCTTTACGCATCATGTCGTTTTGCATCTTATAACAATTAGAATATATGTGATATACAGAAGTAGAAAATGAAGATAAATAGAGAAAGACGGATGCCCCGCAGTCAGTAGGGGCATAACATTTTCTGGTTACGGGGCGAGACTATGAAATTTTCGACAAAAACTAGCGTGCAACGCCTTGCCGGAAGCCACCAGCAAATTACATCTCTAATTGCTGTCGATAAAGTTATGATTCCATTCCGTGTAAAAGGTAAAGGACATCTTCTCATCTTACATGGATTTCTTTTCTGTTGAAAACAAGATTTTCGAAAGAGCCAGTCTTTTTGATTCTGACAACTGACGTTTAAAAACTACATGAAGTTTGAGAGTCCGCCCCTTGTCCCACATCGACGTCATTGCCTTGATAGAGAATTAAGAGTTAAATGAAAGGTATCAGTGAACATGTGAAAGATGTATCTATGAGGCAAACTTACTTCCAACGAATTACCTTGGATGCTCCCGACACCAGATGCTGTAACACAAAAGCGTAGTCTAAGGCTGTGTGTTTTTTAACCCATTACCTAGCGCAACGTCATTATTCTTCCGGCGTTGTTACTCAAACATCGCCTTTCAAGATTTAATTGGTTTTCAATTTTTGACTGTTTTCACCAAAATAAAGGTTTTGACTTCAGCATTTGGAGGAACTCGGGCTCGTTAAAATGAGAAAGACAAAAGCTACGTTTTGAGTCCAATGCAGAAAGTCAAAATTTGTAACTATTCAAGAAATGTCAGTGTCACCAATTGGTTGTCCTGGGTAAAGGGGCGAGAACAATACGCCGAGAATGCGGGGAACGATACAACGAGGGATGCTGATAATAGGATGGAATTCACTTCTCCGAATTGAGGATATGAAATGCAAAATGTGGGAGTTAATATGACGTCAGACAGTTATAGAGTACAGCCACCGTGGACTGGTCACTTTCCACGGGTGGGCACAATTTCCACGGAAGCAATAATATTAGATTAAAAACACTAAATATAGGAATAATCATCAAACATTTAACCCTTTACCTAACATGAAAAGCAGACGACACTTGTAAAAAAAATTCTTGAATAACTAATTTTTTTTCACTTTTTGTCTCAAAAACATAGGTTATGACCCCTCATTGGAATGAGCTCGACGAGCTCATTCCAATGAGGGGTCATAACCTATGTTTTTGAGACAAAAAATGAAAACAATAATGAAAATTAATTGACGATTTTTTTAAGAATACCGAGGCCGGTTTTGGCCGTTACGTTGGGTAAAGGGTTAATTAATGAAGCACCGGGTACAATCCGGTGCTTCATAAATTAAAATTTTGCTGATGACGACTTTTATTACCCGGTGAACGCATGCGTGGACATCACTGCGCACTCGCAGATTACGACCAATCATTGCGACTGTACTGCACATAGTCTGAACGAAGCGCAAGAAACAAGAAATAGTTGTCACATTTCAGCGGTTGAATGCAACCTATTGATGAACTATTTGAAACTTTGCCTGTGCAGTCTGTTATCCTTGGTTTACCTTTGAACAGAACTAGCCCATTTTCATTTGTTAACCTTACTCCCACCTCATAGCGTGTAATCAGTAATGAACTATTCCTTACTGCAGTCGACAAAACTATTTCTCACCACTGAAAAGACAACAGTAACATGTGTTTAATGAAGATTAACCGCGTAGAAAAATATATTTTGCCAGACTTGTCAAATTTAATAGCATTATTTTGCCATTAATGTAAAATTCCGTTCACCTTAAACTGGTTAATTATGTATAGATGAAATGGTAATCGTACAAAAAGATCAACATCACTGGCAAGTGAGTTAAAACTGGCACGATATATTTTTATCACACACCTATGAATGTAAAACACGGGATTTCCACTGTTCTGCCTGTACGATAAAAATAAAGTTGTATCGCATGTGGTGATACAAAACACGTCAGATTTCGTTTCCAACGTAAATAGAGAAGGAACCCGTTGAAATAAATCACGTCATCATTGGTCGAATGCACCGAGGTCGAGATGGCTTGAAAATTACAAGTTCCTCGTTTAGATTTGTTTACGCGGGGTATTTAAACAATCAGATTCGAGTCAAAAATCTACAAAAATAAAAATAACATTCTGACTGTTTGTTCTTGACAAACACTTTCCACATCTGGTCATACAAATGGAGTGTGCTAAACTTATTAGCTATTTAAAAAGTTTTTGTTGTGTGATTCCCTGCAGTTTACTCAATATTTGAAGTTCGGTCATCGTGACCGTGACACTGATCGGCGTCAATTGGTTTGACCAATTGGATGCCCTAAAGAATACAAAGCAAATTATGGTTGGTACCCCACCATCTAACAGTGATGTCTCGTAACAACGAAGGAAACGCAGCAATTATCCAGTTGAAAAGTGTTTTTAGTTCAATGTTCGTGTAGACTGGTTGTTACTTGGGAGGTGTGTGATAAATACAGAACGCACGTACGTTTGGATGGGTTAAGAATTATCGCACTCGACTGCTTTGGCCCAGGATATCACGAGAGCCTTCGGCTCTCGTGATAGCCTGGGGCCAAAGTAATCGAGTGCTATAATTAATTCTTAGCCCATTCAAACGTATGTGCGGTTCTGTATATAGGTAGCTTATCCTCTTGGAACTCAGTTAGCTTCCCTTTTCGCTGGAGTTCAAGTTTTACTTCCAAGTTTCAGTGGCGAGTAGTGCACTTCTAAAAGGTAGTGCGATTCTCAATCGTGTCGTGCCATTTCTATTATTTCTTGGATAAACAAAAACTTCCAAACGATTTTCGGACAGTCATATATGTCTGCATATTTGAGACCCCTCCATAATAGGAACCTTCACACAGGAGCATCTGTCAGACTCTGAGCTTCCTTAATATCTATTTCACTGGTATGTCCATTGGGCAGTGTGTTGGTTGCGGTGACACTCCCTCGAGACTGAAAAGAAAATACACAGCAATGAGTACTTGTTTCAATGAGTATTTGTCCAAATCGAGTTAAAGGTGTGTTTTCTCAACTAGGGACACCCTTTTACGAAAATGGATGTATAGCACGCAATATGCCATGACTCACACACACAGTCACATGGCAACACACACACACACACACACACACACATTTATTTATTATTTATTTATTGGGGATCGCTGACTAATTCGATAGCTAGTGTGACCTCCTGCCAGACACCTCTACGGACACAGGAAGCAGGAGTTCCCTAAGAAACCAACCGAACAGCGGTGGGCAACTGTCAGACTCTCCAAAGTATTAACTACACACAAATATCTCATACAGACTGCATGGCATTCTAAAAGTAATAGTTGCATTAGTCGGGGACAAATATTTATGGAATGACACAATTGAAGTCCGTATCAAACAAGCCTGTCACGACACTTCCAAAAAGCATTTTTGAAATTTAACTCTTTCCGACTAAGGTTATCGTGACGTTTTAACGTCACGAAGAAGCATATTTTGGCGATGTCAAACGCAATTGTTAGCCCTTTCAGCCCTGATGGTATATTCCATATCAGTTAAATAACAGCAACAGGAAGAGTCCATATTCATTATTTGGGGAAAGACCAATTAATATTTGCAACGTGCAGCCTATTTAATGAAATTATTACGTATCATGTTCCTGAACGAAAAAGCGGCCGCTCGGGTTCAAAGTCGGAAAACGTAATATTACGTTCCGTAGTCGCAACGCACGGCAATTTCCGTACGTAATATTACGCACCGCAGTCGCCAAGGTTTACAAATAACAAAATTCGAAATTGTGAATAGTACTGCTGTTTCGGGTTCATCACATTAAGCAAAGGGTTAAAAAAAGAAACCCATAAATGTATTTGCCATAAAATCTGTTGAGCTGAAAAATCATATATGTTTACAAAAGTACCCGCGGTGGCGTAAATTATTCATTTCCTACTAGTTACCAAGAGAACAAAATGTTTATGAATGGAAGCGTCGCAATACAATTCTCATTTCTATATACAAATATATGCAGGGACCGACCTGGGCATGCGCCAGTGCGTATTTGGTTCTGAAACATCAGGACTTGGCTCTTAAATCTCAGAAACAGGCTTCTCAGTTGGCGCGTAACTTCTCAGATCATATTTTGATATTCTTTCGATGGATAATCGAGAGAGACACTCTTACATGTATTATATATATGATTATCATTTATTATTGTTGTAGAGTTCTTAAGTTAATACTTCAAGTCTTAATTACCAAGCATTAATCTTCACTGTGGTTTCTGATCAAGTCTTGGCTGCCTAAATAGGCAGCCAAGACTTGATCAGAAACCACAGTGAAGATTAATGTTTGCTATAGTGTACTAAATGAAAATGATGAGAGCTATTACATACTTGCAGTGTGTGTTACAAACAGCAGTGTGACTCCGTAAATTGAAATCTGGCGCATGAATTGAGAAAAATAGGCTCCGAGGCTAGAACGTATTTTAAATAGTCCTGATCGGTCCCTGTATATGGTCTCGAACCCCCTATCAAGAGAGTAAGTATCCTCTCCTATTAACTCCTAAACTGCAAAATCTTCTGAAAGATGGATGTCCAGAAGGCGTAATGTCATTTTTTCTAATTGACATCAGAAAATTATTGTACCATGTAAGGGTCAGAAAAAGAAAATCCCGCAGAACTATAAATCTCCCTAAAATTCCTTAATGGGGGTTCTCCTTCCTCCACCCACCGTACATCTCTTCAACACCTACGCCATCGAGTCATACTTATCGAGAACTGGTAGACCCACACAAACTCACAATAATATGATATTATAAGAGATTTAAGAAAACATGTTTCTACCTACCCTTCAACATTAAAGATACACAAGTCACTGGATTCTCTGACCAACCTTGGGGAGCTCAGTTCCGGGGACAGTCGCTCTTATACTGTCTAAATTCAGAAGAGGAGCTCCGATTGATTTCCACAGAGAAGTAAATTTCTATCAGCCAAAATGGCTGGTTGGCGGAGGTGGTGTTAACCTGATTTGTCCCGACTGTGAAGGCTCAAGTCCCAACTGACTGACATTCCAGGTACATCGCCAAGGCATGCATTCGTCGAAGGCCTGTCTTGATGATGTAGTTGGAATAATAATAATAATAATAATAATAATAATAATAATAATAATTATAATTATTATTATTATTATTATTATTATTATTATTATTATTATAGTAATAATAATAATAATATTAATAATACTAATACTAATAATAATAATAACAATAATGCAGTGTTAACGTCTAGAATCCACCGCAGTGCTCTCCAACTTACATGATTATCCCTCTCATAAGTGTTCATTCCATGACATTCTCAGCACAACTCTATGGAGCATATTTCCGGTGCTCCACAGACGGACATGAAATGCAAGTGCCTCAACAGGTCCCAATTTTACACCTGGTACGGAGAGGATTGAGTAGTACTGGGGAACATACCCAACGTTTAAAGCGGCATGAGATTCAACGCTGCAGAGTTACGCACTCAAACTTCGCTGATAGCAGACCAGCTTCTGTTAAATTAGTCAGTCGGAATGGTAGGAAAAAAAATTGACACTTTTTGGAATTAATGATTGGTAAATATATAATAGTAAGTAGTCGTGACGGCACTCCTTTTTAATTAACAAGTCCCGTACCGGTACACCGAATTATTCATGCTGGTAGCCCGAATCGAGTATGTTTACTATTTTTTATTATCTGGGGTAGACCCCAGCGCCAAATGTGTGGGGTAGACCCATCAATATTCTCAACGTGCAGCCTCGGGGCTGCACGTTGAAAATACTGATTGGTCTACCCCACACATTTGTTTGGTTGTTTGTTGGTGGTTAACGTCACATATTTATGCACTATGCCTAATCGTGACACAACATGGAGATGAAGTCAAGTTTAGTCAATCGTTGATCAACATGTTGCCCATTTTAGAGGACTTGCACCCTAAGCATTGGTGACTGGGTCCTATTTTACTAGTAAAGCGGAACTGGTTTACCACAGTAAACAAGTACTGCTTACTTCCCGGGGTTCCCACGGGGAGCCCGAATCGAGTAACGCAAACCTTCATTTATACCATGATTATCTATTCTACTATATATAAAAAGCCTATGACAGAAATTGTAGCTTTACACACCAACTGTGGTGTACACGCCAGCAATGGGATCTCAATAGTTAAAATTTACACCTACAACGGAACTACATCCAAATTGACCTTTGGTGACCTCGACCTGAATGCAAACTTGTCTAAACTCGTCGCCTCGCGAAGGGTAAAATGAAAGCGGCAATTATTTATTACGTTTTTAAATGAGTTTACCCCAAAAGATACCAAAAGTTAACAAACATGCGTTGTCTCATGTTAATAAAGCATACTTAACTCGAAATAGTATATTATGTTATTAAAATGAAAAAGGTCCCATGATTTGCACGTTTATTTTTCCATTTCGTTTCGGTGATAAAATTGACAGTGGAAGTACCGCCCACTGGTGCCTATGTAAACACAAACAGAGTCGCACATGTGTTCGTCTGCTGCTCAGTAAAATCGAGAAAAAACAAGAGCTCACGTATCGCTGAAGCAATACAATGATACCTACCGGACTAATGAGCATTAATAATTATACAAATGTTACAATGTATAACCTAGATGTGATCAGCATGAATTCCGTTGAAACGTTTCCAAAAAAAGTCTGTAAAACTGATATTTTGGCGCTTTTCCACATTTCCAAGGGCCATAAATCACTCAAGAATAATGCAATCAGCATGAAGCTCAAACTTGATCTGTAAGTCATCGTTCTACAGTAGGTTACCAAGAATGAAATCATTCGGTTGAAGCATTTCCAAAAAAAGTCCGGAAACCTAAAGTGTGACTGACAGACTGACTGACAGACTGACGGATGGACAGAGTGCAAATGAAACTTGATCTGTAAGTCATCGTTCTATAGTAGGTTACCAAAAATGAAATCATTCCGTCGTTGAAGCGTTTCTAAAAAAAAGTCCGGAAAACTGATATTGTGGCGCTTTTCCATATTTCCAAGGGCCATAACTCACACAAGAATAATGCAATCAGCATGAAACTCAAACTTGATCTGTAAGTCATCGTTCTGTAGTAGGTCACCAAAAATGAAATCATTCCGTTGATGCGTTTCCAAAAAAAGTCCGGAAAATTGATATTGTGGCGCATTTCCATATTTCCAAGGGCCATAACTCACACAAGAATAATGCAGTCAGCATGAAACTCAGACTTGATCTGTAAGTCATCGTTCTATAGTAGTTTACTAAAAATGAAATCATTCTGTTGAAACGTTTCCAAATAAAAGTCCGAAAAACTGATAGTTTGGCGCTTTCCATATTTCCAAAGGCCATAACTCACACAAGAATAATGCAATCAGCATGAAACGCAAACTTGATCTGTATGTCATCATTCTATAGTAGGTTACCAAAAGAAAAGTGAAATCATTCTGTTGAAGCATTTCCAAAAAAAAGTCCGGAACACTAAAGTGTGACTGACATTTTCCATATTTGCAAGGGCCATAACTCACACAAGAATAATGCAATCAGCATGGAACTCAAACTTGATCTGTGGGTCATCGTTCTATAGTAGGTTACCAAAAATGAAACCATTCGGTTGAAGCATTTCCAAAAAAAGTCCGGAAAACTAAAGTGTGACTGACAGACTGATAGGACAGACTGACGGATGGACAGAGTGCAAACTTAAAGTCCCCTCCGGCGATGCCGGTAGGGGACTAATAACAGCGACTCTTAAAATCTGACGATCATGGTATAAATAATACATACCCAAAGAAGCTTGGTGTACCAAATTTTCACCACAGGTACTGTGGGTATGAGAATATTTGGTACAGAAAGGTACTGTGGGTATATTCTATATCTTTATGGCGGACTATCTGTGTGACACATGTCCAAGTCTTTTAGGAACGTAGATGATAATTACCAGGAGACAATTGTCTCCACTGACTCCAATTCTGACGAAAAAGTCACGACTGGGAAAATATTGTTGGTGAGGAGTGTCAGACACCCTGACCTCCCATAGCAATTTCTGTTTACAATCGAGGTGAAAAAATGAAATTGAAGATACTACTTCCGGTACTGTAGTACACTGAAGTGGGGTAAGCTTTGTACACAGATAACTATTTTACTTCATCTATGTTCTAATATAGGACATGGATGGCAATAGTAAAACACGGCAACTATATAAGTACCTGCCGGAATTTGACGTCAGCGTTTTCTAACGTTGAGAAGAATCACCCCCTATCTGGTTGGGCGAGTGAGATACTTGTGTTGACTTAATATTACAAAACATAGAATCATTTTCTCAACTCTAAAATCACATCAAATTACCAGAGGCAACGAATGATCGTAGTTCCAGTCAGTTAAATGTCCCAATAAGTAAGAAACACTCACTGGATTGCGTTGTATCGTAATTAATATGATAAACAAATATGTATATATAATGGCGTGCAACGTTTTAAAGAATATGAACTCTCTACTAATTGCTGTTAAATCCATTTTGAGTGATCACCGATCTCTCGCCTTCGGACTTGAGAGCGGGTTGACGAGTAAACGTAGAGACGCTCGACTAGAAAGGTACACTTCCCGGTTCCAGAGTCTCAAAAATTAAAATCCCAAACCTTTCTTCAGTATATTACCAGTATCAGCCATAATCCGCCTGGTGGGCCTCGGTAGGACCCACTTGGCTCACTGTGGTTCATCCTCTTGTGAAATTTATACACCGAAATATAAAAAAATAACACGTAAATCTCGAAGTTGCTGAATGGGTGTTCCAACGTACAAAACTTATAAAGGAAATAACTGAAATTAGTTGCCATGCCAATAGTTACCGAAACTATCAAAGACGTGGTCAACATTTTGTTCTCTTTTTATTTTATTTTTTAATAATTTCATTACCAGGACCATGCTCAGCTCCAGACCTTTTTAGAACCATAAGCTATAAAATCACAACAGGAGTATTTTCTGGATCAGAGGTCGATCAGGTCGCTAAACTCGGAAACACCCGCAAATGAAATATATCAAAAACAAACGAAAATACCATGTCAGATTCAATATGCGAGCATTCATTTCCGACAGGTAAGATAGTGTTCTGCGGAGACGAAAGTGGGAATTTTGCCCGAAACACGACCCAGTCGAGACCCGATCAAATTTATTTGCCTTTGGGATCACAGAATTGCACGTCCTGTCAATGAAATACATATTAATTGTGCAATCGTGGCAACGTTTTTTTTTTATTATTATTATTTAGGTTTAAGGATACTTTCAACAGCCAGGATTGCATCTGTCGGACAGTTTTACTTGTGGAAAAGACCGTATGGGTACCCGAAGTGAACCACCACCGAGCATCAGCGAGTAACCGCCAGAATCTCCAACTTACTAACTCTGCAAAACCAGAGGTAGCATCGGTTGAAGGTACGTGGACCATTGACGTGCAGTATGGCTCTGTACGCAGCGTTACCGTGCCTCCACGTGGGCAATCAGAATTAAGTACCTTGTCCAAGGACCTACAAGTTACAGCTGGTAAGGATAAAACGATTTTGGTTTAAATTCGAATGCTCTAACCACTGATCTGCCACGCTTCTCAGTTGTGTCAAAGTACTCATTGGTCAACAGGCCTGAGGACAAAGGTTCCGCTCCACAGTTTTCCAGGCATTTCCAAATGTGACAAGCCATACACTCTCTTCAAATGCAAATATCCTGTAACTTGGTTATCAAACCCATCACATGTATTACATTTCCCAAATCCATAAAAAAACATATAACACTATCTGACTAAGTAGAAATAAACAATCTGAATGTGGGTGGAATTATTTATTGTCAAAGGCAAGACTTCAACCTGGAATTTTGCCTGAAAAAATACCGAAACCAGTGATTTTCAGCCACCTAGCAGCCTCAAAAGCAGAATTTTCCCACCAACCCCGCCTACCCACCCCTGGAGCAGAGCATCCCTTGTTTATAAAATGCAAAACAAAAATTATATGTTTCCGTCTCATTTTTTAGTTACCGGTCTGGTAACAAACCCGTGTAAAAATTACATTTAAAAAAATAGCCAATTTTTCGAAGCCACTGTTTCCCATAATTCATCTGGTAATTTACTCCTATGTATCAGACTCCAACTTTGGGATCAAAACTTCAAATTCTCTTGTCCAACAAAAAGCCTAATGTAATCATATATCTGATACTAAAATATATATCTCTATTTTACATGGCCTTAGTTTCAACATACGCCCTTTCTTTAGAATTTCACCCCTGTGCAATAGTGCGAAACTGTGGAGCGGAACCAAAATAAGGTGACGGTACTATTTCTCATGTGATTGGTGGGTGGTCTTATCCTATCTCCCAGTACAGAAGCTCGGTGGCTCAGTGGTCAGAACGTTAGACTTTAAACCAAAAAAATCAACGTTCAGCCCTGACCAGCAGTAATTGCATTGCGTCCTCGGGCAAGACATTTAATCATAATTGCCAACGTAGGCATCCATGACACTATGTACTAAGGCATATTGCTCGTCAATGGTACAGTTACCTTGGTCCACTGCTAACTCCGCGTGTGCACAGTTGGTAAGTTAGAGATCTGAGAGTTGCTCTCAGTGACTTATTGATTCCCTACAAGTATTCCGGCATTCGCCCACTATATGACTGCCTGACATCACGTGACCATATTTCTTATTTATTTATTTATTTATTTATTTATTTATTTATTTATTTATTTATTGGTATTTACGGTCACATGCTTATGCGCAATGGCAATACGCCTCAGTACACGGCGTCACCGTACCCCCATGTGGGCAACACCGATAAAGCGCCTTGCCCAAGGACAAAACGGCCCCCCATCTCTTAAAAGTGTTATTAACCATTTACCCAATGTAAAATCGACAAAAAATTCTCCAATTACTTTTCATTATTTTTTTAATTTTTTGTCCCCAAAACATTGGTTATGTCCCCTCGTTAGAACGAGCTCGCAGAGCTCGTTCCAATGAGGGGTCATAACCTATTTTTTGAGGACAAAATGGAAAAAAAACTAGTTATTTAAGAATTGTTTTGTTAGTGTTGTCTGCTTTTCAAGGTAGGTAAAGGGTTAAACCAACAAACAAATAATATCATACGAGATTGGCACAAAGGGAAACTGAATGGCGACAAGTTATGCCAATATTCAATAATATTCATCTTCACATGACATGTCTCATTGCAAATCTCTCAAGATGACGAAAAAAATAGCAGAATAGTTCAAAGCCAGAAAGAAAAATAGGTATAACCTTTTACGTATCATTTCAGCGTTTCACTCTTTACTTTCCAATGTTTTTCTATTTCATTTTCTGTATTAAATGAAACTGGTATGGGAAAGTCCACAAGCATCTTCAGCCTGCAGATTAGATCATCTTGGGTTCGATCCACTGTCTACAGTGCGACAATATTTACTTGTCCATCCTGCCAGACCAGTTTGAACTACTTTTAAACAGTATACATACTGTTTGTTGGTTAGGCGTTTAAAACATATGTCTATATCGTGAACGCCACATTGGAATAAAGGACAATTTAGACAAACCGTTATACCGTTACTACCGACAGTATGCGATACTCACTCAAGGCATTGATTAACCCTTTACCTAACGTAACGGCCAAAACCGGCCAGCGCTATTCTCAAAAATCGGCAATTAATTTTCATTATATTTTTCATTTTTTGTCTCAAAAACATAGGTTATGACCCCTCGTTGGAACGAGCTCGTCGAGCTCGTTCCAACGAGGGGTCATAACCTATGTTTTTGAGACAAAAAATGAAAAAAATTAGTTATTCAAGATTTAGTTTTGCAAGTGTCGTCTGCTTTTCAGGTTAGGTAAAGGGTTAACGGCTCCCAGTATGCCAGTAAATCTAAACGTATCAGCAACATTGAAAAAAAGCACTCATCTGCTGACTAGACTTCCCATCGGACATGTCATATAGAACAGTAAAAGCATACGTGCCTGTACCGTAAATAAAGCACGTGCTGACAATCCAGTAAAACAATACATTGAAATTGAATATGTAACGAGTTTTACTAAATTGATTTACCTTTCCTTCTGATTAAGGAACCCTTTCAGAGTAAGATTATGTTTTCTAATCCTAATTTGATGGAATACATTTACTTGGCACTTTGTTGGAAACAAGTCTGAACAAAACTAGAGAAGTATTAGTTCTGTTTCTGCCTTTTAATGTATTTTTAATTTGCCTGCATTATGATAATTCGGGCAAATAGCGAGAAAGTTATGTAGAAAATGCTGTTGGAATGTGTTACCTTCCCCAGAACTACAATTATAATGATGCTAAAACTTTTGCAAAGACATTCGGGGATGTAATAAACCAATAAAAAAGAGCTCGTTGGTTACTTCCACAAGTATATTACAACACTGCATATCGGCGTAATTGGCACAATCAATAACAAAGCTCAAATTCAATGGACTTCTCAGCAGAGCTTGGACCAGACTTTCTTAAAACATCTGAACATGGGTCATATGCAAGTACTTAAGGTAACCTACATCCGGGTTGACTTAATTTTCAAATTCTGGAGGCGAGTGCATTTGGTGAGAAATAAATAAATAAATAAATAATAAATAAAACAAATAATCCAGAAGAGATTTGGGACAACAACGGAAGGAATACAAAACCCATCCATACATTAATTGTTAAAAATACATAGAAATAGTGACACGTTTTAACGACACCGAACACGGTTACAGTCAGGAACGACGAGGGTGACGAATTTACAACACCAAACATCTACCAGGAGTTCCAACTAACTATCTATTGTTTTGTACATTTACAAAGAAAATGCATGTGATGAAACACGCAGTTAATTGGTCGTCCCTCCACCTATCAATTTATGTTTTGGAGCGTGAGCGATTAAATTTATGGCATTCGTAACACAACCTAAAGTCAACTCAAAGAATCTTTATTGTGCAGCTTGTTATTACCCATTAATTAGCACAAAGGGCGTTATGATGACTTCGGAGCATCCAAGATAGTCCCGGTAGCTTTTTTTTTATTAACCCTTTACCTAACATGAAAAGCAGACGACACTTGCAAAAAAAATTCTTGAATAACTAATTTTTTTCATTTTTTGTCTCAAAAACATAGGTTATGACCCCTCGTTGGAACGAGCTCGACGAGCTCGTTCCAACGAGGGGTCATAACCTATGTTTTTGAGACAAAAAATGAAAAAAATAATGAAAAATAATTGGCGATTTTTGAGAATAGCGCTGGCCGGTTTTGGCCGTTACGTTAGGTAAAGGGTTAAACTGTTGTTGCAGTCCTGTTGTTTCACACTTTTCTTTGGGGGGTGGGGGGGGGGGGGCAGCTTTATCGAACAGTGTGTCATATAACATATCTGTTCAGCAAAACAAAGATATATAAATATATATATTATTCCTAAGCCAAAGTAAATCATGGTAAATGAGTGGATAAAGTACATATATAGATCATATGCTATACCTTTAACATTATTGCATCTGGACCCCTGTTTGCTGTCATCAGCATTATTTCTTAATTCTCGTAGTTACGCAAAAGTACCTTACATTCTGATTTCAGAACGTTTCTACACAAGTGGGCCGTTGGCGTCTCATCTTGTTAAATGTTGTGGAGATATTAGTTAAACAAAAAGTTGGTTGTTGATTATATTGTGTAGTTTCTACACTATTTAGCCTAATGTTATGAACGTTTCTCGACAACAAAAAGCAGATGTCCGAGGTCTGTTATTTATTATTTTTCTTCCAAAGAGCTACGGTCTAGTTTTAATTTAACCTCTTCGGCATGATTGAGGAAAACGTGAGGTGGATATATTTTGACAGAACATAGAGACGCATGCAGAGCTGGACTTGGGGATTTCATGGAAAATGTAAATTGTCATTATTGCTAAAGTTTCACTAAAGTGGTTACATGTGGATTATCATAGGTCCAAATCAAATGGACTGAGTAAACCCAGTACATAAACATAACACACATTTTTGTGCAATTCATACCAAATGTAGTATAAAACAGGTATATCTAAATTCTAATTTTATTCTCAATTTTTGCAAACGTTGTCAAAGGACAAATCCAGCTGTACATTTGAAATTTACCCCCAAGTCAAATATTCACCAGGAGGTTCACACGATGTAACAAATACAAATGCCCAAAACGCAATCTGTTATTTCTGAAGTTTATTCCCGGACAAAGGCAGATGATACCGGAGAGGAAGGAGATCGCCTAGTGTGTAGCAATAAGAGGTTAACAGACTTAGAGACCGTACTGGCTCCAGGTTGAAAAGGATTGCATATTCTTTATTTAATTGTGAAAAATAAACGCTTATTGCTACGAAACAAATTCAACGGACATATATAGGTCACTTGGCGTTGTGTAGGAGTTCCCTCCAAATTCTCCACTACCTATGTATTATTAACCATTTGCACGCCTATGTCAATTTCTTTCTTTATTTATTGGTTTTTAAGGTCACATATTTCAGCATAGAGGCTAATCGTGACCCCCAACATGGATTTTAAGTGCCGCCAATCGTTTATCTTAGAGGACTACCATCCAAGGTATCAGTGACCACCGTGCCCCACTTTACTAGTAAAACTGTAAATAAGTACTACTTCACTTCCTGGGGCTCCCATGGCGATGTTAAAAAGTCAAAATATCTAAATATCAAGCAGCAAAGTTTTCCCCATAATGCAAGCAGTGATTTAACCAAATTAATCTTGTTTAACAAATCTCATTGGACTCTTTCAAAAAAGATTTAATTAGACAAATTACAAGTTATATTATGGGAAAATTATTGCTTGATATTTCGACATGAGTGTACAGATGGCTAATTTTAAATACATACACAGGGCGACACACGCGTGTGAATGGGTAAATCTATATGGCACGAGTGCCAGCTCGGAATGATAAAACGAAATGCCACAGGCCTGGAGTTTCATCCTTCCGCGATGGCACAAGTGCCAGATCGATAGCCCATTCACACGCGTGTGTCGTTCTGTGTTTATTACATGCCTTCCCGTCTGTGAAAACAATTATTAGAAGGACACTCGACAATTCATTTGGCAACTATCAACAAAAAGAGCACATTTTATCGCCAACCAAATTTGCGAAAGGAACCCGTATTACTGTTTCGTCCTCAGAGTTCCAATGAGTTCTATGTGCCTACTGGCACATAGAACACATTGGGACTCATGGGACGATTTTTAGCTATCGCCAGCGATTCAAATTGTAACTGCGCTGTAGAAAATTCCCCTGAATTTCGCTTCTATATAAAAATAGTCCGTCAACTATTTCCGTCCCGCACATATGTACGGAACAGATTTCCAGTGTCCGCATGGTTTAGTGTTGCTGTACACGGGGGTTACATACATAGAAAAGGCGTGTAAAAAGGTTCATCTGGAGAAGTGTCGATGTTATCATAGGCGTAAAACAGACCCTTACTTCGGCAGTATCTTATACACGCATAATATCACGGTACCTTAGATGAGAAAAGCGACACATCTACTACAGTGGAAAGGAAAGAGGTGTTGCGACTATTTCTGCGGAAGCCGGAAGTCTGAAAAATCCGCTTCTGGTTACATCTCCGCCATTTGGCTTTTAAGGTGGAGTGGACCTACAGTTACACAATACAACAACATTAGGTAACAAGGAAAGAAATATGATAAGGGAGAAAAGTAAACTACTTTATAAATGTTCTTTTGTAAGAAATATATAATAGGAAAACATGTAAAACACAAAATACATATCATATTGCAGCAAATCTCAATGAAACCAAATTGTTTCTGCACATCTGCAAATTCTACAAATTATAGCCGATTCTCATCAGCAAAATGGAACAACCAAGCCAGAAAATAAGCAGACTGACATCTGAAAAATGAGGTCCCCAGAGGGTGAATTTAGTGATGCTACCCTGCCTTGCAGGGTAGCATCACTAAATTTACCCTCTGTGAATCTCAATCTGAATCAGGGTCTCAAAACTACCAGAGGATAAATTGGCCCACTGTATGGGATAGCACCATCAAATTCACCCTCTGGGGACCTCATTCTGCAAATGGATAAAAGGTACCCAGATGATAAATTGGCCCACTGTATCGGATAGCAGCATCAAATTCACCTTCTGAGGACCTCATTCTGCAAATGTCAGACTGCTTATTTTCAGGCCTGGGAACAACCTACTCCATTTGCCGTAGATAGAATTGTGCACGATAATATCCCATAAGGATAGTAGCACTCTCGTTCGTCGTATTACCGTATTATCAGTATTCACAATATTCAGTATAGCACATATTATAATGTTAACACTGAAAAAACACATTACAGCACTTTATACAGAGTATGTCTCTTTGTCCGTTATCAAATGATCCATATTTTTGATTAGGTAGCCACATATGACTATTACTGATACACTCTGCTACAATATAATACGTAATATTAAAACATTAATACATTATATTTCCCAGGGCCGGTGAGAAGTATTAGTGTTTAGGGCCTCATGGTGAATTCTATTACGGAAGGGAGGTGGGTACTTTAAAAGTCTGTAGTCCATGGTATCTAAGTATCAAATGGTGAGAGTGTGATAGAGTGTGAGTGTGATAGAGTGTAACCGGTGACATGACGGCAACTTTCGCTGTCCTAATTTGATATCACATCCCGGGATATTTTCCAAATTTTCCTGCAAAGGTCGTCATTTCCTTGAGTGACTGCGTGAAAAGGATGAAATTTTCCAGTTAACAGAAAAGTGTCATCATGGGCCCTCAAATTTCCTCTTTAAATGACTGGTGTCTTTCATTCCGATGAAATGAGTAACGTGTTTACTGAGTGAAAACCTCTCCCAAATCCTTACCATGTTTATCACCCAGGTTCCCGCGCCCTCTCACCGGCCCTGTATATTCCTACCAAAGTGGAATGATTGACGGTTGTGGAGCCACAGCAATGAAAAATAACATGTATCATGATAATATAATTGAGTTAATGACATGGTAATTAACGCTGGTATTTAAATAAAGTCGACACAGTCTGCTTTCTTCTCTCGAGTGTAACGAGGAACATTCTGCAAAGATCATCGCAGACAGCGGCTTGTTGCATTCAAACGACGAATTTTTTAACTTTAACACTCAACATGCAAAACTGCCCAATATTTTTTTTAATAATAAAACCTGATGGCCATTTCAATGCATGGTCACAGAGCTCGTTTATTAAAGTGGTTATCAGCAAGATTTTGAAGAAGACATGATTATTATTATTTGTAAATACATACTGCCTTTGTCGTTTGTCACTCGTTAAGTGCCGTTATTACAAATAAATATAGCTTCAATCAGATACCAGTCCTTTAAACGCTATCAGCAACTTTTTATATCCCCGTGGTACGCATGCGCGAAAATCAAAGATGCATGCTGCTCATAATTTACTTCAACGCTCAATGGAGAATTTAATTAAAGTTAAGATGTAACAAAATAATTATCATATTTTGAATAGCATGAGATAGATAATAAATGCTTCCTAACGATGCACAATTTTAGTGACCAGAAAGATGAAATTTTAGTGCATCCGTTTTCATTTGAAGTTCAACACTTTTCTTCTGTACAACTGTGAGTAAACTATTTTTTAAAAAAAAAACACTGCCTGGAGCCGCTAAAAAGTGAAATTACAGTGGAGCCCACTTAATTGGATATCTCTTAACTGAATAACCCTGTTAACTGAATTTAATTTCCAAACACAAAACCATTTACTATACCTCCAGTACAATTTGACCTGTTAATTGAATATAGCTTATATAGTAAACTCATGTTAATTGAAAAAAAAGCTTGTAAGCTGTTGAGAAATTGCCCTGATTCTCCGTTTTCCTTTGCTTATAGACCTTTTAGGCTGCAGTAATCCAATACAGCAATTTGATCTATTATATTTTGTTTGACAGAACTCATGGAGCTCTGTCAAACAAGATATAATAGAATAAATGCTAATTTTATCTCTAGAATACAGGAAAGTGACAAAATCCATGTTAATTGAATACTCCTGTTAACTGAATAATTTTCATTGGCAAAGTGGCTGTTTAATTAACAGGGTTCCACTGTAATATATTTACTGCCGGTAAAATATCTAGCAAGGCATCGTTTCAAAATTCCAAGATTTAACTTTATAAATCAAAAGCAACAATCAAAATAACGTTTAACCCTTTACATAACCTGAAAAGCAGACGACACTTGCAAAAATAATTCTTGAATAACTAAAGTTTTTCATTTTTTGTCTCGAAAACATAGGTTATGATCCCTCGTTGGAACGAGCTCGACGAGATCGTTCCAACGAGGGGTCATAACCTATGTTTTTGAGACAAAAAATGAAAAAAATAATGAAAATTAATTGGCGATTTTTGAGAATAGCGCTGGCCAGTTTTGGCCGTTACTTTCATTTCACATTGAAAAGGAGGATTTTTGTAATCCCGTGTTAGACCTTGTTAGGTTAGAGAACTGACAATATAATTTTGGATCTTCGCACCTACGTTATTAAATGTTTTATTAGGCAGTAATCAGGGGAAACAAATCGAAAATAGAGCCTTTGAAAAGCGGCTAAATATTGTTCATATTGTTACAATTACCTTTTCCAAAACTCTATTCTTCCGACGAGAAGTAAAAATGTATTTCTTATACGTACAGGTCGTAAAATTCGATATTTACTAGGTGGGAGATATTAAGAATCGGTTTTATGACAGCGAGACGATTAACGTCAGAACGTCATGTCAAATTATCCATTATATCGCGTATGAAAATTACAAAAATGAACCTTTACAGAAAGTATTATTATTTTATTGTGTTTCCCTTCTTTTTAAATTATTTCCAGTTTATCCTTGTATTAAAAAAAAATAATCAAAAACCTTCTGATCGTCATTGACAGTTACATGAAACAGTTTCGTTTTTAGAGGAAACGTATAATTATGTCGTTGAGATATTCTGGAGAGGATCATTTATTACTTCTTCAGACTAGCGAAGATGGTATCGTTCACTATCCAGCCAACACCGTAAACATCATTCGGACAATAAGTGAAAATTGGATAGGATAAACGCAAATAGGTTGGCCAAGAATGAGTTCCGTCGATTGTAAATGTTAGTATAAAATGTCGTTTAAATTCAAAATATGCGACTAATTCTTTGTGACTATTTCGTTTGCCTGAAGTGCAGCTTCATTGCAATATAAACCCACCCAACGGAATCTCTGAAAATACTTTAAGAGACCACGGGAATGGTGATTTGTGATGCAAGATGCCCCTCTCTGAATCAAGCTGAAATATAGTGATAGGCGGTAATGGAATTTTGAGATCGGTTTCGGTATTTTTAGTGAGGTATATCGCGATATCGGTTCGGTATTCGTTATCTGACTTGACTGAGATTTGCTGATAATACCAATGGGGATTTCACATCAGACAAATACAGAGTAATTTACTCTTGTGCCATTCTACCACAGTGTCACAAATGCCACTGCTAATGAGCTCAACACTTGCATTCTTTTTTCAAACCAAATCATATCTACAGTAAGTTTGTAACTTAATCCAAAGACACCTTAATTTTCAAATGCATATTTCAGACTTTGGCGACCTCAAAGCATATGCCTTTAACATGCCATCATTAGTAGCTCCTTCTGATAATAGACAAATCGCCTGGGGTGAGATGCCAGCCAAGTCTTGGCTGCCTCCTAGGCAGCCAAGACTTGACTAGAATCACCCCTAAGCAATTTGGCATATGCAAGTTGTGGTCTAGTGGAAATTTCCCAAGCCCTTACGGGTTAATAAAACTGAAAAGAAAATTCGACACTTCTTTCCTGAAAACGAACACTTCAACTCCTACCATGCCTCAATCATGTCATATAGGTAGCCAATGTAGGAAAATATGAATATTCAGACAGTTTCGGTATTCACTGATGTGTTCGGTTCTTCGGTTCGGTTTTTCGGTATCCCCATGAAATCAGTATCGGTTCAGTTTTTCGGTACATTGCCCATCACTACTGAAATATTTTGTATTGTGATCAAGAGTCTCGATGAAACCATGCAGATCAAACGAGAAGTAAATGCAAGCCAGACTGGTGGCGTTGGTGGTTTTAAGTCTCTGTAATTATGCGTAAAACCTTTCTGAATCATTAAGAGTTTATTAAATGCCTAGGTTATTATTCTAGCATCGCTATTACAGGTAATGCACCAATCGTGTTCCGATTGCCTACATGGGGGCACGATGACGCTGTGTACTGAGGCGTACTGCACGTCGACGGTGCGCATGTCTTCAACCAATCTAACCCTGCCTGTGCTGCGGTGCAGAGTTCAGAGTTACAATGTTGGGGAGCTGACAGCTGCTCTTCGTTGCTCGGTGGTTCTCTCCGGGTACTCCGGCTTCCTCCACCCATAAAACTGTCACGGTCACGATTAGCCATTGTGCATAAGAAGTATGTGACCTTAAACATCAATAATAAATAAATAAATAAATAAATAAATAACCAATCGTGTTAATGAAATACATATCCTTAAAATCGATTACCCGGTTCCCAAGACGAATAGCAGACGACTCATGTAAAAAATTCCTTCAATAACTGAACGTTTTCATTTTTGCCTCAAAACGTTAGCCAATGACCCCTCAAAGAAAGAGTTCATCCAACCAAAGATGAAAAACAAATATTTGAATGTTGATTTTGTCAACAGCGCTGGTCGGTTTTAAAGGTAACTCAAGATAAGGGGTTAATATGAGTACCTCCATTATTAACTCAATCATAAAATATTCAGATACATATTTCAAATATATATTTACAATATTAACATATATAATACAGAAAACAGCCTATATGTTATATTCACCTTACTTCGCAGTAAAATTATTGACTGCTCGGGCCGTATAAAATATGAAGGCCCATATACGCACCGTTTAAACGTTTCTATAACCTGTATTAAAACAAATAAGGTTCATTAACCATCTTTACATAATGTCAAACAATCGAAATTTCAAGCAGAACATTTTCCCCAAGTGCAGCTTGGAATTTACACAATTCAATTTTGTTTGACAGAGCTCAATGAGCTCTGTCAAACAAAATTGAGTTGGTTAAATTACAGGGACCAGTACTATAAAACGTTTACAATTGTATTTTCCCGAATTGTATTTTCCGCAAGTGAATATTAATGACGGAAATGAACCATTTGCACTTCAAAAGATATGGCAATATCCCAACTCGCAAATTGCCATATCTTTGAAATTGCTAATGGTTCATTTCAATTAGTTATTTCCATAAATAGAAAATACAATTCTGAAAAATACAACTGAAAAAGTTTTATAGTATTGGTCCCAGGGTGCATTATTGAAAACAAATGCTGCTTAAAATTTTGATATTTTGATATTTTGACACAAGTGTTCAGAGAGTTAATTGCATTAATAATTAATCAATACTAAATATATACTGACAAAAAATCAATATTTCTAAATTAGAATGAAGCGCATAATCAGGCTGCAGTCAAATCAGGTATCCTAAAAAACTTTGAATTTCATGGTGTATTTCATCCTTGAATGTTTATATTCAGAGCAGCAAGAATCTCGTGTTATTTGTATGTGTTGAAAAGTGGGCATTCGGCAAAACAGTAAAATTTATTACAATGTCAGTATTCGGTCTAATGGTGCTTTCATTCATCTTGGCCGACATTAGAAAGGTCATTTTTGTCTGTTCATTTTGAAACACGTTTTAGTTTCAAAAGGAAATATTTTTCTTTGATCACAGGTACTCGGCACAAACCCAGAAGATTGTTATCAACTGTTATTGTATGGACCTCTTAAACTGTTTGGTGTGAATAGAGCTGGTCTAATATTTTTCATTTTTGCGTAAAAATATAGCTTCTGACCCGCTGAGTTCGTTCAAATGAGGGGTCACAAGCTATGTTGTTTAGACAAAAAATATAAAAAAATGAGAACTGAATGATACTTTTTGTGAATAATGCTGGCCGGTTTTGGTTGTTACGTTGGGTGAAGGGTTGAACATTAAATGTTAACTCATTGCATGCTGCTGGCGGATATTTCTGTCCAGGACAGGATTTATCTTGCTACTAATATAATTTGGGTACATTTAATAAAATTTCCTCCATGCAGACTGAATAGATTTCTTTGCCAATGATTTCTTGAGATAAATTCCGATGAATTTTTCATCAAATCTAGTCATGGCTGCTTAACAGCAGCCATGAATAGATTTGCTGAAAAATATCTAGAAAATAATCAGAGTTAATTTGAAAAAAATATTCCAAAGAGTTCAAATATCCAGAACCCTAGAAGTCGAGGAGTAAATACTCTCAACACCCAACTCTATCTGGAGTTCATGCAATGGTTCCAATAATCGGTAAAGGTGTAAGCTAGATCATTCGTAAAACACTAGACTTATGAAATGTAATTGTGTGGCCCCAAGAATAAACCTGATAACCAAAACATGTTTTTGTATCGCAGGTCGTGGAGATATAGAGTATAGGGACAGGGTGTAGTGGTCACGTTCAGGGCTAATTCTATGATAAGCACCTGCTGGTAGTATGGGGACTTGGGGTTGGGCGGAGACTTATTACGACGTGCTTAGTCCAACCTTATTGGACACCTTATAGCTAACTGGAGTAGTCACTGCAGTCCGCTCTAAAGTTCCCCATAGCGTTTCGGCGATAAAATTGCCAGCGGAAGTACCGTCCATCGGTACTCATGTAAACATAAACAGAATCGCACGTGTGAATATTGATTTATTTAACATTTAAACTCATATTAATCCGACGATCATGGTATGAATAAAATATACCCAAAGTAGCTTGGTGTACCAAATGTTCATCACTCGTGGGGAAGTGGTGTTAACCGCGCGCCAAAGGCTCGCTGTTAACACCACTTCACCACTCGTGGTGAACATTTGGTACACCAAGCTACAATGGGTATATTTTATATATGTATCTAATCCGCGGGGTAGTCCAATTCATTCTACAAATACGGATGGCTGGAGAATAAAAGGTAAACTGGCCCTGCTTTACATATGTGTCTCGCGGACAATATAATTAGACCCGATGCCTTTTCTCATCAAACAATAAGGATGTATGTCTCAGGTTTAAAAGTACACTGATGCGTGATGAGTTCCAAGTAATTTAAATATCACAAAGAGAGCGAGTTCAAAGATAACAAGAAGATCCAAGAATGTAAATATTGAAATATGACAGTCTATTTGGCTTATCGATTTTAACATACAAAAAAGAGAAACGTCATGGAAGAGCGACATATTTCCGTTTTGAATTATTAAACTTTCGAACTGATGAATTTGTTTGAAGACAATACAACTCGAAATAGTTAACCCTCTTCACACTGATGATCCAAATTTCAAGCTGGTACCTTTCTCATGATGCAACTCGGAATTTAATTAATTTAATCTTGTTCAACCCTTTATCCAACGTAACGGTCAAAACCGGCCAGCGCTATTCTCAAATATCGTCAATTAATAGTCATTATTTTTGTCTCAAAAACATAGGTTATGACCCCTCGTTGAATCGAGCTCGTTCCAACGAGGGGTCATAATAACCTATGTTTTTGAGACAAAATGAAAAAAATAGTTATTAAAGAATTTTTTTTTGCAAGTGCCGTCTGCTTTCCATGTTAGGTAAAGGGTTAACACAGTTTAATGCGCTCAATCAATCACACGCTTGAATTGATTGCCTTTCCAGTTGCATTATGGGTACAATTTTTGGTATTTTGACATCAGTGTGCATAGGACTCGTTCATCTAACGCCACTATCACATTACATCTGTGCTGTTTGCAACAATAGCTATTCAATGTTGTTATTTCTTTTTAAATGTCTGTCTCCAAAATATAGCTTCAACCCCTTCACTGGGAGGCGCGCATTACATTTTCCACAAACTTTATTTTTTTCAGATGCTGCTGTCGAAAAGTGTAACAGTTCAGAAACCAAATGAGGTGATTCATATTACTTTTGTTAGAATCCGTGACTGCCTGTTTGATTTTTAACTTTGGACAAATTTCAGTCAGTTAGTGAACCCATGGGACAACAACGCTCGCATTATAGGCATCACGTTGTATTGAATTTTAACCCTTTACCCAACGAATCGGCCGCATCCGCCCGCGTAATATGCAAATTCAGCAGTTGAAAAAATAGTATTTTCCAAACAAATTTCAACAAAACCATATCATGTGACACCTCGTTGGAACGAGCTCGTCGAGCTCGTTCCAACGAGGGGTCACATGATATGGTTTTATTGAAATTTTTTGAAAAAAATTAAAAAATAAAATTTAAAATAATAAATTTTGATATCGTCTGCGTTGGGTAAATGATTTTAAACTAAGAATAAACATGATATCTGAAACTGTATGGCACCATTCAATTCATACAGTATGTGACTGTCTGGAATTGGCAAGTTGATCAAACTATCCTACATCGGAAATGTACCTGTGGAATGTCCACAAGTGCATCACTCTTTTGTTGAAGGCCATAGTTTCAGCAGCAAGACCAAACAAAATTCAATCCTTTCATTCGACCAATAAAATCACGTTTGACAGACAAACAGACAAATCTCTTTGAGTCAACATAGAGCACTCAAATACTCTAAACATATTTACAGTTTTTGAAAACGGCACAGGCTCGACTATGAAACTTTCAGGTCATGGTCCACCAGGTTTAATCTCGATTCTCCATGCTTTGAAGGATGTTAGTGTTTATTGCATTTGTTTGAGAAATGTTCTATGACTGCACTGAGAAAACCCGCTCCCATCATCTTTCAGTTGTAATCATTTCTCTCTATATTATACTGAATTGTTTATACAGAGGAGATTGAGTTACTCCCCCGGGAATGTGATTTAGAAATCTTGTAAATTAAAGTCAAATATCAAAGTTAACTAGATTTTTCGATTTCAAGAAATCGAGAGATTCACCTATTCCGCTTGTTTTTTTAGGCAGGCAGCGGCGAAATAAGATTGCATATAGAGCTGGTAGGTTTTTAGGCTATATTAAGTGCATGGCCGATAGAAAACCCCCTACAGTGTCTAACAATTCTTTAGGCAATACTCTTTCACATTGGCCTGAATGCTGTATGGTTAATGTCCAAGTTAGGGCTAAATAGCAAAGCTGTTGAACAGATCGCGTATACTAAATAATAACAACACGTGCGTATGTGGCATCATATATTGTGGCAAATGTTTTCGTAGCAGTGATTCCAAATTTTCAGCGTTTGTTCTTGAAGGTCGCCCGAACTCGGCCATATTATTAGAATGTCCAGAAACCAGGCATGGGCCTCGAGGCAGCCACCCCTCTCCCTCAACCCACCCCGGAACATGCACGTACGCTCTCCTGACATTCAACATGATAGAATGGGAAGCTGGTGTTGCTCTTTGTGTCAAAAGATGCGGTATCTATTTGTGAAGGATGTGTGAAAAAATTATGGAAATCGGCCAAGAATTGGCTGAGATATAGCGTTTTGATGAGTGGAGGTAATTGTTTCAATTTGGTCCTTTCCTAGCACGTGCGAACTGGCGGTGGGTGTATGTCTGGGGTTGTGGCAGTGTTCCCCCTCTGGGGTAGTTCCGCTTGAAACCATGGATTCTCAGTTTCTGGTGGAGAGACGCTGGTGACTGAAAGATGCATTGTGTGCACTGGCGTCAAATGGACCTCGCCAAGCTGGTAACAGTTAGATATTTGTCAGAAATGAAAAGTGGACAGTAATCGCGCATGGGTTAATGGCGAAAAGGCGGTAATTTGGCTAATTTGACATAAAAATTGAGCAGACTGCAGTGTCGCTACTACGTCCACTGTATCCAGACCACCGAAGGCAGCCACACGAAATGTTCAGATGTTGTTCTACTTTCCCTGCTTGACAGGTTAGTATCTTTATCGAGAGGCGTGACTGCCTGAGGACAACGTGAATCGCGTGGAAACCGAGGGGACGATTCGTCCCTACTCTATTCCCAATGCAATGACGTTTCCATTCACTATTTACCTGTCACCCGTCGAGTTTGGCATTATTTCTGTCTATTTGATGAACTGTTCAGCTTTCAGTATTCACACATTTACATGGGACTGAAAGTTTGTATGGTTAATGCCGAATTCAAGGCAGGCAGTGGGTCGAGTGGGCGGGCGTTAGGGCGTGCATGCAAGCAGACAGGCAGTCCTGTCTAACAACTCTTCCGACCGTGCTCTTTTACTCTGGCATGACTGGTGTATGGTTAAAATCGAAGTAAGGGTGGGCTTGCTCTCAGGCAGTTTGGTTGGCAGAAAAACAGAAGGCATTCCGTATTCCATTCATAATTGCTGGAAATCCATATCTACTTCTCATAATTGCTGGAAATCCATATCTACTTCTTTGAAACCACGCATGCAGGGTTAAGTTAGAAATCAACAATGCCAGCTCAAATTTACGAATTCAGTTTCAATAAAAATCAGTAAATGAAGGTTAAAGAATATTTTGAAAATTACAGTTTTTCACACAGTATTCTCAAATAGCTTTGGATATGAACCGGCTGCAAAGAATATTTTGAACATGACAGTTTTTTCACGCAGTACCCTCAAATAGCTTTGATTAAGAAAGGGTTACACAAGTCACAGCGATATTCAAATCATTTGTATAAGTGATAAAATGAAAACAGTTGTCTGGAGAATGAATACTGGTCAGCTATAAAGGATAGCATAAATAAATAAAGCATCTCAGTTTCCAAAGTTCATCAATCACAGCTTGAGAGAGTTTCCAGTGCATAGAAAACATTCAGCGCTGAATCAATTAGGATATGGAGTAAATTGTCACATGAACTGAAAATGTTTTTTTTTGGATGGGACCTATCTTTATGATGCTAGAATGGGCATAGGGTTAAACTTTACAACAAATCTTACAACAGAAAATATGCTCAGTAGGCAATTGTGAATACGCACATGCAAATCATTTTCGATATTCCGTTCCAAAGAGGAAGACAAGTGAATGCGCGCAATCAGTGCAGGCAGCCAGTAGGCAGGCAGGCACAGGCAGGCAGGAACATGCAGGCAGGCGCAGGCAGGCTCAGACCGAGGCATACAGGCGCACAGGCAGGCGGGCAGCTGTACTCTTTCACACAGGCACGGCTGTTGAATGGTGAATATCGAAGTCAGGGCGGGCTTGATGTTAGGCAGGTAGATAGGTAGACAGACTGCGCGCAGGCATCTAGTGCAGACAGGCAGGCACATACAGGCAGGCACAAGCAGGCAGGCAGGCAGGCAGGCATGCAGGTAGGCACGCAGGCGTGCAGGCAGACTCGGGCAGGCGCAGGCAGGCTCGCAGACAGGAAGGCAGGCGCGCGGGCATTTCTAACAACTCTTCCGACTGTACTCTTTCACACAGGCGTGGTGAATAGTTAAAATCGAAGTCAGTGCTGGCTTGATGTCAGGCAGGTAGATAAACAGACAGGCTGTGTTCAGGCGCAGGCAGGGAGGCGCTGGTAAGTGCACACAGGCAGGCTCAGGCAGGCATGTCGGCATGTGCGCATGCAGGCAGGCAGGCGGAGGCACTCGGGCAGGCAGGCGCAGGCAAGCGCGCAGGGCTGCTGACGCGCAGGCATTTCTAACAACTCTTCCAACTGTTCTCTTTCTCACAGGCATGACTGTTGAATGGTTAAAATCGCAGGCGGGCGGGCAGGCAGGCAGGCATTTCTAACAACTCTTCCGATTGTACTCTTTCACACGGGCATGACAGGTGAATGTTTAAAATCGAAGTCAGGGCGGGCTTGCTGTCTAGCAGGTAGGTAGACTGACAGACTGCATTTCACAAAATTCCAGCCATAATTGCTAAAAATCCATATCTACTTCTCTGAAACCACGTGCATACCTACTTCTCAGAAACCACATGCTCAGGGTTAAGTTAGAAATCAACAGCATCAAAGCAATACTGCCTAGGAAATAGTCACCACACATTTATCTATTCTGTTACAATAAAAAATCAGTAAAAAGAGGGTTAACAGACTGTTCTCTTTCACACTGGCATGACTGTTGTATGGTTAATGACGAAGTCAGGGCAGGCAGGCATTTCTGACAACTCTTCCGACTCAGCCATAATTGCTGGAAATCCATATCCACTTCTCTGTAACCGCGCATGTAGGGTTAACTTAGAATTCAACAGCATTATAGCAATGCTGCTTTGCACACATTTATGAATTCTCTACAGAGGGTTAATGGATATTCAAATAGGAAAAACAGCATCTGGAGAATGCTGGTCAGCTACTAATGATATTATACAAATAAATAAAACGTTAATCACAGCTTGACAGTTACTGATAACAGCAAGCTTGAGAAATTTTAACTGGCATCAGCAAAGTAAACCACTTTTATAAAGAATTTGAGGGTAGTCCAATTCAAGGCCTGAAAACTGTATGAAGGGTAAAACTTTGAATAAAACATATAACAGTAAAATTATTCTAGGATGTAAGCTCTATCTTCTCATGGGAAAAACTTCGAGAAAATATGTCTCCAGTGCTGAGAAATCGCACGTGAAAGTTGGCGAAAACAACAATTATTCCGACAGTACCCTTATGGGAACTCCCAAATCTGGCAAGGGTTAAACTTTTTATAATAAGATATAGAACAAAAGTTGTCATACTTTGACAGCTGCATGCAGCCATAGAAAACATTCAGCGCTCAATCAATTAGATATGGAGTAAATTGACACTTAAACTTACCAAATTCTAAAAAAAATTGAGTTTTCCTGGACGGTACCTACATTTAGGCAACCAGAATGGGCATAGGGTTAAACATTACAACCAAACTTACAACAGCAAATATTCTCGGTAGGCAATTGTGAATATGGACATGCAAATCATTTTTCGATATTTCATTCCAAAATGGAAGAAAACTGAACTCAAAATGGGCGAATTTTAGGTAGACTTTAGAGTACTCTGATACAAGGCTCGAAAACTGGATGAAGACTAAAACTTTGAATAAAACATATAACAGCAAAATTGTTCTTGGATAAATGCCCAATCTTTTCATTGGACCTGATTTGAGAAAATTTGGTTGCAATGCTGAGAAATCGCATGTAAATGTTGGCAATTTTTGCCAAAAATGCATTTTCGGGTGAAGTTTGTGGCAAAATAGCGTCAACGTGGGTAATACTGCCTATGCAGACAGATGCAGGTGGACATGCTTCAAATACTAGGAACGTTTCAGCCCAATCGCCCAGAGCATTTTTGAGAATTTGGGCAAAACGTGACTTTTTGACTACATTTTTCATGGCTTTGGCAGAAAACGAAAAACTTCAGAAATGCCATGACCCAGGTGAGAAACTACGCCTGGTGCTCTATCGATATGCCAAATTTCAGCAAAATCGTACATGGCGTTTTCGCGAAATCCATCAGACAAGATTCATTGAAATAAAAAAAAAAGAAAAAAAAAAAAAAAAAAAAAAAAGAAAAAAAAAAAGAAAAAATGCAATAACAATAGATCCACCTATTAGAAATAGGTGAATCTAATGATCCTCTGATAGGAAATATTATTGTTACATTAATCTATCATGAGACAGATATTTACTTGGAAAACTGATGCTATTCATGTAATTAATCATTGGTCGTCATTACTGGTCTTATAACAGAAATAGTACGACTGTAAGAAAAATAAATGAACTCAATTACCTCTGTGTCAAACAAAGGGACCAATTCTGCCCACCAAGACATTTTGCCAATGGCTGGCAATTGTAAATTTTTGTTGCCTGCTCGCAGTTTTGATAGGACAAGAGTAAGCTCCCTTCAGTCTGATGTAAATTTTCAACCAGGCGTTCAGTAGAATTGGCAAGTGAAAAACAGGTTTTGTTCCATAAATGGAAAAACACAACGACCTCTGTCACACAAGGATGTATTCGCCTTTCCCACAGTTGTGCTGATGGTAAGTAGGTTGCAGGAATCAGGCTGACATTTTTCCAAGGGTTACAATAGTGACCAACAATTGCACTTCCAGGGTGATAGCATGCCTTGGCTTTTCGTTTTAGAGATGAGTTTGACACCCTCTCAATAAATGGCAAATCGCAACATCCCCCTCCAGTTATTTCTCAACTGAGGTAATTTTGAAGCATCAACCCTACTCGTCTGTTCTTTTTAAGTTCGGATCTAGCGTGGACGACATTCGGAATAAATTGTTTAACCCTTTGAGCCTTTAATTATCATGACGTTCAAACGTCACCGGGAATTCAGTTTCTTCAACGTTTTTCAAAATGCGACGTCAAACGTCGGAAAGTACAAATAACGCGATAGTTTTCACATTAGTGATTATCTGGTTGAGCGCTAGATTATATTTGATCTGAATTCGTTAATCAAAACTTGTTTTATTAGAAATTATTGGAGATGCCCACGGGCACTCCCCAATAATTTGTAATAAAACAATTGTATATACTGAGTCAAAAAAGAAAGTATAATAGAAACAAATGTGAAAAAATAGCATAAAAGATGAAATATAATAGTTCTAATGTTGCATGTTTGTAGACAAGAAGTCGTGCTGTTGTTGTTGTCCACTCAACCGTATACAATTTTGCTACAGATTTCAAAATAGCACGTGCTACCCGAGAATGTCAAATTGGGTGACCGTCGGGTCACCGACGATTTTCTTTGTGTTATGTTGTGCTAGAGATCCTGGGTTCTTGAGAAAACACGCTAGTTTTTGTCTTCCGACACTTTAAAAATGCCACGGTTAACCGAAAATCAGAGGTTGCGTGACACTGTTATGCATGGGGCTGGGATACATTCAGATGAGCGTGCTGCTGAGTTCGGAGTCACTGTGGCCACTATTTACCGTCTCATTGGAAGGTATAGAACCACTGGACCTACTGCCGACCGACCGCGTTTAGGTCGACCAAGAGTAACGACCCCTGCACAAGACCGACACATCAGGACGTCTCACTTGCGGGATCGCTTCCTTCCGGCGACAAGGACAGCAGCAATTACTCCTGGTAGAACTGACAACAGAATCAGTGCACAAACTGTCCGCAACAGACTCGCTGGACACGGCATCCGAAGTAGGCATCCAAACCACGGACCAATCCTTACCCAACGTCATCGAATCGTCAGAATGGATTGTTTACGTCAGCATGTTCGCTGGACTCAGCAGCATTGGAGCACAATTATTTTTAGTGATGAATCACGATTTTGTTTACGGCGCGCTTACGGTAAAGCAAGTGTGTTACCGACGAGGAGAACGGTTTTCTGATGCTTGCGCGCGGAAATGCGACCGTTTAGACGGGGTAGTGTAATGGTTTGGACAGGAATTTCCTTGTACCATCGAACGCAGTTGATCTTCATCGATGGTAATCTGAATGGACAGCGGTAAAGGGACGAAATTCTTAACGCTGTTGTTGTCCCGTTGTTCAACGTTAACGTCGGATTGCAGTTATTCCAGCAAGACAATGTCCGATGTCACGTGGCGCGTATCTGTCGTGACTTTCTTGAAGAGCAGAGCATCGAACTTCTTTCTGGACACCATGTTCGTCAGATTTGTCGCCAATCGAACATCTTTGGGATCAAATGAACCGTCGGTACGACTTCATGATCCTCAGACGTTAGGCGATTTACGTAATGTTCTAAGGCAGAAGTGAAACGCATTACCACAGGGTGACATCCAGAGACTTATCGGGTCCATACGCCGTCGATGTCTTGCTATCCAAGAGGCAAACGGTGGACATACACGCTATTGACCGCATGTGTGAACTTTTAATGTCACCCCATGTCTGAATTGCGACGTCCTGACGTGACGCTGGCAATAGTAAGGGCATGATATTTTGCAAATTCATACAGCTAGACTCGAAATATGAACTTACAATAATTTGTTTGGGATTAAAGTCGATAATACTAAAAGAAATTGCTCCTCAAAGTTGATTATACTTTCTTTTTTGACTCAGTGTATAAACAAAATATTATTTGTCTTTGTCTGAATATGAAATATAAGCAAGGAAACTGTTGGCCTTTGCTCTGGTATCCTCATTTTTTGAAAGCCCTGATAGTGGCTTCTAGCACTCAACCAGCTAAGAGGTCTTGACAGCAGGATTATATTAGTATTTTAAGCTGCGATAATATTTGGCTCAAGGGTTGTCACGGAGCACTATTCGGGAGAAAATTGAGGTTAAAACTTTAAAAACTCGATGAATAATAACAAAACAAATGACCACAATTTTTAACGCGCCGTTTGATTTCGTACTTCATAAGACGTACAAAAGTATCAAAGGGTAAATGGCAACTCAACAACCAAAGTCATATCTTGTAAGTTTTACTGTTGAGGAAGCCGAGTACCGGATAGAACCACCGAGCAATGGCGAGCAAATGTCAGACTCGCCAGGTTACTAACCCGGCACACACAGTTAGTAGCGGTTGAAGATCAGTGGATAATCGACGTGTAGTACGCCTTAGTGCACAGAACCACGGTGCGTTCTCGTAGTTAATCGAGACTAAGTGTTTTTCCAAAGATATAGCGCAGAAAGAGTGATTCAGGGTCAAAACCGCCGACCTATTGGGTTAATGTCACTGCTCTAACCAATGGGCCACTACGCTCTCATCTCAATAGTTAAGACCATTCAAACATAATCAACAATCAATTTCGTACGATCCGAATACAACCGCACCACAAAAATTTAGAAATAGAAACGGAAATTAAGAATATTTAACTCGCGTTAAGAATCGTAAGATTCGGACCAAAAGATAGATAGATGCCTGTACATGTAGATTAACTATCTCAATCGCAATTCAATACAGCACTACAATTCGCGTATATATCCACGTCCATATTCCATAAATCACTGCCTTATCTTCAGTACTTTCTTTACAAAAGTGGACGGGAAATTCGACAAGGCTGCGACTGGGACGAAGTTGTTTTCTACTTATTAATATACCTGACTAAAATGAATCATTAGCATTTTAAAAGATGCAACAACTGACAAAAATGCTAATGATTCATTTCAGCCCATTTAAAGTCATAGCTAGAATTATTAAATCTAGAAAATACAATTGTAAATTTTTATAGTACTGGGGCCTGGAGAATTTAACAGTTGTACACCGCGATTAGGTGGTTTACTCTGGCTTTCTTAACCCGTAAAACTAAAACACGATATGGTTGTGCCTGTTGGAAGTATCAGTATCATTTAAAGTCGTAACTAGAAAACAATATTCTTGAAAATACAATTGTAAAAGTTCTATAGTATTGGTCCCAGGTGACTAATTCTGCACAAGCAATATTAGCAGCGGTTGCAGGCAAATACACCATCGACGTGTACACTGGTACACAGTGCCCCAAAGCTCCCATGTGGGCAATCGTGTTTCAGTGTCTTAAATAAGGGTACAACACAGTTACCGCTTGTCATGATCGAACCGTCAGCCTTTCTGTTTACAGTTCTGTGTTTTAACGACTGGATCATTGTTCCCCCCTATCATCTTCAATAGCCGGAGAATACCCTGCGTATCTGTTGAAAAATGATGAATAACATCCACGTCAATGACCACAAACTGATAAGAGAAACATGATCTTAATATTCCACTTCTCTATACTTTCGACCATTGGAACCAATGCCTAAATGAATCAATGACTCAATTTCCTCCTAAAACAATAAATATACAAGTATGATCTGCATACTCGGGAAATGCTAGAGTTCATGGCACACAGAGATTCACTCACAGACAAAGTTTGTTTACAATAACATTTAATATCGATTACTAACCCAGTATGGTACAGTGATCATAAAAAGTGTTAGTCCCTGTCAAAGTAATTTGAACTCTTCTTCTATTATCAGGTCCCAGTACAATAAAACTTTTACAATTGTATTTTCTAGAATTGTATTTTCTAGTTTCGACTTTAAATGGTTTGAAATGAACCATTAGCCTTTTAAAGACGTGGCAATTTGCCAACTGGCAAATTGCCACATCTTTTAAAATGCCAATGATTCATTTTAGCCAGTTATATTAATAAGTTGAAAATATAAGTCTTAGAAAATACAATTGTAAAAGTTGTATGGTATTGGTCCCAGTTCTCCTGTCGGATACCTGACGACAGAAGTAGAGTTCAAGAGGAGACACTTGATAGGATTTTGAGAACATCTCGACGATTCGAATATTTCCGAATCAGACTGACTCAAATCGAATGATCGGGACGGTTTCGAATCGAATCGAATTTCGAAGCGTGGTAGGCCTCTAGCATACGAGTGACGGAGTAACAGCTGAAAGTTTGTTTTTTCTATAATTCATATCTTTACATTCCAGGTAAAAACACCCAGTCTATATTGATTAAATATAAATATACACCATTATGTTTATAGATAATCTATGGTATCAGAGTCGAGCTCTTGTTGTTAAGGCCATATCTCGACGTGTCTGAGGCGAATAGTCTTAGAAAGAAGAGCGAGTCTCTGACACAATATTGTGTGTATAAACTTGGTGGTGATGATAGATTTATCTTAAAATTCTCAAAAGTAATAACTTTGTTAACATTAGTAATAACGGCCTAACCATTCGTTATCAGTAATAACAGCCCAACGAATCGGCCGCATCCTCCCACGTAATTTATCAACTGAAGTATTGAAACAAAACATCATTTTTAAAAAAAAAATCACCAAAACCATATCATTTGACCGCACACTAGAACGAGCACGACGGGGTCAAATGATATGGTTTTCTTGCAATTTTTGGAAAATATTTTTTTTACAAAAACTAATAAAAGTAGTAAATTGTGACCGTGGAGTAAAGCGTTAACGAACAATTCATTATCTGATTTCATTTTCAAATTCATAAAAAAGAGTTCGTTTCGGATGAAACTGTATGCGGCTGTCTTGCACTTTTGCGATCATCGGATAATCTTATTGAGTGCGTACATGTTCAACATTCCGAAAAGACAGTGCACTGTAATGCTTCCAGTGATTCAGACACAAAAGCATAAAAGTAATGTGTCTCCATTAGGTAATATTAATATTACTCTCTCTCTCTCTCTCTCTCTCTCTCTCTCTCTCTCTCTATTTCCCTCTGTCTCTCTCTATGTCTCCCTCTCCCTCTTTGTCCCTCTCTGTCCCTCTCTGTCTCTCTCACTCTCTCTGTTTCCCACTCCCTCTCTCTCTCTCTCTCTCGGTGCCGCTCTCTCTCTTTATATATAGGTATCACATAACTAAATATTTTCACATACGCCACCATTATAACGTTTTGGGCGAAAAACAATATGATCGCATCACTTTAATTTTGGCATTCAATTATCTTTGTCAAGTATTGCCCTTCAGACAACTTTTTCTGACCCGAAAACAGGGGGTCATGCAACAAATAAGACAGAAAAAATTACACGAAGGGAAATACCGGTCAAGTGCACATATATTTCAGGGGAAAACACACAAAAAGTAAACTGTATTTTTTAGGTCCAAAATTCATCAAATCACTCTCTTTTTATCAGCATTATTCAACACTAATGCAAGATGACAACAGAATGTTTCAAACGTTTATTGAAACAATATATTTTCCCAAGGCTGTTTATTTTTAGAGATTGCATCATTTCCGAGTGCAATATTTCAATGCGGGTAACTCTAATTCCAATATTTAGTTCAGTGATACCATATATATATATAGATATATATATCTTTGCACAAAGAAATGTACAAGGTCCCTCGCAAATGCGTTTCGAAAGCGTGTAATGTGCTATAAATAGTAACGCAAACATATTGTAACTGAGCACGCGGTTGTATAAAGCACTGGCGAGACACACGAAGGTACTATATTCCCAATATTGATATTTTAGCCGTGTACGTGGTATTTTAAGGGAAAACATAAAATAGACTCTTACAATGCATAAAGTGTCATAGTATGTTAACATTTTTTTAACGAAATCACAAAGGGATGTGTTACGTTGCGTAAGTATCCCAAGTACTGGAGCATTCTGCATCCCTCAGACGAAAACTTGCTTTCCACTAATGTTATGCCCGGTCCTCCACTCGAGAGTAACATAAGGCACCACACCTTGTAAAAAATATTTTTAAAAGAGTACTATACGTCAGTGCTTACCTCGCCATTTAGGAAGCAGTATATAGTCGCAATAAAGAAGCCTTGAAACGTAATAAAAAAGAAGGAAGTATACGTCCATATTCCAAATACTATCAGGTTACTGGAATCTACATCTATCATCACCAAGAAGTTTGTTATCCCCAACAACGGTAATAACACAATAGCAGCTTTGACAGCTTTCCTGAAAAAAATTGAATCATAAAATGTAAAACGACGGAACGCAGTGCATTTTTTAACCCTTTACCCAACGTAACAAGAAAACCGGACGAGCGCTATGCACAAAAATCTCGAATTAATTTTCATTATTTTTTTCATCTTTTGTCTCAAAAACATAGGTTATGACCCCTCTTTGGGGCGAGCTCGTCGAGCTCGTTCCAATGAGGGATCATAATCTACGTTTTTGAGACAAAAAATGAAAAGAATTAGTTATTCCAAATTTTTTTTTTTGCAAGTGTCGTCTGCTTTTCATGTTAGGTAAAGGATTAATTCGCTTTATTTCGTTACTTGATTTAAAAAATATACTGTAATAAGCAATCGCAGTTTTGTTATTTTTTACTTCACACAAAGTCCAACGATAACGGATGAATCACTATAGAAACCAGTTCGTTCCAAAGAAAGCGCGTAAATCACAGACAGTAGAGATAACAATTAAATGTTAGAGTTATTTGGTAAGGATGATGTGGTTTTCTACTGCATACCGAGGAACGTGAATTTCACATATTCATCTCGTTGAGAAAACAGACTGAGTGCATATCCTAAACACACCCCATCTCCATTGAAAACAGCCAAATATAGCAGTGTACGGGTTTGGATTAATGTCTTTTCCCACGCTCTCAAGCCTCCAGTCAAATTATGTAAGGAATTCGACGCTATTTTGGCCTGGAACCAGTCTAATCATTGAATAGTCCATCGCCTATGTTAGATTTCTAATCCTTTGGTACATTTCAGTCGGTGGGAAAAGCGAACCGACCAACTGATATATTCCAGTTGATTAAATCTAAAAATACCATAAACATTCATTTTGTAACCTTTTACCCAACGCAGACGATATAAAAATTTATTATTTTAAATATCGTTTTTTCACATTTTTCAAAAAAATTCAACAAAACCATATCATGTGACCCTCGTTGGAACGAGCTCGATGAGCTCGTTCCAACGAGGGGTCACATGATATGGTTTTGTTGAAATTTTTTGAAAAATAATATTTTTTCAACTACTGAATTTGCATATTACGCAGACAGATGCGGCCGATTCGTTGGGTAAAGGGTTAAAACAACGCAAGATATTGTATCTCAATCGAGAATTGATTAAAACAAATCTTTAATGACTTTGCCAGTACCATTGAACATGTTTGTTTTCGAAATAACTATAAATAACATCTCACCACAGCTGTAGTTTCAATTATGCCGCGAAGTCTTACCAACTGATTTAATATCTTTGTGGTTTCAAAGTGTATTAAATACTTTTTGATGGGAATATATATAATTGTAGACGAAGAATATCTATATATATTTCTGAGCAAAAGAAACAACACATCAAATCAAAGGTACCCTACACGCAAACTCTAATAAAAAACCCACATATTTATAAGGCTTTCGATACGCATGAATCCCGAAGTGTAGTGTTGTAGGGGTATCACTCCAATCCAATAAAAAGTTTTGGCCTCAGCATCTTCGTCAATATCATGACCGCAACATAAGTATGAAGTCAAGTTTAGTCAATCGTTTATACCCATGTCGCCCACTTTAAAGGACTTCTACTCCAGGCGTTGGTTAAGGGTCCTACTTTAGAGTAAAGCAGATTTTTTACCATAGGAAACAAGCACTTCTCAACTTCCTTTTGGTTCCACCGGGGGGGGGGGGGGGGGGGACGACGAAAAGACTACAGGAGCAAATACGGATTATTGGAACATGAAGTTGATTTTCCTAGTGTACCTGGCGGTTCAATAATCATGTGAGTTTTGTTTTGATGGGGTTTTAGTTTTCCCTCAAATCCCGCTACGTCTCTAACGCGACATTCACAGACAATAAACAAATAGTACAAAATACTGGTTTATTTTGGTGTGAGCACCTGGGACAGTGAACAAAGGTACGTAGAAAATGTTACTAGAAATTTCAAAAACCTGTACAAAAAACCTCGTAAACGTTTTTTTTTTTTTTTTTGAATGGAGCGTCTGGAAACCTAAGAAGGACATTGAAAATTTAGCGTGGTCGACGGTCACTGTCCCAGAGCTGAATGACTTTTGTCACAACTCACTGAACACTAATTAACTCCGTGCACGACTTTCACCAACTGGTTAAGGAGACACCGCTCTATCCGATGGAAATTAATTTTCTTCTAATTCATTCTTCAAGCGAAGAAAATTACATTGATCTCCAGCGGAAGAGACTTTATTTTATGACTACTACAAACAGCCTCCCCCCCCCCCCCCCCCCCCCCAATACCTCAGTTTCCTTACCGCCGGAAACGAAAGTCACAACTTTTACAAATCTACATCATATCTGTCTCATTCTAAACCAACCAGACATCACCGTCGATTACACATTTTACATGCGACAGTTTTACAACCTAGAAGCACCCCCACCCCCATCCCAGTCGTCTTTTCCCTGAATATTGTGGACGAACATTTGTTTCTGTTAATATTTCAACGCCTGGAATTAACGGACGTGGACTGACGTGACAACCGTTACTTATTCCCAGTTCCTTATTTGGCATTCGTTATTAACCGATGCTATCGGTTGATAACAAATATCGAATAAGAAACTCAAAATAAGTAATAATTGTCTCGTCCCCGGACAAGGTATATACCATATGATATCAGAACAATGACAAACTATTTCGTTTTAACCCTTTACCTAACCTGAAAAGCAGACGACACTTGCAAAAATAATTCTTGAATAACTATTTTTTTTCATTTTTTGTCTCAAAAACATAGGTTATGACCCCTCGTTGGAACGAGCTCGACGAGCTCGTTCCAACGAGGGGTCATAACCTATGTTTTTGAGACAAAAAATGAAAAAAATAATGAAAATTAATTGGCGATTTTTGAGAATAGCTCTGGCCGGTTTTGAACGTTACGTTAGGTAAGGGGTTAATTCCGTTATGAATATTTTGTCAGCTCAATATTTCCCTTCCAACAGCGAAATGCGCTTGTTGAATTCTTCACAAGTGAAGGGGAATGAGATATGAATTTGAAGTGAAAAATCAAATATTTTCATTTATTTTCGAAAAGAAAAACTACTGGTGTCATCGTACACTGCAAAAAATATAGGTTCTCTTTAGAACCAAAACTGGTCCTAATCTTGTACCTGAGATGGAACCAGTTCTGTTTAAACACTATTTATTTCAAATCAAATAAATTTATAAAGATTTACATTAAATATTAACAGAATTAAACATAAATTGAGGGGGTTTCAGCCGTAAGTTTAGATGTTGTCTCAAATCATTATTAAGCAAAGGAGATATGAGCAGTTGGCATATCGAATCAGTTTTGGTTCTATACAGAACCAAAACTGGTTCGATATGCCAACTGTTCATATCTCCTTTGTTTCAAAATGTTTGGCGACTGCGTTGAATAAGCTCCAAGTTTACTGCTGAATCTACTTCAGTTCATGTAATATTCTGTTAAAATTGAATGCTAATCTTGGTAAATTTATTTGATTTGAAATAAATATTGTTTAAACAGAACTGGTTCCATCTCAGGGACAAGATTAGAACCAGTTTTGGTTCTAAAGAGAACCTATATTTTTTTCAGTGTATGCACATAATGGCGGATAAGGGCGTCAGATATAAAACGAAATTGGTCGGGGAAGAATCAGACGGGAATGTGTTGGTACTGGGTCGGAGACTAATTCACGTTAGAAAATCGAGAGAAGGTATTTAAAATGCGAAATGCTGTTGACCACAATGGGTTGTGAATATTTACTTCTAAAGTGAATGCAATTAATTTCAAACCACCTCACCCGCTGTAACCAGCAGCACGGAAACTCAACAAAATTATTTTTAACTCTTTACCTAACACGAACAACAGACGACGCTTACAAAATTTACGTTCCAAGGATGTATCATAATTTATGTTTCTGAGGTAAAATTTGAATAAGTAATAAGATTTTGAAATTTGCGAATACCGATAGCCGATTGTGGCAGCTTTGGTAAGTTGAGGGCAATAGACTAGAAGAAAAGCCTTCCTGAGTGAGCTGAGACCGAAAGATAAAATTAAGGCACGACGAATCTCGATGTTTCGCTCTGATCTAATCTCGAATTAAATAGGCAAACTGTTCAACCGGGGTTCCCATGGAAAATAGATTTGTTCTAGGGTTGTCACGATTGATCGATTACTCGATTGTTGATCTGTCACGGCGAAATCGATTAGTATTTTTCGTTGTCGAATAATCGGTAAATTATATCCCGTTTTAGACGTTTAATAATTAAAAGAAAATATGTTGAAAAAACTATTGTCTCTAAAGGTAAAGAGTTAAGAACATCGATGTTAAACCCCAAGAAGCTATTGGAAGCATTTGTCTTTCAGGTACATTCATCAAAGCTTTCATGTTTTGAACTTTTGAACCGTCAGTGTAATAATCAAGACCGGTCGGCAGTTGCGAAGTTCGCAACTGCCGACCGGTCTTGATTATTACACTGACGGTTCAAAAGTTCAGAACATCAAAGCTTTGAATGTAACTAAAAGAGGATCGTCTTCGTTGTTTACTTGAGGTAGGTCAACTGACTTCAACTTCATTTTTATCGACTTCAAACAGAAGGAGATGGGGGTCATCTAGGTACGATCAATCGATTATCATCGATTATTTGCGAAGATTAATCGATTCCTAAATTAAAAAATCGTGACAGTCCTAATTTGTTCAGCAACTGATATTAGTTACGAACAATCTATTTAACGAATATAATTATCTTACAGGCTGTTTTCTTATATAATGAATTATAATTGCCAGTCATTAATAGAATAAAGAACTCGTAGTTCATTAACTTTGAGCCGTTGTCATCGAACTACATTTCGATTAATAAATGAACACAAGATAGATAAAAGTCTTCAGTCATGTATGGATCTCAGCAGACAGTGTATGGTATATGCACATACTACACGTGATGTCTTAAATACATTGAAATTCACAGATGTCTGCAAGGTGTAAGGCATGGCCTTGTGAATTTCAAGTTTATGGTTGAATCGAGTTCCGAATCGAATCAGGCAGACGATTTCGAATCGAATCTATCTCGATACTGTTCCTTCTTACAACACTAAATATTGCAATTCTCCATTCAAATACTGTATTCGATGGCGACTCGTATGTTTGTTCAACTCCCAAAAAACGAAAGCGGAATATTCTATAGATGGAAGCAAAATAGTTTCTGCAGTGGAACCCCTTTTCGTAAACTCTTCTTCTATCACTAGGTCTCCGCCAGGAGACCTGGTGATAGAGGAAGTGTTCAATATGGGGACGTGGAAGATCTCATCGAATCGAAATTTGCGAAAAAAGTGGAAATCGAGTCGAATTACTGGAACGAATTCGAATTGAATGAGCTTCAAATATTCGCAGGGCCCTAGTGTGAGACATTTCTTCGTATATGAATTTTGATAGCACATTCAGTAGTAGGGTCCACATCGTTAACTTCACCGATAAAACTCCCGTGACCGTTTTTATTCAAATGACTTGACCAGTGGTTGAAATGGTACTCCAGTGACTCGCCACTGGATGGTTAGATTATAAATATCCAATATATTTAAGGCAATGCATGCCCTTTTGATTCATAAACAGTCAAACAATAAAACAAAAGCGTTTCACTAACAGACAAAGATTAATCTAAGACTTCGACGTTCATACCGTGCAGATCTCACAACTACCAACATTAGTACATTATGCAACAAACACACACTTCAACAAAAAGCCACCACTCAATAACGCATATAGTTGTCCAAGCGAAAACAGTTATATCTTTGTGAGAACGTAGTTATGTGTAAATTATGTTTGAATATTGGTGTCGTAAGAGGTCATGTACTTCATAGCGGAGCACCAACAATTTCGAAACCATGGCTGATGGAATTTAAATATAGGGCCGATGAATTACTGAGATAACAGAGGATGGCAAGTGATAAATTACTCAATGCAGACCAAAGGGTACGATTATTCCGTCATAAGGGAGTACATACTCAAATTATAAGACTTATACAGAGCAGGACATTTCAGGTTGAGAGAAAATACTTGTAGACCACCCAGGGGCGAGAGTTTCATACTTATCCGGCAGAAGTGGAAATATGTAATAATATCTATTATTTCCAAATGCAACAAAATACTGCATTTTGATTGGCTAAGAGGTACGGTGTAACTTGCAATCCACAGTAGCTTTTTTTTAACACCGTGGTTAACTACAGTGTAAAAACAAGAATACACAATAGCAGGGTATATTGCTAAAAAATACCCATTTTTAATTATTAATTCATACCTTCTGCTCGGTTATCATAGAACAAAAATAAAAATTCAGGAAAGTTAATATTTATGTGTTATAAAATATTACCGATATGTATGTCATTGGAACTGGCTCATTGAGCCAGTTCCAATGACATCCATATTTGTCTGGTTTTATTAAGAAACTTACAAAGTACAAATTTTCTGTCAGTTTTTCCCATAATTTAGGTTATTACAGTACACCAAAAGTACACCAAAATTCTTGGAAATAAATCCGTTATCCTTGTGTTTTCCACGGTGTATGAGAATTTACACCGGCCTGGGAACTCATACACCCTTCGGCTTTGCCTCAGGGTGTATGAGTTCACAAAACGGTGTAAATTCCCCATACACCCTGGAAAACACACGGATAACTAATATTACAGAGTAGGAACTTGTATTGCCACATCACACAACACGTCGTCCATAAAAATAAAGTTCCACGCCGCGTTTAATTTCGATCTGTATTCTAGGTGATATTCAAAGGTGAGTACTTGGTTAGTTTCAGAACGGCCGGTATATATCAGCAGCTCGATCTATTTTTATTTCATCACGAGTGATCTGAGCCTGGTGGATTTTACGCTCGACGCCCCGTTATGACGTCACTGCTCGTTGTTTTTAATATTCGAACAGCGCCAGGTATATTCACAAGCTAGAATTATTTATAAATGAGGAAGATATATTCGAGACATAATATAACGTTCAGTGATTCAACAATAAATCAGAATTATGTTTTGAGTTCGTTGCCCGAAATTTTGAGGGGGCATTTTTTTTATTTCCAGAACAGTCGTTTAACGACAATGCAAAACCAGAAGCATGGTGGTTAATTTTATAAGGAAATACAGATTTTCTGAATCACAACTGTTTGGATGGGTTGACTAAGTACTGCTCTGAAATCCGTGAAGAGAGCTACATGATTGATTGCATTTTCCATGCTATATGAAATTATTGGGTAGTTGTTTAGCTTGGTTTCTGAATCATCAAACTCGGAGTTTTGGCATTCGTCAAACCGAGCTGACAGAGATAAGTTTAACTTGCAGAATGGAATGAAAAAAATCACACCCTCCATCCCCTGCATCTCCAATTGGACTTTTAAGTTTCCGCACATTTCTTTTTTTGAATTCATTGAACTCAAATAAATGTGGAGGTGTTTTTGCGCCAATTTCTCATATTCATGTATTTGTATCTTAGTGAAATTCCCCACAAGTGAATTGAAATTAGCATTTGAGTGTTATACTATTGCTGGTTACACTGTACGTTCAATGTACATAATTAGAAAAATGCAAATATAAAATCTACATAACAGTGTAATCCTTAAACGCATTTATATCTTATGCTCTATTCAGTTTAATTTGTTTCCCAAAGGTCACATTCATCTATTACCACTTAAATGTTTTTTTCACGGTCAATTAACACAACAGAACTCGTTAGAACTGAGATGAAAACTACACGGCACTGTTAAATATTTGGGTGTATGCCGAGCACGAACAACTTTAACGTCAATCCTGGAAACTAACAGACTATTACAATGCATACAAAATATAACACATTTACAGAAGGAGGTTGTCAAATCTCCCGCTCGTGGTCAAAGTGGTTGTGGCTGCTTGTGATTGTTGTAAATGTTAACGAGCCCAATGAATCCTCATTTTCGGAGAGTATTATTTATTTTCCACGCCAGTTCAACAATGAAAAGTGGTGGAACATATATGAAAATGTGTAGAATATGCATTAAAAGTTTCGAACCGACGTTCGGAGTGCTTGAAGCCAATATCTAGGTTTTATTCTGGGGAGAAGGTACGCAACTTGACGACTTCCGAGTCAGTGGATGTGCTTCACACTATGTTTAAAGTAAAATTATTTAGTCTGTAAAGATTGTCCTTGTTACAATTTATGGGAGAGTGCCTTCAGGCACTCTCCCATTAACTGTAACAAGTCAAAGCTATGTGAACAAATTTTGATCGCCAAAACTTTAGCACTCTCCCATTTAAATAGTGCCAGTCGTCATTCTGGTTTCGAAGCTTCAATCACATTCAGCAACAAACACCTAAACATTCAGGCGGTGACTCTACCTATCAACTGATGACCTCTGCTATTCCTTTGATACTTGAACATGATCAAGTTTGTGCATCAGGAAATATGCAACAGGAAATGAAAACAGACCGTGAAATTTTGATATTAGTATCAAAATACTTTATAATTGAGATAGTCTAGTTGCTCACACTTAGTACGTATAGAATGGGTTACCTGCTAAACCTTAAACATTCAATAGAGTTTCTGTCCAGACAATTAGCCCAGCGACTGTTGAAATGTGTGAGAAGTACAAGCAAGCTTTCCTCTGAAGGGATCAAATGATACTGTAATAACCCGCGAACGACCCCTTTAGTTACATGTGGTTACCTCAGTTGTAAATAAACGAACAAAGTACATGTTACGACAAAACAATACAGCCTAATGTAAATTCTCAATCTCGTATACTTGCCAGTCAGATCTGACATTATTTCGGAAATAACTCGTCTCAAAGGTTGCGACTTGAATTCACACATTATTCGATTTGCATACCGTACGCGTAATCTCTTTAATGTGAGAGCTCGCGATAGTGGCTACAGTTTATAATGGTGGAATGTTTGTTCAGATGTAAATAACACAGCTGGCACAGTTATAAATGAAGAGGGTAAGGAGCATCACTACATTTTTCCTATAGGTTACCGCCATACTATAACCTGCTAACGAGTTACAATGTAAGCTCCTTATTTCCAGGCCCGAGTTTCTAAGTAATGTCTCAATAGCAAAGCTGTGAACTATACACCATCGTTACTGTGATGTGATCAGCAGATAACACATTTTACAAGTGAATCAATATTCCCTGAACAAAATATTGCGAAATCATGACCCAATGAGAAACACACAAAAGTAGCATTTGAGATGCAATATTCCTTACGTTTGGTTTTGAGATGCAATATTTTTTACGTTTGTTTTTTTTGGCAGATGAATTCTGCAATGCTGTAGACAGAACAGATTGACAAATTCGACCAAATCGCCAGAAAGTCACTATCCTGGACACAGAATATTTATTAGTTTACGTAATGGAAATACTGAACCTCCAGTCGTGACAAGTTCCATTAGTTTCAGTATTTACCATAGCTGATTGGTGTTGTTAATGCCGAGGGTTGAATCATGGTTTGTGTTTGCAATACATGGGCAGAAACTCTGGTCTGATGATATTGTAACGGGACATCAGTAACATTCACTGAACTGTACAGAGATGCTTTGCTGGAACGAACGCGGCCAATAAGCCTTCCCACCTTACGCGTGTAACCATACGTTAGGTGTCGTTTGATGACGTAAAAGGCAGTCACGGCGTAACAGCTTTCACATCAACAAACATCAAACGAGAGTCCAGTATAAAGACCAATAACAGACTATCAACTTACCAATACGAGGGCTCGTTTTTTTCCTCATTTATACCTAATATATGTTGTGAAAATACAATTTAAAGTGTTGTGAAATATAAATACATCATGAATATAATTGTTTTTCAATGACACAAAACTATGTTCTTTAAAAAGCAATCGGCGATTGCTGGGCTTCTAAAAAATGAACACTGTAGAAAATGATTTTGTACAGCATTGTCCGTTTATAGGAACAAATGCACATTCAATATGACGTTAGGGGAGATACTTTTATGCTTGTGACCAGTGAGCATTCAAGCAACCCAAATGGCATAGATATCAGTGAATGCACGACCTCTACTACTTCAGTGTTTACCATAGACCTGCCGACTATTCCAGACAAGGACGAGAGTTGAATCATTGCTTGTATTTTTTATGTGTTTCCACAACATGGACGGAAACTCAGATCTGAAGATGATTTAGCGTAACACCATTCTCAACGTACTATCCAAAAAAACAATAAATGGAAGTGCCACCCATGATAGCACAAGCTTCTGTTTGTCATATTTTTTTCTTGAGGTCTTCTGCCAGAATATCATGTCGTTGAAAGTTCTCAGAGAAAACTTGACCAAGTAAAATGACGTATCTGGTATTATGAAGGCCGAACAAATAGAACTGACCCATTCGCTTTGATGATGGCGAAAGTATTTCAAAAATGGTTTCATTAAAGATCTGTAGGATGGTCCACACAATTCATTTTGTTTCTATTTCACATAAGAACGTGAGACAGAAAGATTATTTTTTCAGTTTAACGAGAAATATGGTAAAGCGGAAAACAATTTGAAGAAGAAAGAAATTTAAAAACAAGTAAACATGACATATGTAGTTGTTTTGGTTTGTCTTTGTTTGATATTTCACCATCCTTTATCATTTCACTTTCTTTTGGAGAACATTGAATGACGTAACACGACTTCACGATCGGTGTACAATATATATTTTACTGCGCTATGAAGCCATGTCCCCATGCGGCACTTTATACTTACAGATAACCATTCACTCTGTGCCTTACTCTAATAACATGAAGTTTAAACGACCGTCTCATACATTCTCTACATTTGGGTCTGAAGATATGAAATGTAATATACAGTAGATGGTCTGAAAAAGTCCTTTTGTGAGTATACGTTGCCAAAGAGTAGTGAGCTCGGAAACATGGCTGACAATTCTTCTGTTTCGAAGAGATTTACAGGAAAGTTAACTCCTCTTAGCCCTTTGAAATCTAGTGGTATCTTCCATGCCAGTTCAATGGCAACAATTAGAAGAGTCCATATTCATTATTTGTGGTAGACCAATCAATATTTTCAATGTGCAGCGTCTGGGCTGCACGTTGAAAATATTGATTGGTCTACCTCACATGCTTACTGAATAGTCATCCTATTTAATAACGTTGTGGCGTATCATGTTCCTGGCCGGTAAAGCGGCCGATAAAGGGTTAAATGCCCAAATTTGTCAGTAACTTCAAGACAAAGGGAAAAGGAATTCCATTTATTACTTTTCAAAGTATGATTTACTGGAATTTCCGGGTTTGATTATAAACGATAACTTCACAAGTGAGTTACGCAATCAACAATTGGGTCATGTATCCCTGCGCGCAAACGAAGACGCTTTGCCGTGTGTGTAATGTGGACTTCATTATTTTTTTGTTTTTTAACCCTTTACCTAATATGAAAAGCAGACGACACCTGCAAAAAACAAATTCTTGAATAACTATTATTTTCATTTTTTGTCTCCAAAACATAGGTTATGACTTTTCAGTGAAACGAGCTCGATGAGCTCGTTCCAATGAGGGGTCATAACCTATGTTTTAGAGACAAAAATAAAAAAAATAATTAAAATTAATTGGCGATTTTTGAAAATAGCGCTGGACGGTTTTGGCAGTTACGTTAGGTAAAGGGTTAAATAATATAATTATCGTTAATAATGAAAAGTAATAAACAGAGTAATCGTTTGACTGGACTGGCTACGTGAAATAATTCATTCGAGGCGAGGGACTATATTCTAAAACACGTGTGTGCATTCGCGCATTCGTATTTGTACAACGTCCCTCACCTCTCAGGAACTATTTCATGTAACCAGTACAGTCAAGCGATTACTCTCCATATAATAACCGAAATATTCGAAATGTTAGCGACTTTGTATCATCGATGTGCGCGAACTTCGGATATTTTTTCTCTTGAGCTGTGTAAGAATACAAAAGCGGCCGTTTTACAGTAGTTTTCCCAATCAGTCTGTACGTTTGATTATTATTCTTTAAAGAAACACATTTAAAAATAAGAAACTGCGTTTCCTCTAGCATTTGTTGTTCCGTGACCTTTTCTTTAAAATATATCAAAAGGGTATTCAATGCGATATATAATACAGGCGCTGTCCTCTCCATTTAAATAAAAGTATTGAAGATGAGTTTTCCGTAGTGTTTTCCCGTGAAGAATATAAATTTGAAAAAGTACAGTAAAAATACATTCGCCAAATATAGAGCCAACGTGAAGAGTTTGTGTTGGTAGGTGTGATACTGATGGATATTCTTAATGACGGTTTATATGTTAACCCTTTACCTAACATGAAAAGCAGACGACACTTGCAAAATAAATTCTTGAATAATTAATTTTTTTCATTTTTTGTCTCAAAAACATAGGTTATGACCCCTCGTTGGAACGAGCTCGACGAGCTCGTTCCAACGAGGGGTCATAACCTATGTTTTTGAGACAAAAAATGAAAATATTTTGAAAATTAATTGGCGATTTTTGAGAATAGCGCTGGCCGGTTTTGACCGTTACGTTGGGTAAAGGGTTAACTAGTTGCTTCTAATTAGTTAGCCGTAAAAAACCAAGTCTCCTTTTGTTACTTTCAATAATCGAAAACAGAGAGAGCCTCAGAAAGCTGTATGTTTTCTTTTAAACAGTAACAAAAGGAAACTTAGATGTATTTTCTACTGATGTCACAGATGTTTTCTCAACAATAATATAACAATTTCAAGGGAGATAACTTTACGGAAAAACGATTTTTATTACTAAATAAGTCAGGGATGACTGGCATCTTTCACGATCAGGTCGAGGGGATCTAGATATCACAAATAAAATGCATCGGAACCAAAACTAATGCATACCGTCTTGAAAGAGTTAACCACCAATAAAAACAAAATCTAAAATAAATTCAGAAACACGGAGTGAAAAAAGCATGGTTCGAGACTGGCCCGCTGTCCTTTTCTTTTTCGTTTCCCTTGACGCACAAATTGGCTTCCAGAGCCTCTGCCCCCGAATGCCCCTCATTCGCTATGAGCTCATCAAAAGTGTTCAACTGGAAAGTTGTACACGGTTTTGAATTATCTGCGAATGTTTTCAGAAGTCCGTCCAATATACGGGATTAAGAGGACAATACGCCACACAAAAAAAACAACCGTTCTTCAGTTTATGATAATATTCAAAGCTAAATGTAACTTTATATTCCAATGAGAATAAAATCCTCCTCCTCTGATTGGACGAGAGCTCGCTTAGTATATTCTATGTTTACGGCTCAAGTGGCAAATGTTACCGTCTGACGTCACAACGCGAAATATTTGCAATGACGTCGTCCGTAACTGCTTCATCAACGGAGTGACTAGCATGCCGCTTCATTTTTCTGGATGTTTCACGTGTGCAGCAGAAGCGGTTCCGGGTGAAGTGTTGTTTAAATTACAAAATGATTTACAATTTGAACTAAGATGGAATAAGTTTATCTGGTTTATTGATTATTTATCCAGTGCCGTCGTGGATACACGAGAGGTTTATTTACGAAACCTGTGATCGTTAGAAGTTGCCTTGAATAAGGCAACTTTTAACGATCACAAGTTTAGTAAATAAGCCTCTCGTGTTTCACGATGTAGGTTTTGGGCTGTGGGCAGTGTCTATTGGAACATATACGTTATTATGATAATTGACGGTAACATGGTCTGAGGTCTGCGGTTCGGAGCGTATGTTCAACCGAGACGCTTCGCGTCTCGGTTGAACATAAGCTCCGAGCCACAAACCTCAGACCATGTTACCGTCAATTCATCACAATAACTTATAATTTCGTACTTCATATACCACTCGGGTAGCAAATATAAATACATTTGTGAATTTGACCCTTGAAGGTAGCTCAGATAAATTCACGCAAATCCTAACTCGCATTTTTTATATATTGAATCAGCTCGGTGGGAGGGCCGGAGTGTCGCAGTAGTAACTATGGGGTATAAATCGGAGCCCGGGCTTTTGGGCTAGAACCAGGAATTGCAATACAGGTTGACCATTGGATTGGACTAAATGCTGCCACTCATTTGCAGATGACATTTGAGGACCTCCTGAATACGCCCATCCCTTATCTTTATAATTTTAATCAAATCCAGGGATTCGGGGATATTGTGCAGCCCAAATTCGGAAATATACGGGAATATTAATAACTCGTGGAAGTAAATGTCTCCGGGTATTCATTCTCCTACTCTCCGTCTCACCGCTTCGAGACTCGGACATGATGTGCGAACCAGAAACAATATACATCATAGGACCAAGTCCCATAACATAATTCACTTCGCGGACCAAAATGTATCTCCTGGGTACCGCATCAAGGTAATTTTAGATCAAGCGGTCATTATACTTGACTGAATACGAACGGTGGCAGATTTTATCAACAGGTGTCTGAACCAATGGAACTAAGAATACTGCTCTCTCACATCCCACATTAAGTAGATCGACAAAAATTCTCAAAGTCAAAAGGTGGCAATAACTCCAAAATAAGTCCACAGGTTCCTATGCTGGCAAATCTCTGTACGAAACTTTCAAAAACATGACCGGACAACCACAGAAAAAAATCATGAAGGTTGTAAAAATGGTCGACAACGGGCAATAACTCTTCCAAAATGAATCCAACCGATCTCAAAACTGTAGGAGCAAAGGTTTCCATGGCCCGGTCTTAAAAAAGTGACTGGCAAATAAAGGAATAAAGCTCGGACAAATGAAGGTTTTACAAATACTTTTAAATCGAAAAAAGCAATACCTCTGCCAAAATCGTTCCGACAGACCTCAAACTCGCAGGCATTGGGTGTCCTCCATGCTGGTAAATCACTCTACTAAGTTTCAGAAATATTAATCGGAAATTGAAGGAATACACGCTTCGAATATGTTATATCAATGGATAAGATTTTCTAAGGGCACAAACTCTCCGACCGGCCTCAGGATCGCAAGTGCGCATGTTCCCATAGTGGTTAAAATATGTGTCAAGTTGTTTTGTCTTTTTTAAACGCTTAAAAAAATATTTCGGACAAAATTGCGTCGTCAGACGGACGTTCTGATGAACAGATGAATGGGTGGGCGGACAAGATAATTCCAGTAGATAAGATTTTCTAAGGGCACAAACTCTCCGACCGGCCTCAGGATCGCAAGTGCGCATGTTCCCATAGTGGTTAAAATATGTGTCAAGTTGTTTTGTCTTTTTTAAACGCTTAAAAAAATATTTCGGACAAAATTGCGTCGTCAGACGGACGTTCTGATGAACAGATGAATGGGTGGGCGGACAAGATAATTCCAGTACCCTCCCCCCCCCCAGTTTCGTTGCGGGGGTTGAAATGCATAAACACTTGATAGAAGGCAAGAAGGTCAGAATTCAACCAAAGGGAGTTAACTGTGGCATTACAATTTTCTACAATGTAAAGTGTTTTCCACGATAAAAATCTCAGGAGAAGTGATCCGAATTCCATCTACAGTCACATTCTCTTTAGGATGGTTTTGGCAAACATACCACATTTACTCCAAGTTGATGTGGGAGGGGTGAGGGGGTATGGGGATTCGTAAGAACACACCCTATCCCACAGCAAAAATATCAGCCTGGCTCAAATAAAGTCTTGAAATGCGTTTACTCTTCGCATAGCCATCTGAAGCCGTGATCTTTTTTGTAATTCGTTTCATCGTTCCAATGTTTCTTTACTTTATTAATGAATGCATGCATGTGTTATGGATTGAAGACTGGTTTCAAAAGCCTGGAACCAAGCTTGTCTCACTATTCTCAATACCATATATAGCGGATAAATGTAGTAGTGCAACATATCAGCTTTTCTTTGTCGAACAATACCGACATTTGTTCTGTATTAAAATTAAAACAAAGACACCAAGGACCACACACCCCCTTTACGCAACGTAAAGGCCAAAATCGGCCAGCGCTATTCTTAAAAATCGCCAATTAATTTTCATTATTTTTTTCATTTTTTTGTCTCAAAAACATAGGTTTTAACCTCTCTTTGGAACGACCTCGTCCAGCTCGTTCCAACGAGGGGTCATAACCTCTATTTTTGAGACAAACAATTAGTTATTCAAGAATTATTTTTGCAAGTATCGTCTGCATTTCATGTTAGGTAAAGGGTTAATTTCAACAGATGGGACATCATTCCTTTCAGCTGCCTGTGTATGTTATATTACAGGTTGCGCGTGGTGTATTGAATACATAGAGGATATTCACGAAAATTTGATGAATACCGAAAATATCTCGTGAGTGGCTACAAAGAATTATGAGGATCTTCACGAGCAAACGAAAATAAAAGAACTCTGCAATATAATCTTCGCCCCAGGGAGGAGTACTTGGTACATAATATATAGTCACTTAATACAAAAGTGTGAGACGAATGGGTAATGTGTTCTTAGTTCGATGCACTGAATATCCACATGCATAGCACGACGTAACCGTCTTGACAGCTCAAGGCAAAAACGGAACAATATCGACGGTATCAAAATGCGAAACGCATCGCACAAGCTAACAGTAACAGGAAAAAATAGTTAAAATGCAATGCAACAAAATATGTAAAACCAGAAGAAGGAGAAGTTTGTTTCATCATTGCCCATACTGACTGTCCATGTGGATGAGAAACCTTAGTTGTCATTGGGGTAGAGAAAGAGAGAAGAGAGGTCGGGAGAGACAGGGTGAGTGTGTGTGCGTGTGTGAGAGAGAGAGAGAGAGAGAGAGAGAGAGATAGAGATAGAGATAGAGAGAGATAGAGATAGAGATAGGGAGAGAGAGAGATAGAGATAGAGATAGGGAGAGAGAGACAGAGAGAGAGAGAGAGAGAGAGAGAGAGAGGGGGGGACATATAATATATGGAGGTTGACTTTTAGTATATACTACATTAACCCTTCGAATCCTGGTGGTATCTTCCATATTAGTTCAATGACACCAACTGGAAGAGTCCATGTTCATTATTTAGGGGTAGACCAATTAATATTTCCAACGTGCAGCCTTGGGGCTGCACGTTGAAAATATTGATTGGTCTACCACACACATGCACTTAGCATCCATCCTATTCAATGAAATTATGACGTAGCATGTTCCTGGCCGAAAAAACGGCCGCTAGGGGGTCAAAGGATTAATCACGTTGAGCAATTCATCGAACTACTCTATTTCTTCGATGATGGAAGGACCACTCTTATAAGATATTTTTCGGACAGAAGTCTTTGATTTCCATGATCAGAGAATAACTCCTGGTGGAAACAAATTGGGAACAAGAGAACGGACGAGTGGGCTGGTGATATATCGGACTGCGAATTCGAGGAACAACAAATGATACCCGGTGTAGAGGCGTATAGAATAAATAGAGAAAACAAATGCATAAAAAGAAACGTTAAGTATTCATGTACTCATCACAGTTTTAACAATTTTGCTTTTTCAGCTAGCCGTTCGAGTTTATATCTTAGTTTGTACGAATTGCCATGCCTAATTTTTAAATATGTATTGTTGTTTTGGAACAGAGATTGTATAACTTATACATTGGTTGAAACGCTGTGCGCACGATGCTTTTCCCCGAAACAGGAGTACCAAGAGCACTGTTATAACAACAGTAGACACGGAATTTTCTGTCTCCTTTCCTGTCCACAATATTGTAGAATATCACCTAAAAGGAACGGGTAAACACTGTATCTTAGTCACTGCTCGCGTTTCTTTTCTTTCACTCAGCAGTGATCTTGATATATATTTTACTTGTGAAATCCCGATCAACTAACTGGGGCCAATACTATGAAACTTTTACAATTGTATTTTTCAGAATTGTATTTCTACCTGTCAATATAAATCATTGAGATAAATCATTAACGTTTCAAAAAACGTAGTAATTTACCTACAGGTGAACTGCTACGTCTTTTGAAACGTTAACCCTTTACCCAACGCCGACGATATCAAAATTTATTATTTTAAATACCATTTTTTTATTTATTCAAAAAATTTCAACAAAACCAATGAGCTCGTTCCAATGAGGGGTCAAATGATATGGTTTTGTTGAAATATTTTGAAAAAAATATTTTTTTCAATTGCTCAATTTGCATATTACGCGGGCGGATGCGGACGATTCGTTAGGTAAAGGATTAATGATCCATTTCAGTCCGTTATTTCCAGAAATAGAAAATACAATTCTGGAAAAAACAATTGTAAATTTGTTATAGTTTTGACCCTGTGTATATTATTATTATTATTATTATTATTATTATTTATTGATGTTTAAGGTCACCTGTTTATGCACAACGGCTAATCATGACCGTGACAGTTTGACGGGTGGAGGAAGCCGGAGTACCCGGAGAGAACCACCGAGCAACGGCGAGCAACTGTCAGTTCCCCAACATATTATCTCCACACAAGCAGGGTTAGCATTGGTTGAAGACAAGTGCACCATCGACGTGGAGTACGCCTTAGTAACGCCACCGTTCCCCCACGCGGGTAATGGAGATGAAGTGTCGTGCCCAAGGACACAACGCGGTTGCCGCAGGTGGGATTCGAACCGACGACCTCTCGGCTTGCAGCCTGCACCTCTACCTACCGAGCCACCGCGCTCCCCGACCCTGTGTATATTACAGTTTGACAGAGGAAGATGCCAACTTTGCGACCACAGTATTGTACTAGGGGTGTGTTTTAGAGAGAATTCACGTTTCACACACGCCCCATTGAAATCTAGTATCATGTCGCCCATCTAGAAAAGTAAAAACGAAATTCCAATCACCGGAAAGAGCCGAAAAGAACACCAAAAACAAAAGAGTAAAGCATACATGTCGATAATTCTTGACAAACGGGTATTCTGCGATTTTCTGTCCTCTATTGTGACCCACTATGCAATGCGCATACCTGAGTGCGAAAAACAAAATGGAAGCAGACGACATAAACAAGCCAGAAAATAAGCAGACTGCCATCTGCAAAGTGAGGTCCCCAGAGGGTGAATTTAGTGATGCTACCCTGCACAGCAGGGTAGCATCACTACATTTACCCTCTGTGAACCTCAGTATGAATCAGGGTCTTCAAACTAAACAAAAAGAGGTATACAGAGGATAAATTGATCCACTGTATGGGATATCATTAGCAAATTAACTCTCTGTGGAGCTCATTCTGCAAATGACAGATTGCTTATTTTCAGGTCTGGACATAAATAAACCCCAACCTGGTGAGGAAAACCTGAAATAATTCAATTCTATAAGTCTGATTGTTTGAAAACCATGAAAAAATTCTGTCACTGGTAACCGGGTGTCTTTCGGTAACCACAATATTTAATCACGCTGTGTTCTAATGAAGGAGTGCTAATGTTTAAGTCGGGCTCTTCTTTAAGCATCGACGTATTTTACTCTATAATTCTCACTTTTGTAGAATGGCAACAGGTGTGTTTTAAATATGACTTATTGACGAAGAGTCTCTTTTTACCCTTCAACCTGTAACGAATATAAATGTTCGCGTAAAGAATAAGTTAACCCTTTACCCAACGTAACGGCAAAAACCGGCCAGCGCTATTCTCAAAAATCGCCAATTAATTTTCATTATATTTTCATATTTTGTCTCAAAAACATAGGTTATGACGCATCGTTGGAACAAGCTCGTTCCAACGAGGGGTCATAAGCGATGTTTTTGAGACAAAAAATGAAAAAATTAGTTATTCAAGATTTTTTTTCTCAAGTGTCGTCTTCTTTTCATGTTAGGTAAAGGGTTAACTGATCAAGAGCGGGCAAAAAAGTAAAAACGAAACTGGGAAGACAGATTATTTATTTATTTACTTATTTATTGGTGTTTAAGGTCATATACTTCTGCACAAATGCTAAGCATGACCACGACAATTTTACGGGTGGAGGAAGCCGGAGTACCCAGAGAGAACCACCGAGCAACTACCAGCTCCCCAGCATACTAACTCCACACAAGCAGGGATAGCATTGGTTGAAGACAGGTTCACCATCGACGCGCAATACGCCTTAGCACACAACGCCATCGAAATCCCACGAGGTCAATGGGGGGTAAAGTGTCTTGCCCAAGGGCACAACGCGTTTGCCGCAGGTAGGATTCGAACCGAGGACCTCTCGGATTGCAGCCCGCACATCTACCAACTGAGCCACCGCGCCCCTCGTGGAAAAGCGGATAAGTAATATAATAATCTCACAGCCCTATATGACTGTAGGATTAAATTATTACTGCCCCCCCCCCCCTATAAATAGATAATCGACTATTCCACCGGTCCACAGTAGTACATAGGACAACAACATTTATTTATGTTTTGGTCAATGTTTGATACAGTACTGTTTTTCACAAAATCGGACAGAGAATTTCAACCAGGTCGCGATCCTGTCGAAATTGTCTGTCCGCTTATCTTCCCATAACACTGTAGAATACCAACCATCGACGAGGACATGCGAGAATACTGAAACCGATATGCTCTCTGAGTTTGTTTTTCTTCACGCGGGCTTGATTTCACAGTATTTCAGTTAAGACATCTGGACCCTCTGGTGCAAGTGTGACGCGATCAAATCACGGCTCATTCGTGAAAGGACCGCTCCTGTAATCGCAGCACTGTAACTATTGAACAACCTTCTGGTGAAATATTTATTTATTTATTTATTTATTTATTTATTTATTTATTTATTTATATATTTATTTATTTATTTATTTATTTATCGGAGTTTAACGACACTTTCGACTGTCAGGGTGATCTCGTATCGGACAGTTTTACGGGTGTAGGAAGCCGCTGTACCCGGAGAGAACCACCGAGCAACGGCGAGCACCTGTCAGACTCCCCAACGTACTAACACCACGCAAGCAGTGTAAGCATTGGTTGAAGACAAGTGCATCATCGATGTACAGTACGGCTTAGAAAACGGCGCCACTGTGCTCACACACAGGCAATCGGAATTAAATGCCTTGCCCAAGGGCACAACGCAGTAACCCCTGGCGGAGGTCGAACCAGGGACCTCTCGGTTTGAGGTTCAACGCCGTAACCACTGCGCCACCGCGCTCCCTTACTGGTGGAATGAGCCTTAACCCTTTACCCAGCGTAATGCTCAAAACCGGCCAGCACTATTCTCAAAAAATCGCCAATTAATTTGCATTATTTTTTTCATTTTTTGACTCAAAAACATAGGTTATAACCACTCGTTGGAACGAGCTCGTCGAGCTCGTTCCAACGAGGGGTCATAACCTATGTTTTTGAGACAAAAAATGAAAAAATCTTAGTTATTCAAGAATTGTTTTTACAAGTGCCGTCTGCTTTTCGCTCTAGGTAAAGGGTTAAAAGCCATGGTATAACCATATATCTGATCCCAGTTTCTTTTCCAAAATCGATCTATTGTCCTCTATTTTATTATTCTTTCACAAATAAATGTTTTAGAAAAGTCGCTAGTCCAAAATATTGACAGTTATCATTCAGCTTTGAGATATCAAGAAATGAGGTTACCTCCCTTGCTTTACAATCTTACAAATTCTTCATCAAGCTGGCCAAGTGGGGCAGATCGCGTAAAGTTTTGAAATGATAGGTAGGAAGATCTTGGAATAAGACTGGGCTATTTATTTATTTACTGACTGAGGTCTAACGATACCTACGACAGCCAGGGTCGCGCAGTTGGCGTTGGCGGGGATCGAATCGTGGCCCTTTCAGTTTCAAGTCCAATGCTGTAACTACTGAGTCATCACGCTCCCATTTATTTTATTATTCTTTCAAAAATAAATGTTTTAGAAAAGTCACTGGTAGAAAATATTAACAGTTATTATTCAGCATTGAGATATCAAAGAACGAGGTTACTTCCCCTGCATTAGAATGTCACAGATTCAACATCAAGCGAGTTTCGTGGCCAGATCGCGAAAAGTGAAGAACTGATAGAAGGATCTAGGAGTAAGAATGAAATTTAGAAGACATGATTGTGGACTCAAGGAACCGAGGCAGGGATCCTCACGCGCCTCCTCACCCACGACCCTCTTACGAATATATGCAGGCTTGTCGGAAGAAAAATAAAAGTCCCCAGTTGTCAGTCACCTCAGCTTAGTTTGAATGGAGGTGATGTTTTTTATTATTATCTTAGGCATTCACTTTTAGTAAGTTCATTGTTAGGTAAGGACAGATTCGGACCAAAGATCGTGATCGTTAAGTCCATAGTTTCGCCCACCACTGACAGAAAGAGTTGACAATGTTGCTGTGTCCAGTAATTTATCCCTCTGGACGACTTCCAGATTCTAAACTATCTTCGACCTTGTCGTGGGAGAGACTCCCCCCCCCCCCCCTCCCCATCCCTCCGTGAACAGAGAATGTAATTAAAACAGCCGCACTTGAAGGTGTACGAACATTTACATTCCGATTCCAATTGCCTTAAAACAATTGTTAGTTAGTTTTCGTTGTGCCTATTCCACGAAGATGTAAATATTCACAGGAAGCAAAATCTTTGGCACGTTTCGTAGAAATTTATTTCACCTTACAGTATTGGTGAATAATAAGTAAAAAATATGTATGTGACTGGTCATTTACTTACCGAAGTGTTTCCGCTTCAGTTGTGTGTGTTTCTCTTAACTTTGTTACCAGCACCCGCATTATATTCACAAGAAAGGCAAAATTCACCTGTATAAATAAAAAATGTTTTTACCTGTAACGCGTAGGCTGTTTTTTTTCATCAAAATAAGTAGAGAATGGGTAACTACTTACTGTTACCGTGTCAGATTTTATCTCTATCTCTACCCAACACTTACGATTAGTGTCGGAGAAATGGCGCATTAACCCCTTACCTGACACGGTATTTTTAAAAAATAAATTAAATTTCACATTTTTCGAAAACAAATTTCACAATTTTTCAATAGAAACATACAAATATGGATATTATAAGAACCAGCTCAACGATTTTATTGAATGATTTTATTGAGAAACTTCGAGATATTTCAGGTTGTGGTAGGCTTATTCTGGTTAATTTTCTGGCCGTTTTTTAGCCGCTATGTTAGGTATTGTGCTAGGTACAAGTAAACGGTTAGGCATCTATTTATTGATTTATTGGTGTTTAAAGTCACATACCCATTAAGGTCATATTGTAAATTACATGGGTGATGCAGTTCATTCTTCAGGGAAAAGATGAATCCTTCCGCCCTTTCCTTTTTGACTGATATCGTCTCATTTTGTACTATCCTTACTATTTATTTTTTTATTTATTGGTGTTTAAGGTCACATATTTATGCACAATGGCTACTCATGACCGTGACAGTTTTACGGATGGGCGAAGCCGGAGTACCCGGAGAAAACCACCGAGCAACGACGAGCAGCTGCCAGCTCCCCAACATCGTAACTCCGCACTGCAGCACAGGTAGGGTTAGATTGGTTGAAGAGATGCGCACCATCGACGTGCAGTACGCCTTAGTACACGGCGCCATCGTGCCCCCATGTGGACAATCGGGATTAAGTGCCTTGCCCAATGACACAACGCGGGAGTCCGAATCGATCTCTCAGACGGTCACCCATCCGATGACTAGCCGGGCTCGACGTTGCCTAACTTCGGTGATCTGACTAGATCACCGCGGTGACGTTGCGGTAACCGATTCTCGTCAGGCATCTGAAATCTGCGTTAACGTGTGCAGTTAGCGAAATGTTTTCACTGCTGTACCGTACATTTGTCCCCCTTTGTTATAGCTTTCAGTGTAGACGATATAGACATTATCTCACAATTGGATTCTTTTTCTCAATCCAACCGATCCGGTCGCAACAAATCACTCCAGTGGGTTGAGATTTCAGAAATAAGATGTTACGACATCAAGACTGAATCTAGAAAACTTGAAAAAAAAACTGCTGCAAAAGCATCTGAGATTTAATGTCTACGATTCTGTTTTTTTTTTCGATAAATGAGACCCTACATTATTTTGAAATCCTACATCAGTTTGTCGGAGACAAGCGACCTTATAATTTCGACCGGATCAAATCGCGGCCCAATCACCATCCAGTCGAAATTCTCTGTCCGCGTTTGTGATCATAATATTTTAACTGCCTCTGATAACTACCTGCTGACGGACAGACAGAGAGACAGACAAATTGCCTTGACCGACCTATTTTAACTCGTGAAACCATAACTCATTTTCCTTCATCAAAACTAGCGAGCACCACTCGTACTTCAATCTTTGAGACCAGCACCTCAAGCTTGTCACAATGTGGAGCGAACTCCCACCGCCACAAGACCCCCCCCCCACCCCCCCCCCCCCCCCCAGCAACAAAAAAAACCCCCAAAGCTGTCAGTGAGTGTTTCTTCTACGAGGCACGTTCGACGACATTGTTAAACAAATGGTTAAAGCTAGGTCTTGCCCATAAAATTTTCCACGCCGGAAATCAAACCCGGAAGTAGTAAAACAAATGCAAGACTTCATTCACTTGTGCTAGAAGCCACTATCATGGCTTTCAAAAAAATGAAGGTACTAGATCAAAAACCAACATTTTCCTTGCTCGTGTTTCATATTCTGTTAAACGCAAATGCTATTTTGTTTGTATACATTTGTTTTATCACAAATTATTTAGGAGTACCTGTGGACACTCTTCAATAATTTGTAATAAAACAAAATTTGATGAACAAATTCAGACCATAAAAATGATACAGTGGAGCCCACTTAATTGGATATCTCTTAATTGTATATCCCTGTTAATTTAATATAATTTTCAAACACAAAACAATTTACCACACCTTCAGTACAAATTTGATCTGTTAATTGCATATGAGTTGAAGAGTAAACTCCTGTTAATTGTATATAAATTTTTGTAATATATCGAAAAAATTACTGTGACACGCACCAAATTTCCCTTATTTATCAACCTTTTTGGCCTCACTACATCCAATACAGGCATTTATTCTATTATATCTTGTTTGACAGAGCTCTATGAGCTCTGTCAAACAAGATATAATAGAATAAATGCTCAGTTTACCTCCAGAACACAGGAAACTGACCAACTCCCTGTTAATTGTATACTCCTGTTAATTGAATAATTTTCACTGGCAAAATGGATATTCATTTAAGAGGATTCTACTGTATATCCCCCAACCAGTTAAATAGTACTTTGTCTATATTTCTAATCTGTTTATATTTATTTATTTTATTTTATTTATTTATTTTTTTATTTTTTATTTTTTTGATAAAATCGGATCGAGTATACTTACAACTATAACAATTACTCTTGGACCCTCGTTGATCCATATATAAGGCATGTGGTAGTATGTTAGCATGTGTAAACATCTGAAATGAGACAAAGATACGTTATCAGAAAAAGTCTAACAATGAAGCATGTCAAGATGCTAAGTACATTTCATCATGTAGCGAAGGTAAATCTAACTAAACATGCAAACCAATTCGTAGCAATACAATCAAAAGAACAGCAGGGATGAGTTTCGATCGGATTGTGTCTGGGTCGCGATCTAGTTTAAATTTAAAATCCTCTTTTCAACACACAACATTGCAATACATGACCATTCGAAAAATTGGTTTGTGGGTGTATGCTGGAGTACGGTTGGTTGGTTAGACAGCCGGTCCCTTAGCATCCTGAGGAGTGACCTACTTCCACATTTCTTGCGGTGTTGGTTTGAAATTCGGTATAAGTAGTCAATTTGACAAAATTGCGGGACTTGAATTTTCTACGGCTTGATTTAAATTTTACAAATTTACAATATTGAATCAAACTTTGAGTGCAAAAAGGCGCGCCATCTGCAATGCTTTAGCATTGCAGATGGTGCGTCTGGTTGCACTCAAGTTACGGAATGCAGATGATGTGGCTTGATTTGTGTGTTACAGGGTTATTGCCCTGGAACTTAGAAAAAATCGATCGGTCTGCTGAAATCCTTCTTTCTAAACTGAACGAATTCATGGATAGCTTCGCCTGAACCAAGTGCATATGCGAGGGCGTCAATTGTCCCATGGTGACGTTCTAATTTCGATTTTATCTGAGAAAAGCCTGCCTCCGCGAACGCAGAACGTAATTAAAACAGTCATTCTTGAAGGTGGATGTACATTTGCACTCCGCAAATTAGTTTGTAATTGGGATAACCACTGGGACCCTCCTTGACTGGAGTCTCTCATTAGACTCTTTAAAATCTTCGACATGTCCAAGAAACAAAATGCGGAGTTTCAGAAAATGAACGCTGGGAATCAACTCAGTGGAATCGTTACCTAAATCGTACTTCTGGGGCCAATACTATAAAACTTTTACAATTGTATTTTCTAGAATTGTATTTCTTGTTATGACTTTAAATGGGTAAAATGAAGCATTAGCATTTTCAAAGATCTAGCAATTTGCCAGTTGACAAGTTGGCATGTCATTTAAAATGCTAATGATTCATTTTAGTCAGTCAAATTAATAGAAATAAAGTTCTGGAAAATACAACTGTACAACTTTTATAGTATTGGCTCCTGGTCTTTTTAACAAAAAGAAATTACTTACGTTTGGGTTGGAACCAATGTTTTAGTTAGAACAGATCCATTTGCTCTAAATCCCTCCTTTTCTAAAATGTTTCTGTGTTTTGGCCGTTGTGCACATACTGTGAGTTTCGGAAACAGAGGCACAATTGAGGGGCAAACTGCAGGGATTACGACACCTCCCCTAACCAATATTTTGTTTTCCAGTCGGTACCTTCTAATATTATTATTATTATTAGCTATTGCCATTAATCTTGTACTTTCATAAAGCATTAGATTTGATACTTGGACACACACGGTTTATTCCCAACAAGACGAATATCCCAACAAGACGAATGTCGAAAATGGTCATCCCAACAAGACGAATCACAACAGGACGAATTTAATTAAAATGACTATATAACCCATTTATTTTGAGCTTTTCCATCATAAGCTGCTAACACGGCTTAGTTTTGGACAAAGAGATTTCAATTAACTGGTTGAGTTCTGGAAACCCATTTTGGGGATTTATCCTGAAGTGTGGGTACCAGAGCTAAAAGGCTTCATATTCTGTGGATGTACTTCAATAAATTTTTGCTGTGATATTATTAAGTCTGGGTGGATTTGCCCTGTTACAATTAATGGGAGAGTGCCCATAGGCACTCTCTCCAATTAATTATAACAAGTCAATAACATGTGAAATAAATTTTGACAACCAAAAAACTTTGCACGCTACCAGTTAACAGAGGCGCCGTGCTTTGTTACAAGATGCTCTTTGCTACAGTTTCTTGTACCTGTTTTTATCAACAAAACTCCCTGGGAGCGCGGTGGCTCAGTAGGTAGAGGTGCAGGCTGCAAGCCGAGAGGTCCTCGGTTCGAATCCCACCTGCGGCAACCGCGTTGTGTCCTTGGGCAAGACACTTCATCTCCATTACCCGCGTGGGGGCACGATGACGCTGTGTACTAAGGCGTACTGCACGTCGATGGTACGCATGTCTTCAACCAATCTAACCCTGCCTGTGCTGCAGTGCGGAGTTACGATGTTGGGGAGCTGGCAGCTGCTCGTCGTTGCTCGGTGGTTCTCTCCGGGTACTCCGACTTCCTCTACCCGTTAAACTGTCACGGTCATGATTAGCCAGTGTGCATAAATATATGACCTTAACATCAATAAATATACATAAATATCAACAAAACTCCCAAACACATGCATAAAATAAAACCCTAAAATACTTCAGATAGCATACCTTGTAATGTACATGTTCTTTTGAGAAAAAAAATTGTCTTGCTGGTATTCGTCTTGTTGGGATCGTCTTGTTGGGATATTGTACCAATTCGTCTTGTTGGGATTTGTGTTGTTGGGATGACACCTGCACGTGGACTGTGGTACCCGATTCAGACTGTTGTGGTCCAGAACGGCCAATTTGCTGTTCGGTACGTGCTAATAGAATAAGACGTTGGGAAGCATACGCGGGGTGACTGCAACATGTATCTGCCTACGAATAAACTTCCAGAACTACTGAGTTTGTGAACTATAATCCCGACTTACTAAAATTCAAACAACAATATCAAGGCGTGCCCTCGTTGAATGCATGCCTTGATGATGTAGTTGGAATATTTTATGAGTCTGGACTTCAGCCGTCACAGTCGGGACAAATCAGGTTTTCACGCCGGTCGGTCATCTTCGCAAAGGCCCTGGTCGGACATTCTGCAAAGCACCGAGAAGAAATTGCAACCAAAACTACGGAGGAGTGGAGTGTCCTCTCTAGCAATAATTCTAATATGAAGAAAAATGTTAGGCACATTGGCAGTATTTTTGAAGTGTGAATCGATTTGTAGAAACTCCTCTGAACCAATTTAAGTTTACTTTCCATGCGTTTAAATTGCAATCCACTCTTCACATTCGATGATAATTCCGTGCTGCATACGTTAGTTTACCATCTTACGCGTTGTTTCTCAAAGGGTACAAAAACGTTATTTTATTAGCATTTAACATGCACAGAAGTACGAGACCGAAGGGGGGGGGGGGGGGGGGGGCGAACTCTTGTGAGATTTTTGTGAATATGTTATTTATTTATTTATTATTATTTGTATTTAACGTTACATCAGCATTCAAGACTTTATCGTGGTAATTGTTGATATGTTTTACAAATACTTGAAGTATGGTCATATATACTGAGTCAGAAAAGAAAGTTTTTTACTTTCCAAAGTGTGATTTACTGAGATTTCCGGGTTTGATTATAAACGATAACTTCACAAGTGAATTATGCAATCAACAATTGGGTCATGTATCCGTGAGCGCAATCGAAGACGCTTTGAAAAGTAGACGACACTTGCCAAAAAAATTCTTGAATAACTATTATTTTCATTTTTTGTCTCAAAAACATAGGTTATGACCCCTCATTGGAACGAGCTCCTTCCAATTAGGGGTCATAACCTGTGTTTTAGAGGCAGAAAATGAAAAAATAATGAAAATTATTTGGCGATTTTTGAGAATAGCGCTGGCCGTTTTTGGTCGTTACGTTAGGTAAAGGGTTAAATAATATAATTATCGTTAATAATGAAAAGTAATAAACATAAAGCGATTACTCTCTATATAATAGAAACAAATGTGAAAAAATAGCATGAAGGCTGAAATATAATAGTTCTAATGTTGCATAATTGTAGACAAGAAGTCGTGCAAAGAGTTTAATGACATATTGCTGTTGTCCACCCAACCGTATACAAGTTTGCTACGGATTTCAAAATAGCACGTGCTACACGAGAATGTCAAACTGAATGGGTGACCGACGATTTTCTTTGTGTTATGTTGTGCCAGAGAGCCTGGTTTAATGAGAAAACACGCTAGTTTTTGTCTTCAGACATTTTAAAAAATGCCAAGGTTAACCGAAAATCAGAGGTTGCGTGCCATTGGAAATGCAAGAGGCTGGGATACCTCTAGATGAGCTCGATGCTGAGTTCGGAGTCACTGAGGCCACTATTTACCGTCTCACTGGAAGGCATAGAACCACTGGCTCTACTGCTGACCGACCGCGTTCAGGTCGACCAAGAGTTACGACCCGTGCACAAGACCGACACGTCTCACTTGCAGGGTCGCTCCCTTCCGGTGACGAGGACAGCAGCCGTTGCCCCTGGTAGAGTCAATAGAATCAGTGCACAAACTGTCCGCAACCTACTCGCTGAACACGGCAGCCGCAGTCGGCGTCCATACTACGGACCAATCCTTACCCAACGTCATCTACGATGAGGCGATTTACGTAATGTTCTAAGGCAGGAGAGGAGCGTAATACCTCAGGGTGACATACAGAGACTTATCAGGTCCATGCGCTGTCGATGTCTTGCCATCCAAGAGGTAAACGGTGGACATATACGCTATTGACTGCATGCGTGAACTTTTCATTTCACCCCATGTCTGAACTGTGACGTCCTGACGTAACGCTGGCAACAGTAAGAACATGAAATTATGCAAATTCATACAACTGGACAGGAAATATGAATTTACAATAATTTGTTTGGGATTAAAGTCAATAATACTAAACAAAATGCTCCTCAAAGTTTAGTTTATTATCCTTTCTTTATTGACTCAGTAAAGATGGAAGCAAAATGAATGAAGATTCACAATTCTTTCATGTTTTCACGTAAGTCACGAACCTCCCAGTTCCTATGAATACGGGTGCGATTGTTCCAAATTCAACTATTGAATGGAAGAAATATGCGAGTTTCTTTTGAATCTGGCAAGACGTTAATTGCGGTTGTATTCCACAGCATTCAATAAAGTTAAAACTGAATGTGGGCATGAGTGACTGTCTTTTGTGTCGTGTGTTTATCGACTAGGATAGAGATGTTATTCAGGTCACAAAACAGTGTTATGACTCGGGCTGTCACGATTGACCGATTAATCGATTGTTGATCGGTCACGGCGAAATCGATTAGTATTTTTCGTTGTCGAATAATCGGTAAATTATATCCCGTTTTAGACGTTTAATAATTAAAAGAAAATATGTTGAAAAAACTATTGTTTCTAAAGGTAAAGAGTTAAGAACATCGATGTTAAACCCCAAGAAGCTATTGGAAGCATTTGTCTTTCAGGTACATTCATCAAAGCTTTGATGTTTTGAACTTTTGAACCGTCAGTGTAATAATCAAGACCGGTCGGCAGTTGCGAAGTTCGCAACTGCCGACCGGTCTTGAGTATTACACTGACGGTTCAAAAGTTCAGAACATCAAAGCTTTGAATGTAACTAAAAGAGGATCGTCTTCGTTGTTTACTTGAGGTAGGTCAGCTGACTTCAACTTCATTTTTATCGACTTCAAAGAGAAGGAGATGGGGGGTCATCTAGATACGATCAATCGATTATCATCGATTATTTGCGACGATTAATCGATTCCTAAATTAAAAAATCGTGACAGCCCTAGTTATGACTGCTATGTTTACGCATTAACCCTTTACCTAACATGAAAAGTAGACGACACTTGCAAACAAAATTCCTGAATATCTATTTTTTTCCATTTTTTTGCGTGACAAACATAGCTTATGACCCCTCATTGGGACGAGCTCAACGAGCACTGCTTCACTTCCCATGGTTCCCACGGGGGTTTCGAGTGAACAACGTGTCCATTCAATAAACATCTGTCCATTCTTTAAACAGCTGTCAGGAATGAAACACTGTGAGTGATGAGAATCACGTGAAAGTCTATAAAAGGAATACAGTAAAGTGATTACAACGGAGGTCAGGGTATTCTGATATGATCGCAACTGAACTGCTATCTGATCGAATTTCTCTGTCTCCTTTCCCACCCACAACTTTGAAGAATATCACCCAGAAGTAGTAAGGGATGTGGTTTTCGACGTGGATTGACCGGATGAGGTTTCGGGGAAAGTTTGAACCTCCTCCGGCATGGGGAGTCAAAGGAGGTTATGGGGCGGGGCGAATGAGGTAAGGTGCTGTCATATTTAAAAAAAAAATTAAAAAAATATTTCAATAATTTTAATTGCTATGACGTAGTCCGCCTAACAATTGAAAGGAGGTAGTATATAATTTTACTTGCTATGACGTCATATACCTACCCCCTCTTAATGTCGAACAGTTGTTGATTCCTGTTATAAAATAAAACAAATGTCTGGGAACGACCGAGATGTTTCGAAGCTTATATCGACGGTTCCAAGGTCTACTCAAACTCTAGTCTCACACGTTTGTAAGAGTAGTAGTAGTAGTGGTTCTCGTCAGATCACCGAAGTTAAACAACGTCGAGCCCCGTTAATCCTCGGATGGGGTGACCGTCTGAGCGTTCGATTCGAACTCCCGCGTTGTGTCCTTGGACAAGGCACTTAACCCCGATTGTCCACATGGGGGCACGACGACACCGTGTACTAAGGCGTGCTGCACGTCGATGGTGCGTATGTCTTCAACCAATCTAACCCTGCCTGTGCTGCAGTGCGGAGTTACGATGTTGGGGAGCTGGCAGCTGCTCATCGTTGCTCGGTCGTTCTCTCCGGGTACTCGGGCTTCCTCCACCCGTAAAAAAACTGTCATGATCATGATTAGCCATTGTGCATAAGTATGTGACCTTAAATACCAATAAATAAATAAATAAATAAATAGTAAGGGTAGTACAAAATGAGACGATATCAATCAAAAAGGAAATGGCGGACGGATTCATCTTTTCCCTGAAGAATCAACTAATTTAATGTAATCTAATGTAATTTACAATATGAGCATTTAAAAAAGAATTTAAAAAATCAACAAAACAATTTCACATGCACATGGCCCTCCATTGGAACGAGCTAGTCGAGCTCGTTCCAATTAGAAGTCACGTGATATGGTTTTGCTGAAAGTTTTTGAAACATTGTTAAAAAATATTAAAATGGTAAATTTTGATATTGTTTGCGTTGGGTCAAGGGTTATTATTGTAAGTAGTAAATATTTAAAATCGAAATGACTTAGAAATGACGCACTTTGCGATAATACCGTGACGCTCTGGGAGTTCATTTTACGTGCTTACAAAGATGTTGAAAGCCAACTAATATCGGGAAAACGAAGCTAATATGACACGCGCATTTGGGTTGTGGAGTCGTTTAAATTTAACTTATCATAACAATTACTTGAAGAAACCAGCGAAGCTCACCTTATTACTTCCCTATCAGATATTTTCACATCGTTACGAAACAGATTTGAGCTTTCTCCTAAATTGATCTAATTTCTGTACATTACTGACCTTTTTTAACTAATGCTTTGAATAAAACTTGCCCCATCTCTGTGTTTGTGAAAAACTGAAGACTGTAAAAGCGATCGGGACAGCCAGAACTACGCACATAAAGTGCTAATTAAACGTTGAACGACTGGTACTATAGTATTAACGAACAGAAATGAAACAAAAAATGTATCTGGAAAGCGTCAGAACTGCTTAAAAATGAGAGAGAGAGAGAGAGAGAGAGAGAGAGGAAGAGAGAGATAGACTATGGAGGGAGGGATGGAGGTAAGGGGAGAGAGGGAGAGAGGCACTTAGGGAGGGGAGGGGAGACAGACAGACAGACAGACAGACAGACAGACAGACAGACAGACAACAGACAGCAGACAGACAGACAGACATACAGACAGACAGACAGACAGACAGACAGACAGACATACAGACAGACAGACAGACAGACAGACAGACAGACAGACAGACAGACAGACAGACAGACAGACAGACAGACAGACAGACAGACAGACAGACAGACAGACAGACAGACAAACGGACTCTGAGCTGATATTTTCGTTTGTTTTTCTTCAAAATCAAGAACCAGTGGTGTAAGTATGATGCGATTGGATCGCGTTCTGATCGCGGAAAATACCAATTTGCAAACCACTTTATTTTTCGTAGATTTTCAAGGCGTGCAGTGGGTGGTGTACCGAATGAAGTGCTTAAATTACAAATCGGTTTACGATATGAACTAACATGGTGTGATCTCGAGCTTTATCCGATTTACTGATTATTTGTCCAGTGATGTGTCGCGGGGTGCACGTGGAGTTTATTCACTGAACTTGTAATCGTTAACCCTTTGAAAATAGTGGCCGCTTTTCCTGCCAGGAACATGATACGTCATAGCGTCATTAAATAGCATGGCTGTTCAGAAAAAGTGTGGGGTAGACCAATCAATATTTTCAACGTGCAGCCCCGAGGCTGCACGTTGAAAATATTGATTGGTCTACCCCAAATAATGAACATGGACTCTTCCAATAGCTGCTATTGTACTGATATGGAAGATACCACTAGAGTCCAAAGAGTTAATCATTATTTATTTATTTATTTATTTATTTATTTATTTATTTATTTATTTAACTCTTTCATAACCCTTTGCATAAATTTTTGGTTGAAGACAAAATTGGTAGTGAACAAGCAGACGATATAATGAGCAAAAAATCTGAAGCGAGGCCCGGTAATAATTTTATCCAACAGCTCGACAGAGCTGTTGGATTGAATTATTACTGAACCTCCTGTCAAACCTGGATGGTTTCGCCCATTTCGCCAGTGACAGCATAGACTGAAATGATACCGTCCAGGGCGTCAGTGTTGAAAGAGTTAAAAGTTGCCTTGTCCATTTCTCTAAGCAGGATTGTTGCTACGGGTAGGGTCTTATTGGATCACATGCGTTATTGTTATGAATTGACGGTAACAATGTCTGAGATCTGGAGTTTGCGGATTCGCTTCTCGGTTGAAGATAAACTCCTAGCCGCAAACCTCAGATCATATACCAGTAATTTCATCACAATGAGTTTTCAAAATAAATCACGTGTTCGCAGTCCACAAGTTACTGCAATGAACTCTAGAATTTGAATTTTACTGAATGCAACCGTGGTATCTGTTATGATACGAATGAACAGGCTCGCCCAGATATATATATTTTACTTGGAACTCCGAAAATGCAAATTCCATTACCAAAAGAACTGCCCATTATTCTAACTTGACTCTTTTCTTGAACTTATTTAGTTTCAGTCAGTCAACTTAAATGGGAGCTTATTAATTTTCTTAGAACATATTTTATATTGAGCGAATGCAACCCCATTACACAGTATTGTATTTGAGGAGATGCACGTACAGTCCCCAGATCGCAAATGTAGCCTATGTTTTAGACCTGATCACGACATATTTACAATCGTTGGGGGCAATTTCATAAATATAATCTGTCAAAACACAAAATGTTTATGGACAAAAACAAAAATAGCATTTGAGAGGCAATGTTTTATTTTTTTTCGAACGGCTCTCTTTGTTTTCCCAACAACATAAGATATCCGAATGCACCTTCACCCATTGTGTACGAGATTATTATAATCCCTGATGGGTACGGGTGTGAGATGGGAAAATCTCACCCGAGGGCAAGATATTTGGGCCAGACACGAGGCTTTCAGGGATTATTTTTCTCCACCCCCCCCCCCCCCCCACACCATACAGCAGTTACGTTAGCCAGGGGTAATCGGCGGTCACGTGCTGATATAATCAACTCATTTGGTATTCGTTGTTTTGAAAAACTAATGACACCATCGGAAAGAGCATGCAAAAGTTACGTATATACCAAAGGTATATACCACGGAATCGATTAGGAACGGTAGCATCTTGGGGTATAAAGAGTTTTAGAGCATCAAACGTTGATCACACGGCATTCTGATGACGTCAATATGAATTAGTTGGTAGCAACAAATTGATACGATATGCATAACGTCATAATAACGTTGTAAATGTTTAACGTCACGTGGGTGGGGTGGGATACATCTGTCACTCCCTGCTATCTCACCCTGGACAGACGTATGTTACACATGCAGTGGGGGGAGAAATATGACCTATGGGTTCAAGAGTTGGAGCCCGTCTCGTGAGTGAAACAAGGCGCCACCTGCAATATCTTCGCAAGGTGACGCTTATGGAACACCATGAACAGATCATTGACACCAGTTAAAAAAGCAATGTGGGTTATGATTAAAAAATTACTAACTGTCTCTTAGAAACTGTCACAGACAGAGATGAAATGCTATGAATTCTACTATCGTAGGGTATGAAGTATCCAACTGGTGATAGTTTTAGACTTTAAATTTAAACTAGTCAACAATTTGGCCAGAATAAGGGGATGAACCCCCCGCCCCACCCATACCTCCACCCAACCCAACCCTCTGTCGGCACGTGCCTTATCTCCATGGAAAACCTACATGCAGACTCATCCAACATGTGGAAAACATATGACGAACGAGCGAAATACCGGCAACTGTAGAACGAACACCTGGGTCGAACTGAAATGGCACGTTCCCGAAACGATGCTCTGCACGTTTTGTTTTTCTAGTGGTGGTAAATCCTCTCCGCGTGATTTTTGTGGTAATGCATTCGTCATTGATTGCACTGTACACTGTGTAGATAAGACACAGTAAATGTGTCAAACAAACAGTTGAAACAAGAAGTCCTGTCACAATTAGCACAGAAAATGCTAGTTAGTTAATGGGCTCCTTACTGCACAAGAATGACGTAATCTGTAATACACAAGAGCGTTTGCGCTGTGTAATGCCAAATACAATGCGTTAATAGCGAGGTGGGAAGTGAAACCACGAACTGAACCGATCAAACAGAAAGTAAATATTGAGACTACAGTATGTGGAGGGTGGATTACTACTAAATCACGGTGGTGTAGATATTTCAGTAAGAAATTATTCACAACTTCTGAGGACAAAACACAAGAAGCACTTGTAAACTTTCATCACATGGACCACCGGGTTGAACCCGGTGGTCCATGTGATGAAAGTTTGCAGGTATTTCTAGTGCTGTTACGAACAATTATCGATACGTTTCTAGTGGAGAATATTTGGCGCTGCGATTAAGTAGTAATCCGCTCTCTTCATTTTGTAAATGCAGTCAAATTTTAAACCCATTTACGTCATTACATCAACATGTATCACATTAGCGTTTGGGAATGATGTTAATGATCTCTATTTACTAGTATTGAATTGTACAGAGTTGGGCACGCTGTTTTTCTACAGGAATTGAGTTACGCTAATGGTGCAGTTTAACAGGGACAAAAGTGAACTTACTAAGAGCGCTGTTACTTCAGAATAGCGCACAATGCAGTCACGGGACTTTTAGTTTCAACTGTAAATGGACGCACGTTTGGTGTACTTACTCAAATTTACCAACAAGATGCATGGTTACAGCCCATATACTGGTAAGCATAAGAGGAGCACCTGAAAGAAGAGATAAATTTGTTATGTATTTTGTGTTGATACGATAAAACAATATCGTGGATTGTGACGTTATACAGCCACACGGAGCGAATGTGTCTTTATCGAGTGTTTAAAATCAACCTAGGGTGATAGATAGACTGATATTTATTTTGCGATATATTAGAACATAGATTACAAAATAACGTTACAACAAACAGGAACATAAGATAGTTTACAGTATGGAAATGGCATACCCTATAAGGCTGTCTTTCTGCCATTCCCATAAAAAAGAAAGATATCAAATCTCTTTGGCATCGGTGTATCGAAGTGCTTTCCCCAAACCGAGGTTGTCTGATCTTTTATTTGTGATTGAAAGGGGCTAGATTGTATTTGAGGATTAAGTGGTGGGAAGAGGAGGATGAGATACCAGAGGATAAGACTGGTGGATGACATAGTCGGGACACGTTGGGTTGTCACATTTGGTATTAGGACGAGAATAATTATTCAAGGCTTTATCGATTAAGGACTTTTTAAAAATGTGGGTCTACTTTATTTTGGAAAGGAGTGTAAAGGCAATTCAGCAAATAACTGTGTTCTTGGTTTGTTGGTATCTAATTTACCGGTTTGCCTTGTATTCATTCCTGATGGGTTTCTATATATTTGGAAGGGTGTTGATTCACATACAGATTTACAGAAGTGTTTTAAGTGGAAGACTGCTAAATTACGTTCACATGTCTTTTCCTTGCTACAACTGACAGGACAATGCCTTTATGCACCCTCCCGTCAATTGTAACAGTACAAGTCCATACAGACCAATTAATTTCACTTCAGAGATAATATGAAGTACATCAATAGAATTTAAAATTTTAATTTACGGTACTAGCATTTGAAAATAAAATCCAAATATGGGTGTTAAAAGAGTAGTTTCGACACCAACAAGTAGAAAACTGAAGGGAAGATAAGATGTGGTTCTGTATCGTTGACAACTGGACCCAATACTTTAGCACTTTTACAATTATATTTTCTAGAATTATACTTTCTGCCTATTAATATAACTGCCTCAAGTGGTTCATTATCATTTTAAAAGATATGGCAATTTGTCAGCTGGCAAATTGCCATATCTTTGAAAATGCTAATGGTAATTTTAACCCTCTGAATGTTATAGCTAGAAAATATAATTCTAGAAAATACAATTGTAAAAGGTTTATAGTATTGACCACTGGTAGATCAACTGCACAAGATGCAAACCTTGTGAATACAGGGTTTCTGCTTGTTGGGGGCATAAAAAAATGCAAATAGTTTAACCGAGTACCTGAAAAATCGGCCATAATCTTTGCACAATATACAAAATGCGAAAGTGAAAAAAAATCAACAAAACCAAATCATGTGACCATGTGAGGAGGAGAGACACATGATATGGCTTTGTTGGAGTTTTGTAAAAGATTGAAAAAAAGATAATCAAAATAACAATCTAGATACACGTCACATTACAATATTATATCTTCCACGTCATTCATCAGAACGCTATATACCTAATGCAGTATTGTGATCTCAGAAAGCGGCCTCTTTTGCGATTGGATTGCGATTAAATCGTGACAAACTGACACTAGGGCCCTGTGAAGATTCGAATGCGATCGTATCGAAAACCGAATCGAATACTGCTTATTAATCGCGAATCGAATCGAATATCGAAAGAATTTATTAGAATGGTTACCGGTAGCGCCACCTGGAAAGAAAACATCGTGTTTTAGTCCGGAACATAACTATGTTGGTCCGTGTTCCCTATTCCATGTGCCCGCCGCCGGCACATGGAATAGGAAGTACGAGCGGCGGACAAATACGTCGCGGCACTGAAAGTTGATTTGCGTCAGATGGAATCCGTTTTTAAGCCTATATCGGATGCATTCCGACAGAGAGAAAGCTTGCAAGAATAATCGGAAACATTCGATAGATATTCGACACAGATTGCTGAATCGAATACTGCCGTCGATTCGAATATCATTTGTAATACCGAGTAGTCGCAGGGCCCTAACTGACACCATAGGGTCGAGAGTTATTAAATAAAATATCGTGAAACCATGATCGAATCGTCTTATTTTAGTGCTCTCAAATATATTTTTCGACAGGTCAGATTCTACAACGTTAAGGGGAGGGGCGGGCCTGAACCGATCCGATCGAAATTTCGTGTCCGCATTTGTGATCAAAACACTGTTGATGTATTTGGCTGATTAATACTGCAAACCCGCAGCCTTGTGAGTGAAGGCTGGAAATATGAATTGATGCTATTCGTTTATATACAATTTGAACTTCTCACGGCACAGCACCGCTGTTGAGGACTGTTGGGTTGAAGATGTCAGCATGCTCCATTCAATGGAGTCCGTTGGCTCAGTGGTTAGCGTATCGAACTTCAAACCGAAAGGTCAAGAATTCGAACCTGACCAGAGGTAGCTGCGATGTGTCCTTCTGCAAAATATTTAACCCTTTACCCAACGCAGACGATATCAAAATTTATTATTTTAAATATCATTTTTTCAATTTTTTCAAAACATTTCAACAAAACCATATCATGTGACCCCTCGTTGAAACGAGCTCGACGAGCTCGTTCCAATGAGGGGTCACATGATATGGTTTTGTTGAAATGTTTTGAAAAATAATATTTTTTCAACTGCTAAATTTGCATATTACGCGGGCGGATGCGGCCGATTCGTTGGGTAAAGGGTTAATCTCGCTTGCACAGAGGGAGTAATTATTTTCACAGACCTTCGCTGTCGATCATCTGATATAACAACGATGATGAGAGAAATGTCCCAGGAGGTATTTTCTCTCAGATTTGTTATTACCTCGAATAATCTGTTGTGAGTGCAAGAGTTATTGCCAATATTTTAGCAAATAATGCATTGCTTTTTATTTAATGGAGCTGAACGAAACTTTTAACCCCAAGGGTAACCTCGTGTATGTCCGTTTTACCGGCGGAGAGAGCCGGAGTACTAGAAGGGAACCACTGGGCAACGTCGGCCAACTGTAAGACGGCCCAACGTATTAATTCCGCACAAACAGAGTGAGCATATGTTGAAGACAAGTGCACAATAGTACACTCTGTCACTGTGACCCCACGCGGGGAATGGGCATTATCTGCCTTGTTCACTGACACAACGTAGTAAGGATCGAACAATGGACCTTTCGATTTGATGTTCAAGCCTATAAAAACTGAGAGAGCCACCACATTCCCAACGTATTGAGGAATTAATGTCACGAAAAAATATTCAATTGTGACTATACATCGATTACTTGATGAAGTAATTCAGTTGGAATTATTGATAGCAATGTGTCTGAAAACAGAGGCATGGCATAGGGGGAGTTTAATGGGGTGAGTTCTCCCTCTACAATAAGATTTTTTTTTTCAAGCTGCCGCATATCCATCCAGCTGGAGTCTTGGCTATTGATTCGCTCGCTCGCTAGAGTAACCGTGCACTTTCTTATGTGACTAGATTTAATACCCAGATTTGTGTCACCAACACACTAGGTCATACAAATGGAGGCCTGTGGTGCCCAACTCGGTCTGTTGGGAGCTCAGCATGACAAATTTTGAGTACGGTGAGTGACAAATAAAATGTTGGTCACGACTATTACACGTATATTTCGTATATTTTATTTATCCACCACACAAATAAATTTCCAATATGCCTTGACGTTTTTTAACCCTTTACCCAACGAATCGGTCGCATCCGCCCGCGTAATATGCAAATTTAGCAGTTGAAAAAATATTATTTTTCAAAACATTTCAACAAAACCATATCATGTGACCCCTCGTTGGAACGAGCTCGTCGAGCTCGTTCCAACGAGGGGTCACATGATATGGTTTTGTTGAAATGTTTTGAAAAATTTGAAAAAATGATATTTAAAATAATAAATTTTTATATCGTCTGCGTTGGGTAAAAGGTTTTAATTGTAATTCCGACTGATATTCCAAATCCATCACCAAGTCATGCCTTCGACGAATGCATGACTTGAAGATGTAATTGACATAATTTATCACTCAGGACTCGGTGCATTACAGTCGGAAACAAATCAGGTGTACACCTCCTCCTTCAATCTGTCATCGTTCTCTCTCACCAGGGGCCTGCGGAATGTTGATCGCAAAAATAGTCATGTTTGTATTCTGTCCCCTTGGATTGTTGAGAATTTTCGCTTAGTTTAAACAGTATTTATTTCCGTAGTATCTAGATACAAAAAGACAATAAAATACAAACTTGTATAGCTTACTTAACAATAGACACAGGAGGGGAAATGGATTCAGCAACAAGCTTCAAGCTTATGCGGGGCTGTTTCCATGATAACAATTCATTAAGTTTACATTTAGGCAGCTTTGGTGTTTAGACACAAGGGACCCAAGGCAGGCGTAGAACAAAACAAGTACATACACGCGCCTCACATACACACGCACATTCACGTATGCATGCAAACAACCTGCGCCAGCACATGGGTCCCTCTTTTATAACTGAACAGTATTAAGTATGATACTATGGATGAAAACTCTATTTGAATGGTGGGAGAAACATGGGGGTATGAATTTTCGCTTGATCATCGATTGACACATGCTTGATACAGACTTTGAAACACTGAGGCTCATTTTACAGAAAGCCAGATAAAATGGGCAACAGTCACAGTATCAATGAGCTGTTTGTGTTAGTCATATAATGAAAAAGCATACCCCATCCAATGACGTAGAAAAGTTTATAGTTAGGTTTCCTAGAAAACACTGTGATCGCAATCATATTATGTAGATAAAGTCCTTCTAAAAACATCCACATGAATTTAACAGTCCGTGTATACTCCAGCAGAAAATACACTAGTTCACAACCTGCACCCTGCAAAAAAATGGAAAGAGACAACGTTAGCTGTAAGTGAGGCAAAATATATACAAGCATCCAACGGTCTCTCCGGTGTGGCAAAATAGAGCAAAAATTATTTTTTGAGCGGTTGGGCGATATCATAGACTTTTGTAAAAATATTAACGATGCACTAATTCGCCTCGTGTCACTGGAACTTCGTATTATATGAGGGTCTACTCTCACGCCAGTCGAAACATATACAAAGGCTTCAGTATTAAAAAGACCTAACACGGAATTTTATCCATCAATCTTACCTACCACCTACCTTGTTAATTATTATGTTAAGACGCGATGTTATCTCGACGTTTATGAAAAACAACAACTTCCATATGTGGATGCCCGTAGAACCAGCTCAGATGTTTGATCGACTGGCATCTATATGCATCTATATGCGTGTGATTTTTCTTCGAGAGATACGTTGGATCATGGGTTGGACAGGAAGAAATATAGTTTCAAGGACCTTCCCTGGATACTGTGACAGCATTTTTGATAGTGGGACTCCAGACTCTCGTTTCCCTCGAACACAGGCCCGGGGTGTTCAACTGGATCCCATTTCGCTTTTGGAAAGCCCTAAACTAAACTTGTTTTGAAAGGTCGTCTCTGCTGAGGAATTTCTATTTGAAGAAACAAAGTCGAAGTAACCTAACATTTAGTAGTGTACTGCTCTTTTATTACAAAGGCGGACAGAGAATTTCGACCGGGTCGCAACTCTGTCCGCTTTCAGGCCTTCAACGTTTTAGAATCTCATCAGCGATCAGCGATCAGCGAAACAGAACGTGAAGATATTTTATCTCAGATACTATTTCTGCATATTTTATACAAGATTCGGTCTTGATTTCTCAATATTTCATTTGTAAAATCTCGATCCAGAAGTGTTTATGTGTTCCGACCCGGTGCCAATACTATAACACTTTTACAATTGTATTCTTCAGAATTGTATTTTCTGTTTATGGAAATAAGTAATTGAAATAATCCATTAGCATTTTCAAAGACTGCCATATACTTTGAAATGCTAATGATTCATTTTCCTCATTTATACTCAAAATACAATTCTGGAAACTACAATTGTAAACGTTTTATAATATTGGTCCCTGATCGCCATCTGACTGAAGAAGATATCGTTTTTATGACCACAGTACTGTATGTCAACACTCTTCGTCACTAGGTTTCACCAGTGAGCCAATCCATCTCTGTGTAACGCCTTTTCCAGAACAATACGTCACTTGTACATCACACCTCTGGCACATATAACAAACGGCTTAGCTTTCGGATCGGCGTCATATTTTCGCTGCGATCCCAACAAGAATACTGACTTTGGGGCATAGTTGTAAAGTCCGACACTGAACAATAATAGGAGCGCGGGAATTGGGGTGGCGTGGACACATGGATAAATCCGCTCCAACCCACACTTTTCTACAAATTTACTGTATGATCAAGCATGGAGCTTAAAATGTCACGACTGTGCAGATGTGTCGATGTACAGGATCCCTGACATCTGTCATCATTAAAGTCGAATTTCGATAAAATTTTCTCCGTTAAAATTATTAGACGAGCGAGGAAGGTCCAATTAAGAAGCAGGTAATTGTTGAGAAGACACTTATAACCTCAGCAGAAAGTGGAGCCAAGTTTTCTATTGTTACTTTTAGTGAACAAAGGCAACAGACAGTTCTCTGAGCTGTCGTTGTTATTTGGTTCTTTGTTTATTAACAGTTACAAACTAAATCTTGGCTTTTGTGGCAAGCTAATTAGAAGCAACTTGCTTAAAAATAATCCGTCATTAAAAATCTATCTGTATCACACCTACCTACAATTAGTGATCAATTTGGCTCAGTGTTCAACGAATCAATGTTCACAGTAATTTGCAAGTTTTTATTCTTACCAAGAGAAAACATTAGCAACTCTCACCTCCTAGACTTTATTTTAATGGAATGGACAGTGTCTGAATTATATGTCACGGTGTGCACACTGTTGAAGAAAAAGTTATAGAACATCAAAAGATGGTGAAAACGCTGTTTTCTTATTTTTAAGTGGGTTTCTACGGAGAATAATAGTCAAAGGTTCGAACTGATTAGGGACAATTTTAAATGGCTAGCTTCTGTATTCTTACACTACTCTACAGGGAAATGCGTGAAATTTGTGAAATGATGCACAGATCGATGATACAAAGTCACTAATATTTCGAAACTTAATTTTTATTTGACATTTCCAAACCCTTTGTGTTAAATTTACAGCTTTAGAAAATTAAGGGGAGCTAACTGGCTGTATCTCAAAACGCCGAAAAGAGGAAAATCTGTACCGGTGTGTATACACAAGAGGACAATCGGCTTAAGGCTATAGTCTATATCTAATTAGCATCGGGTATTTTGTGGGAAGAGTATAAAACCGTGGGGTATAACCATGGGTGTATGTTGTGTAATTTCTCACTGACGTTTGAATGATCTGTAAAGCTTGAGAAGCGCGTCTTTGTTTGCTCCCTAATTTTTACCTCCGATTATCTTTAGAAAATTGATATGGACACCAATGACTTGTACGTATATACAGTACGTGGGGAGTGTATTATCACTAAATCACATGCAGAGTGGCGATTTCACCTAATAATTGCAAATTTGTTACAAAGTATAACAAGAATAAGCAAAGTTCCAGCCAATGGACCTCCGGGTTATACCCGGAGGTCAATTGGCTGAAACATTGCTTGTATTTTTGTCCACATGTACAGAATTTGAATGTGATACGTTGAGTGACAACTCTATTCCCCGGGTGATTTAGTTACAATCCAGTCTCCACGTAAAGTATATATCTCACACAACTCAGTAAACTCTGTTCACCGAACACATAAAACCCACCGTATGTATCTCTGATGTCTGAACGCAGAAACATCTCACGAGTGACCACTAACTGGATATAAGCTATAATTACTATCAAAACAAACTTATCGTGGTGTGAATTTTATTTTTGTTTTTTTTGGCGTTTTGGGAACACACCAGCTAACTTTCCTGTTTATCTCTTCCAATAACGAAAATTGTCACCTATGGAAATTACAGTTTTAAAAAGTATACAAATGGAAATAAATTTAGAACCTCTCTGTCAATGCATTTCATCATCTGTCGGTTCGATCTGTCTCTTCTACTTAAACAATCTTCCAACCTAAGGCTTGTCTTCGAGTTGGAAGATGATTGAATCAGAAAAGAGAGACCGAATCATGACCAGGCGGTGACATGCGCACTGGAAAGAGAGTATGGCAGGTATTTGTGCAGTTGATAAAATACCATTATTATATTTGGCGTCACTGACAAGTAACCCTTGAAATAAGCAATCTGTCATTTGCAGAATGAGGACCCCAGACGGTGACGTTTCTGATGCTGTCCCGTACAGTGGGCAAATTAATCATCTGGGTATCTTTCAGTTTATGCCTGACACCTTGGTTCAGACTGAAGTTCACGGGGGGTACATTTAGTGATGGTATCCTGCTGTGCAGATTAGCATAACCAAATTCACCCTCTAGGGACCTCATTCTGCAGTTGACAAGACTGCCTATTTCCAGGCTTACTGACATGACTCTAAATAGATTGTTAACCGTATCGAAGACCTGGTATTTTTACTGGAACACCACCCGCCAAAACCCCTCCCCCACCCCTATCACTACACTCTCCTCATCACTTTGTGCCAGCCCTGTTAAGACGTAGGAACAAGGTGATACGATTTTTGTTGATCCCATTCTTCATTTTTTCTCCCACAGTGCCAAGCCATTTATATGTGTTTGGCCAATGCGTTTGGCTTATTTATGATTTTGCTTTAATCCCCCACCCCTTCTGTCACCCACGCCCACTTTCATTGAGCTCTTGTCGCCTTTGCGTTTACACCACGCTGCGATTTGTTAACCACCTGTACACAGAGAGCAAAATATCGAAATTTCAAGCTTCAAATTATCTCCCTCAATGCACGTAGGGATTTAACCAATTCAATCTTATTTGATAGTGCTCATATTGAATTGGTTCTCCTCGTTGCATTGTGGGAAAATTAAAACTTGCAATTTTGTAATTCTGACATCAGTGTTAACCATGGTTACGATTATCATAGGCGATTATTACAGACGATAAAAAAATGATATCGAAGTATAATCTACATGTCATTGTCTGCAGCATTTCCGATTGATTCCAAGTATTCTACCAGGGGCATTTCGCATCTATACGATTGTCCACACAAACGATTGGCAATGAAATACAATATGATTAACGTCTGTACATAATTGGCGAAAACAACTAAAAAAGTGTATCTTTTTCAATGTTTCCGTTCCTAGATTGACAGAATGTCCCCCCGAGGAATTGCAATTTTGAAAGCAAAAATGATTAATCCTTAGCTGATTGCATTAGAAGTTTAGCCTTGGGTTTTGTTTGTCTCCTTAACAAACGTTTCCTTTCATTTTCAATCTCAGCTTTTTTCGTTTGCTCCGAGCATGATTGAAATTAGAGGTATTATATTTGCCCCAGCTATCCACTAACAGAGACTATAATAATTTGCCTTCATTGATTAAATATCAAAAGTCATGTCAAAGAGTTTACAAAAAATAGCTGCTATAATGAGATTCGTTCAGTTGTTGAATTACGTAGAAAGTATATCCACGGTGAGAATGCAGTAAATGAGGAAGGTAGCAGTCGTCATATTGATCGTATTCCTTCTAAGAAGGCGTCGAAAGATGCCTGACAGAGGCGTAGTTAAGTGGGGTTTGGGCGTGCGACACCACCCCCTCCACTATAATTTGCCCAGTCGGGAAATTTTCGTCAATAATGGTGTCCAAGATATTAATTCTCTCTTGCTAGTAATCCTGCACTTTGTTATTCATTTGAACCCTGGTGGTATCTTCCATATCAGTTCAATGGCAGCAATTGGAAGAGTCGATATTCATTATTTGGGGGTAGACTTATTAATATTTTCAACGTGCAGCCTGCTGCACGTTGAAAATATTAATTGGTCTACCCCATATATTAAATAAGTAGTTACCCTACTTAATAAAAGAATGACATACCATGTTCCCGGCCTGAAAAGTGGCCTCTCGAATTCAAGGGATTAAAGACATAAAATGACAATGAGAGTTGTGTCACACAGACGGCCATACAAAATGAGGTCTGTAGTTCTATTACGGGTTGTTGGTTGCGGGGGTGGGGGAGGGTGATCATTTTTTATTTATTCACCCATAAATTTCTGACAAGTCTTCTACGTAGTGAGGGCCTGATAGATGTGTGCACTTTTAGAATGCATGGCGAATGAGAATTGGCGAATATTTATTTATTTATTTATTTATTTATTTATTTATTTATTTATTTATTTATTTATTTATTTATTTATTTATTTATTGGCGTTTAAGGTCACATACGTATGCACAATTGCTAATCGTGACCGTGACAGTTTTACGGGTTGAGGAAGCCGGAGTACCCGGACAGAACCGGGTTAAAGCGGTTGAAGACATGTGAACCATCGACGTGCAGTACGACTTAGTACACTGCGTCATCGTGCCCCCATGTAGGCAACCGGGATGGAGTGCCTTGCTCAAGGACACAGCGCGGGTCGTCCCGGACGGGGATCGAACTCTGGACCTCGAGTGTAGAGAATTGGAGAATGCATTGGCGAGTTCTTCCATCGTATCGTTGTGTACCTAATTCCCCTTGAAAACATCATGATATTTATTCAAGTGTGGGAGCTACGCGACGTAATTATAAAACGAACAAGTCTTCATTCATAATTATTCGATAAACAAACATGTCTACCAGTATTGGTAATATACAGAACCGCACACACGTTTGAATTAGTTAAGAATTATCGCACGAGATTGCTGTGGTCTAGGATATCAGGAGAGCTGAGGGCTCGCGTGATATCCTGGGCCAAAGCAATCAAGCGGTTCTGTATTTATCACTCACCTCCCATGTAACAACGGGTCTACAAAAAAATTATCAAAAAGCACTTTCCAACTGTATAATTGCTGTGTTTCCTCCGTTGTTACGAGACATCAACCTTAATTTGCTTTTTAATTTTTACGGCATTCAACTGGTTGAAACCAATGGACACCGATCAACGTAACAGTCACGATGGCCGAATCTCAAATATTGATTAAACTGCAGAGAATAAAACAACAAAAGATTTTAAAATAGCTAATACGTTTAGCACACTCCATCATTATATGACCAGTTGCTAAAAGTATTTGTCAAGTCACAATGTTATTTTTATTTTGTAAATTTTTTGACTCCAATCTGTTTGTTTAAATATCCCGGGTAAACAAATATAAATGAGAAACTTGGAATTTCCAAGTGATCTCTACACCGGTGCATTCTACCAATGATGACCTGATATATTTAGACGGGTTCCTTTTCTGTTTACGTTGGAAACGAAATCGAAGGTGCTTTGTATGTTGCAGAATACCGGTTTTGGCAAATGCATTGGTGAATTCGTCCGCCTGTGCCTAGGTCGCCGTGGATGACCGGGTTTAGTTACTATTATTGTACGTATATCCATACTAACTTACCATATCATCTATGAATGCTCGCTGTGTTCCGTGAGATTTGGAAATGTATTGGTCCAAATAAATGACGAGTCGAGTCATATCCTGAACTATAATCGCCGTGAATAGGTTTCTGTGAATTTTAGTTCTATGACACCTCAAACTCCTACAATAAGATGTTATACATGAACATATTGGAAGAAACATCTCGACTACAGCATTATATTTGGTGATCCGACGCATATTGTGTCCACACCCTATATTCAGTGAACAGACAAACTAGTAGAGAATTCGGCCAGGGATCAATACTATAAAACGTTTATAAATTTATTTTTTTCAGAATTGTATTTTCTACATATTAAAGTTACTGACTGATATGAATCATTAGCATTTTAAATAAATGACGAGCCGAGTCATCATTTATTTAATAAGATGAGACACATGAACATATTGGTAGAAACATCTCGACTACAGCATTATATTTGGTGATCCGACACATATTGTGTCCACACCCTATATTCAGTGAACAGACAAACTAGTAGAGAATTCGGCCAGGGATCAATACTGTAAAACGTTTACAAATGTATTTTTCAGAATTGTATTTTCTACATACATGTATTAATGTTACTGACTGGTATGAATCATTAGTATTTTAAATTGTCATACATCTGAAAGTTCTAATGGTTCATTTCAATCCATTTAAAGTCGTAACTAGAAAATACGAATCTTGTAGATACAATAGTAAAATTTTTATATTACTGGGCCCTGGTCGCGACCACAAAATATCAGTTCGCTTTCCTCCCCATTACGCTGTTGAATATAACCTTGGGAAATAAGAATGCGCTTACACTGAATCTAAATCTCATTTTCGAAACCGCTATGCTTTGGTAAAAGCTTGTCGCGACCCGATAGCGATCCGACCGAGAAAATACCCTTTCTGTTATCAAAGTGATCACTCTGAACCCAAGTGGCTGCTTTTCAGCCTAGGAACATGCTGCGTCATCATTTCATCAAGTAGCAATACTTGTATGGCTGATGAGTGAATGTGTAGGGTTGCCCAATCAATATTTTTAACATGCAGCTCCGTCTACCCCCGAAAATGAATATGGGCAAGCCCCCAGACCCACCACCCACACTCCCCACTCTCCACTCTCGGGGATATGTCACGCTTGTTGACCCTTTACTGAATGTAACGACGATATCCGGTCAACGGTAGTCACATTCATCACTATTCAGATGTTATTATTGTTTCAATTTTACCCTCCAAAACAATAGTGGACCGTTGAGGATTAATGACACTTTCAACAACTATGATCACACCATGTTGGTCAGTTTCATTGGGGATGGAAACGGAGTATCAGGAGAAACAAATCGAGCAGTGGCCAGCAAATGTCAGACTCTCCATCTTAGTAACCGGACACAAGCAGGATTAGTTGCGGTTGAAGGTAACTGTATCATCAACGCGCAGTACTCATCATGTCGTGTTTTTTATCACTGCTCTGCCGACTCCATGTATAATTTCGTTGATTTTTGTTTTGTTTGTGTGTTTTGAGTTTTTGGGGGTTTTTTTGGGGTTTTTTTTTGTTTATTGGGGATGAAAGACAGTTTCACCAGTCATGTGTGACGGAAAGTTTTATGGCTGAGGGAAGCTGGAGTATCCGGAGTGAACGACAATCGGGCAACTGTGAGAGTTAATAATCCGGCACAAGTAGGTTTAGCAGCGGTTGACATGCAGTGCCTTAGTGCACAGTGCCATCGTGCCCCACCGTCGGGATTAAGTGCCTTGACCACGGGCACAGTACAGATGACGTTGGTCAAGATCTAACCGGCGACCTTTTGGTTTCAAGTCAACTCCTCAAACGAATGCTCTCTACTGGATGCCCAGCTACAGTACAGTGATCATAAAAGTGGCATCTAAAGAATGAGACACCGGGGTCCAAGCTGCAGCATTGTGACCACAAATGTGGCCTCTAACGAATGAGACACCGGGGGCCCAAGCTGCAGTATTGTGATCATAAAAGTGGCCTGTAAGGAATAAGCCACTGTGGTCCCAGCTACAATACTGTGGTCACAAAACTGACCTCTAAGGAATAAGCCACGACGATCCAAGATACAGTACTGTGATCACAAAAGTGACCTCTAAGGAATAATTCACCGGGATTTAAGCTACAGAATTGTGACCACAAACGTGGCCTCTATGGAATAAGCCACTGGGGTCCCAGCTACAGTAATGTGATCACAAAAGCGCTCTCTAAGGAAAATGCCACCAGGGTACAAGATAGAGTATTGTGATCACAAACGTGACCTCTAAGGAATAATCCACCGGGATTGAAGCTACATAATTGTGACCACAAAAGCGGCCTCTAAGGAATAAGCCACCACGGTCCAAGATACAGTATTGTGATCACAAAAGTGGCCTCTAAGGAATAAGCCACTGTGGTCCCAGCTACAGTATTGTGATCACAAAAGTGACTTCTAAAGAATAAGCGACCGGGATCTAAGCTGCAGTGCTGTGATCACAAAAGTGGCCTTTAAGGAATAAGCCACCAGGGTCCCAGCTACAGTACTGTGATCACAAAAGTGGCCTCTAAGGAATAAGCCATCGGGGCCCCAGCTACAGTATTGTGACCACAAAAGTGGCCTCTACGGAATAAGCCACCAGGGTACCAGCTACAGTATTGTGATCACAAAAGTGGCATCTAAGAAATAAGCCACCATGGTCCAAGATACAGTACTGTGATCACAAAAGTGGCCGGGATCCAAGCTACAGTATTGTGACCACAAAAGTGGCCTCTATGGACTAAGTCACTACAGTCCAAGCTACAGTACTGTCACCACAAAAGAGGCCTCTGAGGAATAAGCCACCGGGGTCCAAACTACAATACTGTGATCACAAAGGTGGCATTTAAGGAATAAGCCACAGTGGCCCAAGCTGCAAAACTGTGATCAGAAATGTGGTCACTTTACCGATCAGATCCCGATCCGATCGAAACACGTTCATCCCAGTAGCTCGAGATTTCAGAATCAAAATTTCGCGAATTCAAGACTGAATCAACACAAACGAATGTAAATAGTATATCAGATCCAATGCTCTTTCGGTTCTCTTTCAACAAGTGACATTTGATAAGTCTGGAATTATGCGGTGAGGGACTTTCGACCGGGCGGGGGGGGGGGGGGGGGGGGGCAATAATGCAAAACTTTTACAATTGTATTTTTCAGAATTCTATTTTCTATTTATGGAAATGAACCATTAGCATTTTAGAAGATGTGACAATTTGCCAGTTGGCAAATTGCCATATCTTTGAAATGCTAATGATTCATTTTCGTCATTTATATTCACTTGCTGAAAATGCAAGTCTGAAAAATACAATTGTAATTTTTTTTATATTATTGGTCCCTACATGTCGCGATCGGGTTAAAATTCTCTGTCCGTTCCTATGATTACAGTTCTGTATGTTCAAGCGAAAAAAAAAATGTGTGATCGTAAGATCGCTTTAAGCAAAGAGGAATAGAACGAAGACAAAGTAACACGAAAGAATTTACTCTCATTAGATCAAATGCTGAAAACCACAGATTAGAACACAAAAAAATAATTCTTGTGTTATTCTCATTTAGGTTGTGAGGAAAGACCATTCAAACAGTATGGTTCATCACAAGAGTACATCAGCAACATGGCAAAATAAGTTTCATAGTTTTTTTTATAAAACTCACCCTGGTTACGAGAGTGTAAACAAAACCTAATATCAATGACAATCAGAGTAATTCTGTTATGCTAATTGCCAAAGGTGTACTAAAGTGGGCACCTATTTCTTTTGAGATAAATGATTGCCCATTCGTCCAGTTTGTTTGTTTGTTTGTTGGTGATTAACGTCACATATTTATGCACCATGGCTAATCGTGACACAACATGGAGATGAAGTCAAGTTTAGTCAATCGTTGATCAACATGTTGCCCATTTTAGAGGACTTTCACCCCAAGCATTGGTGACTGGGTCCTATTTTACTAGTAAAGCGGAACTGGTTTACCACAGTAAACAAGTGCTGCTTACTTCCCGGGGTTCCCACGGGGAGATTCGTCCAGTTTGATCTGGAGTTGTAGCGGTTAGACATATAGACAGTCCACCGAATTCTACCCAACTAGTGTTCACACTGGCCCCAAATTTTGGGGTGCCAAGTGGAATTTTTGTCAGTTGCCAATTTTCTTTTCTTGTTGATGCCAGATGAAAGATTTTAGTGTCAAATGGAATTGTATTGTACATGAGAACAAATTAACCGTGTATCGCCCTTTGCGTGCAACAAGGAATCATCTGCAATGCTTTAGCAGATGGTGCTTTGTTCCACTCAAAATATGATGTTTTAATTTGACATTACCTGGCTCTTTTAAGTGTTTAAGTTGCATCCTCCAACAGAGATGATAAAAATATTGATAACAAAAAGGTAAAAGGCTGTTATTAACCCTTTACCTAACACGAAAAGCAGACGACACATGTAAACAAAATTCTTGAACAACTTTTTTTTTTTTCATTTTTTTGTCTCAAAAACATAATTTATGACCTCTCTTTGGAACGAGCTCAACGAGCTCGTTCCAGAGAGGGGTCATAACCTATGTTTTTGAGACAAAAATTTAAAAAATAATGAGAATTAACTGGCGAATTTTTGTGAATAGCGCTGGCCGGTTTTGACCGTTACGTTGGGTAAAGGGTTAAACTTACAATACAATTTCATGATCATTATTTACTCACGGTTTATTCACTCCAAATAATCTAATCGCAAATAATTTATCTTCTAGAAGGATTATATTAAAAATAAGCAAGATAAAAAACACATAAGGTAATAAAAAATGTTTTTGATAATATTCAGATTAAAAGGTTGAGCTGTTAATTTAGGTCACCCATAACAAAGAGCCATTATAACAGTTGCCTGTAGATTAGCTAACAGGCGTGAAATTTGTCTCGGTTGTGTTACGAGGCAGCGATTGATTGTTTCTAAAACGACGCAGTGAAATAATAGACCACAAGGCCTTTGAGACCTATCAAACGTATATGTTTGGTGCCAAATGTTGGAACCAAATGTTGTATTTTGGTTCCAAACTAATGTTTTACTGCAATTGCCACCATTGCTACTCGACTGTGAGAACACTGCACCCAACCGTTAGGAACCCCACCCCCACCACGCCGGTTATCCACAAAATGATCGGCATTTTTAACTTCAAGTTTTGTTCAATCATTTTATTTGTTAACTAAATCGCAAAAGGGATTGGGGAACAAAATTTAGAAACACACTTCTGTGTTTACCTGAGAGAAAACAACTACAATGAGATTCATAACTAAAGAAACAATGAATAATTGGGAAGATAAACAAAATTGAGAAAAATTACTGACGACGAAAATGCAGAACAAAAAACAACAACACATATTTGAATACCACAGACCAATACATCGAACGACGCGAAAACCACACTCAAAATATCTGGCAAGCATCTTTCTGAAACTGAAAAGGACCAATCCAGCGAATAAAGCTACAGAAACATTTTTCTGAGTTACGGAGTATACTGAATTACGTTAGCAATCCACAAGCTAAATTCTGAGTCATTTGAAACATGGCCACTTCGGGGGCTTGTCTCCAAATAATAGTATTGATTATTCGCAGAAACTATTCTGTAGTGCGTATAGAAACGAACGTTGTCGACAACGTTCGGCTATGTTTGCATTGCCGATTATTTTTTACGACTACTTCCCGTAAATGTTGATAGTTTCGATCTCAAAATTAATGTGCGAATGGTCTTGGATAACCGGTTATGTTTTTCTCCGGTAACAGCACACTGTTAGCAAGCTACATTTCCGCACAAGGTTATACTCATCTGCCATCCGCACAATTTCTAAGAACTGAAAAGGTAGTGATTTTGTTTGAATAGATGTGCTGTTATGAGTAGAGTCTAGACTAATTCATTTTTACTCTCCTTGCTTGTGGAGCAGGAGAAATAAAGTATTCAATTAACATGCATCCCTTTGAGAATTATACTTAGTTACACTGTCAATGACTTTTTCTTAAGTTGATTTTCGAATTGGTAAAGAAGACTTGATTAGCCCCTTGTGGTTGTTAAAGACAAGATTTATTAATATGGATACCTAGTCTAGTAGGAATTCATTGCAAAACGCTTGCGATAGTTTCACGCGTGACAAGTTTCTTGTCTACACTTTTAAGGTAACCGCCAAAACCACTCTAGAATTAATTGGCCTTTGTGTATTGGCTTCTAGTAGCCGTAATCTTTATAAATATAAGATGATATGCACAAAACGATAAGCCGACGACACGAAGTGAACTGATAAAAATGTTCTCACAAAACAAATATAAATGAACACTTACAACCAATGCCATTAACTTGACGTGAAAGATCAAACTCCCAAGTCACCGCTAACAGTCTTAAATAAAACAGACGCTTTTATGTCCTGGAACCAGTTCATACCTCAAACAGTCTCAAGCCCATTTTAAGATTGAATCGGATGGGATATTTCAGTTTGTCGGAAAAGCGAACCAAACTACTTCGCTTTTCAGCCCAACTGAGGTATTTCGTCCAATTGAATATCTTACAATCATTCATTTCTTTGAATTGACACAAGAATTGTTTTTTTTTAATTCCGACTTGATTTGACCAAATCCATTATGACATGACCATTACTATTAGATATGTAGTTTTGCCATCAAATAATATGAATGGGGACTCACAACATTTGTAGTTTCATTACAACGAGGGGAAGTTCCACTGATTGCTTTAATATTGCAATGTTTCCAAGGTGAATTAACGAGGGGTACCCCGCTCCACAGACATATAAAACATTTTATTGTCGTTCACATAGAAAATGTTTTATTGATTCCGTATCCAGTTGATGGAACTTCATAAACCTTGGGCATTTTCAGATATTCAAGTTGGCGGACAAGATAACGGCTCGGAATAGCTATTTTTCTACCACGCTGATATTCTTAACCCTTTGAACTCTAGTGGTATATTCCATGCCAGGCCAATGACAGCAATTAGGAGAGTCCATATTTATTATTTGGGGTAGATCAATCAATATTTTCAACGTGCAGCCTCGGGGCTGCACGTTGAAAATATTGATTGGTCTACCCAACACATTTACCGGACAGCCATCCTATTTAATGACGTTATGACGTATCGTGTTCTTGGGGGAAAAAGCGGCCGCTAGGGTTCAAAAGGTTAAAGATACCCTATTGTTTATTGGTTAAAATATATTTAACCAGAGCACGAAAGAATATGTTATATATATTTTGAGTGAAGGAACATCACATACATCAACGGTCGTCTGCACGTAAACTCCACCAAATGTGGGTAAACAAACAACACATAAGAGGGTCGAATGCCTAATAAAAATAGACAGGTGGACTGAGAGCGAAGCAATGTTATTTCGCTTTAGTTCCAACAGGGGAGATAAAACAATTTTTAGCAAAAAGAGCGGGCGGAAAATTTCAACCGCTTCTATGAAGATGGGATTGTATAGATTTCCGTAAGTAAAATAAATAATACTCCTTTCAGTTCAACCAAAAGGAAAAGAGGAAAACAAAAATAATTACAAAGTAAGCCGTATTCGCTAGTGAATCTCTAACAGCATTCACGAGCAGTGGCGTAGGTACGGAGGGCGTTGTGTTCGTGCATGTGGGGGAGGCTTAAAATTACCCCCCCCCCCCCAAATCATTGGACCGGTGCAAGTTTTACACAACAGTGAGGCCCAAACAGTCGCCAATATTGGTGCTACAAGCACTACAGATTCGCACTTAGAGCACTAAATTTTGAAAAATCTTCTCGGGGGTGTGGGGGCCAGACCTAAGTTCTAACTAGGACCACCGATCGTGGCGCCTTTCGGTCGTTGCTTCGAATATTATCTTTGCCCCCCCCCCCCCCCAAAAAAAAAAAAAAAATTGTTATAGAATCCTTGAAACGCGAATGTTCTTGTCTCCCATTAGTGAGGGTAGGATTATTTTCTGTCAATGTCATTTACCTCATTTAGTGGTATTTCATAAGAAGCCAGGACAAAGCCACGACAACATGTATCAAAAAGAGTAGGTATGTTGATAGAAGAAGCTCTGAGAATGGTCTGTAATAGTCTGGACTGATCACGTAACCTTAATAGATGGATTTTAGGAACCCAATTCACTAAATAATTACTGATTTAACCAAACAACAACCAGAAGTGTATCTGTTATATCGTATTATAAGAACAAGAAATGGATTTGAAGTACATTTCCCTATTGCATTCCAGATAAAGTGACATCACGGGAGGAATACATCACAAAATTAGAACGCTATTATTATTAGACTGGTTAACATTAACCCTTTGAACACTAGTGGTATCTTCCAATTAGAAGAGTCCATATTCCATATACATTATCTGGGGTAGACCAATCAATATTCTCAACGTGCAGCCTCGGGTTGCACGTTGAAAATACTGATTGGTCTACCCCACACATTCACTGAACAGCCATACTGTTTATTGACTTTAGTGACGTATCATGTTTGTGGCCGGAAAAACGGCCGTTAGGGTTCAAAGGGTTGACGTTGTAACAAACAAAACATATAAAATTCATCAAGACTCTTGCAATTCCAATATTAACACTAACCCTGCCGAAATCGACTAGTGTCACGTATTTTAGGATGATTATCTAACGTTGTGGTTTGCCCAGATCAAACCTACCTTCTGATTACTTATTGAAAGGAGCTCCGAGAGCCCTTTCCATTAATCAATCAGATGGTAGAGTTTCAAGTATGTCATACATTTTATTAAACTTATACAGGCGTCCATAGAGTAACTCCATATATGACTAAAGTAGGCGTGACAGTAAACTGGTTAAATTACATGGACGCAGGTAAAAAGCATTGGCCTTAATACGACATTATGCACGTTATTAATTTGCTCTTGGTGACATTTCTGTTTCAAAGAAACTAAAATGCATTGGTTGTACTAATGTCTGAACACTCGAGATTCAAAGAGGCATTAACCTGAAGCTTTATACAAAACATCGGTCTTTATTGAAAAGTAAATATCGAACAGGTCAAACAAACATCCATTGGAGCCACATTATTCAAACAAAAATAGTTAATTACAGACATATACATTCGAAAGTATACAAGGAAATTCAGCTGAACAAAATAAAATTTGATACAAAGCAAACAGCTTTCGTCTGAGGTATTCTGAAGCGTCCCTGTTGGACAAACTGCTCAAATCAACGAGTAACCCAACCAGAATCGCAGACAACACTTGCTGAAAAAAGTATTTCACAAATGACTAATAATTGTCAAGTATGTTATCACAAAGATATCTTTTGACCGCCCGGTAGAACGCACTCAACGAGGCTGTTCCAATGAAGGGTCATAAGCTATGTTTTTGAAACAAAAAATTAAAAAAATAAAATAAATTTGAATGGCACTTTTTGTGAATAGCTCTGGTGGTTTTTGCCCTTACGTCGGCCAAAGGACTAAAAGGCATCGTCAAAAAATACTATCCGTCCATAATCGCCACAGCGGCGTAAAAACAAATTCATGTTAGGTGAAAACGAACCCGAAACAAGTGCAACGTAAAGTATGTGCATTTGCCCAAGACGCAGTACCGCTTTTTTTTTCTGAGTCCAACAAAGGCAACGCATCTATTTGTGGGTCATTTCCCCCCATGCTGGTCTATCACCATATCAAAGGGAGACCGAATTCGATTGTCGACACCCCATCTACATGTTGAAATGTTCGTACCTACGGACGGGATCACTGTTTATCATGCCACCTGTTTAATTTGACCAATCGACGTGCTCTAATAGCATCGGCGGACTATGTGATATTAGGTTATTCAGTGGGGTACCGGCTATCGGATTGAGTCCATACACTGCCAGTAACCGTGACCGTGTATGAGCCCATACACCCCATCTGGGTTTCCTCCGAATTAATTTTACCACCTCAAGATAAATATTCAAAATGCAGCGATTCGGATGTTTTAATTTATTATTTAATTCGTTTGCTGGCATGGTAAATACGTTGCAGGACGTTTACGTGCCAGAAATGGCGTCATGCGAGGCTCAGCGCGATAAATATTAGGCTCGGCCAACGGCACAGAACACGTCCTATAAGGATATAATTTCCCCCAAGATGGTTTATCAGAACGGCAAAGGACAATCAAATTTGATTGTTCACACCCTAGCTCCTTCGTGAAATGTCGGTCACACGGAAGAGATCTCCACTAGATACACCTGAATCCCTTACGGTGTGCGTGCGTGCGTGCGTGCGTGCGTGCGTGCGTGCCGTGCGTGCGTGCGTGCGTGCGTGCGTGCGTGCGTGCGTGCGTGCGTGCGTGCGTGCGTGCGTGCGTGCGTGCGTGCGTGCGTGCGTGCGTGCGTGCGTGCGTGCGTGTTTGTTTGTGTGCGGGGGTGGGGGGTGTTGGAAGTACAGCTGAGCTTCAGATACTGAAAAAAAACATGTATTCATTATTTACCACTCTCGTGAAACAACTATTGATTCCAAAAGAAACCACACACCTCGGTAATCAGAAGCGCTCTAAGCAGGCAGAAAATTTACATAACACGTTTTCATGAATCTGTACACAATACAAAAAAATCATATTGAACTATTTCTACTCCCCTGAGTGCGCATGCGTGTAAACAATAGTGAAGATGACAATCCAAATTACTATAGCGATCTATAGGAGAACAACGAAAAACTTTCATTTGCCACAAATTTCATTGTTTACATAATGGACGGACATATGATAAAATATTTTATAACATACCTTTTAAAGTGGTATCAAATACGTTTTGTTAAAATTAGTTTTTAATGGTCACATTTTTGTCTGAAAGTTTCACTTTTTATCCCAGTACATCGCCTTATTAATTTGTTAGAAAAGACTGAGGCGGGTAACTTCAAAGTCCTAAAACTGTACTAAATCCTTATGGGAAAATTTAGATGGACATAGATTTGATTAAAGCAAAAATTAATTTTCTTTGTTCTATAAACATATTTTGGGTATATTATTTGTTTTAATGGTTCCATTTAACATTGAAAAGTGGTGTATTTTCTCTATTTATGACCCTGCGACAGATAAAACCTCCACTCCTTGGTGACAATTACATGTCAAATATGATCGCGGGTGCTTCGTGTGCTTTGGTGCGTACAAAATGACGGGAGATAACTCGAAATTCTCGCTCTTTCTACAGGAGTGGAAATAGTTCAATGTGTGTTGTGAAATATTACTTTTTGACTTCTGAAATTACACCGAGCACTTCCTAAACTACCAAATCACTGCACTATATATTATCCTGTTTGAGGAAGAAACTATAGCAGAGAAAGGGCAACACAGATCCGTAACCATATTGGCCTGGAAATTTATATGAATGCATTTTTTCAACACCTTTAGGCATCTGAAAGAAAATAAAAACGACAGGTATCATAGGAACGATACATTTTATCCATTCCTTTATGCATACTCTCGTGTTTATTTTGGATAGAATAAATTGTAGAATCATCGTGTATCACTTGACAAATGCATTTTCAATCTCTCTGGGGGGGGGGGGGTGAAATCTGCACATTGTTATAAACTAAGAATATACATGCCAGAAAACATTAAACTCTATATGTAGGTTCTCCTGGGGAAAGCTGATGTACTGTGTTTGTAGAGCTGAAATGGTTAACCGATTAATCCAAAAAGAAATTGATCGATTAACCGTTACTTTTGAACTACTGTATTATATGGGTTACCAAATGAACAAACTTGCTTCAAAACAGACAAACATTGTCACACTGACTGACAACAATTATATGATACAGAATAAAGCATGCAAGTTACTTGCTGACATACTTGTTTACTTGCATGATCATAATACTGTATCAGTAGGTGGAAATGGTCATTCTTAACCCTTTACCCATTGCGGATAGTAGACGATACTTGCAAAATAAATTCATGAGTTACTGAACATTTACAATTTTTGTCTCAAAAACATAGCTTATGAGCTCGTTCCAATGAGTGGTCATAAGCTATGTTTTTGAGACAAAACTTGAAACCATAATAAATTGGAATGGGAATGTTTGTATATAGGCCTAGTCGGTTTTGTTTGTGACGTTAAGTAAAGGGTTCATGCTGTAAATCATTAACGGTATGGAAATTATTCAGATATCTATTTGGACAAGTGATTAATCGGTTAACCAAGGTTAATCCACGTGATTAATCGATCAAGAAAACCCCTTAACCATTTCAGATCTATGAGTTTGTCACATTATATATATTATTGACTGGTGAATTCTGCATGGAATAATACCTTAAGTCGTCAAAGTATATGGTCTTTAACAGCATTATAGTGAAACAAACTATTTTTCTTTGAAAGGTCGGCCGCCATCTTAAATTTTGCACTTAAAACATTTGGCCGCCCACAACTGAAGTAATAGTCATGTTTTGTTTCATTTTAAATGCCATAAAGTCTCGAAGAATGGATTCAAATTAATGCCAGGCCCAAATGGTCACGGATCTGTTTTGTCTTTACTCTACTCCGTTTCCAACGATTACAAAAACCAGCAGGAATGTAAATGCTTACCTGAAGTAGGTAAAAATAAACAAAGATAGGAAACAGGAAACCAGGGAGAGATTGACTCCAATAATTTCCATCGTTCTTGCCCCTATAACGACATCTTTGATAGCCTACAAGTATAAAAGGCACGAGTCTTATTACAAAATAGGGTTGAACACCATATTCACTGAATGAAAAACAATGAAATGGCTGAAAACATTCTACACTCTGATCCGTTAAAATTGGTTGATTTGATCAACCCTGTCCCCAACGTAACGGTCAAAACCGGCCAGCGCTATTCTCAAAAATCGTCAATTAATTTTCATTATTTTTTCAATTTGTTTCTAAAAAACATAGGTTATGACCCCTTATTGGAACGAGCTCGTTGAGCTCGTTCCAATGAGGGGTTATAACCTATGTTTTGAGACAAAAAAATGAAAGAAATTAGTTATTCAAGAATTTGTTTTGGAAGTGTCATCTGCTTTTATGTTAGGTAAAGGCTTAATCATGAAAAGGTGACTTAAAGTCTTGAACAATAACTAAATTGTTAGTATAACTGAAGATGCGAGGTTACGGGTCGTAAGTCCGGAGTGAATTGAATGGTGTTTGAATAGAGACACCATGCAAACGGTCCTGCCTGTTTTCTTTTCTGATTTCGGATCGACATATTGGATGATGGGAGCTGTCAGGGTACCAGTATAAAACCACCAAACAGGAGCAAACAGCTGTCAGACGACCCTTTATACCGTGATTACCTAGTGTACTATATATGAAAAGCCTATGACATAAATTTTAGCTTTGCACACCAAATTTGGTGAACACGCCAGCAATGGGATTTCAGTAGTTAATTTTTACACCCACAGTAGAACTACATCCAAGTTGACCTTTGGTGATGTCGATCTGATTGCAAGTATGTCTAAATTTATCGCACGTCGCCTCGCGAAGAGTGAAATGAAAATGGCAATTATTTATTACGTTTTTAATGGGGTTACGTCATAAGACGCCGACAATTAACAAACATGCATTGTCTCATGTTAATAAAGCATCCATAACTCGAAATAGTATGTTATTATGTTATTAAAACGAAGAAGACTCAGTTTGTTTTTTCCATTTCGTTTCGGCTTTAAAATTGGTATAAATAAAATACACCCATACTAGCTTGGTATACCAAATGTTCACCACTCGTGGTGAAGAGGTGTTAACCGAGCGCCGAAGGCTCGCGGTTAACACTACTTCACCACTTGCGGTGAATATTTGGTATACCAAGCTACTATATGGGTCAATTCTATATATATACTATACAATTTCAAGCGGGCCTGAATTACGGGCGCATTAGATAAAGGCACAATGTGCTATCCCGCTCCCATTTGAGCAACAGAGGGTCACGTCCACGTGTCGAGCTCAAGATACAACGTAAGTGGAGCGAGTCTGGACTGAATTTACAAACTGCAGATTACAAGTCCAATTCCTTAACCAATGTGCAATTGCGCAAAATCATTCTTCTTTATCGGATGATGATCAAATGCACACATCCCAGTGTAAGCTCCCATGCCAGCAGTCAAATTATGTAAAGACGTTGATATGGCCTGGATCCAGTCTAGCCCTTAAATGGATAATCGTATCTTTGTTTTATTTAGAGAAAAATGATTGTTCATGGTATTTTTCGATTCAATCGAATAGAATATTTTAATTGTCGGAAAAGCGAACATATGGTTCGCTTTTCCGCCCAACTGAACTATTCCATACGACAGAATCTAAAAAAAATCAAAACATTCATTTTCCTTGAATCACAACAAGAAAGGTTTCTCAATCGAGACCCCATTTGAGTGAATCATTAATTACTTTTATCACACACCTGTTAATGTAAAACACGGGATTTTCACTGTTCTGCCCGTACGATAAAATAGAATTGTATAGCACACGTGATGATACAAACACGTTCGATTTCGTTTCCAACGTAAACAGAAAAGGAACCTGTCTAAATAAATCACGTCGTCATTGGTCGAATGCACCGGAGTGGAGATCACTTGGAAATTCCAAGTTCCTCATTTAGATTTGTTTACCCGGGATATTTAAACACTCAGATTCGAGTCAAAATACGCAGCAATTATACAGTTGGAAAGTGCTTTTTGATCATTTTTTTGTAGACTGGTTGTTACATAGGGGGTGAGTGATAAATTCAGAACCGCTCGATTGCTTTGGCCCAGGATATCACTCGAGCCTTCAGCTCTCCTGGTATCCTAGACCACAGCAATCTCGTGCGATAATTCTTAACCCAGTCAAACGTGTGTGCGGTTCTGTATATTACCAATACCGGTAGACATGTTTGTTTACCGAATAATTATGAATGAAGGCTTGTTCGTTTTATAATTACGCCGCGCAGCTCCCACACTTGAGTCCACATCATGATGTTTCAGATACTTATTAATTGGAACATCTATAACTGAAACACGGAAGAATATTCGTATATCTTTGTAACTAAAGATGCGTCATATTGTATTGATGGCAGTCTGCGCGCAAACTCCACGAAATGTGGGTTACCACAAAGCCAGTTATAGCGTCGAATTCCCTAGTAAGACAGAAGACAACGAGACTGGAGTACAGGAGACAGGAATCAATGATCCGTGTTAGACTTTCTTAAATGTTTCACACTCTGATAACGGTCATAGATTCCAGTGCCCCTATTCTACCCGATAGGTGTTCATTGTTTGTACCACATTTAAACTGGAATTAGTTGAATGAAGCTCATATTTTTAAAGAAAAATGTCATTTTTGATTGTCTGTTTACTTTCTGGTTGGACAATGTGCTATGCCGAACATTTCATTCACGGCATAATGTCAATGAGATGAGAAACGACCAATCAGATGTGCTCTTACATGGCGTTCCTGCACTTTGGTCGAATTCTACGCGTTGTGTATCTAGCACATTGTCTGTAATGTGTCGGATAATGTTGAATACCAACAGCTATCGTGGTATAAAGAATTTGGCTCGTGGCCTGAGAGACTGACCCCGGTGGTCCATCAGCAGTAAAAAATGTCACTTCATTCCAAAAGGATCATGAGAATATAACCCAATCAACGTCCAATTTACGTTTGCCATTGACCAGTCAGATATACTTTAACCTATGGCCTTTCTATATTTCAAGAGATTAAACTAAAACTGTATCGTTGGTGGAAAAAAAACAGAAACAAAGAATGTTTCATGTGAGATAACAGTTATTGGTCTTGATTAGCTCGGTAAACAGAGTTTACAATCCATTACAGATGGCATTCACCTCGCCCATAAGCCTGAATATATATATTAGAATATTGCTCTTATGACTCTTTCAGAAACAGAGCCCTAGAAAGTTCGAAATTCCATTCGATTTGAAATCTCCCGGCTCCATCTATTCGAATCGAGTCGTGCTGATTCTGACTGATTCGAAAATTTTGAATCGTCGATATGTTCGCAATATTCACCAGGTGTCTCTTCTTGAACTCCTCTTCCATCATCAGGTACCCTTACAGGTGGTCTGATGATAGAAGAGTTGAAGGAGTTTTCCCATTACTTTGATTCCGTTCTGGAATATTTCACTTTTTATTGACTTGCCTAAATAGGTAAGCAGTTGTCGAATACTATAGATTAATACAACACTGGCGATATTTATGGATGAAAGAAGAAGCACTATTTCCATCTCGAAGGGCCGTAAGATTCAATTCAATTCTAAATGCTCGGTCGGATTCGACCCGAATTTTGAAATTTGCAAGGGCCTTTTCAGAAAGTCAACAAAAATCTGCATATGTCAAACTCTGATTTTCTTAACCCTTTACCCAACGCAGACGATATCAACATTTACTATTTTAAATATCAATTTTTCACTTTTTTCAAAAAAATTCAACAAAACCATATCATGTGACCGGAGTCACATGATATGGTTTTGTTGAAATTTTTTTGAAAAATAATATTTTTTCAACTACTGAATTTGCATATTACGCGGACGGATGCGGCCGATTCGTTGGGTAAAGGGTTAATAAAAGGTGAAATAAAAATAAAACATCAAACATTTTTTGTTTTTTTTAAAAGTGTACCAAAATACACTTCTCGTACGGTGTTGCAAGTGTGATACAATGCGAAGACTTACTCGTTTCTCTTCCGAGGTTTTATTCCCAAAATATTTATGATAAACTTCCAATGCCTCCTGCGTGTAGCAGTCAACGTAATTGGTGTAACCTCGAGGATTGCTATAGTCACCTGGTGTCCGTCCTTCCCATCGTCCATCTAATGAACATTTTCTATAACCAAACTCTGAAAACAAAACAATGTGTGAATTCAGCTTGGATGATACAGGTTGATCCAAATAAAAAGTCGTGTTGTCCAATAAGTTGGCGTTATTTATTTATTTATTTATTTATTTATTTATTTATTTATTTATTTATTTATTTATTTATTTATTTAACTTTTTCATAACCCTATGCATAAATTTTTGCGTGAAGACAAAATTGGTAGTGAACAAGCAAACGATATAATGAGCAAAAAATCTGAAGCAAGGTCAGGTAATAATTTAATCCAACAGCTCGACAGAGCTGTTGGATTAAATTATTACTGAACCTCCTACCATTCACGACACCTTCGACAGCCAGAATCTCCTCGCGACGGATATAAGATGGCGTTAGATATGAAGCTTGTCAGATCATGTTCAAAACGGTCTTTTAAACTACAACTGCTTTCTTAAACCTTAACCGATTTGGGCATAATTTCGTTCCATTTTTGTCTTATTTTAAGAGGTCCATACACGAGGCATTGACGACAAAATAATATTTGGAGTCTGCAGTCAGGCGGCTGCAGACTGCAGTAACTGATTGTTTTATCCTCCCTGTATTTTTGATATTGGACTGACCCATCTCACAGTAAGTGTAGACAAAGGCGATATCCCTCCAGGAAACGAGGGTTCAAAGGGTTAATAGAATGCCTTAGTTATAAGCACAACGTTGGGGCCAACTTTATAACTTCAGTCCCCACCCGGTCTGTAAGAACCCAAGAAGTCCATCAATACTCATTTACTCAAGTAAACAAGTTTGGTTCTATTTTACTGGTCCGATTGGGGCGGAGAAAAAATGGCCGGGGTGCACATCTTCGGACTTGGGCAGTACAGGTACAATCTATTGGCAAAAGCGATTTTCAAGACAAAATGTGAGTTCAATATAAATAAAAAAGTTTGTTCATTCTTGTCGAGGGCTCTTTCCGTTATCAGGTAATCATCTCAAATCCGTCCAAAGTAGGGCAATAAACAATTTACCATGTCATACGGTATTAAAACACAGTTTTACGCCATGCCCAATTGTCCTGTAGGTTAGACGATTTCGTAGATTATTATAATAAAGCTACTTACGGGTTGGATCGAGTCCCGCCAAAGGCGGACATGGTAATTTCCTTGTGGATCCTGCAGACGTAGCGGGCCAGCACAGCAGCGTGTCCCATGTTGCATTACAGTAGAGTCCTGTAAATAGATTGGGCTTAAATAGTGTATTGCTGGTTTTGGACAACTTCTGCAACAAATACAACCATATTAGTTATCCTTGTGTTTTCCAGGGTGTATGGGAATTTACACCGGTTTGGAAACTCATACACCCTGAGGCGAAGGGTGTATGAGTTCCCAAACAGGTGTAAATTCCCATACACCCTGGAAAACACAAGGATAACAGATTTATTTCCAAGAATTGTGGTGTACTTAATACTTTAACCTACATTGTGGGGAAAAAGCTGAGAAAAAAACTGACAGAAAATTTGTACTTTGTAAGTTTCTTAATTAATAAAACCAGACAAATATGGATGTCATTGGAACTGGCTCAATGAGCCAGTCCCAATCACATCCATATCTGTAATATTTTATTGCACATAAATATTAAATTTCCTGTATTTTTATTTTTGTTCTAGCACAACAGAGCAGAAGGTATGAATTGATAACTAAAAATTGGTACTTCTTTAGCCATATAGCCTGCTATTGTATATTTTTGTTTTTACACCGTGGTTAACCACGGTGTAGAAAAACCCATTGTGGATTTCAAGTTACACCGTACCTCTCAGCCAATCAAAACGTAGTATTTTGTTTAATTTGGAAATAACTGTTTGTATTCACGCTTCTACGAAGATGGCAAAAAATACCTTGGTTTTAACCAAACTAGGGAGTACCGGTGGGCGGGCAGGGTAGACAATTTCCAGGAATGACAATTGTCACAGATATATTTAACTGCTTGTGTCCTGCACGATGTAAGGCTAAAGTAATTTAGTAATACGGTCTTGCGACCATCTTATGTATTTATCACAGAACCTCAGGGCACACTGTGCCATGATTGGTTTCTGGTGAGACATTATTAAAAATGCATGCCCCAAAATTTGATTATTGTTGTTGTTTTTGCTTATTTGTCAATTTTATTTGACAGAAACTTCTCTTGTTCCTAACTTGTATTTTATGTTAGCATAATACTGGAAGATCCGGTCCGGATTTTTAACATCCAGTTGAAAGTTTTGTTTCGCAATGCTCTACCAGACAACGTGACCGCCCATCGAATAATATCCGATTATGGTCAAAAAGTGGATAGCAAGCAAAAACTGATAAATCTTGTCAAAGGACTTTTTAACCCCTTACCCAACGTAACGGCCAAAACCGGCGAGCGCTATTCGCGAAAATCGCCAATTAATTTTCATTATTTTTTCATTTTTTGTCTCAAAAACATAGGTTATGACCCCTCGTTGGAACGATCTCGTTGAGCTCGTTCCAACGAGGGGTCATAACCTATGTTTTTGAGACAAAAAATGAAAAAAAAATAGTCATTCAAGAATTTTTTTGGCAAGTGTCGTCTGCTTTTCATGTTAGGTAAAGGGTTAAACACAACATGGCATTATCCAGGTTGTTTTTAAAGCATTTGCGCCAAGAACGATATCCCAGGGAAAACTTTTTCTTCATGTTTCATTGAATAACTATTATTTCTTTATCGACATGCCCTATTCCATATAAACAACGAAGTGAGCAAACATGCTCGGTTATGAATATTTGAGAATGTGTCCTATGAAGTTGGATGCCGGATCACAAAATGTGTGAGCCAAAAGAGAGGATGCGAAGCCGAAACATGTGACCTAAAACTGCAGTCACCTCTATTGAAGGAATAATAGTAAACCTTTGGAAAAAGGAAACTGCTTACAATAAGATACAGAAAACTGAAAGCCCCGAATATAATGTTTCTGTAAAAACGATTTATTTATTTATTTATTTATTTATTTATTTATTAAGGTTTAACGACACTTTAACAGCCAAGGGCATGTCGTGTCGGTGACAGTTTTACGGGTGGAGGAAGCCTGAGTACCTGGAGAGAACCACCAAGCAACGGCGAGCAGCTGCCAGCTCCCCAACATCGTAACTCCGAATTACAGTACATGCAGGGTTAGAAGACATGCGCACTATCGACGTGTAGTACGCCTTAGTACACAGCGTGATCGTGCCCCCATGTGGACAATCGGGGTTAAGTTCCTTGCCAAAGGATACAACGCGGGAGTCCGAATCGATCGCTCGGACAATCACCCATCCAAGGACTAACCGGACTCTGACGAGAATCGGTTACTGCAATGCCACCGCACTCCCCCCCCCCCCCCCTCCCTCCTGTAAAAAACGATACATCGAATCAACTACCATTGTGTAAACAAGGAGATCCGCGCAGTGAAGCTCCTAAACGAGTGGAAAGTTTCGAAAGCGATCGTCAAAGTCCACAAATACTGCCAAGTGTAAGGTTTCCGATATGACACGTGTACTCGGCCGTCTCCAAAGCAAGCATTTGGATAATGTGGCGTATCTGCCACAATAATAAAGAGGCAAGTCAAAAGATAACCCTTCATACCCAGCTTTCCGCTTCGAATGAATGGTTCAACTGGGTGGTTATTTCCCCTTATCGACAGTCGGAACCCATCAGCTCATTGCTTCACAGATAATCGGCCAATGGGTGAGAAAAGTAATCAGATTATACAGAATTTTGGACATCAAAGGAACAAAAGTCAGGGCTTGGGTCTGATAGATATTTCCATCAGACAGTAGATACAAGATTATATTTTTTCGAATTGATGCGCTTCCCAGACATCTGTCAAACCAAAAAGTGTACATAGATGACAAAACGTCAAGGGAAGCACTGTTTTTAACAATTTTTGGCATGATTGCATTGGAGAAACCAGTACATTTTATAAGTAACGGGAGAACAAAACTCAGATGGTAATCTGGCACCATTCAACAATCACCACAAAGAAAATATATTGAACTTTAGATGCCACGCGCTTCTTTATTTAAACTTAGTAATTTTAAAACTTTCCCATCTCCGAAATGCTAATTTTCTATCTCCAAAACATTTTCAGGGGAGATAACCAGACCGTTTTTCCACTGATCTGAAGGTACAAACTGGACATGTACCCAACATGAAAAGCAGACGGCACTTGCAAACAAAATTATTCAGTAACTAATTATTTGTTTTCATTTTTGGGTCAAAAACATAGCTTGTTACCCCTCATTGAAACGAGCTCAAAGATGCGTCATAAGCTATGATTTTGAGGCAAAAAATGAAAAAAATAATGAAAATTGAATAGCAATTTTTGTGAAAGCGGTAGCCGGTTTCGGTGGTTATGTTGGGTAACGGATTAACTCTACGCAAAACCACGCGAAAGTATTGACCCACATTCTCAAGTAAAACGACGATAGAATGCCTCTATTTTGGACCGTAAAATGACAAATGGAAACGTTCTGTAACGCTGTCGAAAACATTTACTGTATTGCGGTTGCACTGGGTCGTGATCTGGTCCAATGTTCTGTTCCCACTTATCCCAACAATACGGTACAGTCTCACTTGTCTAAAGAGAAATCTGAAAACAAAACAATTCATATGCTATTTTTGTTCGTTTTTGTTGTTAAAGTTTCCAACCGCTATTGTAAGTGTGACCCAAGAAGATCGTTTTCTGATCGAGAGGAAGACCGTTTTGATATCGCAGTAGCATACATAGTTCTTCACTTGAACATTTACTGCAAATAAAGAGGCTGAAGATATCAATATCCTGCACAAACCGATAAAAAGTGTTGTTTTAGCCTTTCGTATTTAGATTCATAAACTACTTGCCGGATTTATTTTGCTCCAGCTTATTTTCTATAATGTCCCTCACAGCTTCGAAATCCGTTCGATTCGAAATCGTCCAGATAAAATTCCTTTGGATTCCTGCACCCCGCTGACTCCGAAAATTTCAAATCGTCGATTTGTTCTCAGAATCCTCAAATTGTCTCTTCGGTAGTCTTCGTCAACTCTTTTTCTATCACCAGCTGTCATTAACAGGAGTTTTCATGATATAAGAAGAGTTGAAGGAGATTCCGCTTCCGAAACTACATTAGTTCCGCTTCTGGATTTGTCCGCCTTTTGTTGATTTGCCCGAACAGGAGATTCGCCGTTGCATACAATACTTGGCCGGAGAAGGACAATATTTACGGTTGTAAGCAGGTGCTTAAACAGAAGCGTTGTTGTGAAGACTTGTAATATTGATAGTTAGATTCGATTCAACATCCTCTATCTTCGACAATTTGGGATTCGATTCGACCCAGATAATAGGATTCGCAGTGGTCTACTCTTCTAAGAATGATTACCTTTCATTGGTAAAACGATCGGCATTCTTTGTTGTTTGTTTGATACTTTCAGTACGCATTTATTGATCATTTGCTTTTTGTCGTTATTTGCCACTAGTGTCAGAAGACAGGTTTTATCGGTGTGTTTTTTTTTTTACAATTCAATTCAAATAAAATTGCTTAATGTCTGAAATAAACTTCCTGAAAATAAGCCATGGTAAAATTAATGTAGTTACACATGGTGCCAGTTAGCGACGTAGTGGATGGAATTTTGTCTTCTTCTGACCAGTGACATGCTTCGGCATTATACGTTTGTGGAATTAATTGATAATAATGAAATACTTTTATATTTGCGTTGTTAATTTTGGCAGGTTTCCGTACATTGCCACAGATCTGTTTCCCATAAGCAATTCCATTTCCGGTGGGAGATCTGAGACAGCGGTATATGTAGATTAAAATACGTTTGTCTGTCTGTAAAGTATAATGACAATGCAGTTAGAAATTATCATTCGCGGTAATATACGTTCTGATATAAAAACAGCTGAAACATACGGTTTACCCTTTGAACCCGAGAAACCGCTTCTCTGGTCCAGAAACGTGATACGTCATACATACATTTAGTAAGATGGCTGCTAAGTTAAAGTGTGGGGTAGACCAATTAATGTTTTCAACATGCAGCCCCAGGACTGCACGTTGAAAATATTAATTGGTATACCCCTAAATAATAAATATGGATTCTTCCAATTGCATCCATTGCACTGACATGGCGGATACCCTCAGTGATCAAAGGGTCAATGTACAAGCGGCATGTTTCTGTCCATTACAGAAAAAGGTAAACGAGGAACAAAAAAATTAAAACACTTGATCGGAGCTTCAAGCTGTTTCCTTATTTTGTGCGTTTTGAAAGCTTTAGAGTGGCAGGCTTGGCAATTTCAGGAGAGCGATTTTTTAGCTCTCCTTACTGCCCCCCCCCCCCCCCCCCCCCCTGAAAGAATTAAGGAGAGCGAAAAATTGACCTCCTAAATATTTTGGTCTGGGATGATTGAGATTACATGTATTATGCTCACATTAAATTTTTGTTGTAAAGCAAAAATGTAATTTATCTTCGAAGTCACATAACATCACGTAATTTCATTTTGAAAGTGGTTCAGTGGTAAAAGGTAATGGCTGCAACCATACCCAAACACAGTTGCAATCATTTGAAGCAAAATGGGTCACAGCAATATATTTTTTTCTGTCAGTTTCAAGTTCAACAACTGACATCACAGTTTGAGGGGTAATTAGTCAAGGAATATTGACACTATAATATACTACCATTACTACTATCCTGTCACTTGAAGCACTTGCACCAGGATGTGACTGTAGATTCACGCAGACCTGTTGTCCAAGAAAGTCATACGCCTACCACTACCACCTTCAATCCCCCTTGGGGGGTTGAAGGTGGTAGTGATAGGCGTATGACTTTCTTGGACAACAGGTCTGGGTACACACACAGGTCTTGTCAAGTGTGTGTTCGGTTGTTGAGTGAGACATCTAGTTGTCTAAGAGACTTCGCTTTACCTTAGTAAAGTTAATAAAATCACTGATGTAGTCTGTTGGTTTCAGTTTCAATGAGTTCATTCAACTGGATACTTAAAATGCTGTGTAAAGCTAATTGCTCTCCTAAGCTGATTGAGGAGAGCGATTTTTTGCCCTCCTGCATTTTTCAGAACGCCAGGCCTGGAGTGGCCAAAACATATTTATCAATAAATATCAAATCAATATATTGCTTACCGTCGCCACTTGGAAAAGCGTCAGCTCCAAGTTTCTCGAAGCATTCTTTTTCACTACTTGCACGCCAACTGCCTTCTACCCCGGCAGTGAGTAACGATACTGTATCTTCCTGCACAAATAAAATGTCATGTATTACCTTCAACCTTTACCCAAAGTAATGCTCATATTTTGCCAACCTATTCGTAAACAAATCGCCAATCGTATTTTGTAGGGGGCGCGTGACTTCGCGGTAACCGGTTCTCGTCAGATCACCGAAGTTAAGCAACGTCGAACGCGGTTAGTAGTTGGATGGGTGACCATTTCAGCGACGGATTCGTGCTCCCGCGTTGTGTCCTTGGGCAAGGCACCTACCCCGATTGCCTACATGGGGCACGATGACGCTGTGTACTAAGGCGTACTGCACGTCGATGGTGCGCATGTCTTCAACCAATCTAACCCTGCCTGTGCCGCGGTGCAGAGTTCAGAGTTACGATGCTGGGGAGCTGACAGCTGCTCGTTGTTGCTCGGTGGTTCCCTCCGGGTACTCCGGCTTCCTCCACCCGTAAAACTGTCACCGACATGATATGACCCTGGCTGTTAATGTGCCGTTAACCCCTAATAAAAAATCGTATTTTGTACTTTTTTCGATCAATCTTTGCCTAAAACATAGCCTATGCCCCTTCATTTTAACGAGCTCGTCGAGAATGTTCAAGTCAGATGACATAAGTTATTTTTTAGCCCAAAAATGAAACATTTTAGTTTTTCAATAATGTTTTTGGGTGTGTGGTTATTTGTCACTTTTAGGTTGAGGGTTAACTAAGATAAAAAACAAATACAAATCTATGTATAATGCACCGTATGTATGTATGTGGGCGGGGTATGTAATGCCTCTTCCTCTGAGAGGGTTAGGGCTGCGATGCTGAAGTTGGCAGAGTTGCAGACGATATCCCAGAGAATTTCGGGCGTGAAATAATTTTCAATAAAAGAAGGGATGTCGGTATGCTTATGTGTTCTAAATTCCAAGCGGTGGAGAAGAGAAGATTCGCTATGACGAAACTGTGTTCGATTGGACAGACTCGAGTCTTGGAAAGAGAATATAAATGGATCTCTCCATATACGAAAGATAGTTGCCTCTGTATCATAGTCCTCCGATCAGGAAATCCGTGCACTGATTGCACACTCTAAACCCACCTGGGTTAAAAATCAACATAACTCAACTGGGTTGAGTGAATAGGAACCCGATTGGGTTCATATTCATTCAACCCATTTGATTTGGGTAGATTTTTAACCCAACTGATTTTTGAGTGTAATGTAAAATGTTCACAACCTGGCATTTTGTTTTATGTTTATGGCTGCTAAGTTTCCTGGTTATTTCTTTGAAATATGGATGAACATTTTGAATGACCACTCATATCTCCTTTTCATATCAACTTTTATAACTGGAATCGCGGCGGCTCATTAGATAGCGCAATGGATTTCAGATAGAATGATCACAGGATATATCTTGATCCGCGCCAGCCGCGTTATGTCCGTGGACAAGACACTTAAATCATATTGCCCAAGTGGGAGCACGGTGGTGATGTGTCAAGACATATTGGCGGTACATATCCCTCGAAACAATGGTAACTCTGCTTGAAAAAAGTTATTGAGTTGTAAAGTTCCTTAGTTATTCGTCGCTGATCGGTTGATATATCCCGGTACACCGGTTATTATTATTATTTATTGGGGTTTAACGACACTTTCGACAGCCATGGTCACCTCCTGTCGGACATTTTTACGGGTGGAGGAATCCGGAGTATGTGGAGAGAATCACCGAGCAACAGCGAGCAACTGTCAGGCTCCCCAGTATACTAACTCCACACAAGCAGGTTTAGTATTGGTTGAAGACAAGTGCACCATCGACGTGCAGAACGCTTTAGTACACAACGCCACCGTGCCTCCACGCGAGAAATGGGGGTGAAGTGTCTTGCCCAAGGATACCAAGCGGTTGGCGCAGGTGCGATTCGAACCGAGGACATCTGGGCTTGCAGCATGCACCTCTACCTACGGAGCCCCACCCCTCCCCCGGTACCCCGGTTTCATTCACCTGTAATACAGTTTGACTCTTTATGACCCCTGCTGTTTAACGATTCGATTTGATTGGATATCAGTCAAGTTGAATTTTCTAATCGTTGAGATGTTCTCAATGTTATATATAGAATATATCCATAGTAGCTTGATGTACCAAATGTTCACCACGAGTGGTGAACATTTGGTACAACAAGCTACTTTGGGTATATTTTATTTATAACCTTGATCGTCAGATTATTAAGAGTCGCTGTCAATTTTTCTCGATTTCACTGAGCACCAGACGTACATACGTGCGAATCTGTTTTTGTTTACACGAGCATCGGTGGGCGTTACTTCCGCTGTGAATTTTATCGCCGAAACGAAATGACAAAAGGAACTGAGCCTTTTCGTTTTAATAACATAATAACATACTATTTCGTGTTATGCATGCTTTATTAACATAAAACAATGCATGTTTGTTAATTTTTGGCATCTTATGAGGTAAACCCATTTAAAAATGTAATACATAATTGCCACTTCCATTTCACTCTTCGCTTGGCGGCGTGCGATAAATTTAGACAAGTTTGCATTCAGGTCGACGTCACCAAAGGTCGACGTGGATACAGTTCTACTGTACATGTAGGTGTAATTTTTTACAATTGAAATCCCATTGCTGGCGTGTTCATCACGGTTGGTGTGTAAAACTAAAATTTATGTCATAGGCTTTTCATATATAGTAGAATAGGTAATCATGGTATAAACTGAGTTAACGAATGGAGACGAAATGTCACTGGAACAAAAGCTTTCGAAAGTGAACAGCTGGAAATACTGTTGGACGGGCACACACACACTATAAATCTATTATAAACATTTATTATGAACAGTTTTTCTTGCCATGTTTCCACCGTTTGCTATCTCTATCATTGCTGTAAAACATATATCGACATTTACTTCTCTGTCACTTCCTTGAAGCCGTGTTGTGAGAAACAAATGTTCGTCCGCTTAACATAAATATTTTAAAGAAAGTTGATGTCTCAAAAGCGTAATCCCGAAGTTCCTCTGTCACCACGTGTCTGATTACGACTATTGTAATGCCAGAATCGCGCGTAGTGTGGCCTACCACCTGCGTTCTTCAATGTGCTTGCCTCGAACACCACTGGTGATAGCGATTAGGCGAATCCATGTTGTATTTGGAGAAAGATTCAGTAATAATTTATAGGGCTGTTGGAGTACAATAATAGTGACACTCCTTAATTATCGGTTTCCATTTTGTTGTTTGCAAACTGACAACCAAATGTTCTGTTTTCATAAATCAGTGGCGCACTGGCCATATGGTTTACTGGGAAAATTACTCCTGGGCTTCCCTATTGGGAAAATTGATGCAGCCCAACACGTGTTGGTGCATACAATTTGTGAAAATGACTAACAGGTAGAATGGATCGGATTGCATAGACTCTCGGTATACCGAAATGTTTTCTATGCACGCTAAAAACTAAAGTGTTAGAAACTACACTTGAAGTGCTGTATTTAACACTGAACTAGCACTTTGTTCAAGTGTAGATATCCCAGAGCTTGACAGGTGTTGCAATAATACCACTTGACAAGTGTAATGTCGCGACACTTAAAAGGAAACAACGCAGATGACGCGGATCAGGCTCGAACTCTCGAGCCTGATCCGTGTCATCTGCGTTGTGCCCTTTTAATTATGTACCCACCAAGCACAAATCAAATTATGGACGATTCTGGAAGAACCACCAATGCTAGACACATGGGAAGTGCCATCCATTTCAAGTTTCAGATGTCTGACGATTGTAATGTCTAAGTGTTTAAAGCATTGCACTTTGAGTGTTAAAATCAAACCCTAAGAGTTAGAATGGGTTTAACACCTTGAAAGTGTCAGTTTTTACACTTTAGTTTTTAGTGTGTGTGGACTGGCATTTCGAAATACCAGTAGTCGGGTCTGAATTTGATCGATCAGAAGCAGGGAAACAGCGTTTTGTAAGTTTGAAAAACTTTTCTCCCATTGGGTCGAGCTGTGGTTTGCTCTCGAGGGGTTCAACCCTACCCCCTCAATACCCCCATCCCCCATGCAACCATTTTGTCCGACTAAGCGACATAGAAGATATAAAAGTGCCATCGAAACGGCCTCTATGTGGGCTGCAATTGCAGAGAAGTTGCGTTCTTTCAGTTCGAAAAATCAAACTTTTCTCCGGGGCCGGTGCTCCCCTTGGTGTATTTCCTGGTAACATGTCTTGGTCCAGTCCGCTCCTGTCATATATATAGACAATAAACATATAGTGTGTGTTTTATATCTGTGTTATACAACGAGTTGAAATATGGTTTATTTTTTCGAGGCTTCGCCAAGAAAAAATAAACCATATTTCAACGAGTTGTATAACACAGATATAAAAACACACTATATGTTTATTGTTTTTATCTGATAACAAACAGACACCCGTCTCGTGCGTCTACCCGACTTATATATGCTTCCCACGGACTTCCAAAGAAAACCAGTCTACGAGACAAAAGAAATAGGACAAGACGCATAGAGTTGTGTCCCTTACATTACAAAATCGATGACGGCGATTGTAAAGTGCGATTGCACTTCTTGCATCATGTAACTGCGCTGGAACAAAATAAATTTCAACTATTTTATGAACAGTAACAAAACGGTGTTTCAGTAGAGTTATTCTTTTTTTTTGACATAGTTCCAGTTTTCTTCAGTGTTTTATGCTGTAGTCCCAATATAACAAATAATTTTGCGTTTGTTTACAATTTTTACGAAGTGTTTTTTTTTTTCAGGTAGAGCAGACGAACTTTTAATTAGCGCAGTTCCGCGAGTACTTTTGATCGAGGCCGTGACTATAAATAGTTCGCAATCGCCGCATACTAATTACTATTAACATTCAAGTAATTTCTACAATGTTTTGAAGCAAAATTTTAGGTTGCCTTTATTGAAGCAAAATAAATAAGAAATGACACCATCAGAGGATTTTGACAAAGTGCAATAAGCGTACAATTAAAACCTGCCCTGTGATATAACAATGTTTCATGAATGAATGAATGAAAATGGAATTGAAAGAGGTCAGAGGTCGTTCGCATAAATTATAATTATATACAACACCCGTTGTATATACTTCAAGTATATACAACGGTTGTTATACTCTATGGTTATCAGATAAATATGCCTACCTCTTGAGCGGGTTAAATATGTCTAATTCCCTGGTGTTAGCGTTTTTACACTAAAGATGTTGTCTCTTGTCGTGCAGAAGAACTCCAATGGTGTTCAAAACAGTAGAGTTCTACCCTTGAGTTATCAAGTTCGGTTTGCTTCCTTCCTATATTACCCAAATCACTTTGGGCAATTAAGTACAGTTTTTTTACAACTCGCTATTTATTGAGAAAAGAATTAGAAAATGGAAAATTTCAGATAACCATAAAAATTAATGAAACAAACAGATTGAACTGTTCGACGAGGAAAATAAAAGCAGTGATTCCAACATCCGTTTGACACCACCTACGGGAATAACTGCAATTTGTGTTTTGTGATTTTCAATTTATAAAGAGGGATTTCAATGTTGTTAAAAGCTTAGCAAATGGTTACGAATGCCAATCTTGTATTTTAAATAGAGGAATCCAAGATAACGATCACTCCCGCGATTGTTTAAAATAATTACGTTGTACTGGGTGGAGGAGACGAAGTCCGACAATAGCCAGAAACTTGATAACCAGAGCCAATGCTATAAAACTTTTACAATTGTATTTTCTAGAATTGTATTTTCTAACTATTAATATAACTGACTAAAATGAATCATTAGCATTTTAAAAGATGTGGCAATTTGCCAACTGGCAATTTGCTACATCTTTGAAAATACTAATGATTCATTTCAACCCATTTAAAGTCAAAGTTGGAAAATACAATACTAGAAAATATAATTTTCTACATGTCGTACGGTTTCGGACCATGATCTATCATGGAGGCTCCGCGTCGGAAACAAATGGATATAAGCCCTATTTTGATTATTTTACAGATATTGCACAACGAAAACGAGCTACAAAAGTCTCATTTTAAAAAAAGTGCAACTTTCACAACGAGAAACCATTTGTGGTTATGAAAGAGTTCAGTCATCTTTAAATCCAAATGCAATGTTCTCGTTGCCTCCAAAATGTTGCCCTTGGACCTGTCGTGCGGTTTCGGTCCATGGTCTATCAAGGCCGCTCCGCTTCCGAAACTACTTTCCTGGAATATTCCGCTTATTATTTGCACAAAAACAAGTCCCCGTTGAATACAACACATGAGTGTAGATTGATGACAATGTTTCCAATTGTAAGAAATATCTACAACTTGAACATCCACAACTTGTAATGCGATGAAATTCGATTCAATATTCGATTAGAATTGAAATCTGTCTGCTACGATTCGGAATTCGACATAACCGGATATTTCAGATTCGTAGAGCCCCAATTCATTCACATAAAGGAACCACTACAATTCACTGATAATGTTTGTGACCATTCCGCTCTCGTAATTTTAAGATCTGCATATTTAATCCTTTACCTAACCTGACAAGCAGACGACAGTTGCAAAAAGAATTCTTGAATAACTAATTTTTTTCATTTTTTGTCTCGATAACATAGGTTATGACTACTCGTTGGAACGAGGTCGACGAGCTCGTTCCAATGAGGGGTCATAACCTATGTTTTTAGACAAAAATTGAAAAAATATGAAAATTAATTGACGACTTTCGAGAATAGCGCTGGCCGGTTTTGACCGTTACGTTGGGGAAAAGGTTGATCAAATCAAACAATTTTAACGGATCAGAGTGTAGAACGTTTTCAAAGGTCTGCATATTTAATTCTTTACCTAACCTGAAAAGCAGACGACAGTTGCAAAAAGAATTCTTGAATAACTATTTTTTATCATTTTTTGTCTCGAAAACATAGGTTATGACCCCTCGTTGGAACGAGCTCGTTCCAACGAGGGGTCATAGCCTATGTTTTTGAGACAAAAAATGAAAAAAATAATGAAAATTAATTGGCGAGTTTTGAGAATAGCGCTGGCCGGTTTTGATCGTTACGTTGAGTAAAGGGTTAATATTGTAATGAAGTTCAGTACATCCACCGTTGACTGGCGACATTCCACGGGTGGGCGATGTTTCCACTGACGCAGTGAAATTAGATTTCAAACACTAGTTATAGGAATAATAGTCAACAATTTAATTATTTATTCATTTATTTATTGCCATTTAAGGTCACATATTTCTGCACAGCAGATAATCGTGGCCACGACAGTTTTACGGGCGGAGGAAGCCGGAGAACTACCGAACAACGGCGAGCATCTGTCAACTCCCCAACATACTAACTCCACACACGCAGGGTTAGCATTGGTTGAAGACAAATGCACTATCGACGTGCAGTACGCCTTAGTACATAACCCCACCGTGCCCCACGTAGGCAATGGGGGTGAAGTGTCCTGCCCAAGGACACAACGCGGTTGCCGCAGGTCGGATTCGAACCGAGGATCTCTCGACTTGCATACTGCATCTCTACCGACTGAGCCACCGCGCCCTCAATAATTTATTTAATGAAGCACCGGGTACAACCCGGTGCTTCATTAATTAAAATTTTACTGATAATGATTGTTTTTATATCCTGGTAAACTCACGCATGGACATTATTGCCAACGCGTGGATTACGACCAGTCCACGGCGACTGTAATGAAACGAAATTGAAAGAATGCTGATTTGTGAATACTCATTAATTGAACATAACACACAAGAAGCTCCAGTAACGCTGTCTGAAATGTACTTTAGTGGGTGTATACGATTACTGTGTCAGACAACAATTACGCGACATTCTTGTACTAAGAAGAGTGCTGAGAGTGCAAATACATTTGAGGAACATGTAGTTATTCATTAACCCTTTACCTAACCTGAAAAGCAGACGACACTTGCAAAAATAATTCTTGAATAACTACTTTTTTCATTTTTTGTCTCAAAAACATTGGTTATGACCCCTCGTTGGAACGAGCTCGACGAGCTCGTTCCAACGAGGGGTCATAACCTATGTTTTTGAGACAAAAAATGAAAAAAATAATGAAAATTAAATGGCGATTTTTGAGAATAGCGCTGGCCGGTTTTGGCCGTTACGTTAGGTAAAGGGTTAACCCAGTAAGAGTTTAATTTATTTAAATTACCAAACTGCCCATGAACTGAAACATCGATAAGGTATTTTGTGAGGGTTTTTTTTTCTATGGCACAGTATAAATATTTGATCAGTGAACAGTCAATATCCGTTTAGGACAAGTAAGACAAAGGGCCGTATATTGCATGCCGCTGTTTGGTAGTTCTGTCTGGATATACCGGGCTCCCTTGTGGGTAAAAAAACGTCCCGACTTCATATGACGTTGGTAGGTTTCAGCGTATTTGAACGCCAATAAAGAAACATTCGGTAAAACTTACTTACAGTGCGGTGATAACAAAAACTGTCAGAGACGTTCGACCCGATCGCAAATCGGTCGCGATCTGGTCTAATTTCTCTGCCTGGCTTCCTACGAAAAATACCGTATAATTCCACCTATTGAAGACAAAATGCGACAAAAATGAATCCCACCGATTTCATTTAATTTACAAGATTCAATCGTGATTTCGCAATATTTTATTTAAGCAATTTCGACCCACTGGTATAGCTGTATCGCCGAGAAATCGCGATTAGATCGACAGAGTGGTCACTTCTGCGGTCACAGTATCGTATATCAAAATTTCTCTGGACGTTAAATTGATCTGCATAGCCAAGAGATGAACTAATTATCAACCATTTTCTTTACACCTGCAATCATAAATATTTCAACATATCCAACTGATACACTCCGTGTAACGATATAGTTTCCGATCATGGGTGAATACAAATTTGCGTTTTCTTCATTTACTAAGTGGTGTCTGGTGTCGTTTTTTGGCATTTATGGCCGTGTAATGACCGAAACATGAGAAAGTCACGTTTGGACAATCCTTTATGCATATGCGGCAAACGTAAGCGAAATTTCATCCAGACGTTGCTTACTGGAGCCTATTGTCCTAGTAAGCCAGAACTTGCTTCTCACAGTAAACAAGTCCCACTCCACTTTGATTCCGCCGTTCAGGTATCCTAACTGTTGTGTATTGGCACAAGGCCTACGGGGACCAATGAAAACTAATTAGACCGTCAGTTGGTCCCCCTGACAGAGAAATGGTTCGCGCCATTCGAGACTGGCAATGGTTACCGAAGGAAAGGTGATCGTTTTAGAGAGACGGCTTAATGCTTGTACCAGAATCCTATCCAAACATAATCGATTCGCACATCTCGACAATATTACATACTCCTCTAGTGTACATTGATTTATTGTTTTATTGGTGTTTAACGTCACATATTTCTGCACAATGGCTAATCATGACCACACCATGGAGATAAAATCAAGGTCAGTCAATCGTTTATACCCCATGTTGTCTGTTTAGAGGACTCGCACCCGAAGCATTAGTGACTGGTTCTATTTTACCAGTGAAACAGAGCTTGTTTACCACAGTAAATAAGCACTGCTTCACTTTCTGGTGTTTCCGCGGGGGTCTAGTGTACATAACGTTCGGTTATTGCCATATTGTTGCCAATGCCAGATTTTGTGCATAACATCATTTTTGCTGAATAAATATTTGTTTAACTAAAGGTACTTGCTACTTGTGCATCCCTCGAATTACTCTAGCAACCATGGTATGGTCAGCGTTTGTCACTCCTACGTTCCAGTGACTGTCGTCTGAACCCCAGTTCGAACGTAAACCTTGCCACCTTATCAATGCCCTATCCGCTTGGGACTCTTAGGATTCCTGAAGGTGCATGTGGCTCACAACGCCAAAGGGTGATCAACGACAATTCACTGAAAGATTATTTATTTCATGCACGAAGAAATATAATATGAAACAAATTACTCACAAAATTATCCATAAGAATACACTAATTACGCGAATAAAAGGTTTTTTTTCTTTAGGGCCCTCGACGTCTCTCACAGCTAGCTGTGTCCGCTGGATCAACCTCACATCATCTTCAACCTCTCACGGTTTGTGACAAACACAAAGTGTCTATTCACTTCTCGTTGCTTTCTCCTCGCTGGGTTAACTTCGTCGTCAGTCGGGCTTAACTCATATAATATTCTGCCTGCACGACTCTACCAGCGTCCTCACAGTTCAATCACAATTCAATCGGCGTCTACCACAGTTCACGATCACTTTGCGCCTTGCCTGGCTCTCACGGGGTTAAGTTATTCTTCGCCTTCGGATATATACTTAACAAAGCTTACATAAAAATATTCTGCAAAATGTTCTCAACATCACCAAATTCTCGCACCGCCTAAAACTGTCTTATCTCGCGAGCTATTCAAGCGCTTACTCAAGCTCTTAATACGGTCTCTAGACCTCAACGTTACAGCTTTTACTTCTTTGGCTACTATGCCACTACGGTTCGCAACCGTTAACAAACAACTATCGGTTCCTTACAACCCTCCCAGGGTTACGACAATACGCGGACTTTAATTATCCATAAGAATAAACTAATTATACGATAAAAGTTTATTCTTTAGGGCCCTCGACGTCTCCCACAGCTAGCTGTGTCCGCTGGATCAACCTCACTTCATCTTCATCTCCTCATGGTTTGTGATAAATACAAAGTGTCTATTCACTTCTCGTTGCTTCCTCCTCAAAAGGGTTACTTCACAGTATTCCGGGCTTAACACAAATAATGTTCTGCTGGTGTGACTCTATCAGCGTTCTCACAGTTCAACCACAATTCAATCGGCGTTTACCACAGTTCACGATCACTTTGCGCCTTGTCTGGCTCTCACGGGGTTAAGTTATTCTTCGCCTTCAGATATATACTTAACAAAGCTCACATAAAAATATTTTGCAAAGTGTTCTCAACATCACCAATTCTCGCACCGACTAAAACTATCTTATCTCGCGAGCTATTCCAGCGCTTACTCAAGTTCTTAATACGTTTCCTAGACCTCAATGTTACAGCTTTTACTTATTTGGCTACTATGCCACTACAGTTCGCAACCGTTTACAAACTACAATCGGTTCCTTACAACCCTCACAGGGTTGCGACAATACGCGGACTTTTAATCCCGGTGCCTATGACCCTCAACGGCCAATGCTAAATTCGGACCTTCTCTGAGTGCCCTCAGGCCAACTGTCTATGTATATGACTTGCCTTTTAAAACAGGTAATGCCGTTTACCTATATGCATATAGCTCCCTGAGCTCGTACTTCCTGTTCCTGATCCTATTCTCATATATGACCACCGACTTGGCCCGCGACTGCTCCTATTCTAAACATGAGCTCTGTGGCTCCCCCTTCATCACAATGTGTCTTAACTTTCGCACCGATGCGGCACCTCCTCTAACCTGTAGCATGGGACCTCCCCATCTACTCGCAACGACCGCCTTACACACCTTCCGACTGGAATTGGCTGGAATGAATTTTTCGAGAAATCCCTCGATTTTTATTTAGATAGCCAGAACATTTATTCTCAGTTAATCGCTTTTCTTGAACTCGGCCGTTTAGATCTATCTTAATTTAATGCTCGCTTTAAAGTTCCTTTGAAAGACTCGCATTTTGGTATCTTTTGACATTTTGGAGACAGAATAGATGCGCAATATGGGTGTGTGTCCAGAACATGTGTGATGCACTGGTTCCAACAATCAAAATTTAACTGGTCTTAATTACCCAGATAATGATACAGAAGAGAATATTGTCTCTCTTACTAGTGATCTGTAACGCCATGTGGCGTTCAACACGTGCGCCGTAATGGACATTAAATTTCATGCCTAATTAGCAGAGTTTGAAAAATCTGTTTTCAGGGTCCGTCACATATCTATCTTGCTATACATTTAACCCAGGCAGAAATATTATCGAAAATATTTACACTTTTATACAACAAAATCGCAACGTTGGGCTATCACCTTGACACAACCACCCATCCCCCTAAAAAATTATGGGCGTGTCCCTGGGAAGGTTTAGCAGAAATCTACTGACAGTAAACAAATGTGGTTTTATGATAACAGAGACATATGTTTTTGTCGATTTCGAGGGGTATGTAATTGGTATCATACCCATGTTCATTCGTAGTCGAAATATTGCTAATATTGAGAAAGACATAAATAAAGAAAAAGCGTCCACGATATATCACTTGGGATTTAACTTAACAGAGAATGTGTTGGTATTGACGTATAGCTAATTCCGATACTGAACTTGCCTTTCCTACAATCACGACCATGACTCTCTTTCAAAACAGAATTCACTTATCCTGTCTTGCGAAATCCAAGTAATGTCACTGGTGAATTTGATGAAATTTACTTAAGAGGCCGCGTGTTGTTATGCACCAGACTACTCTAAATTTGCCAGCAATAACTAAAGTATGTGTCGAGTCGTGCTTGCAGTTTCCCTCTTGATATTTTTCCAAATTGTCGAATAAATCAACCAGACTTCGACAAATTAACGAGATGGCTAGAAATAGTGTAAGAGTCGAAATAATTCTCACTTTTTACAGTATTACGATCACGGACAGCAGCCGATCGCCACTAACAGACATTTTTTATGATTTCATTGTTGCAAAAATTACCTGTGTTAATCTATTTTGAACTTATTAACCCATTGAACGCTAGTGGTATATTCCATATCAGTTCAATGGCAGCAACGGGAAGAGTCCATATTCTTTATTTGGGGATAGACAAATTAATATTTTCAACATGCAGCCTTTGGGCTGCACGTTGAAACTATTGATTGGTCTACACAACACCTTCACTCAAAAGTCAACGTACATAATGAAATTATGATGTATCATGTTACTGGGCCGGAAAAGCGGCCTCTGGGGTTCAAATGGTTTAGGATGGTTTCGAATTTTTCAATTCGTGCATGGAACGTCTTCGCAAATGCCATAACACCCCCCTCCCCCGCCCATCTCCTCGTTTACGGCAGATCCCTTGATCATATTGCCAGACAAAGTATCGTTAAGAACATTTTCGATACTGAAATGCCGTATTTTTAGCACTGTGGCATCTCAAGACAGACTGGGAGCGTGGTGACTCAGTGGTAGACTGTTGGACTTCTACGCTAGTGGTCTCGAGTTCGATCCCATTCGGGACGACCCGCGTTGTGTCCTTGGGCAAGGCACTTTTTTTCCATTTGGGACACGATGACGCCGTGTACTAAGGCGTACTGCACGTTGACGGTGCACATGTCTTCAACCGCTGTGACCTTGCTTGAGCGGAGATTGAACAAAATTAGAACGTTGAGGAGCTGACAGTTGCTCGTCGATGCTCGGTGGCTTACTCCACCCGTAAAACTGTCACGGTCACGATTAGCTACTGTGCATAAGTATGTGACCTTAAATACCAATAAATAATAATAATATATCAAGACAGCCCGGATTCCAATTCAACAAAGCCATTTAATACAGCAGCCGGACGTTGACCGCTTTTTGTGGAAGAAAAATTAGCATAATTGATTTACTACGGCAATTTTAGCAGTGGTGGTCCAGACCCTTGCTAAAGGTTGAACGGCGGTTAAAATCCGCTATTTTTTCAGTTTTCGGCATCTATAACATAGCTTATGACCCCTCATTAACATAGCGTATGGCCCCTTTAATGAACTCGTTAAAGTTCATTGCGAGTTCGTCGAGTTGGTTCTAATGGGGCGGGGCATAACATATGCTTTGAAACAGGAAAATAAAATACATGTGGTAATAATGTTAAGAAAAACTGTAAGTGTCTTCACCGCCTATTTGCAACCGATACGTGGTTAGAATATATTATAAACCTGTCTCAGACAGAGAACTTCTCCCGCTCATCGTTCTCCCAAAACAAACATCTGATGCAGTCAATCAGTTCCGTAGAAATAGATGAAGTTGTTGTCATGTACCCGATCGGAGGTCGTGGGGGGGGGGGGGGGTGGGTGGGGGTGGGGTCTCCCGCCTCCCCCTGGATTTACCATTGGATCGGAACGGATTTTGCAAAGTAACGGAAAAGTATTTTCGAAAATTATAAATTAGCACCAACATTTTTCACTTGTTTCTGTCGATTAACCTGTATCACCGTCTTAAAATCTGAAACAGGCTCAAGGGAGGACAAAGAGACACACAACTGTATTGGATTACATTACACTTGTGAGAAAAGTTGAACTTCTATTAGATTCTAGATTTATTCATTTATCTGTGCTTGAAGTTACACCATCATCTAAGGCTATAAAACGACGGTAGCGCGAAACGGGTCATTATATAATAATGAAATAATTACACTTGAATTTTTTTTTATTAGGGTTTATCGACACATTAACAGAGAGGGTCATATCATGTCGGTGACAGGTTTACGGGTGGAGGAAGCCTGAGTACCCAGAGAGAACCACCGAGCAACGACGAGCAGCTCTCCAACGTCGTAACTCTGAACTATGCACCGAGGCACAGGCAGGGTTAGATTGGTTGAAGACATGCGCACCTTCGACGTGCAGTACGCCTTAGTACACAGCGTCATCGTGCCCCCATGTAGGCAATCGGGGTTAAGTGCCTACCCAAGGACACAACGCGGGATCGCAATTACACTAGAACGACAAAGTAATTAGTACCTTGGACAGTTATAAGTGATGATTCAATGAGTTTTTTGAATAATATGTAAATCAATCTAGTGTAAAAGTATAAACACAATTTAACCCTTTACCCAAAATCAAAAAATTTCAACAAAACCATATCATGTGACCCCTCTGGTCGATGTGGCCCCTCGCGCGGGTGTGACCCCCCTCATTGAAACGAGCTCGATGAGCTCGTTCCAACGAGGGGTCACATGATATGGTTTCGTTGAAACTTTTTGATAAATAATACTTTTTCAAATGCTGAATTTGAATATTACGCGCGAGCGGGTGCGGTCGATTCGTTGGGTAGGGGGTTACAATTTGTTTAAAAAAGGGTTGTTTTCTCTGAGAAACGACAGTATCTTATGAGGGTTCCAAATTTCTTTCACTTGCCAGGAAAAAAAAGTTCAATTATATTTCCAGACATTTTCAACACTGAGTCGAATACCTCAGATTAGCAAAACATTTGAATATAATTAGATTTTATAAAAGCAGTCAGTAACACAAGGTAACAGTCTTTATTTAAAAACAAATTATCATAAAGAAATAAGGAATTTAACCAATTCGATTTAGTTTGACAGAATTCTGTGAACTCTCTCAAACATAATTAAACTGGTTAAATTCCTTTTTGCATTTATAGGGGGGACTATTTCCAGGATAAAATTTTGGAATTTCAGCATCCCCATGGGTGAAGATGAACTGTTAAAAATTTAATTTCATACTTCTTCAATTCTCTCAAGGGTTGAATGGTTATTTTTCAATCATTTGAAGTCCTTTTCCAGACTGACAACAATTCCATACTTTCTCAAGAATTTCAAAATGGCTGAGGCTCGTGTTATAATGCGGGTCTTGAATAGACACGACAGTATAATACTACCATCTGTCACAACTAAAATTAGTAGAGTGTAGATTCCAGATTACTCGTTTCAATTTTAATCAAGTGCGTCGAGAGAAATATCGGGCCCGGTCAGGACAGTTTGGACGAAGAGGCCCAGACGATGCGAAACGCATCATCAGAGTCGCGTAGGTGTCACCCGCTTATAGGGAAGGGGGGTACATGGGTGTCAAGTGACAGTTTCCTGGGTTTTCTGCCTCAAATTTCTCGATTGGATACTGACATTGGGGGGGGGGGGGGGGGGGGGCGGTGGAAGGCATATATAGAATAAACAGCTACTAGGACCGGTAATCAGATTTAAACCACGAGTAGGATAATGATGTTAGCGCCCAGAACAGACGTCGAACCTTTTGCGAATCTAATTTAATACCAATTGGGATCGATCTTAATTCAGAATGTTGGACTTTAAATAAAGTTTGCAACATACGTCGACACAAATACGAACGACAGTTTTAGCAGGGTTGTGAATAGACAGCTAGGCTAATCTGGGGGCACGGGCAGGGGGAATAGTTTTTAATCCTTTACCCAACGTAACGACCAAAACCGGCCTGGGCCATTGACAAAAATCACCATTCAGTTTTCATTATTTTTTCATTTTTTGTCTCAAAAACATAGCTTATGATCCCTCATTGAAACGAGCTCATTGATCCCTCGTTGGAACGAGCTCGTTGAGTTCGTTCCAATGAGGTGCCATAAACTATGTTTTTGACGCAGAAAATGAAAAAAAATAGTTATAAAAGAATTTTATTTGCAAGTTTCATCTGCTTTTCATGTTAGGTAAAGGGTTAAGGTACCCCCCCCCCCCCCCCCCCCCTCCGCTCATCAACACACGCTTTCTTTCTCTCGGAACGGGCTTATCTCTGCAGTATTAAGAGTACAGTACTGAAAGCTGTCAACCGGGTGGAAGCACAGTCAATATGGCGGCCTATACAAATCGTGCAAAAATTCTCCCCTCCCCAGCTTCAGATTAACCCAAAACGACCTCGTCCAGCTCCCTGATATAAAGTTATCTGTGCGCAATTAATTCCCAGACCAACCCAGATTAGCACGATTTTGAGGATATGTTTCAGAAATTTCTCCCAGTAAGTCCTCCAACGCCTTGTCTCAGTGACACTATTCACCATCATAGGCCTACCTGAGCTCGTAGCCCAGGTAGGCATGTGATGGTAAATAGTCTTACTGAGACTTGGGGCCAAAGTCCTCTCTGAGAGATGCGGCGGTAGTAAGAAGTCTAGCAGGCATGCCGAGTGGTTAAAACCCTTATTCTTCGAGTGGTTTAAATCTGATTACCGGCCCTAGTACCTATTTGTTTTATTCATACCATGCGCTAAATAAATAACGACTTTGTCACTGAAATGGAGAAAAAAACGTCACTTTCTATCGCAATCAAACGGGTTTGTTTTGTTTACAACTGCGCCGGTGGGTGGTACAACTGGCTGTACGTGAATGCTTGATTGAGAGCAAGATACATCGTCAAAGTTGATTGAATTTACCTTGCTTGTTAGTCAAATTATTATTAACAATTCTTCAAATTTCTTTTAAATATTTAGCTGTAGGTATTTTAAACTTAATAAGTCATTTACACATAGTAGATTGTACCGCAAAATGTTGTATGTTTGAATGAAACATCGCGAAGTGTGAATGTATCGAAGTTGGTACATGTAAAATGCGTCATGCCAAAGTTCAAGTAGGATGAACTTCCGACTATTGGTGTACATTTTTTAACCACAGTAGAAGCTTTACATCGGTAGTGAGGCTGAAAGCTAAAAATTTAACATACAGGCTTTTCACAGGTAGTAACATAGACGAGCGTGATTAAAATTACGTAGACTATATGTATACTACACAAGCATGCATTCAAGCGTCCTTTCGCGACGGACCCATGCTTAAAAGGCGCGGGATCCGTATCAATGTCGGGCCCCGGAATTAATACCCAGCTCTCCACCTTCTCAACGGCCCTGTTTGCAATTAACGTTAAAACTAATATCTTTTTTGGGGGGTGGGGGGGGGGGGGGGGGGGGGCGGTGGCTCAGTTGGTAGAGGTGCAGGCTGCAAGCCGAGAGGTCCTCGGTTCGAATCCCACCTGCGGCAACCGCGTTGTGTCCTTGGGCAAGACACTTCACCCCCATTGCCCACGTGGGAGCACGGTGGCGTTGTGTACTAAAGCGTACTGCACGTCGATGGTGCACCTGTCTTCAACCAATGCTAACCCTGCTTGTGTGGAGTTGGTATGTTGGGGAGCTGACAGTTGCTCGCCGTTGCTCGGTGGTTCTCTATGGGTACTCAGGCTTCCTCCACCCTTAAAACTGTCATGGTCATGATTAGTCATTGTGCAGAAATATGTGACCTTAAACACCAATAAATAAATAAATAAATAATATATTTTGTAAATTTCAATTGTGACTTCAGGAACCCAGTTCTGTGTTTGCACCTTCTTATTTGCCACTTTATATATGAAATGGTGGTGTTTTGTTTTTAAACAGAATTACAATAAACAACAGAGTAAATAAGACGATTGGCGTATAGATCTGTTTCTGATTCTGGGCCCTGTAAAGCTTCGAAATATCATTCGATTCTACATGACCCTGATGAGTAAATTCGATCTATTCGAGTCTGGCTAATTGGGAAATTTTCGAATCGTCGAAGGATACTCGAAGTGTCTCTTCTCGAACTCTTCATCATCAGGAGCCAATACTATAAATCTTTTACATTTGTATTTTCTAGAATTGTATTTTGTAGTTATACATCAACCATTAGAATTTTCAAAGATATTGCAAATTTCCATTTGGCAAATTGCCATATCTTTTAAAATGCAAATAATTCATTTTAATCAGTTATATTAATAGGCAGAAAATACAACTCTAGAAATTACAATTGTAAAAGTTTTATAGTATTGGCTCCTGGTCTCACGCACAAAGGCCCCTTTGATTCCGCTTTTGGAATATTCCATTTTTTTTTTGTTGATTTTCCCAAACAAACTATTTGCCGTACTGTCCCATCCGTCCGTCCGTCCGTCCCGTCCGTTCCGTCCGACCATCCGTCCGAACTTCACATCACCAAGATTATGTAATTCGAAACATTTAAACTATGCTGAGATGTCCACGTAGCATATGTAGATGTGCATAAAGGTTGCGGAATTTTTTTTTGGCTCCAAGTGGTTCCAGTGGAACCATTTTTACTGTTAGTGTTAGAAAATCAGTGTCCATTGAAATTCTCCCTTGATGTTTAATTCTAAACAATTAAACTATGCTAAGGTGTTCCAGTAGGATCTGTGGATGTCCATAAAAGTTTCGGAATTTTGATTTGGCACCAAGTGGTTCCAGCGGAACCATTTTTGTGTTAGTGTTAGAAATCGGTGTCCATTGAAATTCTACTTTGGCGTTTAATTCTTAACATTTAAACTATGCTAAGGTGTTCCAGTAGAATCTGTAGATGTCCATAAAAGTTTCAGCATTTTGATTTGGCCCCATGTGGTTCTAGCAGAACCACTTTTATTGTTAGAAAATCAGTTTCCGCTGGGAGGCTCCTAGGGGTTTTAATTCGAAACATTCAAAGTGTGTTCATATGTACTGGTAGGATGTCGAGATGTGCATCAAGGTTCCTGACTTTTTATTTGGCCCCGGGTGGCACTCGTAGCACCACTTATGTCGTTAGAGAATCGGTTCCCAGTGGAAGGCTCCTATGGGGTTTTAATTTGAAACGTCGAAGATTTGTTTACGCGTTCCAGTAAGATGTCTAGATGTGCAAAAACGTTTTGGATTTTTAATTCGGCCTCATGTGGTTCCCGTAGTTCCACTTTTGTCGTTAGAGAATCAGTTTCCAGTCCGTCCCGTCCATCCCTTCGCGTCCCGTCCGTACGTCTGAACTTCATACCACCAAGAGTATGTAACTCGAATCATATAGACTATGCTGAGGTGTGCATGTAGCATCTGCAGATGTGCATAAATGTTTTGGAATTTTGATTTGGCCCCGGGTGGTTCCACTGGAACCATTTTTATTGTTATTGTTAGAAAATCGATTTCCATTGAACGGCTCCAAGAGTGATCAATTCGAAACCTTTAATATATGCTAAGGTGTTCAGGTAGCATCTGTAGATATGCATGAAGGTTTCGAAATTTTTATTTGGCTCCAAGTGGTTCCAGTAAAAACACTTTTATTGTTATTGTTAGAAAATCGGTTTCCATTGAAAGGGTCCTAGGGCGTTTAATTTGATACATTTAAACTATACTGAGGTGTTCATGTAGCATCTGTAGATGTACATAAAAGTTTCAGAAATTTGATTTGGCCACATGTGGTTCCAGTGGAACCACTTTTATTGTTAGAAAATCAATTTCCGGTGGAAGATTCCTAGGAGTTTTAATTCTAAAAGTTCAAAGTGTGTTCATCTGTTCCAGTATGGTCTCTAGATGTGCAAAAAGGTTTCGTTTTTTTTTTATTCGGCCCCGTGTAGCACCTTTAGCGGCACTTTTGTCGTTAGAGAATGGTTTCTGACGAAAGGCTCCGAGTTATTTTAATTCGAAACGCTGAAAGTATGTTCATACATTCCAGAAGGATGTCTAAATGTGCATAAACGTTTTGGATTTTTATTTTGGCTCCGTGTGGTACCTATAGCGCCACGTTTGTCATCAGAGAATCGATTTCCAGAGAAAGGCTCCTTGGGGTTTTGATTCAAAACTTTGAAAGTGTATTCATACATTCAAATAGGATGTCTAGATGTGCATAAAGGTTACGGATTTTTAATTTGGCCCCATGTTGTGCCCGTATTGCCACTTTTGTCGAAAGAGAATCGGTTTCTGACGAAAGCTCCTGGGGATTTTAATTCAAACTGTTGAAATGTTGTTCATATGTTCCGGTGGAGTGTCTAGATGTCCATAAAGGTTTCAGATTTTTTATTCGGCCCCATGTGGCACCCATAGCGCCACTGTTGTCGTTAGAGAATCAGTTTCCGGCAAAAGGCTGCTAGGGTGTTTAAATTCACGTGACCATAATTCTACACTCTGATTGGTTGATTATCTTTGATGTATAATAATAATATATGAAGTATTGCCAATTAATTAAGATAAATTGATACAATAATTCCATTATTTAGTAATGATATTTGCTTGTTACTGTCATATTTAAAATACAATGCATTTCTCAGATATTGCATGTAAATTATTATTAAACCACACAGTTTCTTTGAACTTTAGCGTATATCCATAGGTGTGCTTTGAACAAACTTTTTCATCACTTACAATCAAGGATGTGAAATGGGATAAACATTCGCGGATTTGCACACATATGCAATATTGTTTATACAGCATGTCAGATGGAGAATCAAATCTCGGATGGAGAATCTTCAGCAGGAAAGAAATAAAATTGTTGTTTATCAATCAATTTAATGTGCCATATAATACCCTTTCGTTTCTGTCTGAATCAAACATTAGCCATTAATCAAGAATGCAAATGCTGGGATGGATATTCTATCGCGGGCTTTGCACACAAATGACACCATCTAGTTACCATTATGATTGTTTCATGCGCGTCCGCGGCAGCGTATCTGGGATGGGCAACACAGTATACTAACAGAAACGCGAGTGTGAATAAGTTAAACGATATTGCACGAGTGCCAGCGCGGAAGGATAAAACGAGAGTCCTGTGGCCTCTCGTTTTATCCTTCCGCGATGGCACAAGTGTCATGTCTAGTTACCCATTCACACGCGTGTGTCATTCTGTGTATATTACACGTCTTCCCGACTATAAAACAATTATTAGAGGGACACTCAGCAATTCATTCGACAACTATCAACAAAAAGAACACATTTTATCGCCAACCAACTTTGTGTGGGTGAACAGTATTACTATTTTGTCCCCTGAGTTCAAGTGTGTTCTGTGTGCCTAATGACATATAAAACCCATTGGAACTCAGGGGGCGATTTTTAGCTATCGCTGGCGATTCAAATTGTAATCGAGGTGCACGATTTGTAGAAAATTCCAGTGAAATTTCGATTCTATTTATAAATAGTCCGTCAACCTATTTAAAAATAGTCCCTTAATCTACATCAACACTAAATAATGAGGAAAATGAAAATCCGTTCCGCACGTATGTGCGGAACGGATTTTCATTTTCTTCATGTTTAGTGTTGATGTAGATGGGGATTTCATAGAATAGGCGTGCAATAAAATACAGTGCGGTTGATTTAATCCCCTGAGGATTTTTTGTAATTTCGAATAAAAATACAAAACACTCGAGCCACCTGTCGGTTTATGGCTCATCAGGCGAAACACGATGATCCATGAGTTAAAATGTTACAAAACCTTTTTCAGAAAATTCCTATCTGTCACGGATCCTGAGTTGGTCCAACAAAACTTGTAAGATTCTACGTTAAGCCACGACATATACAATTAAATAATAACAGTATAATTTACGCCTTGAAGGCGTAAGATCAATAAATTGAAAATGCGTCAAATGAAATTGAAGTCTGCTGTCTTTTTTGTGACACTATGTCGCCAGTAAATTGTAGAAAATATAGAAGGAATGAAATTTTCCATTTTCGAGTACAAAATATTTTTTCTCTAATGACATCAAAGTTAAAATCGTTCACCAATTTACGAAACGTAAACTTCCCATGAGAAGTATCCACTTACTCGAGATGTATTTTGCTCTATTTTAATTGAGATAAATTACCAGTAACTGAAAATTACATGCCTTAAAATTAGAAAAATGAAAGTATCAACAAGATAAAAGTTTTAATATCACAGATGCCAATACTGTTTATATTGTTAATTTTCTCCGAAGCACCGCCGATAGAAATTAGTTGGCATAGAACTGTGAGCACAAAATCTATCAGAGAATTTTGACAGAATTTATCTGCTCGCACATCCCTCTCCCACACAGGGGAGGAAGGGGTTTGGATTTTCCGGCTATTGTCCGTGCCACCAGTATCAAACCCTCATGAACAGTCTCAGAATAATTGCTTTCAAAGATTACTGATACAACGCTGTTATCAAGAAAGCAGGGTCGCGATCCGGTTGCAATTATCTGTCCGCTTACCCCCTTCCCTCCCCTTCCGCAACAATGCTGTAGAATCTCACGTGTCTAAAAAGAAAAGGCGAGAACAATATCAGGTGCCACTTTTATCCGTTTTTCTTGATTCAGTCTTAATTTCGCAAATTTTGTTTCTTTTTTTTATTTTCTGTGTTTTTTTTTTTTATTGAAATCTTAACGGCACTTTCAAGAATCAGGTTAACATCGTGGCAGACAATTTTACGGGAAACGGGGTATCGGTTGACATCCATCGAACAGCGGCGAGCAACTCGTTCCCTGAGTTCCAATGTGTTCTATGTGCCAATAGGCACATAGAACACATTGGAACTTGGGGGACGAACTGTCCGTCCCTTCAGCTTCCTAACTCTGTACAAACAGAGTGAGTAGAGGTTGAATGCAAGTGCGCCATCGCAGTACCCCTTAGTACACAGTGCCACCTTGTCACCCTGTTGACAATCCGAATTAAGTGTCTTCCCAATAACACAACGCAGTTACCGCTGGTCAGGATCGAAACGTCGACGTTTGGTGTAATTTGCAATGCTCTAGTAACTGAACCACCGTGCTCCCTTTTGTTTCTGAAACCGCAAGCCACCGGAATAATTTCGTCGCAACTGTGCCCACGATGTGATCCAGAAAAAGACCACTCGTCGAACTCGTCCCAGCGCGCCGAGTGCAGGGGATCAGAAGCTATTTGTCACGGTCGAACAATCTTTTTTTTTTTTGCTATTCATGATTATATTTTACAAGTGTCGTATATAGTCGTGATACGTAATAATCCCTACATTGTATTCAGGATGTATTCGGAATGAGCTATTCGACAAACGTTGTAGCTATGGGGGTCGTTGTAGCAATAGGGCTCTTCATTAATTTGAAGAAAACTATAGTCGGTATTTTTTTTATCAAGAAAGTTTCACTCTTCTTCCAGAGCAATAGCGACTGGGAAGACAGAAAGAGCCCACTCAAACCCCGGAACCGAAGGAAAGCCGAAAGCCTGAAGAGAAATTAATGATCGACTACTTTTATCCCCCTTGGTACGCATGCGCCGATATTCGACTTGTGTGAAACTCAAAATTTACTATAAAAGTATACGGGGAAAATAATTAAACTTGAGATTCTGATAAACAATGATTGTTGTGGGAATAGCCGGACATCAATTCATGAAATGCATAACAAATGCTTTCCAATGAGGTGTGATTTATATCAATAACTTGATGTTTTCGTACTCCAATTTCATTTCACGTTTAGCACTTCGTCCCCTGATTTCCAATGTGTTCTATGTGCCTACTGGCACATAGAACACATTAGAACTGAGGAGACAACCTTTCTTCCTGTAGAACTACGTATAAAATGTTGAAACACGCCTTACTTAGTTTTGTACAAGCATAAATTATTATATTTATGCTCACTAAAAATCTAGCCCGACATCGTTTTGAAACAAGCAAAAGATTTAACTTGGCAAATTAAAAATGAAAACAAAATATTTGTTTATCGTCGTACATCCATGTCACATTCAAAAAGGTTTTTTTTAAATTTTCGCTGAGATTTCAGAGATATGTATTAGTTAATCATCTAGACAATATGCGGAATATTGCACTTTTGGGTGTGATTCAGTTTAATTAGCTGTATTATTGGACAGTAATCATGGGAGAAAAACGCCAAATATATTCTCTCAAAAGTGAGTACTTCTACTTCTACCAGTTAGTGGCCATAATCAACATATTGATTATTCTGCTACTTCGATTGAGATGCGCATGGCTTTTTGTGCTTTTTTAATTTTTTAATTTTGTTTAGGTATTTATGTTTTCGATTGTTCATCCTCTCCTTGTTTAATTAATGGACATATACAATATTAGGTACCCCGTGTCTGATCACGTGGTACGGGTTTTTACCTACCCGAAGCCAGCCGTATCCCATTCGGCCGAAGCCGAATGGGATACGGCTGGCTTCGGATAGGTAAAAACCCGTACCACGTGATCAGACACGGGGTAACGAATTTATCTATTGACTTTCCGTTTTAGAAGTACAATCTATTTCATGTGTGAACACACACAGCATAAGCTCTTTTATCTTCCATTGTTGAGCCATACAGCTTTCTGTGGAATTTTTGTGAAAAAGAGTTTTTGTGAAAATATGCCGATATGACTAGTATAAAAAAAAATATTATGCATGCACAATTTGTAGATTTCGGAACGAGGCTTCCGCTGGGTATGGTAAATTTGTCAGTGGCTGGGCGGACGTATCGTGGATTTCAATGAATATGGTCTCATACCACGTATCTATCAACCAATCAAATCAAAACAATCACTTTAGTCAATAGATAAAAATAAATACGCAGCAAAATAAAACAAAACTAAACGATAACTCGAAGTCCATCGAGGAATATTTATTTAGGATATGAAAGCATGTCCGCAAGATGTGAGTTTTCATTAGCATGGAAGACAGCCAACCAATCTGGCTATGCCTTCCACTGACATTATACAAGTGTATTAATTTTTTATGTAAATGTTAACAATGTAATTGTGGGTAATATGTGTACCCTGTTATATATCAGAATACTGAAAAATAAAAATATCAATTAATCGTGGCAATCGGCAGTGCTGCTGTAAAAGGCGTGGAATCCTGTCAGGCTTTTTATCACTGTGTTGCCGATTTCCGAGTTTGAATTCGCCGACTGAAGACTAATCTTAACAGCTCATCGAAAAGCATAGGTGTGTGCACGGACAACCTCATGTCGTACTCGGAGAATCTTGGGTCTCATCTATAAACCAGCCTCCCCACCCCCTCAAATGTTTGAAAATATTAACGCGCATTTCAGTTAGAAAGTATTGGTGATTGGATCAACATAACCGAGTAATGTTACTTCGAAAATCAATTCTGGATTGGCGTCCTTGGTGTTCGTTTGGATTAATACGATACTTTGTGAGGTGAATTGATTAATACTCTTGCTAACCAACTTTGGTAAATTTCGGTACCAAATTAAATGTAAACAGGACATTCAAACACAATGTTCGTGCCCTTTGATCTATTTATGCTTATTGCACTACTTATCGCGTTCAAATATCTCAGTTAACAGATCGATTTATCCTGTTTTACTAACAAGAATAATAGTGAACATCAAAGACGCGATGAATATAACGTATCTTTCAATAATCCCTCAGCACTAGCCAAAAGATTTACGGTCAGATCAACGGTTTGTATGTATTGAATCGCGACCGGCAGTCGCCATACGATAAGAAAAATATCGTTGGCTTCTTTGAGAAACGACAGTATCTAATGCGGGTATATTATCCTTCACAAGTAGGGATCAAAGCGCTATTTGAGTCGCCATTGTGATAGAGTGGAACCATTATTTCAGGAGTACCATGCAGTGTTCACACTGGACTGAAATTTTATGGTGCCAAGAGGAATTTTTGTTCGGAGACAAATGATTTTTGTGTTAAATGAAAGATTTTAGTGCCAAATGGAATCTGATTCTAAACGGGGACAAGGAAGCGCGGTGGCTCAGTAGGTAGAGGTGCAGGCTGCAAGCCGATAGGTCTTCGGTTCGAATCCCACCTGCGGCAGCCGCGTTGTGTCCTTGGGCAAGACATTTCATCTCCATTGCCCGCGTGGGGGCACGATGACGCCGTCTACTAAGGCGTATTGCACGTCGATGGTGCGCATGTCTTCAACCAATCTAACCCTGCCTGTGCTACAGTGCGGAGTTACGATGTTAGGGAGCTGGCAGCTGCTCGTCGTTGCTCGGTGGTTCTCTCCGGGTACTCCGGCTTCCTCCACCCGTAAAACTGTTGCGGTCATGATTAGCCATTGTGCATAAATATGTGACCTTAACCATCAATAAATAAATAAATAACGAGGACAAAGTAGCCATATATCAATCTTTGAGGGCAACAAGACGCCATCTGCAATGCTTTAGTATTGCAGATGGCGCCTTGTTGCACTTGAAGTACTGTATTTTATTTTTTTTATTATTTGACTCTTTTAAGTATTTTAGTAGCAAGAAAAACACAAATGATGAAAAAAAAGATAAAAATCTAAACCTAAAATAAATAAATAAATAAAGTAAAAGGTTATTATTAACATTTCTTATTATTTACTCACTGTTTATTTACTACAAGTAAGCTTGTAGCAAAATAATTTATTATCGTTCCGAAGGTTTATAAAGGAGCGCGGTGGCTCAGTGGTACACTGTTGGACTTTTATGCTGGAGGTTCCGAGTTCGATCCCCGTCGGGACGACCCGCGTTGTGACCTTGGGCAAGGCATTTTATCCCGGTTGCCTACATGGGGCACGATGACGCCGTGTACCAAGGCGTACTACACGTCGATGGTGCACATGTCTTCAACCGCTGTAACCCTGCTTGAGCGGAGCTTGGACAGAGTTAGAATGTTGAAGAGCTGCCAGTTGCTAGTCGATGCTCGGTGGTTCTCTCCGGGTACTCCGGCTTCCTCCACCCGTAAAACTGTCACGGTCACGATTAGCCATTGTGCATAAGTATGTGACCTTAAACACCAATAAATAAATAAATAAATAAATAAATAAATAAATAAATAAATAAATAAATAGATAAGGTTTATAAAAATAATGAGCGAGATGAAAAAGATTAAGTAACAAAAGAATATTTAGATTACATGGGTTTAAAGTTCAAGTTCAATACCAAAGGAGGATCGTCTCTTTCCACAGACAAACAGGGAAACATATGTACCCGTGCTTAAGAGACATAACTATCAAAATGGTACCAACGGTTACTCCTTGCTATGATAAAAAAGGTTGTGAATACGCATTCGAACACATGACCTTCCTGTCAACCCATATCTTTATTACGCCAACTGTTATTTAACCCACGCTGTATTAATCCCCACACTAACCCCGAATGGTATCGTCTTGTGTGACACTGTCAACAGCAATAAGGACGAATCTATTATATAATAATGGGGTTGTTCGGTAGTAATTTAACTCTAAAGCCATCAATTGTTCACTGTTCTATCTTATTATTTTGTCCTCGGGTATTTTTGCATACCGGATTGAATGAAATAAGATAATATAAGTTATCTCCGTCAACATGTATGGTATATGGAGATTTAATACCTGGATGTCGGTTTTTAAACACCGAGCCGCGGGCGAGGTGTTTAAATGAGACATCCAGGTATTAAATCTCCATATACAATACATGTTGGCGGAGATAACGTTTTTGTCCCGTTTTGAAACACAATACAAGCATCTATAGTGGAAATAAATTTATGGACGGATTTCTCAGCTCCACAATCACTTAGACCAAATTCGTGATAATTATTTTGTTTTTGTAATCGCAGAAGACAACAGATAGAGTTACATCCCTTGGGTTGTTAAGGAAACGAGTAAACAGTATTTGATTGACATATCGTCCCCTGAGTTCCAATGTTTTGTATGTTCCTACTGGCACAAAGAACACATTGGTACTCAGGTGACGAATTATTTGCTCTTATTTTATTTTTTTGATTGAATTGTCGGAAATCTTATGATATTTGTGACTATTTTCGGTTTTTGGGGTTCGATTTTTATTTCGAGGCGAGCAAAATCGGAAAGCTTTCGTTTAAACCATATACCCCGGATGTTTCGCGTGCGCTTAAACCCTGGATGATGCACGCTCTCATATACCTTGGAGGCTGGGCGCATCCTTTGCCATGGCTATTTGTCCAAGGCATTCTGACCAATCAAAAGGCCGAATTTATCGTGATATAGGGACAAGATGGGTTACTGTTCAAGTCGGATGTGAACGTAAGAGTTGACGACTATGGAAATGAAAATTTATACCTAATGGAACAACATTTGTTTCCTGTCAGGGGTGCGTCACTCAGGGAGTAACACGCCATTTCTTGGGCACTTTTGCGTCAAATAAACTTAACTTGAGCTCCACAATACAGTGACTAATTCATCGAGTACAGTGAAACTAATCAACGTGTTTTCCATAGTATTTGGCGGTAAATTTTCTCTCTTGCCTAAGTAAGTGGCTAAACATAAACTACTTCTGAGGAGACACATCTAGTCCTTTTTACCTGAATTTTAAATTTAACAAGTTTGTTAGTATAAAGTCATGAAATGAGACAAGACTGGTGACTGGTGATATAAAAATATACAAACATAGTCGGGACAAACAACAAACACGGGTCAGTCTTCGTCATACCTTGAATGTGGTGCTTTAATGTACATGGTGCACATATCGTGAATAATAACTCCGCAGGCTGTTATCGAAATGAGCATTCCTCCTTGGGGCACGAGAAGCAACTCGCAGCTATGAAAGTGTGGATGTGTAGAAAAAAAGGTAACAGGACAAAACCCCCTCAAGACAAAACCCCCCAGGCAAAACCCCCTCACTTTCTGCATTCAAAGACAAAACCCCCTCAAGACAAAAGCCCCTCAAGACAACCCCACCTTCACCAGAAATATTATTTATAGAATATGGTGAAAATAAAAATGTTAATATATCATTTTTAGAAAGAGTGTGGGGGGGGGGGGGGGTACTTTTATGTTTAATTTTTCAATTCTTTATCTTTAAATCATTTTTTTGGAAGGGGGCGGAGGTGTGAATAATTTGTATTTTTAGATTATACCAGAAGCATAGCAGAAAATAATAATAATAATAATAATAATAATAATAATAATAATAATAATAATAATAATAATAATAATAATAATATTTTTAGTAATTTTCTTGTCATCTTATATTATGTGGTTCAAACTCTTGCAGAAAAAAATGAAGTGCATAATTTTGTGTGCTTTCAAGAACTGTTATGAAAACAACAATGTTTTCATATATCAAAAGGTGTTTAATTGTTAACATATGCATGTTTACTATATTTGAGAAAAAAATATTTTTTATGAAAAATTAGTAAACAAAAAAAAAAAATAAAAAACAACAATAAAAAAAAAATAAAAATATAAATTCAAATCGTTTTCATTACCATTTATTTTTTGCTATGTGAGGAGGTTCTGTCAAAGAAGTCAATTAAGGTGAGGGGGTTTTGTCCTGAGGGAGTTTTGTCAGCAGGGTTTTTTCCGAGGGGGTTGTGTCTTGAGGGGGTTTTGTCCTAGATTCAGAAATAAAACATTTGTATGTTGGCAGTAAGAAAAGTAAAGAAAAACCTCTGCACAGGGAAAATAGGTATATTGCAAATTGACATCCGATACGTCGATGCAACTGACGACATGAAACAATTCTTAAAACACTATTTCCAGATGGCAACTGGAGAAATCTCAGAATCAGTATAAATATCTTTCTGTGAAGTTAGATTTTCTCAAACCGAGTAAAACTCTATCTTGGTGGCTGACGCACAACATAATTATCGGAACAAAAAGTTCCAGAAAGGACATCGACGATCATTCGAATAAATATGAAATGATGAAGAGTACAGTCGCCGTGGACTGATCGTAATTATATATATTTATGTATTTATTGGTGTTTAAGGTCATATACTTATGCACAATGGCTAATCATGACCGTGACAGTTTTACGGGTGGAGGAAGCCGGAGTACCCGGAGAGAACCACAGAACAACGACGAGCAGCTGCCAGCTCCCCAACATCGTAACTCCGCACTGCAGCACAGGCAGGGTTAGATTGGTTTGAAGGCATGCGTACCATCGACGTGCAGTACGCCTTAGTACACGGCGTCATCGTGCTCCCATGCGGACAATCGGGGTTAAGTGCCTTGCCCAAGGACACAACGCGGTTGCGGCAGGTGGGATTCGAACAAAGGACCTCTCGGCTTGCAGCCTGCACCTCTACCTACTGAGCCACCGCGCCCCCACTGATCGTAATTAACGCATGTGCAGTGATGTCCAAGCATGGGTTTACCGGGTAATAAAATCATCATCAGCAAAAATGTTAACCCTTTACCCAAGGAAACGCCCGCATCCGCCCGCGTAATATGCAAATTCAGGAGCTGAAAAAATATTATTTCTCGAAAAATTTCAACAAAACCATATCATGTGACCTCTCTTTGGATCGATCTCGTCGAGCTCGTTCCAAAGAGGGGTCACATGATATGGTTTTGTTGAAATTTTAAAATAAAAAATAAAAAATGGTATTCAAAATAATAAATTTTGAAATCGTTTGCGATGGGTAAAGAATTAATTGATGAATCAACGGGTTGAACCCGGTGCTTCATTAATTAACTTTGACGATTATTCATATTTGTTGTTGCCGGGCCATGTTTTTTTTTGTATGCATATATTTTAACACAACCAATGACTGGTGAAACAAGGGACGTATCCAGAGCCCCCTTCATATTTTCGCCAGCTATGTCCCTCTCGTACTGGTTCAGTTTCGATGGATTTCGGATCATTTTTTGCAGTTAGTGGCAGCAAACGCTAAAATGTATGCAGTCTGTTAAAAAATCGGTCAGCTGAAATTGATCGTAATCTTACAGACATACAAGTACCAAATCCACCCCAAGACAAGATAATCCACAGATAGTATAATTGTTGTTAACGTCTGGTAAAGCATACAGGTGGGGTCTATTTATCAGCTTTGGTCGCTACGACCAAACCTGATAAATAGACCTCACCTGTATGCTTTACCGGCGTTTTTTTAACTTCTCTCAAAGTGTGAAATCTTTCAAGTACATCTCATGAAAAATCTCAAAACATCCGCTCAGATGCATGGAAATGGGGGTTTTGGGACCCTGGAATTTAAACTTTTCGCACGACGGGCGAACCATGGTCGGCCTGTCATATCGCCGACCATCCATCGTCCGATCCAACCCCCCCCCCCCCCCCCCCCACACACACTTTGAAAATCGTTTCGCCGCCCCTGTTATCAGTGCGTCCGTAGAAATACTGCCCACCCGATGAAAGTGACCAATCCACGGCGGCCAAACTGTATGAATGCAGCATGAAAGTATTAGAAGATAAGACTAGATACAGATAGAGAAATATATTCTCTACTAGCCAAAGACGCATTTGCTCTGGTTAGAACTGTTAAACCACTCTACAGAGTCGCGCACGATTCAGACTGATTTTACTCTTCAGAGGTTAAATCAATTTCAAAACATCGCATGGAACCAAACTAGGATCTGGTTTTCTCTGATCTGATGTATTTTCTTTCCTCTAACTTACTTGACAGTAATGACTTTCAAATAGAACTACTGTTTGGACGATTTGATTGTCCAATATAAAGAACCTCAAAGCAAGACAATCGAATTATTGTACATAACAAGTAGTGCTCTGTGTGTTGGACTGCTATTCTTTTTTCACAATTTCATTTTGGAAACAATGGATTCACAATGCTGTTCAAATGAACATCGATCTAGGACACACTCACTCTAAATGTCAGCACTACCATTATTGAATACAATGCATACATGTACCCAATGGCACGTGTTTTATAAGGAAAATATAAGCGGCAGCTTAACCGTTAAATCCCAATACAGCCACAAGCAATCACTTTTAAATTCCTTTAACACTTTTACCCAACGTAACGGCCAAAACCGACCAGTGTTATTCTCAAAAATTGCCAATTCATTTTCCTTACTTTTTCATTTTTTGTTTCAAAAAACAAAAGGTATGACCCCTCTTTGGAACGGTCAAAACCGGCCAGCGCTATTCTCAAAAATCGTCAAATAATTTTCATTATTTTTTCATTTTTTGTCTAAAAAACATAGGTTATGACTCCTCATTGGAACGAGCGCGTTGAGCTCGTTCCAATGAGGGGTCATAACCAATGTTCTTGAGACAAAAAATGAAACAAATTTGTTTTTCAAGATTTTTTTTGCAAGTGACGTCTGCTTTTCAGGTTAGGTAAAGGGTTAAAAGTGTTGCCTCAAATGTATTCTTTCTTAAGAACACTACCGTAACGTTGCCTTTAGTTAACATTGTTTTCATAGCACGCCTATGTAGGCAGCCAACAGTCATGCTGAAACACTGTTAAGCCATCTACAGTTGTATACAGGTACATGTGTATACAATAGCTGCTATCGTAAGTTAATCTGGGAATGTTAGGGTTAAAGTGAAGTAGTTTATGTTCATAATAATAATAACATTTCGGCCGGTTGCTGATTTGTCGCGGTACTCGGGTGAGAAGGGCCTCGGTTACCCATGTGCTCTCAACTGCTTCCCTATTCCCACACTTCTTCTCTCCTCCCAACACTCGGAGACGAACTGTTTGATAACATCCCTTGCCCCATTCTTCTCAATCTACCCGACTAGCATATTAACCCTCTCATTTGAATCATTCACTAATCACATGTCCTTCATTCTCTCAGCCCACTTCCCCATTACAATCCCAGTGAAGTTTGTTCTTTTAGACTAGTATTTTGGGCATTCTAGTAGGAAATGTTCCAGGGTTTCCACCACGCCTAAATTACACATCTGACACTCTTTTTCACTGTTTTCTCCAATTTTTTCCCTCAACTCCATGGACCGCGACCTCAGCTTGAACAGAGCCATCAAGGTATTCTTCAAAACAAGGCTTCTCTTCACTGGAACGTTTCTGCATCGCAATGTCTTTGGCAGTGAATTTTATCATGTGCAGACATCGAGTTGGATAGTCAACTATTCATACATCTGTAGAATCTTCATCAGAGACTACACTCTAAAATCAGCTGGGTTATTATTATTATTGTTTATTTATTGGTGTTTAAGGTCGCATGCTTATGCATAATGCCTAATCGTGACCATGACAGTTTTACGGGTGGGGGAAGCCGGAGTTCCCGGAGACATCCGCCGAGCATCGACGAGCAACTGTCAGCTCCTCAACATTCTAATCTGTTCAAGCTCCGCTCAAGCAGGGTTTCAGCGGTTGAAGACGTGTGCACCATCGACGTGCAGTACGCCTTAGTACACGGCGTCATCGTGCCCATATGTAGGCAACCGGGATAAAGCGCCTTGCACAAGGACACAACGCGGGTCGAACGGGATGAGAATCGAACTCGGAACCTCTAGCATAGAAGTCCAACAGTCTGCCACTGAGCCACCGCGCTAATCAGTCGGGTTAAAAATCAACCAAAGTTGAGTTGAGTAAATACGAACCCATTTGGGTTCATAATATCTCAGCCCAGTCTATTTGGGTTACGTTTAAACCAAACTGATTTTAGAGTAAGCATCTGTACTTTAAAAGAAGACATTTTGGGTTGTAACCTGGTTAGATTTTATTTTTGCCGCGGTCTTTTGTAACAGACAGCATACAGTACAATCCAGGAAGAAACATCCTAACAGCAGAAGGATCTAGTTTCATATTAGAGCAAACGGATTAATATATAATATGGTCTTTCAAACGGCTAGAGGTGGTTTATGGATTTCCGCATGTCAGTTTGTAGGACGACAAAATAGTTCAGCTAAAACTACTGTCACGCCTGTCCATTGAAAGAACACCCATTCCACATAAAATAATGCAAACAAACGAAGCAGTTCCATCGTTTTTTTTTTAAATATATTTGTACTACATGTATTTCCCCAAGGTTCCATACTCGGACCCACGCTATTTTTACTCTACGTTAATGATATCTGCCAAGCAACATCCCTAAATCTGTTATCGATTGCGAACGATACAACTGTACATTCCTCTGGCCCAAACCCAAACAATATAGTTCCATTATTAAATAAAGAACTCGAAAATCTCTTCGAGTGGTGCTGCGCCAACCAGTTAGTCTTAAATGCCACGAAAACAAATTTAATTAATCCCTCATATAAGTCGAAATTTGCCACACTTTCACACAACGTTCTTATAAAAGGACAGGAGATAAAAGGAGTGGGTTCTGAAAATGCAGAACAATCTCTCAAATTCCTAGGGATTTATATCGATGATAACCTGTCCTACAAATACCATGTATCTCAACTTAGCACCAAAATAGCCCGCGCCAATGTTGCCCTCAACAAAGTAAAGACCATTCTCTCACATGATGCGATAAAAACACTGTATTTCTTTTTAATACATACCCATCTAACATATGGAAAAAACATATGGGGAAACGCCAGAACCGTAAAGAATCTAACGATATTCCAGAAACGCTTTGTGCGTATTATAAGTAACAAAAGGTATAACACACATACAGACCCCCTTTTCCTTAAAAATAAAATACTAAAAGTAACTGACCTTTTTAAACTTAAGGCTTGCTTATTTGTATTAAATTGGTATCATGAAAACCTGCCCGTTTCATTTAATAATTACTTTAAGCTAACTGATAATCCTTCTGGAAGGTCGAACAGAAGAAATGGCCTCCTTCATATAAAAAAAACCCGAACCAAATCATTGGATTATTTACCTTCAAATATGTACCCTAACATCTGGAACGAGTTGGATAGGAATATCAGAAATATAACCGAGAGAAATATGTTAAAAAAACAGTTAAAGTTAAAATTACTGTCTTCATACTCAGACAATGTTCTCTGTAATAACCCATATTGTTCCGATTGTGGTCCCTGAATTTGTTGGGGTACAATGTACTCTTTACGCCATAAAAATACAAAATCAGTCCAGCTTATCCACGTCTGGCTAAAATGCATTCACCGTCTAGGAAACTTTGAAAGGAATCCCCCTAAACTGATATTGATGTTGATGGTGGGTTTGATATTGATATTGATATTAATATCAATATTAGTATTACTGCACGACCAAGTACTCCAGGCATTGGTCTGGTCGCCTCGTGACCTCCACCTGGATCTGAGGAATCACAGTAACTTAATTCCGCCAAAGTCACAATGGGCTGCCGGTGTCAGGATGGGAGATGTTTCGTAGCGAGCTACCAAGTGAATCAAGTCACAACTTCCAAGTTATGTCATGTTTATCCCCCCACCCCCCCCCCCCCCACCCCCACCCCCACCCCCATCATACTAGCCTAGACTTGAAAATATATTGAACGAAATACTATCTGACAGTCTGGTTTAAAACGTTGCATAAAGTAATCGTGGGAGGCAACAGGAAGACAGGAAATCTGGCTATGTTGTCTCCCTGCGGTATACTACTAACTCGCGGTGTTGAACATGAAGGTCGTACTGAAGCCGAATATCATTCTTTCGTGCCAAAATTATTTTGATTAACATTGCTGGTACTACTATTTGCATTTGTACTTGTATACTGCTAAATAAAAATCAATCAATCAATCAATCAATCAAATTCTCCCTCTGGGACCTAATTCTGCAAATGTCAGCCTGCTTAGTTTCAGGCCTGCATGTGTGGTGTATCTAGAACATTTCCCAATTTCTTATTATATGTAAGCTAATTAGACTGGCCTTGAGACTGAAAAGTTAATTCATAGAAAATTTTCAAGCCATTACAGTTCAAAGCATTATTGTCTCTCTCAAAAAAGAGCATAAGCGTGTCGCTTATTATTTCGTCCCTTGAGTTCCAATGTGATCTATGTGCCTACTGGCACATAGAACACATTGGAACTCATGGGACGATTTGTTAACATCGCAGAAGTCCAATGGTTTACACCAAGGAGGTGGATTGATTTTTGAAGAAAGAAGACAAACCATTCTGCTTAAAATGTATAGTATAAGTTACATGGCGTGTAGCTGGCCGATACATTTCCATACAAGGCCATGAGAGTTCATACCAGGAGAGGCGAAGAGATTTAACTGGTAGAGTGCTGGAAGCCCAGGTTTGGGCTTTATTTTGAAGTGAAAGATACCACAATTTAAAGGCTTCAAATTCTGTGGATATGATTCATATTATCTTTGAAGTGATATTATTTTATCTGTTAGGATTTGCCTTGTTACAATTTATGGGAGAGTGCCTAGTGGCACTCTCCCATAAATTGTAACAAAGCAAAGATGAACAAAAAAATGTTATGGACCCAAAATAATTTAGTTCTCTATCAGTTAATAAGAACTCTTGCACAAAATAACTGTCACAAGCTTCCAGATGGTTGCAATTCCATAAAGCCAAATATTGGAAACGGCTGTGCAATGGAGTGCATAGTGACTACGTCCTGGTTGTAGACTTATGTGTTTGTTTATTTACAGGAGAGTTAAGGAGGTATATAAGCAATGGGGAATTTAGCTCGAAAATAGGTGAAATGTTACTTTCGATGGCGTTAAATATACAAAATTTTACATTTTTGATATTCTGAACTGCCAAACATAGTTCATAAATATAGATGCACTGCAAAAAGGGACAAATTTTTATTTTGTTCAGATTTTTGACAACATCGAAAATACCCTGTCACCTATTTTCAAACTAACTTTCCATTACATATATAGCACCTTAACAACATTTTCAACTGACTTTGTCGTATGTGTTGGATAGTTTTACGGATGGAGGAAGCCGGTGTACACGGAGAGAATCACCGGACAGCGACGAATGCGACAGGTTAAGTGCTACATATTTTCCATTCAAGAAATGCTTTACTTTCTTTGTCTCCTTTTTGCGCCCATATTATCTTGGTTGATCGCGCTGGGTGGAACTATTTGTGGGACAAAATTTTAAATATCTGTTCTCCAATAAATAAACTTAATTTGAAATAAAAAAAACGTCATCACTATGAAACAACAAAACTGAAAGTCTCGTCCATACGAAATGCACTTCAAAAGCAACCCCTAACAAAAACAATGCAATCTCCCATGTCAGCGCAATGATCAAAACAGGAAAGAGTCAATTTCTGTTTTGGGGTACACAAAGTATTAATTTGAGAGGGGTGCAGCCATATGGCTGCACATTGGAAACATTGACTGAACCAATGGATTATTTCAGCGTGAAGGCAGTATTCATGCTGCCGGTTGACCAAATGCACTAAAGCATCCCGTTTAATATAACAAAATACAGCATTTGGCACCACAATGTGGCACAAAAAAAATATGTTTTTAGCAGGTTTTAAAGGCTTTGTGGTTTATTATTACAGTTCGTCGTTTTTTGATAAAACCGGAGTCTATCGACACAGACGACACAGAATTCACGCCTGTCAAGCAATCTGTGGGAAACATTAATAATCAGGGCTCTTTGTTATGGGTCAACTTATTTATTTATTTATTTATTTATTTATTTATTTATTTATTTATTTATTTATTTATTTATTCATTTATTTATCCAACTACACTCGTAAGAATCAGTGCAATATGGCGTCGGACTGTTAGCGGGAGGAGGAAACGGGAGTATACGGACAGAACCACCGCTCAATGACTAGTAACTGTCGAAATCCCAAACATACTAACCTCGTACGAGCTGGGTTAGCAGCAATGGACGGCGGTGTCACTCCTACAGATAGTGCATTTCAGCATACTGCACCATCGTGCTCCCATTACGGCGATTGGGATTATCTGTCTTAGAAAGGACACAACGCAGATGACATGATCAGGATTCAACCCACGACCTTTCGATCTGAAGTTGAATGCTCTACCTGGTGAACCACCTAGCACCCAGTGTACATTTCTAAATCCTAGGGGTTTACACTTTAAATGACAGCAGGTATATAGCATATACACCCCAACACCACCCACCCACTACAACCCCTATCCCCACTCCCACTAAAATCGTTTAACCCTTTACCTAATGAAATGTCCACATATGGCTAGCGGCAATTACAAAACTCCACATTCCATTTTCTTTTTAGAAACAAAGCTTATGAACCCTCTTTGGAACGAGCTCATTGGGCTCCTTCCATTGAGAGATCATAACTTGCGTTTTATTAGCTGAAAATGAAAGCATTGCAGTTAATAAAGTGTTGTCTGCCATTGGTTCTAGGGAAAGTGTTAACATCAATCACCGGTCGTGCACTCAGGACAGCGTACACAAATTCTGTCATTTCCGACAATTACTTCCGTGGCAGTCGGTGACATTCATTCCTTGTAAGTTATCCAAATGAGAAAGACGAGTGTCCAGAAAGAATCATAAACTGGCAAGTGGACATCGTCCAATTAGTTTTCATTTGTGAGAATTCTTTTGTTTCTGTCAAATCTGTCTTTGGAGGAAATTAGATGAAGACTTGACATCATCTGCACGGCAGAGTTTGAGCGACAATGAGTCTTGGAAGCCACAGTTATCGCTTTTCGGAAACAACGAAAGGAAATGATCAACCTGAACTGCAATTCAATTCATTATGACGTTCGGACTGTTGCCAAATTTAGGTCATATAATTCTCAAAACCACATATATATATTTATTCGGGTTTCACGACACCTTCAACAGTCATATCCTGTCTGATAGGTTTCGGATAGGTGGAGGAACCCGCAGTCCACGGATAGAGCTACTGAGCAACGACAAGCAACAGTCAGACTTGCCACCTTACTAACCCTACACAAGCTGTTATAAGCGGTTTGAAGGCAAGAAACACTGACGTGAGATACTCAGTAATACTCATCGCCATTGCACCCTCACATAGGCAATCGAGATTAAGTGATGGAGTGGGTCAGGACTGAACATCGACCCTTCAGTTTAATGTCCAATGCTCTAACCAACGGGTCAACGCGAGACTTTTGGGGAATTCTAATCATGCGGTCTATGGGACATGGAGGGTGACTTCGGTACACATTGTACACAATATTACATTTGTTAAAACCCACTGCCGGCTACTCATTTTGTTTTGTTTTACACTTATTTGATTTACAAGCATTGGCGAGAAAGTTATGAAATTTATATTAACGCCTCTCCTTGGCCCAAATGCCCCAATTGTATGGAATGACCATCGTAGCGGTAACGTCATGGTCTCGGCCTACTACGAAGGGATCTTTAGTCTGGACGGAGTGTGTCTCTCCCCGCACAGAGGACAGTCATTTTACGCCCCCATCCGATAGGACGGTACGCTGTGACAGCATCAAACCCACAATTGATGCCGACAGAGAGTATTCGGACACCTCAAGAATTTTTCACTATCGAGGATTGATCCCTGGACCTCTGGCATGAGAGACCAGCGCACCTATCTACTCGACCACCACTCACTTTTGTGTACCTTCCGAAAGAATGCCCACCACGAACACGAACAGTAAGGGAGCATTATTTGATAATAACTGGGTATTATCAGAATAACTGGCCATTTTGTCACATAATGCCCAGTTATTGTTCTAACAAAGGCATTTAAAATGATCTAACCAAATTTTATCCTTGAGTTTCGACTGAATATTGCAAAGCCTTCTTGCACTCAAGGAATGAAATACACCACCATCAAAGCTATTCCGTAGATTATGAGGCCTACAACGTAAAACAATCCTCAAACATGAACTTTTGATGGCAAAGAAGTAATTACAAAAATAAATAAACAATACCACATCCAATTTTACAAAAAGTGGCATGGGAAACAGAATATCTACTTTGTGGGACCGTAATGTGAGAAAATTACTTCATATGTTTTTCAATGAAACAAGAACTTATTGTGAAGTAGAGTTCAAGTCAGACAATTCATTCTGCCGAGGATATTCTGCCAAGGTATGGCCAAGATATCTGCCAAGATATGTGAGAGAATATCCTGATCCTAGTGGATTATCCTTTATTTAACCCTTTACCTAACATGAAAAGCAGACGACACTTGCAAAAAAATTCTTGAATAACTAATTTTTTTCATTTTTTGTCTCAAAAACATAGGTTATGACCCCTCGTTGGAACGAGCTCGACGAGCTCGTTCCAACGAGGGGTCATAACCTATGTTTTTGAGACAAAAAATGAAAATATTTTGAAAATTAATTGGCGATTTTTGAGAATAGCGCTGGCCGGTTTTGGCCGTTACGTTGGGTAAAGGGATAATTAATATGAGCCGTGCTATATATCAGTAGATCGAGTTGTCATCTACAATGCTAAAGCATTGCAGATTACACACTGATGAACCGAAGAGACGATGTACGATTTACAATACTTAAAGCAAATTATCAACTTGCTATATGCTATCCACTTAGATACAGAATGGCTGTTCATTCAATACCACCCTGGTACAAGTGCAATACGAATGAAGTTAGTGTACTCGACACGATGTGACCCTGGTTGCTAAAAGTGTCGATAAATCCAAATAAACAAACAAGATGTAATATCCATAGTAAACTGAAAATAAACTATTTTTGAGAGGGTAACTCCGAAAACCTAAATCAGAAGCTAATGCAATTTCGGCACCCCAGGTTAAGTATAGGATCTTATCTTTTATAAAGCCCAAAAGAAGTTGCCCAAATAAAAGTATTTGATGTACATTGAAGGAAATAGCATCAGCTTTTAGATACGTGTGTTGCTATTTCGATTTCTCGTCAAATCTTTGATTTAAGACAAAGCGACAGCCAGTATGACTAACTTCCATATAGTAATACACACTGGGGCACATGGAGTACAATTGTTTCACCCATTGCCCACAAGCAGGAAATTTTGTTTTGTTTTCGTTCTCAGAATTTGGAAATAACCAGCCAGATCAGTTTAGTAATAATGCATCTCCACACACGCCAGCTACTCCCTCTTCGCTTACTTTTTTATTGGACAGTTTACTACATCATGACGTTATGAGATCACATATCTATAGGAAACTTAGTTTTGTTTTGGTGTTTTTTTTTTTTTAATTTCAGACGTCGTTATTCTGGTGTAAAACGTTTAAAAAAAGAATTACAAAGTATCACTGGCGCCAAGGTTAATCTTACATACCAAACGTGTGAGTTAGTATAGCAGGTTATAATGCTTGTGTGAAAGAAAAATAAATAACCTAGATCGGTAGAACCTACTACAATATGGACTGAGTTCGTAGACATTAAATCTTAATAAAGAAAGTAAAGTAGGCGTAGACGGTACTAGGTGGAAGTGGAAGTGGAGACAGAAAAGGATGCAGCTCTCTGCAAAAAATCTCAATACTCGTCGAGGAACGATTTAACCATTGCCACACTCATGTCAAAATACTGAAATATCCAGCAACATTTTTTCCACACAATCATTTAACCCTTCACCTAACATGGAAAGCAGACGACACTTGCAAAAAAATATTCTTGAATAACTATTTTTTTCATTTTTTGTCTCAAAAGCATAGGGTATGACCCCTCGTTGGAACGAGCTCGATGAGCTCGTTTCAACGAGGGATCATAACCTATGTTTTTGAGAAAAAAAATGAAAAAATAATGAAAATTAATTGACCGGTTTTGGCCGTTACGATGGGTTAAGGTCAAATTCAGCAGTTATGACTACATGGTGGCCGCAACATCAAGGCGATAAGTTTGAGATAAGTTTAGCCAATCAGTATGCAAATCCACATTGGTGGACTTCTACCAGAGATGTTGGTTACTGGGTCATTTTAGTGAAGCGGAATTTGTTTACAGTGAGAAATGAGCACTGATCTACTTCGCGAGGTTCCCAGAAAGGAATGTCCCTAGAAATTTAAACATTTAAACCAACAAGATTGAACTGGTTTATATTCACTGTTGTATTATGGGAAAAAGTTTTGGGGGGTTTAAATTTTGCTATTTCAACCTCAGTGTGCAAAGGTTCAGAAAAGACCACCTTCACCATTTTCATATGACACAGTACGATGAAATCAAAGTATCCGAATCTTTCCTTGACTAAATTCTGCACTGGCACGCCCACGTGACTGTATCATGAGTCTCATCACTGGTGAATGATAATAAATAATTAAACTGAAGCCACTGTGTAGGCTGAAACATACATTATAATTAATAATTGTATTTCTGTTTTATATTGTTCTCATTGAAATTACTATTTGTATTTATCTAACGATAATGGTTACATACATTATACCAGGTCAAAATTGAAAGATGTGAAGAAAAGGTAATTCTAAGATTATCGCATCATTCAAATAACCTGATCAAGGTTGTAATATCCTGTGTGACCTAGCAACTTACAGTTGAAACTAGTAGTCCTGTCAAAATTAACGTAGAAAATGCTCGTCAGTTAATGCGCTCCTTACAGCAAAAGAATGAAGTTGCCTGAAATACACATGAGCGTTTTCCATGTGCATTTCAAAATATAATGCGATATTAGCGAGGTCGGTAACGAAATCCCGATCTGTACCGACCAAACAAAGGAAATATTGAGACTACAGTATGTAGAGGGTGGATTACTACTAAATCGCCGGGAGATAGATCTTTCACTTAGAAATTTGATACAATTTCTAAGGACAAAATACAAGAAGGACTTGCAAACTTTCATCACAAGGTTGCATCCGGTGGTCCATGTGATGAAACTTAGAAAGTGTTTCTCGTGCTGTTATGAACAATTATAAATAATTTCCGAGTGGAGAATATATGGCTTTTCAATTAAAACCCATTTGAACCCCGGAGGCAGCTTTTCCGGCCCAGTAACATGATACTTCATAATTTCATTAAGTAGGTTGACTATTGAGTGAAGGTGTGGTGTAGACCGATAAATATTTTCAACGTGTAGCCCCAAGGCTAGTTGGTCTACCCCCAAATAAAGAATATGGAAGCTTCCCGTTGCTGCCATTGAACTGATATGGAAGATACCACTAGAATTCAAAGGGTTTAAGTAGTAATCCCATCTTTTCGTTCTGTATATGCAGTTGAATATTAATAATATTTACGTCATGACATATACATGTATCGCACTCAGTTGAGTTTAGGAATGATGTTAATGACCTTTATTTAGTCGTATAGAATTGTACAGAGTTGGGCACGCTGTTTTTCTACAGGAATTGAGTTACGCTAATAGTGCGGTTTGATGTGGACAAAAGTGCTCTTATTAAGCGCGCTAATACTTCAAAATACAATCACAAGAATTCAACTGTAGCTTTATGGATAACATAAGGAAGTACAGCCACGGTGGCGTTCGAAACTGGTATGGTTGCTGTCAGACTTAAAATTATGTACATTTTGAATACAAACGCCACCAAAGGATAGTCCATTTGTTATTTCATTTTCTTCTCTCCATGAAGTCCAATGCCCCCCCCCCCCCTCCCTACCCCTTCACCACGCACATCCGTAGACACACCGCAGTGAGTAGAATATATGCTTTTATATATTTTCAATCTGTGCGTTAGCAGATGTACCTCAAAACGCGGAGAACTAAGTGAGGAACGCCATTTCCATACCCTGGTGACTTCCTGAGGCATGAACGAGTCCGAGCCCCATCATGTTAGGGGAATAAGATTTAGATCACTTTGGGGTCTACGTCATTCCTGTAAAATTAAACTGTTACGCAAATTTGTTTGTTAAATATGCAAGCAACGTCGATTTTTTATTATTATTACTTTTTTTGCTTTTAAGTCGTCTTCCAAAAGATTCATTTCCGAAAAAAAACACACTCAATAATATAAGAATGTCTTACCGGTTCGTTCTGCTCGCCCATTGTCAGAAAAAACGGATTTGCGTCTTTTTTTCGTCTAATTTTCCACAAATAATAAGAATATTTTTGGAGTTTTCTGTGTATCTGTTTTACATAATCGTGTCAAACTGAAATAAAATATAAATATTAAAGAATATATCATTAGGTTCGAGATGATTTTATGAGTACATCATGACAACCTTCATTTGAGTTCAGGTACTTTATTTATTTATTTATTTATTTATTTATTTATTTATTTATTTATTTATTTATTTATTTATTTATTTATTAATTTGTGATTTAGGTAATTTTTTAGCATCTTTGGCTGTATCATGATTGTCACTTAGGGATGAAGCCAAGTTTAGCCAATGGTTTATACATATCTTGCCCATTTTAGTGATTTTCCACTAAAAGCGTTGAGCCTGGTCTTATTTTAACAGAAAGGCAGATCCTGTTTACCACAATTAACTGGCATTGCTCAACTTTCCGGTGATCTCATGGGAACGCGGTAGGGTATTGAGGCAGTTCCGCACTTTGTAATACTAGATGGCATTCTATACTTCTCTGAAGAAGACAAGTTCATGATTTCTTTCTGCAGCAGTAAGGCTGAAAATCTGTAGGGTGAAAATTATCTCCCACGTGGGAGGTGTCTATCAAACAAAATATTGAGAGATGTGGTCTTCTTACACAGAACTGAAATGCGCGTAAAAGTCAAGGAAGTCAGTAAATATTCCATTATCCGTGTCTATGCATGGAAGGTTACATTGGTGTAAAACTGATACTTCGGCTGCGCCTCAGCGTGTATCGGTTTCCAAACCAGTGTAAAGTTTCATACACCCAGGAATAGGTACATATTGTTATCTTCACTTCGCGACGTTTGCCCCGCATCTGTGATTACAGAAGCGGATGTTTTGTCGATCTTAATGTCGTTTCCGGGCTGTCGAAAGATTATCAACGCGTATTTTCGTGCAGTCAAATCTTTCAATACATTTGCTAAAAGTTTACCGTCCATGTAAGTCTGCCCTATTGAGGGTTATGTTGGTTGCTTCATTTTTTGGAAAGAAATTGATAATATGTATAACCCTTTACCCAACGTAACGGCCAAAACCGGCCAGCGCTATTCTCAAAAATCGCCAATTAATTTTCAAAATATTTTCATTTTTTGTCTCAAAAACATAGGTTATGACCCCTCGTTGGAACGAGCTCGTCGAGCTCGTTCCAACGAGGGGTCATAACCTATGTTTTTGAGACAAAAAATGAAAAAAAATAATTATTCAAGAATTTTTTTTGCAAGTGTCGTCTGCTTTTCATGTTAGGTAAAGGGATAAGGGAGAATATGTACTAAGCAGGAACGTTTCTAATGGAATGCGAATCAATGATATATCGTTTTCTTCAGATTTTTTTTTTTCTTTTTTTTTGTGTTCGTCTTTTTTCTGTCTAAAAAGCTGTTCGTAGTAGTTGCTATAGAAACCGTGTTGTCAAGGTTTCTTTGAGTTTTACATACTGCATTTTGAACTTCAGAAAACTTGAAGACGTCGTAGAAAATTCATTAATATTCTTGCCATATCTTTGCGTGTCACTAAAATATTAGAATCATTGTTAAATCCAAATAGCATGGTGTTCTACCCTTTGCGTGTAAATAAAGCTGAATCTTATTCTGTTATTTCATTTTTATTGGCCCGATTAATTTACTGGTGTTTGAGTCACATTAAGCATCTTTGGCTACATGATGACAGTAACATAGGTATGACGTCAAGTATAGCCAGTAGTTAAGATACCTTTGCTGCTTACTTCTGAAGACTGCCACCCCGGGATTTGGTTTCTGGGTTCTATTTTACTAGGAAAGCAGAGATTGGAGGTTATCGCAGTACAAAAGCAATATTTCACCACCCGGGGTTCCCACTGGGATATCAAACCGGTATATTGTAATCGGACATGATTTGTTGTTCGTTTATTGGGGTTTAATGACACTTTCAATAGTCATGGTCAGATCCTACAGGACCAATTTGCGCATTAGTGAAGTTGAAGTACACGGAAAGAACCATTGGTAAGCGAGAAATAACTGTTGGTTTATTCAACTTACTTACCCGCCACCAAAGCGATTCGCAGTGGCAGACGTGCGGCACGCATTAGGACGCCCACGAGGTTAAATGTTTTTTTCCAAGGACACAGCGTATGTGACCTGGATAAAAATCCATGCGTCGATGTCTCTGAAGTACTATGAACTACCCAATGAGACGCTGCGATCCCTACGTGACATGTAGTTATTACATCAATGGCCACGAAGAGGAGTGCAACTACATCCTTAAATTTTGATCAGTGAAACATAACCCTGTTAACACTGATGACGAAATATCAAAACTCCATCCTGCACATTTTCCCATAATGAAAGTAGGATTGTGATCTATTCAATCTTGTTTCACAGAGCTCGTTGTAAATTCCGAGTTACATTATGGGGAACATTTGGTGCTTGAAATGTCTTTATGTTGACAGCAGTGCACTGAGGGTTAAGAATGATTTCTTTCAAGAAACATCAAAAGCGGGAACGAAATGCTGAAACCATTTCGTACTGAAAATAGAGTGTTCCACTCAATATGAACATTCCTCCCTTGGTATCGCGTTTGGTTGCATTTCAACATTTACACTGCAAAGAAATCCGCTTCTCCACATACGCATTGTATGTTTTAACCCTTCACTTAACGTAACGGCCAAAACCGGCCAGCGCTATTCTCAAAAATCGCCAATTAATTTTCATTACGTCGAGCTCGTTCCAACGAGGGGTCATAACCTATGTTTTTGAGACACAAAATGAAAAAAAATTAGTTATTCAAGAATTATTTTTGCAAGTGTCGTCTGCTTTTCAGGTTAGGTAAAGGGTTAAAATAAATACCGGTGCATGTAATTAAACATCTGGTGTGTGTTTTTCATAGTGTACATTTTATTTGGTGCTGCTCACAAGAAAGTCTCCGTGAGGCGGCTATACTGCGCCTCCCACACCTCTGGGCCTGGGCAAGGCCCGGATGTGTGAGAAGGGGCAGTGGAGCCGTCTCACAGAGACCACTAACATAGCAGAGATCTGATAAAGTGTGGATTTTAGGAATAAACTGTTATGGTAATCATTTTTTTTCTAAGGCCTGGAGGGCTAGTTTTCGGCCTCCTTATTTTTTTTAAGGCGAGCAGTAGGAGAGCGAATAAATCGCTTTCCTGAAAATGCCAGGCCTTGTATTGCACGCTAGAAATTAACAATCATCAATGAAACTGGGTCTGTAGATATTCTTTCTTCTTGCAAACATATGACTTATGTTACTCTGTCCATGCCAAACTTAAAATTTGTTACCGATTTTGTCAATTTGCAAGATCAGTTTGGGCGAATCAGAAGTAAGGTATCATATAAAGCACGACAGATTACTTATAATGAGGCTCACATAAAACTGTACAGTACTGTATAGTACGGTACAGTATTATATGTACATGTATATACGTTTTATGTGGCATTATTGGGGTGATAGTTTGCACTTTCAACAGTATAAAGACAATAATAAATTCATGTTACATTATCAAGTTATCTGTAATCATTAGCAGCGAAGTGTCATCATTCAATGTGATGTTTAAAATCTGTGATGCAGCAGGGAAAAACAGATTTGTTAAAGCAGCAACGAAACAAGAACTCATATGCAAAGGTGAGGAACATTCAATTATCAGAAATTCATTAACCTAAGTAGGACTTGCCAGGAGGCAATCTTCCTTTGGAGTATTCCGACACCCATGGGGCTAACAAATCCTTAAATATCTTGTAACGTTCTCAAACGCATGCACGTTTGGGTAGCATTGGAACTGGCTCAATGAGCCTGGAGCCTGTTCCAATGACATCCATATGTGCATGGTTTCATTGGGTTTCAGACATTACCTGTACTAGTAATTTTAGAAAGCTTTCGCAAAGAGATTTCCCAAATAAATGTTAGTACCTGGTGTTATTAATTGAGAACAAGTGAAATACCCCCGTACAGGCAGTTTTCAAGATGAGGGTTTTCCCTGAATAGAAATTTTGTCATCAAAATTATCACAATCAATCTGCCAGGCAGGGTTAAAGGGTTTATATAACAAGGTCTGTACAGAATCATATTGGGCTTGTTTGCAAGGATTTGGGCTACCCTCAAATACAATTTACCCTTGAGTGGGCAATCGGGATTAAGTGGCTTGCACAAGGACATAAAGCAGATACTCCTGGCGGGATCGAACCGTGGCCCTCTAGGTTTGAAGTTCAATCAGTGCATTAACATGTTCCATCACACTTCAGCTTTACCAGTTAAAGATGTGTAATAGTAAATATTATCAGCACTGGAATATCCAGATCATGAGCCATTATATTTTTCGTGAATGATATAAGTGAAGGCAAGTGATGGAATGGTCTCTTATTTTTTACATTAGGTAATGTATGGTGTTGAACAGCATTTTTTTACTAAATTTATAATATTTACCCCTTTACCTAACACGAAAAGCAGAGAACACTTGCATACAAAATTCGTGAATAACTAATATTTTCCTTTTTTGCATCAAAAACATAGTTTATGACCCCTTTATTGGAACGAGCTAAATTAGCTTGTTCCAATGAGGGGTCATAAGCTATGTTTTTGTTACAAAAAGTGAAAAAAATAATGAAAATTGAATAGTGATTTTTTCTGAATAGCACTAGCCGGTTTCGGCCATTATGTTGGATAAAGGCATATTATGATAACTAACATAAGCTCCTAGCTTTCTGTCAGATTGTCACATTACATAGTAATTTGATTTCTTTTGTTAATATATGTAATATTTTTGATGTTCAGTATATATACTGTTACTTTTTTGGTTGTCAATCCTGCAATAAAAAAAACATCCATTGAATAAATGAATTAATATTGTTTAAACTAAAGGGTTAGCATTTGGTGCCCAGATTTATCCCCAAAAGATCATGTTTGGAGCAATCTTTAGTTTCATTTTTGCTAGATTCAAAGTGTCATTGCCTAAGCTATCAAGTGGGTTTGAAAAAAAAGTTTAAGAAAAGAACAAATACTCCTATAAGTTATCTCCGCCCACATGTATGGTATATGGAGATTTAATACCTGGATGTCGATTTTTAAACATAGAGCCGCAGGCGAGGTGTTTAAATGAGACATCCCAGTATTAAATCTCCATATACAATACATGTTGGCGGAGATAACGCTTTTGTCCCGCTTGAAACACAATACAACTTAGTGGAATAAATTTGTGGACGCATTTCTCAGCACCACAGACATTTGAACCAAATTCGTGATAATAATTTTGTTTTCATAATCGCAGAAGACAATAGATAGAGTTACATACCTTGGATCGTTAAGGTAACGAGTAAACAGTATTTTGTTGGCATATCGTCCCTACTGGCACATAGAACACATTGGTACCCAGGTGACGAATTATTTGCTCTTATGGTATTTTTATGATTGTATTGTCGGAAATCTGGTGATATTTGTGACTATTTTCGGGTTTTCTGGTTCGAGTTTTATAATAAGGCGAGCGGAAGCGAAAAGCTTTCAGTGAAACCATATACCTCCGATGTTTCGCGTGCGCTTATATCCTGGATGTTGCACGCTTTCATATACCTTGGATGTTGGGCGCACCCTTTGCCGTTGCTATTTGTCCAAGTCATTCTGACCAATCAAAAGACAGAATTTATCAGGATATATGGACAAAATGTTTTAACCATTTAGTAACAGAATGTTGTCACTTCTACATGAAGGTATACCCAATTAGAGAATCGACACAGTATAGAGAGCTTGGACAGATGTACATGAAGTATCTCTGCATAAGATTTCCAGCTAGATTGGAGCCATGGGTGAGTACAGACATGTTAAGTTTTACGATTTTGGCCGAAGGCTCCCAATTCTTGATGACATCTTTTACCTTATTATCCGGGGACTAATTCTCACGCTTTTGAGACCCCACGTTATGTTATGCAAACTTGAGTCTCGAGTTTTCAGTTAACTGTACTAACGATAAACAAGCTGAGTGGAAGTTGGAAGATGGAAAAGTATTTCAAATTAATTGCCTTACATTTGCCTCGTGATAATTCAGATGCGCGAAACAGTAACTGCTGCTGTCTTCACGTTGTACAATGAAATCCGGTTACAATTAAAATGCTTTATTTAATCTCCAAAAAATATTTAGTGAAATGCAGAAATCCTCAAAAAGTAAACAGGAAATTGTTTGTTTGTTTTTTTTTTTGTTTTGTTTTTTCTTTCTCAAGTCTCACTAAAACGTGACTTCATGGTGAGACTTGACGCAAGGGATTTTTAAAATTCATTTTTTCTTCTTTCTATTCCTTCTACTTCTAGCATAAATATAAATGGGGGAAGGGGCAATTATTCTTGTGCAAAGCCTATTATGCATTTTTTTCCCAGTGTATATTTCCCTCTCACAGTGGTCCATTAGCTGAAACTGTGCTCATATTCCAGTTTTTTCCCCTAATTTTTCTGACATGAATTCATGCTATGTTCATGGTGGGGTGGTCTGCAGTAATAGGCCCATCCCTTTGAAAGTTGGCATGCGTGTTCGCAACCTCGGCAGCCTGTGCACAAGCGATTACAGTTCTGGTAGGACTATTTTTGCCAAAGTTCACCCGCAAATTGCTTTAGCGGTATGCCAATCATTGGGGCAGAAGGTGTTGATAGGCCCACCCAGAGACAGTCACACCTCTAGTTTATTTCAGGAAAGGGGGTTAATATAACGCTTAAAGAAGTTAAATAAATAGCTCATATCTTATGTAATGGAAATTACTGTCCTTAATTATCACTCGCTAAAAAATTAAAAGAGTGAGTTTTCACTCGCCCGTGTTCTCGTTCTGCTAGTTTCTGGACGTTGATGGTTAGTAACAAATCTTGTCAACCATAATCATTGCCTGGAACAGACATAATTTTCATATGCAATAATTTATTTCATTGTCTTTTTTCAGGGTGTTAAAGAAAATGAAATAGATCAATGGTGTGAGACCAGGGAGAAGACACCACCTCACCTCATAGCCTCTCCTGGTGAGGATGACATGTTGCAAGATGTGGAGACGTTGGAGACGGTGTTGCTGTTTTCTGTAAAACCAGACTCCTGCTGGATGTTTTGTTGTATCTGGGGTTTTTCTACTATGCTATTGAACCAGAGTATCCGAGGAGTTATTCTGAGATAATCAAATTGGATTCATACAACATTACATTATTGATGAACAATTCGATGCAAAAATAACAAAATTTTCCATAGTAGTTACATTGACAAAGAATGGAAAAACTTATTTTCAAGGAACTTCACTTTGTCTCCTTTATGTGTGTGTGTGAGTGTGTAGGAAATTGGAATTATAACCACCAGAGAATTTAATAGAGTTAGTCAAAATGTTTAAAGTGATACCATGCCTCTGTTAATTCAATTGTGCATTGTAAACCACTTGTGTAATATTTAAGTGATTTTATTGAATTCTGTCTCCCAAGTTAATCCCAAAATAGTGAAAAAGTATAACGGTCATAAAATAATTTTATCGCTAACCTACAATTTATTTTTGAATGATTTTCTATGTAGAAAACTGACAGGAAGTAGGCCTAAATTGCAGGCTAGGAAGAAACTAATTTTGCCACGCTCATAAATGTCATAATCACTTATGTTTTTAATTTCTCTGGGAGACAGGGTTAAACAAAATGATTTAAAAATTAAAGGCTTACACATAATTTATAACATAGATTGACTGCCAAAATTCATATATCTCCATCCATATTTGTATGGTTCTATTGAAAAAGATTTCAGATACATGCATTTATTGCTATCTTAGCCTGATTCTGGCTAATTTCCGAACTGGTTTTGGCTGGTACAATACTTAACTCTTTCAACACGAGAGACCGCTTTTCCGGTCCAGCAACACCATACGCCATAATTTCATTAAGCAGGATGGCTACTGAGTGAACGTGTGAGGTAGAACAATTAATATTTTCAACGTGCAGCCTGAAGGCTGCACGTTGAAAATATTAATTGCTCTAGCCCCCCCCCCCTCCCCCCCCCCAAATAATGGATATGAACTCTTCCAATTTCTGCCATTTAACTGGCATGGACGATACCACCAGTGTTCGAAGGATTAATGGTCTATAAGTTGGCCATTTTGGGTCAACATTAGCATAACTCTGGCGGTTCCTTTGTATACTGTATTTTCGTGGCAGGTACTTTAAAGAAGACCTATCGCTTTTTTGTAAACTCTTCCTCCCTCGGTTCGGTGTTTCTCTAATACATTTACCGCTCGGTATTTTTTGGAAAACCGCTCATCTCTAGAAATGTCCAAGTTTTCAGGGTTTTCTCTGAATTTAGTGTGTTTCGTGAAAATCAATCTGCCAGTTCCGATTTTTAGCTCACCTGACTGAAAAGCAGGATGAGCTACTGTGATCACTAACCATCCGAATTATTTTAATATTGTGATGCACCTCATATCGTGAAAGAAAAATCACGATTTGCATCGCATCGTGAGCTTCTGCATTGATGCAGCACTGATGTACGTGTATGGCTAATATACAATGAAGATTTTTTAATTTATATGTTTTATACGAACACCGGGCCTTGTGGGTGCGCCGTCATTGCAATAGATTTTTTTAATCTGTTCCAGTGAAATATCACATGACAGGCTTTGAGAAAAAAGTCTTCATGCCTGATTTCTATTAAATTTATGTTTTTCTCCAGAATGAGTTAGAGAGATCATATGGGCGATATATCGAAAACCTGAACCGATACCAATATCAGGGGAATACCGATACCGAACCAATCGTTGATACCGATATCGTCTGAATTTTAAAATGTTCCTCCATTCTTTATTTATAAGTCCCTGCTGAGGCTTGATAACAGTTGAAAGGTTCATTTTCATGAAAGAAGTGATTAATTTTCTTTTCAGTTTTGTTAACCCTTGATGGCTTCGGCAACTGTGCTGAATTCCCACTGGAATACAACCTCTGCATGTCCAATTGCTTAGAAATGATTTCCAGTCAAGCCTCGATTGCCTGTTAAAGGAGCCAAAATCCGACTAGAAATCACTACCCAGGTGATTTTTCTATAGTCCGCAGGACCTCCTAAAGATGGCATGGTCAGGACACACGCTCTGAGATCGCAAAGACCTGAAATAGGTGTTTAAACGTTAATGTGCGTTTTGAACAAGTCACAAACTTACTGCAGATATGATTTGTGGTCGTACAAAAATGCACTGTTGCGCTCGCTGGCAGTGGCATTCATAGCGTTGTGGTACAGTGCGTGGAGAGTGGATTGTAACTAAATCATCCGAGGAGTGGTGCTGACACACCAAGTATTATTTCAAATTATGTACATGTGGACAAAAACACAAGCACTGGTTCAGCCAATGGACCTCCGGGTACAACCCGGAGGTTCATTGGCTGGAACATTGCATGTGCTTCTTATGATTTGCAACAAATTTACAATTATTACTCGAGTGGAATCTCCACTCTGCGGGTGATTTAGAGATAATACACTCTTCACGTACTGTAGAATGTCACAAAAACTTATTCTGTTTTTCCTAATGTGAATTCCTCTTTGGTACTGTCTACAAATCTCAGCCAAGTCAGATACCGAATACCAAACCGATACTGAAGTATGTCCTCCTAAAATACCGTAACCGATACCGAACTCAAAATTCCAATACAGCCCATATCTAGAATGAATGTTAACTCCCTGCATGCTGCTGGCGGTTATTCCCGCCCAGGATATAATTTCTCTAGCCACTGAAATGAGGATAATTTGGGTTCATTTAATCAAATGGATTTTCTTCACTGATGATTTCTTGAGTTAAATTTAGATTAATTTTTCATCAAATCTAGCCATGGCTGCTTTACAGCAGCCATGGCTAGATTTGATAAAAAATATTTTGAAAATACTCAGCGTGTTAAGAGTTAAAAGTGAAAATTTGAACTCCAGTAAATTCTGGTTGAACGTAGCAGGAACGGAACAACCTTTCTCTTTGCAATTTGAACATCCCTGATTCAGGAATATTTCACTAGGCTACATGCCTGCTGTTTTCAAAACTTTGTGTAAACTATTTATCATTCACCTGGTCTGAGCTTTGATAACTTATCGTTTGTTGCCCATATTTGATTCAGTTAAGCAATTAGGTAACCTAATTTTTTTATGAATTGAAACTATGCTGATATATGAAATGTTGTCTCATATCCAAGTTCTTGCTCTTATGGGCAATATCTTGATGAATCGAGATGAATTTTGAACAATAATGAAGCTGTGTTGCTGCAATACAGATACAAATTAACTGCAATTATAGCCTAATCTTGGCATGGGCTGGCATGCTGCAGAAGAGTATGGCATTCATAATCACTATTTGTGGCAGAGACATGAATTATTGCCATTTCCTGATTTTGTACCTATGATTAACAGTTTAAAATGATTTTGAGCATCAACCAGTCATCAGCATTGGCCAATAATTGTCCAGCAGAGCAGCTATACTTCAGGCAGATGCAAACATCTGTGCAGCTGATTAATTGATGCTCAACATCATTCCACCATTCATTGGTACTTGATCATTCAACTTGGCATAACTTTCACGCGACCCAGCGACAATTTTGTGCGTATTCACTTTAGGTAATCTCTAAGCAACCAACAAACGGCCGTTCGCCTCAAATCGACAGTTCTGACTAGGTGAAGAATTAAATGGTCGATACGTGAAAATTGTATGTTTGTATTGCATTTTTTTCTATTTTCTGGGTTGTTGCTGCTTTGAAGTGCATTACATGCATATAATAACTTGTATAAAAGTGTGAAAATTAACATTTACCTAATGCAGGGCTGTGATTTTTCATTTAAAAAAACTGAATTCAGATTGTTTTAAGTATTCTAATCTAAACAATTGTTTTCATACATTTCAATTTTGCATGAGAACCAGAGTTTAGACAATTGTCATACAAATTTCCGAAAATAATTATACCTTGTTAATTTAAAGTACTTAGATGTTACCGCATATTTCATACATATTTCATACTATATCTACAATCTTAAGAGTTTGGTGAACATGAAAACTGATTTGTGAAAAGTTAAGAATCTCAGGGTTTTTTAGGCTATGTCAGCCTAAGCCCTGCTGTTCCGCTAATGTATGGATATTGTTCCAGTATAACACTAAAAAGTTTCAAACTTCATTGTTGAAATCAAAAACATGCCTTGTGAATGTCCCTCCGGGGCATAACTGTTGGGTGTGGTTGTGGGGAGTGTGTCTTGTGGCACTGAAACAGTCCTCCTAAAATACTATCCCCCTCCTCCCCACAGTGCCAAAAAATCTGTGGAGTAATGTTACTCGGCTTACAGTGGACAGTTAACATCTTTGCTAACAGTGGCCAGAAAAGCCAGTAGAGTACACCTTTCTCAACTTTGGTTGTCTAAAAAGCGGGGTACATGTAGTGGTTGGAAAACCACCTCGTAGATCACAAACAATAGATTCACTATCCTGTATCATCCCCAATAATGTTTATCTCAATATTTAGGGTTACCATTACCATTATCATGATGAGTCTATCTCCCACCATAGGCCTACCCAATCAGTAGCATCCCCAGTAATAAATGTTCTAGTCTTACCTCTGTTTGTAGGTCTATAGCCTAGGCCTACCATCATCATGATGGGTCTATGGCATTCTCACCCCCCCCCCCCCCCCAACACACACACACCCTCACACACACAACCCGGTGCATCATTAATTAAAATTTTGCTGATGCTGAATTATATTATTTGGTAAAGGCATGCGTGGACATCATTGTCCACGCGTGGATTACGGCCAGTCCTCGGCGACTGTACTGTATGGAATATATAGAATATACCCATAGTAGCTTGGTGTACCAAATATTCACCACGACGAGTGATGAAGTGGTGTTGACCGCGAGCCTTCGGCGCGCGTTTAACACCACTTCACCACGAGTGGTGAACATTTAGTATACCAAGCTACTGTGGGTGTATTTTATTTATGCCATGATCGTCAGATTATTAACAATCGCTATTATTTTTTTCTCGATTTTACTGAGCATCAGTAAAATTGAGAAAAAATAATATCGGAACATACGAGCGAATCTGTTTTTGTTTACACGCGCATCGGTGGGCGGTACTTACGCTGTCAATTTTATCGCCGAAACGAAAAGAAAAAAAGAAACTGAGCCTTTTTCGTTTTAATAACATACTCACATACTATTTCGAGTTATGCATGCTTTATTAACATGAGACAATGTATGTTTGTTATTTTTTCCATCTTATGATGTAAACCCATTTAAAAACGCAATAAATAATTGCCACTTCCATTTCACTCTTGGCGAGGCGGCGTGCGATAAATTTAGACAAGTTTGCTTTCAGGTCGACGTCACCAAAGTTCAACGGGGGTGTAGTTCTACTGTAGGTGTAAATTTTTACTATTGAAATCCCTTTGCTGACGTGTTCACCGCGGTTGACGTATAAGGCTAAAATTTATGTCAAAGGCTTTCCATATATAGTAGAAAAGGTAATCATGGTATAAAAGTCTGTCCTGGCTTTCTAACATCCTCAACACAAGAATAAAGTTAGACATTGAATTACGCTTATGCTATCTATTTCTTGGCACTCAAATACCAAGCATTAGTTACGAGATATGTTATATCTTGGAATCAAATTTAAAACCACATTTCCTGTGTTGAAATGGAACATGTGGCAGAGAGAAGACAATACAAGGTGAGGTGTCAGTTAAACTTTATATTGTCATCTTTGAGTCTCATCATACTAAAGTAACCAATTAACCCCCTAGCACACTGGTAGTGCAACATAATTTTCTCCAGTCACTCTTGTTTTCTCCTGTTTAACTATGAATTTAACCAATTATACCTTGTTTGACAGAGCTCGTCGAGCTCTGTCAAACAAGATACATTTGGTTAAATATCAAACTGCATTATGGGAAATATTTGCTGCTGAAAACTTTACGATTTTGACATCAGAGTGCAGGGGGTTAAAGGCAATGCAACGTATTTATTGAGCTAAAGCCTATCATAACTCACTTTCCCATCGTTAATACACATTTTACACAACTCCTCTTCTAGTCCTCCGAAAAAGCACCGAAAGCAAACCTTCGACTGAGAAATGTTACGTCAGTAAAGGGTTTAAACAACCTTGTTTAGCTGTGAAAGTCATTTAATGTTATACATGTATTCAGGTGCGTCCAAATGTTTTAATAGTCATTCGGGTGAATCGCTCATGCATGTTTACCAGTTGAGCTTGAAAGTGGCAGAAACTTGAGACTGCAGTACAAATCGAATTTGAAGATACTGTCACGGAAATCTCACTTTCAAAATAGGGAGAAGCACTTTCCACCGAACCATAATTGTGCAACATTTTTAACAATATACAACGCCGTGTGATATATTTGTACAATCCATACGTTTTTCAACTGCATAATAATTTTTTTTCCTGGAGGAAGTGGATGGGATATTCGGGCTATGTCCTAACCACGAGTCTCAAAGCTTCATGAGCAGTCTCACAATAACTACTTTCAAAGACAACTGCTACAAAAACGTTATCATTAAAGCGGAGGGCGAATTCCGCGATCCGGGCGGAATCCTCTGTCCGCTTACCTTCTAACAACGCTGTAGAATCTCACTTGTCGAAATTGAAATGCGAGAGTGTCTCAGATGATAGTTTCATTCGTGTTTCATGATTCAGTCTTGACTTCGCAAAATTTTGTTGCAGAAATTCCAAGACAGCGAAGTTATATTGTCGCGACCGGTTCGTGATGTGATCGAGCAGGAGAGACCAGTTTATTTATTTATTTATTTATTTATTTATTCGACGTTTGTGATCACATATTTCACCACAATGGCTAATCGTGACCGCAACATGGAGATGAAATCCAGTTCAGCCAATCGTTTATATACCCATATTGCCCATTTTAGAGGACTTCCACCCAAAGCATTGGTGACTGGGTCATATTTTACCAGAAAAACAGAGCTTGGTTACCCATCCACATGCATTCAAAGGTGCACAAAATTATGAATAAAAACTGAAATAAAAAGAAACCGAAGTCAAACATGGGTCAACGTGGTTATCTCTATGGCGGCAAAAATATGGCTTTTACCCTCAGAGCCTAATGCAGGATGACATCAGGGCCAGGTAGAATATATAGACAGAACGACATTTGCTTTCGAACTGTCATTTTTACCGCACGAGATCGATTTGGGCGGAGGTATTATATTGAACGAGAAGCCTTTGGCTTCTCGTTCAATATTATCCCTCTGCTCAAATCGACCGAGTGCAGTAAAAATGACGGATCGAACGCATATGCTGTTCTATATTTACTGCACGCCTTCGGTTTACTGAAAAAAATTAATCGATTTTGGCGGAGGGATAATATTGAACTCGAAGCCTTCGCTTCGTGCTCAATATTATCCTTCCGCCGAAATTGATTTCCTGCGGTAAAAAATGACAGTTTGAACGCATATGTTGTTCCGTACTTAATGCACGCCTACAGTTTACTACCGAATTATTAAAAATGTAAATTATTCCCAAAAATAACCAAAACGTAAAAAAAAATAGTTATATAGTCCGCACACGTGATCCGTATTGTTCAAGGACATAACAAAGACATTTATTGTTCGCTTCAGTTTTGGAGAAAACGTGTGTATTTTATCAAACTAAAAGGATAGGCGTGCAATAAAAAAGACTTCCCGTTGAGTCGGAATACAATTATGCCATTTAATAATTTCCCATAACAACGGGAGCCCTAAGGCAGTGATGGTTTTATATCACTGAAAATATAATTTCATACAAATTCACTCAGTATTGAGTGATATTCAATATTCTTCCCTTGAAGTTGTCACTACGGACAGGAAATACACCATTCAGATTGAAGAAGTAACGTTCTGTCAGAAATTATCTCGTGCCTTCGGGCGATCGGAAGCATTCGCCATAGAAATTCCATGGTCCGGAAATTACATTCAATCATTTTGTCTTTTTCTACAAGGCATACCAGTAGTCAATGTGGGCAGTTAAGATATTTCAATTAGCACTTTTGCCCTGGATTTCTATACAGATTTAAAGCAATAATTGCGGTTTTGATAAAGCAATATCAGATTCGTGAGTTCCGCATTAGCCACAGTTCATAAGTGGTTCGTTAAGAAGAACAGTTGCCCATTTTCTTTCCTTCTGTGCCTGTATATCTATCTCAAGCTCTCAAATCACTAATCTTACTCTGTAAGGAATTCGCTAATGTCATGGCATTGAACCAGTCTAGTCCTCAAATAGTCCATCGCTTATGTTTAGATTCATTCGCCTGGAATATGGTTCGCTTTTCCGATCAACTGGTACATCACAGGCGATTGAATCTTAAACCAATACCATAAGGCCCAACAAAGTATATCTTCTGTTTCTCATGCCAATTTTTATAAAATTCCATGTGGGTCGGCGGTTTTTGTTTTATTTTTTTTTTTTTTTTTTTATTTTTGTGATTATTTCTTTCCCGTCAAAAGTTCATGTTCTTGGCTTGTTTTGTGTTTTTGGTCTCGTAATCTGCAAAATAGCACAAGTGGTAGTGTATTTCGTCTCTTGAGTGCAAGAAGGCTGTGCAATGAAAAAGCATTGCAAAGCCTTCTTGCACTCAAGGCACAAATTGATCAATTTTATTAACCCTTTACTCAACGCAGACGATTTCAAAATTTATTATTTTAAATACCATTTTTTAATTTTTTTCAAAAAATTTCAACAAAACCATACCATGTGACCCCCCTCTTTGGAACGAGCTCGTTCCAAAGAGAGGTCACATGATAAGGTTTTGTTGAAATTTTTCGAAAAATAATATTTTTTCAGCTGCTGAATTTGCATATTACGCCGGCGGATGCATCGATTCGTTGGGAAAGGGTTAACGTGGGTAACATATCAGAAATAAATCACTTCAATATTTGTTTAAGTTTGTAATGGATATAGAAAGAGAGCAGGGGGCAGCCAAATGGACCATGCGGAAGGACCTGAGAAACACATTTCTAACTTCTTTTGGCCTAAACATTTATTTTGTTTGAATCAGCATGAAAGGGTTGCCCAATCGAGACTTGATTTCACGGAAATATTGGTCACATTGCCTTAGGATAATGCATTTGATACTCTTGAGTGCCTAATAATAGCACAGGGCAAAATAACAGTGCAGGGTGGAAAATGTTCTGAAAATTAATAATAGTACAGGGTCGAATAATAGTATAGGGTGAAAAATTCCAAGATGTGAGCCAACCGCTATGCTCTGAACCGTTTTCAGACGTCCGATGCTTTTGAAGTGGTGAAGGGCTAAATACTTTCGGTTATCATAATTTTCACATGTATTTGACTTCTTGCAATTTATGGGAGAGTGCTTGTAGGCACTCTCCCATAACTTGCATCAAGGCAAAACCGTATAGACTAATTAATTCTATTTCAGTGATGGTATGAAGCACATCCACTGGGTACTAGGTCTTGAAGTTATGGTAGCAGTACTTCAAAATGAAGACCAAACATATACTTCCAGCTCTCTACCCATTAACATTTCCATCGCATCCTGTGTTTGTTTGTACATGTACCTTACAAGTTTGTTTTGGTGAACTTCTTGAGATTGTCACATAGTTATGACGTCACGCCTTTGTTAAAAGTGTGTGATATATTTCGAAGAGTTGGTTAGAGCATGTGTGATATTCAACATATATCGCCACACTTTTACCAATCAAGGAACAATAGACAGTGATTGTGTAACCTGTCAGTTCTAATACAAACACAGCCGAGAGGAAAGATTAAGGGCCTATATAAGTAATGGAATTTTGTTTATTTTGAAATTCTCACCTCTCATATTCGTTAAATTCAGATTAAATATACACAAATTATACATCAAAATGAAGGTTGGGATGTATAGAACACGAAACACATATGTAATCAACTCGTAGAGTCGACTGTAGGCACCACTGGTTCCTGGAAGTCTGCTACCGTATTCGCACCAGAACTGATAATAAAATAATATTTCATCAGAACAACTTGTGGCCAAATGTGCTTCATATCCCAACAGCATAAAATCCCAACGGATTAATATTAAAACTACATTATCAAGAAGATATGCCTTGCTGATGAAGTTGGAAGATTTGAAGATTTTATCAGAATGAATTCGGGATTAGCTTCTTCAGAAACCACGACAGCTGTTGTGAAGCTGAACTGGCAATCATCCGAGCTGTTCCCCACTGTTGGTTGAAAAAATTCACCATTATTCTTCAGCCCTTTACCTAACACAACAATTTTATCCGACAACCACTAATCACATAAGGGCTATTCAAACTTTTTTTTAATTGTGCGTCTCCAAGTCATAGTTTTAGATTACCTTCCAATGAATGTGCCTGACTTCCAACGAGAGGTCATAGGCTATCTTTTGGAAACAGAAACATTCTGAGCTATTCAAAAATTTGGGCTTTCCAGATGCCGTCTTATTAGCTAAAAACTCTGTTGTATAAACGTGGAAGTCTGTAATTCAGTCATTCTGTCATTCCGTACATCTTCAACTGTCCGTCAAGCTGGTGTTTATTTCCGTCTTGGGATGAGTTAGCTCGCTAGTTAATTATATTTGGCCAAGAGTGTTAAAAATTGATGAAGACCTTTCCAGTCTATGTCATAAGAACAAATCTACCTTCGTGAAATGAAGAAAGAAAGAGTTATGTATCACATTAAGACAATGTTCTATTGCTATTTTATCTAAGGAAACATTTTTGCAAATTACTCAGATTCTGAGATCAACTGAAAAGTGGAATCCAAATTACGGGAAATGTTTAAGAGGTTGAGAGGAGGAAGAGATATCGATAAACCACAATAAATGTCCAGATCGAGTTTCGTCTGGGGCTCATTTTTCTTCAATATTCTGAAATTTGAGTTCACCCAGCTTTCCAATATACTAATTTCTGTTGATTGATTAGAGTTTATCGAACCGTTCATTTGCTAAGATAATGTCAGACATGTATAAACGGTAATCTATCATAACGATTTGTTTAACCCTTCCAACCCTGATGCCCTGAACAGGGATGTAGCTAGAGGGTTTCAGCTGGGGGGGGGGGGGGGGAGGGGCCACCAGTGTAAATTGGAACTGTGAGTAGTTTCGATAGGTGGTTGCACTGCAGCGCTGGGTGATATATTTTAACCCTTTAACCAACGAATCGCACGCATCCGCCCGCGTAATATGCAAATACAGCTGCTGAAAAAATATTATTTTTCGAAAAATTTCAACAAAACCATATCATGTGATCCCTCTTTGGAACGAGCTCGTCGAGCTCGTTCCAAAGAAGGGTCACATGATATGGTTTTGTTGAATTTTGTTTTTAAAAATTAAAAAAGGATATGTAAAATAATGAATTTTGAAATCGTCTGCTTTGTTTAAAGGGTTAAAGTGATTATATATACACACACATGCTTATGAACCCTTCTGAAAATTTTCACTAGTCCTGAAACGGAAAAAGCATCATTTATAATGTGTCTGGGCCTGAAAATTTACCGGATTGATGTCAGAGTCGAAATTTTGAGGCCATGTCAATTTTAGAAGTAGGAAATTTGAAACTCAAGTTTCCAGTTGGAAATAAAAGATCAAAATTTCTCATCATTAGTTGGAATTTTAATATTTTTCATGAACAATGTTAATTTATTGAATTTCCAACTATTTGATTTTTGACCTCGGAATTTCCAACTATTGAACAAAATACTCCTAGTGAGACCCCCCCCCCACCCCCACACCCCCTGTCGCCACATCCCTGGCCCTGAATGATATCGTCCAATACATTATTGTCCATAGTGTAATGGGCGAATCCATTTGTATACTTGGGAGCACTGTGGAAGGGAAACCTGTTCGATCACAGAATTACATGGGCTGTAACTTGCATGCAGTAGTATTTTTTTACAGAGAATCTCTCTCCTTTGGAGGCAATTGCAGAGAATCGCGAATGGAATAAAGCAAGGTATCCGATAGTGATTAACCGATGTTCGGCAATCGCATCTGCCATCGACCGATTTTAAGCCATCGGTTGACCATCGGTAGAGGTGTCTCAACATCGGTCCATGCCGATGGTTGCATGGAACACCACATGATCAAAATTGTTTGTATTTACGTTCGATTAACAATCTCAGACAAGCAGTAAGAAAATTAATAAGTTGTCACAGTGATTGGCAAGAATCTAGATTGGCCTAATCGCATAGATTGGTCTGATCTTTCCCTTGATTGCTGCTCATAACACACATGCCACGTGGTGTGTGATGACTCAATGAAACGCAGATAATAAGTTAACAGCGCCGCGTCTTTGAGATGTTGCTCTGCAAACTTGTTTCCACCGATGTCGTATTTTTATTTTAGGATCCGCTCCACAGTTTTCCAGGCATGTCCAGAAATGACATGCCATGCATTCACTTCAAATGCAAATATTCTGTAATTTAGTTATCTAACCCATAACATGCATTACATTTCACAAATCCACAAAAAACATATAACACTATCTACATGTAACTAAGTAGAAATAAACAATCTGAATGTGGTTGAAATAATTTATTGTCAAAGGCAAGACTTCAACCTGCAAAATAGCATAAAAAAGCCAATACCAGTCATTTTCAGCCACCCAGCAGCCTCAAAAGCAGAATTTTCCCACTATTCCCACTCACCTTACCCTGGGGCATATAACCCCGTTTCTAAAATGTGAAAAAAATTCCCTGTTTCCGTCTCATTTTTTAGTTACATGCCTGGTAATAAACCCGTGTAAAAATGACATTTCAGAAAAAGCCAATTTTTCGAAGTCACCGTTTCCCATAAGTCATCTGTTAATTTACCCCAATGCATCAGACACCAACCTTGGGACCAAAACTTCAAATTCACTTGTCCAACAAACAGCTTAATGTAATCATATATCAGGTACGAAAAATATATCTCCAATTTACATGGCATTAGTTTCACAATATGCCTATTTTTAGAATTTTACCCCTGTGCAATAGTGCGAAACTGTAGAGCGGAAGCTTAGTACACACACCAACATACTCTTCAGGTCAACAAACCAATCAACCTGAATGCACTGTCAAAATAACCCTGTTCTATGCATTTTTAAACATACTACTCCTTTTGGTTATTACTATCTGACATCGGCACTCACAATCGGCAGATTGTGTGCTCAACTAATCGGCGATGCCGGTCGCAAATCCTTATCGGTTAACCACTAGTATCCGAATTCCGAATAGAATATACGGAAATGATTTTTTTTATATTAACCTCCTGTACACTGATGTCAAAATATCTAAAGTTCAAGGTGCAATTTTTTCCCATAATGCAACTAGAAATTTAACCAATTCAATCTTATTTGACAGAGCTCATTGAGCTCTGCAAACAAGATTGAATTGGCTAAATTCCCAGTTGCATTATGGGAAAATGGCTTCTTGAAATTTGGATATTTTGACATCAGAGTGAAGGGAGTTAAGTTTGACGACACTTTCGACAGTCTGGGTCACCTCTTGTCGGACAGTTTTAAGGGTGAAGGAAGCCAGTGTTCCTGGAGAGAACCACCGAGCAGCCGCGAGCGAATGACTTATGCATGGCTGTTACGACTTTACAGTAACATGTCCGATACTATTTTAGTCTGATTTATATGGGGAGCGCGGAGGCTCGGTGGTTACGGTATTGAACTTCAAATCGAGACGACCACGTTTCGATCCCCGCCAGGGGTAACTGCGTTATGTGCTTGGGCAATGCACTAAATCCCGATTGCCCACGTGTGGGCACAGTGGCGCTGTGTACTAAGACGTACTGAACGACGATGTTGCATCTGTCTTCAACCATTGCTAACTAGGGTTGCACGGTATATCGATAAAACGATATATACCGGTATTCAAACTAATATCGATTGAATACCGGTGTAATTACAAAAAATATCGCTTTATCGTCAGTATTTGTTTTCCCACAATTTAATTTTCAAAATGTCTTTAGTTTTTTAACTGTAGCCCCGAATGAATAATATTACCCCTTTACCCCTGGAATCGCCTGCTTGAGCCCTCGTAATATACAAATTCTGCAGTTGAAAAAATAATTTTAAAAAATTTCAACAAAACTATATCATGTGACCCCCTCATTGGAACGAGCTCGTTCCAATGAGGGGTCACATGACATAGTTTTGTTGAAATATTTGGGGAAAATCTGATAAATTAATTTTGAAAATAATAAATTTTGATATCGTCTGCGTTGGGTAAAGGTTTTTCGAACCGCATCATTCCGACTGTGATGCCTCGATTGTCGATTGTGGTACTTGTGTTCCTATCTGAACAGTTTTCGATATACCGGTATACCGCGGTATTTTTTTGAATACCGATACCGGTATTCAGTTTTGAATATCGTGCTGCCCTTTTGCTAACTCTGCTTGTATGGAGTTAGTACATTTGGGACTCTGGCAGTTGCTCACCGGGTACTTCGGCTTCTGGTACCCATAAAACTCAACGACACGAGGTGCACCTGGCTGTCGAAAAGTGTCCCTAAACTCCAATAAATAAATTAAATAACATTCTATATAATTTTCTTTCCCAGAACTACCATTATGATGGTCGGCAGATGCGACTTCAAACTTGGAAGAAATGACGCCGATCTCGGCCGATATGAACCAAGACAGAGTTGTACCTTGTGCACCCGTTTTGTTTACATCGAAATAGTTCATCGTTATTCGTCTAACGCAATCAGAAAAATTAGCGTTGCCAGGCAAAAGATAGTTTTCGCATGACGTCACGAAGAATTAATGATTGCAATATGTGGGTGAATGAAGAGAAGAACGAGGGTTGCACAGAAAATTCATCGCAAGCTAAGATTCAGAATAGGAAGCAGAAGGCCTGAAAATTAGCCGTCTGACATTTGCAGAATGAGGTCCACAGAGGGTGAATTAGATAATGCTATCCCATACAGTGGGTCAGTTTATCCTCTGGGTACCTCTTTCCGTTTAATCTTGAGATCATGATTCACATTGAGGTTCACAGAGGGTAAATTCAGTGATGCTACCCTGCTATGTAGGGTAGCATCACTAAATTCACCATCTGCGGACCTCATTTTGCAGATGACAGTCTGCTTATTTTCTGGCTTGGGAAGCAGATATTCGTGGGTGTGGAAGAAGAGATAGTTCAGCTATCCGAACGTGTGGAAGCCGAAACGTTCGGATCGCTGTACTAGGAGAAGGGGAATCTTCGGACTTTGTGAAAAAAAAAGAGAAAAAAAAAACTCAGAAAACTGTATCAGATCTGATATCATTTTGTAAATATTTGTTCTTATTTCATAGACAAAGAGGTTATTACCTGGTTAGCTGCATATCGGCCCTTAGTAACTTCACATCATTTCAAACGTCGGTCTCATGAAGTTACAGTACGGCCGCCATGTACTCGTGACTTTCGACGGGTGAGCAATATTTCCACGGACGCAATAAAATTAGATTCCAAACACTAATTATAGGAATAATCATCAAAAATTTATTTAATGAAGCACTGGGTACATGGTAAACGCATGTGTGAACATCACAGCCCACGTGTGGATTACGACCAGTCCACGGCGACTGTACTATATCTCCAGCTGATATCTCGTTCTACATCAAACTAAGCAAACAATAACCTCCAATTACATGGAAAAGCTCACTCCACTGGTGTAAATATGTCGCTCTCAGATAGAGATCTGATCGACAGAGAAACCAATTTTACGATTAATTATTTATTTATTTATTGGTGTTTAAGGGCACATACTTATGCACAATGGCTAATCATGACCGTGACAGTTTTGCGGGTAGAGGAAGGCGGAGTACTCGGAGAGGACCACCGAGCAACGACGAGCAGCTGCCAGCTCCCCAACATCGTAACTCCGCACTGCAGCACATGCAGGGTTAGATTGGTTGAAGACATGTGCACCATCGACGTGCAGTACGCTTTAGTACACGGCGCCATCGTGCCCCCATGTGGACAATCGGGGTTAAGTGCCTTGCACAGGGAGACTTTTACGATAACATTACCCAATATGGGTTGTTGATTTCGGTAAGACAGAATGGGATACCGTTTTAAATAAAATACCTATTATTAGATTTATTGTCAAAATAAAATTTGGGTTTGAATACAGTTTGGCAACTATATGCCAATTTTATAGATCGCGACTTTCGGACGCATAGAAGCCTATCAGGACGAGAAAAAAAACAACAGTACAAGCCAGTACATGTAAAAAGCAGCAATATATGTTGTTGTATGTTCAAACCAATTTGTTAGCCCCTTTCCTAACGTTATAGCCATGTATATTCACAATTTAATATTTTTCAAGAATTATTATTATTATTTATTATTATTTATTGGGGTTTAACGACACTTTCGATAGCCAGGATCACCTCGTGAATGACAGTTTTACGGTTGAGGAAGCCGCAGTACCCGGAGAAAACCATCGAGCAATAGCGAGTAACTGTCAGACTCTACAACATACTAACTCCATACAAGCAGGTATAAGCATTGGCTGAAGACAAGTGCCGGATCGACGTGCAGTACGCCTTAGTACACAACGCCACTGTGTCCCCATGTGGGCAATTGGGATGAAGTGTCTTGCCTAAGGACACAACTACAACTCGGTTGCCGCAGGTGAGATTCGAATCGAGGACCTCTCGGCTTGTAGCCTGCATGGTGGTCCTCGAGGAGTGTTTTGGACCTTTCGAGATTCAATCAAGAAAAAAGAAGAAAAAGACATTGTTTGAATGGGCTTAGTTAACTGGTTGAGACACTATCAGGGCTTTCAAAAAAATGAGTGTGCCACCACAAAAGCCAATGTTTTCCTTGTTCACGTTTTATATTCAGTCAAACGCAAGTAATACTTTCCTTTATACAAATATGTTTTATTACAAATTATTGGAGAGTGTCTGTGGACACTCTCCAATACTTTTTAATGAAACAAAATTTAAATAATAAATTCAGACACCAAAATAATTTTGATCTCAATCAGTTAAGAATGCCACTGATGATCTAATCCTTCATACAAGGAAGCTGTGCATGCCTTAGGAGTTTCTATGTGTTGTATTTTCAAACTTCAATTAACGATAGTTTTGCAATTATTGAAGGAATCGAAACGCTCTTCACATAACACTATTCCAATGTGCCTGTATGTTTGTTTATTGGCGACAATTGTTTTTTAGCGACACTTTCAACAGCCAGGGTCACCTCGCGTCTGAATTCCAATGTGCATTTTAATTCTTTACCTAATATAACAAGTAAAAGACTCTTGAAAAAAATTCTAAATACTTGATTTTCTTTTATTTTTGCCTACAGCGCGTAGTTTATGATCCCTGATTGGGACATAAGCTGTTTTGGGGACATTTTACGACAATAATAAACTTTAAATGGCCGTGATTGTTTTCGCATGGAGGGGGTAGGTCCCATTACCTGAACGAGCTCACCCAGTTCGCTTCAACCACAAGTTGTTTGCGTCTTTGTATATGTATTTTGAACTGAAGAGGAGAAATCGATAAGCTTTGTTAAATTATTGCTTTGTTTTACGATTAACAGATAAAACCAGTTTGTTTCTGGTTTGTAGGTTTTCTTAAATCAAGAGTGGCAAAACATCGCTCTCCTGGGAGAGATTTAGGAGAGCAAATTTCCCTCCTGGGCTATTTTTCATCGTTTTGTTTAACGAACATCTTCTAAATGCGTATTAAATAATATGTGTTCTCCGTGAATGCATTCAAGCCAATTAATGCCAATAAACTGTTTTTTACAAACCCATCTACCCCAGTATGAGCCTATTGAGCAAAAGGTTATGCCTGGATTCCAGCTAGAGTCTCTTCCTCAATTGACCCATACGGGGAAGAGTGTTTGTAAAATTGGAACAGTTCGTCTCTTGAGTTCCATTGTGTTCTATGTGCCTACTAGAACACATTGGAACTCAGGGGACGAGTTCTCCTCGTGAGAGCAGATACTGCTGTATGCAAAACTGAAATAATATTATTATAGAACATATAACAATTAATAACATGATTTTGGTTGGCACCGAGGTTTAGGGACGGCACAACAGGAATGATTAACAATTTAACATCCCAGACTGACCAGGCAGGACAAATTTATTTTTTTGAGTTTCCAAGATCAAAGGCAGGCTTATTGCCACTTCTGCTTCTGCTTTACCGTTCTCGACCCGAGCTGTCTGAGTGTCTGAGATACAGGCGTTGTCGAAACGACTTAAACTAGAAATAAAAAAACGCTCAGGTTGAATTCAAGTTACAAGAGACGTAGTAGCGCACAAAATAGCCCGCGTGAGATTGCGACCACTTTTGTACAGAAGAGATTTAATTGCATGAATTGTGGTAAATGACTGAAGAGAGAGAAAGAGTGAGAGAGAGGGGGGCAGAAAGAGAGACAGAGAAAAGGAGATAGAGACAGACATAGTTAGAAAGAGAGAGAGAAAGGGGAAGAGAGAGATAGAAGGAGGGGCGGTAATAAAAAACACGCTTAGATTGGATCAAAATTACAGTAGTAAGTAGGTGCGCAGAAAATAGCCCGCGCAAAATGGCGATCACTTTTGTTTAGGGGAGAGTTAATTGCATGAATTAGGATAAATGACTGGAGAGATAGAGAGAGGGGAGAGAGGGAGGGGGAAGAGAGAGAGAGGTAGAGATAGAGAGGGAGGAGTAGAAGTAAGTTTTGCCTCCGACGTGTCTGGTGAGTATTGTTTGTACACAAGTTAATCGATACACCACAAACGATACAAACGGAATAAGCTGATCATAGTGTTGTCCCGCAAACAATACAAAACCTGGAATGCACCCAGAACGGGAATTGTAAAACTGTGCGTCGCGTTTCAAAAACCCACTCTAAACACGCAAAATGAGTATAAACGATACCTTTCATGTCCGAATGGCACGAACAGCTGACACAAACAACACTAATATCGTGATTAAAATCCATTATCTCCGTTGAAGGAACAAGTTCTTCGACAGCGAGGCGACTAACTGTCCAAACAATACATCAAGAGGAAATCCACAAAATGATTCAAAAACACGACATATTGTCACGTGAGAACTATAATATTCTGTCTTCGACTGCGAGACACAACATCGGGGTTCTCACGTAGCAAATTATCAAAGCAGTTTTTATTACGTAAGACACTGCGGTTCGCAGGAAGTATTTTGAACTTGGGGGAGACGGTCATATTGTTTCGTCTCGATGAAGAAAGTTAATAAATCTGGAGCTAGAAATGTACACTTTTCTCGGATTTAACCATTTGAACACTAGAGGTCGCTTTTCCGGCCAGGAACATGATACGTCATAATTTCATTAAATAGGATGGATGCTAAGTGCATGTGTGTGGTAGACCAATCAATATTTTCAACGTGCAGCCCCAAGGCTGCACGTTGGAAATATTAATTGGTCTACCCCTAAATAATGAACATGGACTCTTCCAGTTGCTGCCATGTAACTAATATTGAAGATACCACCAGGGTTCAAAAAGTTAAAGGCCACGAAAGAAACAAATCTTACGAAAGATTCTGTGTACCCCTTTCCTGCAATTCCCAATAAGATTGCAACGACGGGAATCCAAATGTGATATATACTGAGTCAAAGAGGAAAGTATAATAGAAACAAATGTGAAAATAGCATAAAGGTTGAAATATAATAGTTCTAACGTTTCATGTTTATGGACAAAAAGTCGTGCAAAGAGTTTAATGACATGTTGCTGTTGTCTACCCAGCCGTATACAATTTTGCTACGGATTTCAAAATAGCACGCGTGCTACCCGAGAATGTCAAATTGAATGGGCGACCGACGATTTTCTTTGTGTTATGTTGTGCTAGAGAGCATGGGCTATTGAGAAAACACGCTAGTTTTTGTCTTCCGACATTTTAAAAAATGTCAAGGTTAACCGAAAAACAGAGGTTGCGTGCCATTGGTATGCATGAGGCTGGGATACCTCCAGATGAGGTACAGAACCATTGGATCTACTGCCGACCGACCGCGTTCAGGTCGACCAAGAGTTACGGCCTGTGCTCAAGACCGACACATCGGGGCGTCTCACTTGCGGGATCGCTTCCTTCTGGCGATGAGGACAGCAGGAATTACTCCGGGTAGAACTAACAATAGAATTAATGCAAAAACTGTCCGCAACAAACGCGCTGAACACGGCCTCCGAAGTAGGCGTACATACCACGGACTAATCCTTACCCAAGGTCATCATACCGTCAGAATGGAATGCGTACGCCAGCGTGTTCGTTCTTTCTAGTGATGAATCACGATTTTGTCTACAGCGCGCCAATGGTGGGACAAGAGTGTATCGCTGACGAGGAGAACGGTTTTCTGATGCTTGCGTGCGGAAATGCGACCGTTTCGGCGGGCGTAGTGTAATGGTTTGGGTTGGAATTTCCTTGTACCATCGAACGCAGTTGATCTTCATCGATGGTAATCTGAATGGACAGCGATATTGGGACGAAATTCTTAACGCCGTTGTGGTCCCGTTTTTCAATGCTAACGTCGGATTGCAGTTATTCCAGCAAGACAATGTCCGATGTCAAGTGGCGCGTATCTGTTGTGACTTTCTTGACGAGCAGAGCATCGAACTTCTTCCCCGGCCCCCACTTTCGCCAGATTTGTCGGCAATTGAGCATCTTTGGCGTCAACTGGACCTTCGGGTACGACTTCATGATCTTCAGACGTTATGCGATTTACGTAATGGTCTAAGGCAGGAGTGAAACGCAATACCACAGGGTGACATCCAGAGACTTATCAGGTCCATGCGCCGTAGATGTCTTGCCATCAAAGAGGCAAACGGTGGACACACACGCTACTGACTGCATGTGTGGACTTTTCTTTTCACCCAAATGCTGAATTGCGACGTCCTGGCGTGACGCTGGCAACAGCAAGAACATGACAATATGCTAATTCATACAGCTAGACTCGAAATATGAATTTACAATAATTTGTTTGGGATTAAAGTCGATAAAACTAAAAAAAAATTGCTCCTCAAAGTTTATTATACTTTCGTTTTTGACTCGGTATACATATGTTACGTGACTGCATTTGAATCACGATGTTAAATCACCACAGTTTCCAATTGTAATTCATCAGTTAAATTCGACCTCGTTATTCTTTCTGATCCCGTAATTTGATTGGCTGAGAGTCGGTCGGGTCCGGGCTCTAATCTCAGGTAAATTCACTCTTACCGTGCTCTAATTACCGGAAGCGGGTCAATCAGAACATATCTGTATACACGCTACGCGCGAGCACTGCCTCTAAACCACTTGCATCAGAGATCGGAAAAAGGCTCGCAGTTGGCTATAGCGTGACGCTGGCAACAGTAAGATAGTTAAATTCCCGAAAGTCTAACGAAACAAGAGACGTTTATCTCCTAATTAACCCTCTTCACACTGACTTCAAAACATTTAAATTTCAAGCAGCAAATTGTTCGACTTCAACCAATTCATTCGTGATGAGTTTAAATTGCTCAAATTCTTAATGTATTATGAGAAAATTGGCAAATTGAAAATTTGATGTTTTGACCTCAGTTTGGAGGTGCTTATGTGGGATTTATTCAAATATCAATATGCAAACAACAAGACAAACATATACTGAAGGAAATGTTTCCTTGTGTGCAAATTGTTTATAATTAAGGCTAAAAAAGTGTTTTGATTCTGAGGCACTCCCTCATTGAAGTTGAACCCCCTCATTGGACATTGTATTGCCTTTCAGAGTCTTCCAATATTAATACAAACTCGGGGAGACCGGAAACGTTTTACGTTTTTTGATTGATGCATATTTATTTAGTTGCATCTCCAATATGTTTGTCGTGTTATAATTTACGGGCGAGTGCCTATACGCACTCTCCATGAATTATAACGAGACAAATTCCCATAGATTAACCCTTTACCCAACGCAGACGATATAAAAATTACTTATTTAAAAAATAATTTTTCCAAATTTTTCAAAGAATTTAAAAAAAAACATATCATGTGACCCCTCGTTGGAACGAGCTCGACGAGCTCGTTCCAACGAGGGGTCACATGATATGGTTTTGTTGAAATTTTTTGAAAAATAATATTTTTTCAACTGCTGAATTTGCATATTACGCGGGCGGATGCGGCCGATTCGTTGGGTAAAGGGTTAAATACTTTTACTTCAAAGATAATATGAAGAACATCGAAAGAATATGAAGCTTTGAATTGCAGTACCTACAGTTTTTTTTAGAGGAATGTATTATTTTTCTTATTAAAAATTATTAGTTATTGTATAGATATGCACTTTCTAAATTTCTGTGTGTAAAAGTGTCCACAGAGTGTGTTGAATATACGATTTAGAAGGGAGAGTCTACGGTACGGAGAATGGGATGAGATGCTGTCGACCACCCACACTCTTCTGTCTTGTACTAAAGCCAAGCCGCATTCCTCTCCATGTTTGCTCACTTTTTGCAAACGAAAATTAAAAATTAAATCACTCCCCCTCACTGATTTTAAAAACAAATTGCCTGAAAATCAATAAATTTATTTTATGTAGCCTAAGAGAATTATTCTATTCGGAAATATCTAATAAAGTGGGGTCAATAAAGTGCACTCCCATAGTGTTTTTGCGGTTTTACATCACATTCCTTCATCTTGACTGAAATTCGAGAATTGACTGTAATTGTTGTGGTAGGTTATGTAAAGGCCTGCTGGAGCTTTTCTTCTAACACGTCATAGCTTCAGTTAACTGAGTATCACATTTGTATCATCAAAAGCCTCGTCGATTTCAAAACAAAAAGCATAGGATTGCACATGGTATGGGGCATAAACCTCCACATCTTTCGCGACATTCGCTGTACAAGGTTTGGTGAAATTAGAAATACAATTCAGATATTGTGTTCTATATGTAATGATTTGGTATCTGGACACAGAACACAAGCCTCAAGAAGAAAGCGTGTATGTGAGTAGGCAAACGTACCTATAAGACGCTGTTATGGGAGATACGGGATGGTTGCAATGCAGCAAATATCGGTTCCATCGTTAAATAAATGTTAACTACGAAAGAATGTTTTTGCGCGCGCCGCAGGTATGAAGTGAGGGAATGGGACAATTTTACCCATTTGGCACCTCGCATGTTGAAAATATAAATGCTTAGCTACATCTTCACGTTGTTAAAATACCAGGGAGAGGGATTGTTGGTTTTTATTTTTGTGTTAGTATATTGTACATGGATACAAAAGTTGTCTCTCAAAATAGATATTAGCTTAACCCTTCGAAACCCCAGCGGCAGCTTTTCCTGCCAGGAACATGATACGTTATAACGTCAGTATATAGGATGACTGTTCAGTAAATATTGTAGGGTAGACCAATCAATATTTTCAACGTGCAGCTCGAGGCTGCACGTTGAAAATACTGACTGGTCTACCCAAAGTAATGAATATGGAGTCTTCTAATTGCTGCCATTGAACTGACGTGGAATATACCACTAGAGTTCAAAGGGTTAAAAAGCACGACACTGACCAGAAAGAGGGTGGAATTTGAAATTAAAAGCACATCTAGGCGCTGACTTTATTAACTCGTCAAGATAACAAGGAAGCAAGTGCAAAATATGTTTTCTAACAAAATGCGCATCTTTGTTTTTTGAAAGGAGCACTTTAAAAATAAATTCTAAAATGGAGAACTGAGGTTGTGTTCCGTGACAATGGTAGATGTGATGTGTAGAGGTCTCAGTGATATCCATTTCCTAAAGACCGTATGATACAGGGCTGACAGGAATGCATTTAGGACGACAAAACGTACCACAGACGTCAGGGACCAGCCTAAATATTAAATCTTAATCTTCTGTACTCTGATGCTGAAATTTCAAACTGCAAGTTTTTCCCTTAATGCAGATGTCTAACTATTTAAATCTTGTTTGACATAGCTCTTTGATCTCCGTCAAACACGGTTGAATTTATTAAATGCCAAGTTGCATTTCGGGAAAAGTTTCCAACTTAAAATTAAGGTATTTTGACACAGTGACGATTGTTTAATGCGTAGACGGTTTTTCCAGCATTTCCTCCATCATCAGTAAGGGTGTTTGTTTGCTTAAGATTTGGCTTCCTGTACAAGCAACCAAGTACCTTCATGCTTTAATATTTGTCCAGAACGTATCCCCATGAGTGTTCAGTGAGATGCACGAAGAAGCAACTCAGTGGCATGCGGAATCGTAATTTGAAGGTTACGTCTGATGTGCATGAGGCTTTGAGAATTGGTATCAAAAAGATATACAGATTATTTTATGTATCCGTGTATAAACTAATGCACTCCGCTAATTACACAAAAATGGTAGACAAAATGGCGTACACTCTAAAATCATTTGGGTTGAAAATCAACCCATATCAACAATTTGGTTCATATTCACTCAACCCGGTCGATTTGGGTTAATTTTCAACCCAATTGTTTTTGGAGTGTAACATATATGCAGCAGTGAGATGTCATAGTCATTTGTCTGTCTTTGTCGAGGAAACTACGCTCTGGAGCACCAGATGCATCCATTATCGCTACAGCGAAGTGATCCTCGTATCTCGTCGAGTTGAGGAGGTTAGATCGTTGGATCAAACGAGCTTCCGCAGGCAGCGTGTTTGATCCGGCGATCTGACCTTCTCAACGAGACGTGGCGCGACGACCCAGATCACTTCACTTTAACGATAAAAGGTTTAATATATGACTTAGCATTAACAATTCCCCCAACCCTTTTTGGCAAATTGCAATGAAGTAAAAAAGAACTATTTTTGTTTACACTTATTTTTGTAGCAGGTGCACCGTTCCGGGGAATCCCCCGATGCGCAAGAATACGATAAAAAAATATCATGAATACGATAAAAAAAAACCCGGACCGCCTTCCGAGCGCATCCATTCCAGCTCGGAGTACCCGCAAATAGTCCGTCATACTATAGTGATACGGAATCGGATTCCACGCTGTGGATTTTCCGGGAACCAGGAAACGATCGTCAAACAGAAATGATATTTAGCGGTTAAATTACATATTCATATAATAAAAACTGTTAGTAACAGCGTGGAAGAATTAAAGAAAAAAATAATTACAGGAGAGAAGTGGGAAGTAGGGCGAGATGACCGAGAAGACCGTAAGTTATAGAGCCACCGATACAGCCATCGATGCTGAAAATGACATTAAACACCAGTATATACGCAAATAAAGACCATCAAAACACCTCCCGTGTCCGTATTATATCAACAAAAGAATATTTGATCTGGAAAACCTATTTGGATTTATAATTAAATGTTAAAAATCGATAACATGTTGCCAAAGTATTATTTGAGCCACCGGGGGCGCGGTGGCGTCGCGGTAACCGGTTCTCGTCAGATCACCAAGGTTAAGCAACGTTGAGCGCAGTTAGTAATTGGATGGGTGACAATTTCAGCGACTGATTCGCGCTTCCGCGTTGTGTCCGTGTGCATGGCACTTAACCCCGATTGCCTACATTGGGGCATGATGGCGCCGTGTACTAAGGCATATTGCACGTCAACGGTGTGCATTTCTTCAACAAATCTAACCCTGTTCAGAGCTACGATGTTGGAGAGCTGACAGCTGCTCGTCGTTGCTCGGTGGTTTTCCCTGGTACTGCGGCTTCCGCCACCCGTAAAACTGTCACGGTCACGATTAGCCATTGTGCATAAGTATGTGACCTTAAACACTAATGAATAAATATTTGAGCCACCTCAAAACATTTAAAATTTCATTGATAAATTGCTGGTTCTCGTGGAAATGTATTACATTTCTAGTTATGTTTATTACATGACTGATTATTTCACTACCGACTGGTTTCTACTGCACAAAAGTTTGATCAGACCACACAAAGTAGATTTTCTCTTTCTCAGGCCGGTTTCGCAAAATTGCATGCGGGCGGGCGGTTCTTTATTTTATATTTTACTTGTGTAATTATTTCTTTGCCATCTGAAGTTCATATTCTTGGTTTGTTTTATGTTTTAGGCCTCATAATCTACAAAATGGCAAGGGTGGTGGTGTATTGCGTCCTTTGAGTGCAACAAAGTTTTGCAATGCTAAAGCATTGCAAAACCTTGTTGCCCTCAAGGGACGAATTTCTGGATTTTATTAACTTGGGTACAATATCAGACAAAAAACATTTAATTTTTATATTTTTTATGTTTGCATTGATTATAAAAAGAGAGCATGTGGCAGCGAAACGGGCTATGCGGGAGGGCCTGAGAAACAATGTTTTTACTTTTTAGGCCTTATTACACAACTGGTCGTTTTCTATTCCATTACTGGTTAGTGTTAAACGACTGGTTGATTATTACAACATCGAACTCCGACAAAGCGACAGACAATTCAATCCAATTTCCGTGTGATTTGAAGGATAAAATAGACAGTTTTCAAATATAAAAACATACTCACACTCTGGGTAGGAAAGGTTAATGCGGAAATTAGGTGTACCCACGAATTAGGGTTATATGGCCAAAGGTAAGCGATTTCTTAATCTGTAATTCCTCTAGGAAATCATAAGTTGCTGTATGTTTGGCAGTCGTTAGGAGTGGTAGTATAAATAGAACGAGCACATTATAAAATGCGTTTCCAAAAGTTGAAGGAGTCCCTGGAGGTCCAGCTCTAATTAGATTTAAAGCAGTCCCAAAACATGTTAATCAAACATGAACAGTCCATGGCACTTTTATCAAATTAATTATATACGATTGATTCTAATTAGGTTGTCGTGGTTTAACCATTTCCCAAATTGAATGCAATTACTAAATTAAAGTCCATCCTGTTTATGCCATACGATTGTTGCGTTTTTAGTTCGTAAATCCAGTTGATTCGATTTGGCAGCGTTGTTCTGGGGCATTCGGACCGTCCGGGTGGGAGCTGAGTACCTGTAAAATGCGGTAGGGGAGGTCTGTAATCATTTTTGGGTGGATATTGTATGTGGTGTGTCAGGTTTGTATTGAATGTCTGCAATCTGTTCACTGATCCAGTGATTGAAGTGATATTTTCGAAGCGCGCATTCGGAAATGCATTCGGCAGTCATAACCCGCCAATACATTCAATAAAGCTGCATTCGACAAGCCCAAAACGTATAAATACCCGTAGACGGCGGAGAGCCCTACTTTCTTCTGACGAAATTCTACTCAGAATGAAACCGGTTAAGCGCTAAATGTCCCCACATCAGGAATAACTTCAAAACATGCACAGGACGGGCATCCAATGTTCTTAGTTCGTACACTGGTCGTTTTTCGTTTTTTTGTCGAGTATATACAAAATAATTTGAAAGTGATAAAGATTTCGACGTATTTTCACTCAAAGATATATCCTGTGGGGAGGTTGGTGCAAACGGGTGGATAACCGGACATTAAGTTATCTCTACCTATGGATAGATCGGGAACCGGTGGATCAGTGGTTACAGTACATGGAGAGTGCATTGTAAGTAAATCACCCGCGGAGTGGAGTTATCACCCATGCTATAACTTTCAAATTTTGTACATATCGACAAAAAACACAAGCAATGTTTCAGGTAATGAACAATTAGCTGAAGCTTTGCTTGTGCTGGTTATGCTTTGCAACAAATTTGCAATTATTGCTTGGGTGGATTGTCCACTCTGCGGGTGATTTAGTGATAATACACTCTCCACGTACTGTACGTAATTGGACTTCAAACCGAAAGGTTCACGGTTAGATCCCCCAGATAACTGCTAAGTAACTGTGTTGTGTCCTTGGGCAACGCACTTCATCCCGACTGTCAACTTGGGGGCACGGTGACGCTGTGTACTGAGGCGTACTGCACGTCGATTTTGCATTTGTCTCCAACTAATGCTAACACTGCTTGTGTGGAGTTAGTGCGTTGGGAAGTCTGACATTTGCTCGCCGTTGCTCGGGTACTCCGGCTTCCTTCATCCTTAACACAGTCCGACACCAGGTGACCCTGGCTGTGGAAAGCGACATTAAACTCCAATAAATGAATAAATAAATAAATCTATGGATATTTTGAAATGAATACACCATTTTACGGTTGACACTAATCAGGGATGTGGAGACAGGGCTGTGTTGGGGGAGTCCCCCCCCACCCCCCCCCCCCCCCCCCACCCCCAGCTAGGAGTATTTTGTTCGATAGTTGAAAATTCTCAGGTCAACAATCAAATAGTTGGAAATTCAATAAATTAACATTGTTCATGAAAAATATTAAAATTCCAACTAATGATTAGAAATTTTGATCTTTTATTTCCAACTGGAAACTTGAGTTTCAAATTTCCTACTCTAAAATTGACATGGCCTCAAAATTTCGACTCTGATATCAATCCGGTAAATTTTCTGACCCAGACATTATAAATGATGCTTTTTCCGTTTCAGAAATAGTGAACATTTTCAGAAGGGTTCATAATAATAATAACTCTTTGGCCAGCCGCTGATTTGTCGCGGTCCTCATAAGAGAAGGCCATCATTCCCCCTGCACCCCACCCCCTCTTCCCCTCCTCTCCTCCCAGCATTCAGATATAAACTGCTTAATAGTGTCCCTCACTTCCTCTTTTTCAATTTCTTCAATAAGCATTCCTACCCTCTCCCTCGTGTTCCCCTTCAGCCATCTATCCTTTGTTTCTTCACCCCACTTCTGCATTATTCTTCCAGTAAATTTTATTCTATGAGGTATATACTGTGGGCATTCCAAGAGAAAATGTTCCAGGGTCTCCACTACTCCAGAGTGGCACATTTGGCATCCCTTTTCCCCATCTCTCCCAATTTTTCCCCGAAGCTCCAGTGATCTTGATCTCAGTTTGAACAGCAGTGACCCTCCAAAGGTGCCATCTAGGTACTTCTCAAAAGCTGGCTTTTCTTTATATTGTAACCCCTGCAGTGATCTTTTCACGCTAACCCCTGCTCGCCAGTTTCGATTGCAATCTTCCATGACTCTCTCTTTGACAGACCTTTTGCCTTCTTTCATTCCTACTTCTATGTTTGTGACCTCTATAGAGTAATTGTCCATTAGTTCCCTCACATGTTTTGACCACCCCGTTTCTATATTAGAATTCCAAATGGTATCGAGCATCAATTTGCACCACCGGTTGTCAGGCAGGTTTCTCAAGTAGTTAAAGTAACACAGTTTTCCCAAATCTACCCTGTCCTTGATTTTCATCCACCCAAGCTCCCCCCTTACTGCTTCCAAAGCTGCAGCATTACCCGACCCTGTTATCCATCTGCCGGCATCATTCTGAGTACTTTCCAACTTCTTAATAACGGTTTGGTTTAATGGAATCACGTCCGTGCCATACGTTATACTTGGTAAACCCACCCTCTCCCACAGTGTTTTCCCCACAAAGACATTGTTGAAACTATTTTTCCCTAAAAGTTTTAGTTGGTTCAGAATTCTTTTCCCCTTCAGAATCAGTTTGGCTGAGTAATTTCTGTACACCCCTCTTCCCGTTATATTTATGCTTACCCCTAGATACTCATACTCTCCCGTTTCTCCTACAGTGATTTGTTTGCTTTCCCCTTCGGGGATTGAGAACTCCCCCACTCTCCATCTCTTCGTCATATCTACCTTGCGTCCAACGGGTATTACCTTGCTTTTATTTTCATTTAGTTCGAGCCGCCAAGTGTTCCCATATCTACCAACAATTTCCAGCCGTTTCTCTAGCCCCTGTTCAGTTCTAGACATTAACACCATGTCGTCCGCAAAGAATAAGCCTGGTATCTTTATGTCTCCAACATTTACCCCCTCCGCACTCTGAATTAGTTCGTCCCCTAAATCTTTAACATACAATGCAAACAAAATCGGTGAAAAGATACACCCCTGCTTGAGGCCTATATCCATAGGGACTCGTTTTGTAGTGATACTTCCTAGACTGAGTTGGCTTTGCACATCTGTATACAGTGCTTTCATGATTCCCACAAAGTCACCCCCCAGTCCGATGCCCTCGAGCTTTCGCCACATACCTTCCCTCCACACTCGGTCGTACGCTTTTTTCACATCTAGAAATGCCTGAAACATCTTTTTCTTTTCAGCCTTTGTTGATTCTATCAGTTGGGTGAGTGTAAATAGGTGATCAGTGACTCTTCGTCCTTTCCTGAAACCATTTTGAATTTCTCCTAAAAAACCTTTCTCTTCAATAACTTCCTCTAGTCTACCGTATATGACCTTACAGAATACTTTTCCGATGTTACTACTAACTGATATCCCCCTATAGTTATCTAGAACTTCCTTATCCCCCTTTTTGTGTATGAACGACACCTTACTTTCCCTCCACTCTCTGGGGACCTCTTGCTTTCGCAGAGCCAGGTTGAAAAGGTTTGTCAGGACTTCAATAAGTGCCTCCCCTCCATTTTTGAGGAATTCGTTCGGAATTTCATCAGTCCCTCCCGCTTTACCATTTTTTAATTTCGAGACCACGTTCCGCACTTCTTCTGCCGTTATTTCGCTACAAACACGATTGGATAGGTTCTCCTCCACCAGTGTATTTCTTTTTGGTGGGGACCCACTGCCCCATCGCCTATCGTTTATCTTTTCCCAGTGCTTGACTAACTCTGAAGCGATACGGCCTTTATCTTCTGTACTTTCCCCATCCACTTTGATACTCTGTACACTACTTTTCCCCCGTTTATTTACCCAGTTCCAAAATACGTTTGAGCTCGAACCCCCCGTTTTCTTTATTGTTCTGGCAAGACTGCAATTGCGCTCCTTCCTATTATTATTCTTTATCTCATTCACCTTTTTCCGTGCCAGTTCATATTCTCCTTTCATTAGTCTCGTGTCATTGTTATCCAACCCTTTAAGCTTCCTACTTCTTCTGTAAGCAGCGCATTTTACCTTCCTTTCTTTTATAGCCTTTTTCAGTCCCTCGTTAACCCTGTATCCAAGCTCTCTCGTTGGGACCCTCACCCTTCCTATACACTCCTTCCCTGCCCCTGTTAGGCTATTTACTATGCCATCTGAAATACTCTGGACATTTGCATCCCTAGGTATACAATCAAGATTTGGTTTTAGTTTTTCCCGAAACTGCTTCCAGTCGGCTCCTTGTTTTAGTCCCCAAACTTCCTTGAAGGTATTTCTGTCTCTATTCGTCTTTTTGCCCATAATCTTAACTGTTATCAGGTTGTGATCACTACCCAAGTCATTTTTTCCCTCGTCATCTATTTCTACATCTATAACCTCCCTCCATACGCCAATGTCAGTGAGTATATAATCAATTATTGTTTTCTTATCGTTCCTCTCCCAGGTCCATTTACTCTTACATTTCGCATCCCTGTTCAGGATCTTTAAACCAAGCTCTTTTGATAGGTCCAACATCTTCCTCCCATTCGTGTTAATTTTCCTATCACCTCCCTGTATGCCCTCCTCCTTATCCCCGATGTGCCCATTGAAGTCCCCCATTAGGACAATACTGAACCCTCTGCTACCAAGCTCTGTGATATTCGATCTAAGAGTTGTATATATTGAATCATTCCACTCGGGCTTACTTCCCTCCACTGCTAAGTATACAACACCAACGGCAATACTCCTGCTTCCTAACTTGATTTTTGCCCATACTATTTCGTTGGATACTGGAATCTGAGTCCTTGCTTCTGTGAGATCTGTAATCAATGAGGGCTGTAATTCCTCTTTAGCGTAGATGCCAACACCCCCACCCCGTTTCTGACCCTCAGTTCGCCCAGCTCCTATCCACACGCAACCCTTTATCTGATCAACCCGCTCATCCCGTCGTATCCACGTCTCACTTAGACCCATTATATCGAAGTCTCCTTCGTCCATCATTGTTGATATTTCGCTTACTTTCTTGTGCAGACCCTGGATGTTGCAGTACCCAAACTTAATGAATCTTTGTTTTTTTGTCATCACTGGCACATTATTATAACCCTGGTATGTCCCTGTATTGTGCATGTTTGTTGTTCTTCCTATGTTCCCAGCATTTGTGCCCCTCTGGGTTATCGGCTGTGGTCCCCTACCCCCCTTTTCTCCAAAAAAGGCCCAGCCACCTGTAGAATTTTTAGGCCCAGCAGGTCTGTACCCATCCTACTTAAATGCAATCCGTCTCGCCCATACAACTCTCCTTGTCCCCAGAATGAATCCCAGTGGTCAATGAAATGTACTCCCAAGTCTTTGCAGTGCTCTTCCAGCTCCTCGTTTAGTGCCATAATCCGTGAGTTCCTCTCATTCCCACCACCCATAACGGGGAGCACCCCTGAAACGATGATCCGAGCATTCCTGCTAAGTAGCTTACTAATTAGGTCCTTGTATGTGTCCACCAAACGAACTGATTTCCTCTCCCTGATGTTATTGGACCCCACATGTAATACCACTACCGGATCAGGCCCCGACCCAGCTACAATACCGTCCACTCTATCCCTCAGGTCCTCCACTTTAGCCCCCGGAAAGCACAGAACTGTTCTATTTTTACTGTCCGGACCACAGACAACCTTGTCGATCCCCCGAACTAATGCTACTTCCCGCAACCACCAACTTACTTTTGGCCCTCGCCCTATTTATCTCCTCTAGTCTCCTATTGTTTACAGCGTCCTCTTCCTCTCCAACAGCCCCACTCGGAATCAATATCGGTATCGGTATCTTTGACCTAGGATTACTCCTATCCTTGTCCCTCCGTCTCTTTCCAGGCCCTGAACTACCTGGACTACTCCCCTGGTCTTCCCCCGGATCCCTCCTCCTTTTTCCTGGCCTAGACCCCAAGCTACTATCTGTTGCAACTACCTCCATCTCCTCCTCTGTCTCTTCCGAATCGAGCACATCAAATCTGTTTCTGGTGCTGCACTCCCCACTGCCTTTGGACTTTACACCCCTATCTACCTGCTTCTCTGGCCCCCCTTTCCTACCACTTTGGTAGTCCATGCCAAACGCTTTACAGCATTGCTCCGGCCTGGGCCCCCCTCATCTGTCCTACGTACTTTTCTAGCAGCCCCCACCTCATCACCTACCTCGCTCACATCAAAGGTTCTACCCCCATGTTTCCTCTTGGAACCACCGACAACCTTCCATCCTTCTCGGAAAGCCACTTTCACAGGCGTAACTCCAGACAGCCCCGCCCTACCAAGTTTTCCCTTCAGCTCAGCAATCTCCCCCTCAAACTTAACAATTGTCTCAAGTAGGCGGTGGATTTCCTGACAGTTTGCACATACCTCTCCATATCCCATCGAGCGACAATCCCCATACATCATAGAACACTGTTTACAAACTTCAAGCCCAATATCGCCATCGGTGGCCCCACCAACCCGGCTCTGACCGACACCCCCAGTGACCCCAGTGACCTCTGTCTGCACACCAATACTTACCCCGTTGGCACCGTTGACCTGGACTGGATAAGCATGTATATATATATATATATACATATAATCACTTTAAAAGATATCACCCAGCGCTGCAGTGCAACCACCTATCGAAACCACTCACAGTTGGAATTTACACCGGTGGCATAGCACCCCCAGCTGAAACCCTCTAGCCACATCCCTGTCACTAGTATGTAATGTGGTTCTGATGTATAGACTGTCAGAAGGAGAATAAATCGTGGTTTCGTAAATACATATTAATTGTTGGATTTGTGATACAAACACTTCACTCTCCACTGCAGATTATTCAGTACTTTGTGATGATCGGGTAGGTGAGGACGATCTTTCGAGTTTAAGGAATCAATACATCAGTTATCATTCAAAGAAAACGAACCATCTTTATAACTGAGCATGACATAACGGATTTCTGTTTACTCCACAATTCCCTCCATTGGGATCAGTCGTGACAAATGACGAATGTCACGTATTGGATCAAACTTTTTTTGTAATGAACAGATAGATGTCTCTGGAGTACAATTTATTATGGAATCGGTCCCTCATCGAGAACTTTTTTGATTTCACTTGTCTTTAGATTTTCGCGATTACAATGTCTGTGAAAAAAAACATTATTATTTAATACTTCCGTTTAAAAGATGCATGTTTTTCGGAAATAAAACGTCACGTCTTGTTTCGCGTATCACCATTCTCTAAGCTGGGATTTATAAAGAAACGTTGTTTGGTTACTTTGTTTGTAAAAAAAAATAATTATTAACTATAAGCGGAGCATGTGCGGTTGTAAACCGCACATGCTCCGCTTATAGTTATAATTCTTTTTTTTTATGGGCAAATGATAAAAAGGCCGGACATATAGTATTTCTCATGCTATGAATCCTATTGAGTTAATATTGAGCCACTCAGTTGTCACTTTTGTTTAGAGGCGGACTGGCCGTATGGGCAACCGGGAAAATTCCCGGTGCCTCCCCTATTGGATGGCCTCTAAAATTGATGCAGCCCAAACCCTGTTGGTGCCTGAAAGTTTGTGAAAACTCCCAACAGGCGACATGGATCTGATTGCTTAGAATGCGGGTATATTGAAATGTTCTCTATGTGGACTGCCATTGGCTGCTACTGTTATTGTTTTTGGAGAAGAGGGGCTACTAAGTGTTAAGCACTTGTCCACTAATCGACTTTGCTATTTTTGCAAATAAAATATGTTTAAACTAATTAAACATCTCTATATACCAGCAGTCTCGTCTGCCACTGATCGCCCAGATGCAAGGAAACAGCGTTCTTTTAAATTGACATACTGAACTATTTCTATTGCCTGAGTCAGACATTACATTTCGAGTTGTCGCCCCTATTTTTTCACACTTGACTGCACGGGTGATAATTAAAAAGCTTCGCACCTCGCTGTGTACCATCGATGAAGTAATTAATTTACAGTCGTCTCGAACGCTCAAGCACATTGGAATATGAAAACGAAATGTGATTACCAATAGTCGGCGACCATTCGTTACCTGCACATCGTATTCATATCTCGGTATACTTGTATGTTTGGAATTGAATGAAATTCACAACTTTACAGTTGGCTGTCGGTCGCGTCATCTGCAGAACTGTAAATGTACAAAATGAAAAGCAAAGACTAAAATTTGATGTGAAATGTTTTTATTATTAAAATTCAAAAACTTAAACACAACAAATAAATAAATATTTACAAACAACTGTCTTCCAAAACCACACGCAAATCTGATATGCAGTGATGTATTGATATGATCTTTTTGTTAAACCGAATCTGATTTTCGATCGACTGTTGAACAATTCGTTCGCTTTCGTTGACAACTCTAAGCTCGGGCGGGAAGGGGAACATTCGGCTTCTAGAATTTTCGGCCTGGAAATATTTTGACAAAGGGACACCAGCCCGGGAAAATTAGCGCCCAGTACTCAGGCCCATTTATTTATTTATTTATTTATTTATTTATTTATTTATTTATAAAATTAGCGCCCAGTACTCAGGCCCATTTATTTATTTATTTATTTATTTATTTATTTATTTATTTATTTATTTATTTATTTATTTGTGTTTAAAGTCATTTATTTATGCAGAAAGAGGCTAATCAATCCGAATGAATGGTTCCGCCGAAGGCGCACAGGGACGGTATGGGGAACAAGCCCCTTTCGACCCTCGTTAGCTGTATGTTTTTGTATCATATCAAGGCGTGGTAGAGGAGGAAAAGGAGGAGGGGGGAGGCTTATCCCCACTTGGGCTTCTTACGGCTTTTCTTCTTAGGAGGTGGTTGGCATGGAGATGTGGATGGCGATGACGATGATGGTTGATTAATGTTTTGGAGTGCTGCAGATGCTGCGTTGGGTATTGTCTGAGATTCTTTCCTGTATTCTTTGCACTCTGCTATCAATCTTTTGGCTTCCGCTACGTTTCTGTTTACAGATTCCCAGTCGATGTTGGTGGTGGCTGAGGATTGAGGTGGCTTTTCGGTTGCGATTTCCACTCCCGGGCTATCCGGTAGTGAAGGAAGAGGGGTGGGAGGCGGTGAAAATACAGCTTCCAGTTCCTCCTCAGTCTCCACTGGGCGTTCCACATCCAACTGTACCGGCTCAGGAGCCGGCAGTTGATTGGGTGCACCAATGGGACTAGGAGGGGAACTGGCGGGTGCCTCCACGACCTCCATCCCCTCACTCAGCTCTTTCTTCCTGTTCCGGAAGGCCTCCAAGCGCCGGGCGTCCCTGCGCTTGGTCGATGGACTCTTCTTCCTTCTCTTCGGCTCTTTCTTTTCAGGACCTCCGTGCCTCTTCGGGTGAGGACCAGTGGGAGAGGGGATCCTCTCTCCAGAGGTACTACCTCTCCCCGAAGGGGGCGGTGTATCGGCTTTCTCTACTTCGAATTCCAGTTTCAGATAGACACTCATGCCTATTCCTGGACAGTCCAGGAGATAGGGCATGAGATGCCCAGAGCTGAAATGGTTTTCTCAAGTCTAGCAGGTAGCTCCATGGTAGTCGAGGTGTTCACACTTTGAAGTCAGAAGTGCGAGTGGTGGAGGCTAATCATGACAGCACCCCCAGACCTTGAACCTTTTTCGGGTTCTTATAATAATTTTAAAAAAATATTCGGGAAAATTAGTAAAATTGCACCCCAATGCACTTTGTGTGGCACACAGGTACATTTGTTCGATTGAAGCGTACCACTGTTCTGGACAACCAACATCCTGACACCAGACAACTCGAATTATTCACTAAAAAGTGCAATATGAAAGTCGCACTTTTTAGTGGATACTATGATTTTGGAATAATTCTGATAGTTCAGCGTACAATAAAAATTCATCGTCAAATTAATATCGTTTTTTTTACCTGACCCTATCGATAAATTACTTCGGAATTATTCACTAAAAGTGTAATATGAAAGTCGCACTTTTTAGTGGATAATTTCGGAGTAATTCTGATGGTTCAGCGTACAATAAAAATGCATAGGCAAATTGATATTGTTTTTTTTAACCTGGCCCTATCGATAAATTATTTTGGAATTATTCACTAAAAAGTGCAAAATGAAAGTCGCACTTTTTAGTTTCGTTTTTTTTAACCAGGGTGCGCGGACAAAATCCCATCGGACAAAATCCCAGCCGGACAATATCCCAGATTTTTTACCCGGACGAAATCCCAGCGGACAAAATCCCAGACATGGGCGGACAAAACGCCAGGCAATATTTTTTCACAAAAAGCGGACAAAATCCCAGGTAGTATTTTTTTTCTGGCAAAAGCGGACAAAATGCCAGGAAATATTTTTGATTTACAAAAACAGTGTTTCATCAATGAAACTTCAATCATGCCAGTTCTCAAACTTCTCACTTTGTTTTAAACCGCCTGTTCATCACTGAAACTTCCATCATTCCGCCTACTCGCTTTGTGTTAACCCGCTTGTTTTTTTAGCGAAGATATATAACACAAATCCGTTGGACAGAATAATCATAAGCGACCTAAGCAAAACCAACATTCAGAAGCTACAGAGGGTTCAAAATTATGCCCTGCGAGTGGCACTATGCAAACCGAAATGGACACCGATAAAGGAACTTCACGAGCTAGCAAAAATAGAAACTATTGATACGCGATTAAAAGACCTACAAACCAAAACCCTCAACAGACTCCAAGATAGTGAATTAATGGTTGAGTTGAACGAACACCGATCCCTTAACAGAAAAACAAAATAAGTTTCCAGAAAATAAAAAAAAAAAAAAATAAAATAAAATAAAAATTATACAATATAACTAAATCGCGTGGAGTCAGTGAGGATTGCCTCGCTACTCATTGGGAACTTTAGGATAGAGTCTGTGAGGACTGCCTCGCAACTCTGCTGAAGCGCGATTGAAACGCGTTTAATAAGATCTATATAACAAAACCCTCCACATACTCCAGGATAGTGAATCAATGGTGAAGCTGAACGAACACCGAACCCTAAACAGAAAAACAAAATAATCCACAGTAAATTAAAATTACTCAATAGAATTAAACTGCGTGGAGTCAGTGAGGATTGCCTCGCTACTCATTGAGGTCTTTAGGATTGAGTCTGTGAGGATTGCCTCGCAACTCTGCGTGTTGGGAGTGGACTCCGATGAAACACACCCCTTACCCCATCCATAGCAACAATCACACAGCAGGCACAATATACAATAGCGGATACCTATCTTTCTCTCTACCTTTTACTTTTCTAACTGAACATTCTCAAATTTTCTTGCAACACTCTTATCAAGAAGACGCATGGAAATGGTAGACAAAGCGTAGGAGGAATTGGTGCAACCTACCTTTCTGCAACATATACAAGAAACCACCAAACGCTAGGCAAGGATTGAAACAAGCTTGTCTGGCTGGGAACGAGTGTACATTTGATATAAATAAACATTTGAATAAAGATTTAACAGCCCTTTTAAGGGCTTGAGGGTGTGTGTCAGTGATTTTTTTTTGGGGGGGGGGGGGGGGTTGGGGTGGGGTGGAGGAGGTCATTTGGAATTCCCGAAGGATAACCAGATACCTCAAAATCACATACGGCATCCTATCTCCCAGAAGGCTTGATGGATGACTCCCGGTTTCTTAAAACTAAACTGTTGGAGCTTTCTCCACTTCTTTTTTGTAACCGCTATGGTCATATACCGGGGCCGCTACCAAACCGGCGTTGCTGTTTGGTTTTCTTTTCTCTTCTTCCCTTAAACTTGCCATCGCACAACATTACATTCTGGCTCGCCACCATGGTGGGACTCAAACCTCTACCATCGCCGAACTGGAACCGAACAGAGCTCGCTCTCTAATAGTTTTAAAGGCGTTGGGGGATTGAGTATTGACCATCTAACACTCTAGCTTAAACTGCCGGGTATTCTAACCGCGTGCATAACCCCCTCAGACTCCATTTTGGGCAATAGGAAAGCTAGGCCTGTGTGATCCAAGGAAAAAAAAAAAAATAAAAAAAAAAAAATAAAAAAATAAAAAAAAAAATAAAAAATAAGGTTAACCGGGTCGCAAGGGATTTATAAATCCCACATCGTCCCTGCGCGCCTTCGGCGCGCTAAAACCTTTCATTCATTCCGAATAATCATATCAGATTTGAAGTCCAGTGTGGAAGTGATAAAAAGCCAGAAAGGTGGCCTTAAACTTTGTTATGATGGTTTTCTCTACACAAAAAATATAAAAGTAAGAACAGCATTCGATGGGAATGTAGCAAACGTGTTGCCTTTCAATGTAATTATAAAACTTCGAATGAACGTTTGATGAACTTATGCAAAGATCGCCAAAATAACACAAAAATTATCGAGGAATTTTTACACTCTGTTAGTTTGTGCATGAGATGTAAATAATTATTCATTTATACAGTACGAGTGGACAGAAGTGTTTTTGTCTGTCTTTGATAAAGTTATTTTCTACCATAAAAATACCAGTCATTAACATTAATTCTTGGAAAGCACTCTCAGAACTTTCCAATAACTAATGTTACTCACTGGTATTTTCAGTGGTAAAAAGTATTTTTGTATGTCTAAGTCGTATGTAGTTAATTAAGGCACAATTGATGCATTTCAAAGGAAAAGGTATCCTCTATATAAACACACCTGGATTAACCTATAGTTATTGTTGTTCTTTATACTGATTATCGCTGGTATTGTTTTAATAAATCACTAGTTACTTTGAAGAACATAGTTACAGTGCTTATATTAATTCTGCTGTTAATGTTAATATTATTGATATTAAGAAATAAAAGTACTTGAATCCAATGGGATAAAAAATTGTGTCTTTTTATTTTTTATACCCAACTGGGATTCTGTCCGCCCATGTATGGGATTTTGTCCGCTGGTATTTTGTCCGGATGGGATTATGTCCGATGGGATTATGTCCGGCGTTCTTTAACCAGACCCTATCGATAAATTACTTCGGAATTATTCACTATTGACGACATTTTTATTCTCTTGGTTGTTATTATTTTTCTGGAAGATTGTTTGTTATTCATCAATGATTAAATTAATTAACATGATTGACTTATGTTGATCGGCAATTAATGGTGCTCTTGTGTTTATGATTTATGACCTGCTATAATCCTTCTGAAGTAGTTTTACAGAAGTTAGTGGCACGTGTATACTATATACGGTGGACGGACGTTTCGGACACGGACGTTTCGGACTAGGACATTTCGGACCGGACGTTTCGGACATGGACGATTCGGACTAGGACGTTTCGGACCCCGGACGTTTCGGACTTTTTTTATATTTTATATAATTTTTAGTGGATATTTTTATATGGATATTGTTAGTGGGTTTTCAATTTATTTAATTTTGCACAAATTTTTGTTACAAAAGAGTTTTGCTTATTAGGGAATTTTTTTTTTGGGGGGGGAGCCTTTTTGTAAAACATAGTGGTAATGCAAACTGATGAAAAATTTTGAAATAAAGCTACAATGTATCATACTCCATTCATTCAGTTTACTATCAAAAACACAATTGTAGGCATCTGTTTTACTTTCTTTCTCTCAGGCTTTTTAGACTTCAAAGCTTCTTATCTTCTGGCTTTGTGTTTTTATAGCAATTTCACCACAGCTACAATTAATAGCAAGAGTGTTTCTCAGCTTCCCTCATTGTTGAGTGTGTTTTTACAGTGATTCATACTAAATTTTTATGGCAGATAATTTTTAGATCAATTCTTGTTGTTGTTGCAACACTTAATTTCAAAGTGTCCTACATTCACTATATACAGCAGCGTTTGAAAGGATTAAAAACTTCAAATGACTTGTGTTCACGAGACTAATGGATCTATCTTGTCTGACGCCGCGCCACTGTTCGTCTCTTTGAAAACCTTTATTGTCACCGACACCCACCATGTCTTGCCCTATCAACGCAGACCACTGGGGCTAACTTTTATTAATATCGACGGGGGTAGGGTTAAAAACCAACATCAGGTATTGGTAAGCGAATACTTGAGAGGTGCTTCCCCCATCTGTAATGGACCAACCCCCGTGGGGATCCCGGGAGGTGAAGTAGTGCTTGTTCACTGTGGTAAACAGGCCCTGCTTTACTGGTGGATTATGACCCAGTAACCAATGCTTGGGGTAGAAGAGGCAACATGGGTATAAATGATTGGGTAAGCTTCCTGTCAAAGGCGCTCCCGGCACTCCCCCTATTTTTCCATAGAGATGCGTTGCACATTGTGGATATACAATCCATTTTCGTTATCTCGGGTGCGAGGAAATCTTGAAAAATTTAAAAGTTTCTCCGGAAACCCCACCAATCCCTTCCCGATCTCTACCACGCCGTTAAAAATTCTGGATCCGCCATTGCCTACATGATTTCGAAATATTCAGATCGGAAGCCGTTTTGAGTGGGAGCACAACAGTCAATTAGGGGGGGGGGGGGGGGAGGGGGCTGATACAAATCCCAGAAATGCCTCCAGAACCTCCACCCCCTCACTCAACTCTTTCTTCCTATTCCGGAATGCCTCCAAGCACCGGGCGTCCCTGCGCTTGGTTGATGGACTCTTCTTCTTTCTTCTCTTTTCAGGGCCTCCGTCCCTCTTCGGGTGAGGACCAGTGGGAGAGGGGATCCTCTCTCCAAAAGTGCTACCTCTCCCCGAAGAGGATGGTGTCTCTACCTCAAACTCCAGGTTCAGGTGGACTCTCCTGCCTGTCTCCTGGACAGTCCAGGTGACAAAAAAAACTATCACCTATGCAGATGTACTGGTTTTATAATAATTAGAAACCTGACATTGAGTAATTATTAAAAAAAGAACACCCACATCAAAGCTTTTCCAATTAGCTGTCAACTTCAAGTTAACCTAATTGTTCTAAACCTGTACACCGTCAGCAAAGTTATTAATTCTAAATTATTAAAATCACATACGTTGTGTCCAATGCAAAATTAAACGCTTATATTAACGAGTCAATAGAAATGATGGAGTTTTCAAGTCCTTTCATTCCCGTCAGTGAAGACAATATTCACCGTGGAGAATCGTCTGTTGAAATCGCATAAATATAAAAATCACTATTTTCAAAGTGAAATGGAAACATTAAAACAAAACCATAATTGAAATATTTTTATAGAATCAAATAATTTAAAGTTTACTTTATTCCGAATGATGTACACGGTATGCATGGTATTGATGGTTAATATATATTTTTAACTTTAAAGCTACCCCAGTTAGACTTTTTTCATAAATTCATAAGGAAATGCACACAGATAAAATAAGATATTTAAAACAAAAATGGAAACATGAAGAATTTTGTCTAGCAAGAAGTATTAAACGTCACTTCAAAGAGGATGCCCTAAATTATTTGACCATATGTACGCGAATTTTATTGAAAAGCAAATATGGATGAAAAATGAAGTTTTATTGCTTTCTCCCATTGACCTCTATAGTAAATTGGATCATGAAGAAAGCTCTGTTTTTCGCGCATGCGCAACCAGGGGGATAGAAATATAGAATATCAAAAATTTCATCCATTGGGCCGAACTATGGTCGGCCTACTCTCTCCTGTTTTTACCCTTTTTGTAGAATGAGTGATGAAGATGATACAAACATGCCATCGAAACGTCCTCTGCACGAATTGTCATTGATCACTCAGATGCAAGGAAGCGGCATTCGTTCAATTCGGAAAATCTAATTTTTTTCCCGGTGCAGTGTCCACGTTGGTCCTTTTCCCGGTAACTTTTCTTGGACCAGCTCGCCCCTGCTTTTGTTGAAATATATACAATGGATATCACTTGGGTGACATTATTTAAGAATTGAATGCAATTTTTATAATCCATATTGGAATATGAACGTGTGGGGGTGGGTACAAATTATGTAAGAACCCGAAGGGATTCATACAAGTTGTACCCATTGCCACACGTTCATACTCCAATAAAGATTATAAAAATTGCATTCAGTTCTTTTAATTACATTCCGTAACTGTTTAAACTACTTTTTACCAAACAACAAAGCAGAAAGACGAAATAAAACATGTACGAACGAACGAGGCGAACCCCCCCCCCCCCCCCCCCACACACACACACACACACAAAAGACAAAGCGCACAACTCTGAGTTGAGCGCCGGTTTTCGGCATTGACCCAAATTTGTCAAACTGCCGTCTTTCGCAACGAAACTTGGAATGTTCAAAACAATTTATTTAACATATTAGTAAACTATAATCACTGATCACTGAGAGAGGCGCTAAAAGTTATAAACCCACCCAAACACCACCCGAATTACATTCTGTCAACTGTGATCTACCGTAAATGCGGGTCAAAGTTCGACCAAATGTATTCATTGGAAAATGAATTACATTTGGTCATGACGTTTTCATCCAGCTGACCAATGGGAATTGAATATTTGGATCCAAAACGTATAACTACTTTAACAATGTAATTATATAAGAGAAGATATGAAATACGCGTGTAACAAACCCATAATGCTTTATATAATTTTTCATTTTGTTAGTATTTTATCAAAAATGTTTAATATCCACAAAAATAACCTGAAGGCACCCCCCCCCCCCACCACCACCACCACCACTCCCCTGGAATACATACACGGAAAACTTCAAAATGCCCAAAATTGATTCACAAAACACTATTGTGGACCTCCTTTGTGCGCTCTAGTGAGAAAACAGCAGACTGCATACCCAGGTACCGGACCGTATGGAAGCGCTAGTTTGTGGGCGGAACACACATGGAGGTGGTGTAGTTTGCACTGGAAGAGGTAAAAAGATGAAGGAACGTGTATTGTTACATTTTCTATCAGGTAAATTTTGAAATCCAAACACTTATTCTTGTGAAAACACTCGAGAGGAAACCCGCAGATGGCAGTTACGGTGCAGTTATGTTGAATGTTGTTTGGACTGTATTCCACGTGAAAATTCTCAAATGTGCAAAAACTGTATAATTAAGTGAATTAGTCCTGACATCTAATTGTAAGCCTGTTGTATTTTTATGTCAGTATTTGAAATGTAAATCAATCAAATGCGAAATACACAATGAAAAGAACTTCAGTGTTAAAATTAATTCGTAACAAAATTAGCAACTGCAATTTTATCAATAACATTATAGAAATATGGCTAATAATCACAACCTTAGTTGTATGAGTTTATTGGAAAAGGGGAAACGTTTCAATGAAAGGAGCTTTAGTATTTGGATTATTCCCAACAAAATTAATAGCTGCCACTTTGGCAATTAGATTATGAAAAAAGTGTGAATAAACGTTCGAATAATCAAGAAAACAATTGTGAATTTTAATTATTTCTTACTTGGGAGCAGGGGTGGGAGTAATGTCTGAATCAGTGATAAACCTAGGGGTTCATGTTCGTGTGGAAAATAGCTGGGGGGCACATGTCCGGAGGGGGGGGGGGGGGGGTCGAATATCCGGGCACCTTTTAAATGTTGAGAGTCGTTATTTTATCCATCGAACCAGCAAAAAACAGAAAATTCGTGACACTATGCTAATTACTTTTTATTTACTTTTATAACTCTGTCAAAGTATTTTGTTGATTATTTCAAATTATTACACGTACATTCGAAATAGGATCTTGCGATTCTGGAGATTTCGATCGATTTTCGAATACGTAGCATTACATAAAGTTGTAACCACGTAATATTCCTTAAGTTTTCGCATGCATGATTGAAGCTTGGCTGCGAAACAGGCTGTGGAGTTTCAGTTCCCCAGCGACTCACATGACGTTTTCTAATGAAATGCGTCGCACCCCGAATGCAACAAGGCGCCATCTGCAATGCCAAAGCATTGCAGATGACACCTTGTTGCATCAAGGGACGACAAACAATTTCCCCGAGAATGCCCAGAGAGATAAAGAGAGCACCATGGTCCTCGGACCCTAAGATCGGGAAGTCGTTGGTTCGTTGTGATCCGCGTCATCAGCGTTGTAAACTTTGGGAAGACATTTGATCCAGTTGCGGGTACATTGGTGCAGTGTTCCAAATCGTATAGCACATTGGTGATGCACATGCCATTAGCCAATGCTAGCCATGCTTATGTCGCGTAAGTAGGCTGGAGATTCTGATAGATGGTCGGCACTGTTCTTTGATTCTCTCAGGGCACTTCTTCCTTCATCCCAAAACATAGAGAATATCTAGTGTTTTTGAGTGGATATCCACTAGATTTTCTTTTTAGTATACACTTTTTTATAACAATCTAATCATTCCTATCGACAATTCCACTCGTTTCAACCTTGAATTGGTGCATGAAAGTAAATAGCACACTGATACGCGGAAGTGATTAGATCGATACTTGGGACAGGTAGCGTCTTGCGATCTGATTCAGCTGGCGGGTTTCAAGCATCAATTCAAGGTGAATACACATTGAATTATTGCTGGAAATGATCGGTATCCACTCAAGAACACTAGATCTTCTTTTCATCATACCTTTTTAGAACAAATGGATCATTTCCAGTGATAACTTGACTCATATTCACCTTGAAGTGATGATGCTTTGAAAGCCGCCATTTCGATTCATACCGTGAAAGTGAACATTTCTATATCTTCACAGTGGAGGATGCGATTTCTATCATTCAGCAATTTTTTCGATAATCTATCGTTTAGGGTATAATAAAAATACAATATCCGTCACGTTATGATTCTGGTGCTAAATGTGTCTCAACCTCAGAAATCCATAGGCATATTTGAATCTCACCGACCAGCAGGTTGACCACTCTTCGGCCTGTGGACTGAAATTTGGATGTGTTTTTTAGGACTAGTTTTTATTGGTTTGGCCAAAAGGTAAAATTATCTTCCATAGCCTGGTGATTAAACTGTGTCTTTTGCACGAGAGTTTGTCATTTCCATTGGACTTTATGCACAGAACAATGTTTTGTTTACAAAATAAACCCTTGAACTCTCTTGACCGATATGTCTGTGCTTGATAATACAGATCAGGATTGATAAAGATCTGTGGGAACAAAAACCTTTACACACGGAATGTGGTACGCGTGTTTCGAACGATGCGCTAATGAAATCCTGCTCTGTATTTGGACCTTTAACATAGAGAGATACCTCTATTCAGCCTTGCTGTTAAACAAGGACAATAAACGATTGGAATATGTATGTCCACTGTCTAAAGTGAAATATACATTATCTGCATTTAAGTTTTGACGAAACTATTTGTTGCGTCAAAAATTATAATCCGAGATTTTATGCTTCATTTCGTATAGTGACCTTATTGAATTTAAAAGTTCGGTTTATGATACAGCAATGATCAAAACCAGTAAATATAACATTATGTTTCAAAGTGAGAAGAAGAAAAATAATTAATTAGAACCTTATCACATCGTGCTCAATGTCATGTCGCGCTCAACCTCGTGTTGTGTTTTAGGCGATTACACACTCTCGGTTCGAGCATTGGAAAGAAGTAAAATACCTGGCTGCAGAGGAAAGTGAACGATCAATAGAGCTGTGCCTCACGCCCATCGAGAAACGGGCCCTGCTAAGGCCTAAAAATTAAACATTTATTTCTCAGGTCCCCCTGCATGATCCTTTTGGCTGCCGCATGCTCTCTTTTTATAACCAATCTAAACTTAAAAAAATAAAAATTAAATGGTTTATGTCTGATATTTTACCCAACTTAAAATGTTTTATAAATTTGTCCCTGGAGTGCAAGAAGGCTTTGCAATGCTTTCGCATAGCAAAGCCTTCTTGCTCACAATGGACGAAATACTCCACCACCCATGCTATTCTGTAGATTATGAGGTCTGAAATATAAACCAAGAACATGAATTTTTGATGGCAAAGAAATGATTACAAAAATAATAAATAAAATAAGAAACCGCTCGCCCGCATGCAATTGTGCAAATAATGGCTTGAGAAACAGAAGATCTACTTTGTGGGGGCCTAATGTTGTCTTTGTTTTATAGCCAGGCTCAAATTAGAGGCATCCGACTATGTCAGAATTAATTTCTGTGAAAATAATAGTTATTTATCACTTTATCGCAATGCTCCGAATATTTGGACGTTATTTATTCTGAAAAGGCCTTCAGGGAGAAATAGTCATTGGGGAGTTGAGCAAAAGCAGTAGAGTGGCAAACATTATTCCGCCATTCAAAGTGTCTGTGATTTAAGAAAATCACCACAATGGTTCGAAAGTTCCAGTTGGAGCATTTCTTTATTGATGTCTAAATTCCAGTGTTATTAGATCAGTTAAATAACGAACTGCCCGTCTGTAGATCTGAACTAAAGTATTGGAAGATGTCTCTGATAGAAGATTACGCGCCGTATGAAATACTCAATCCAATTTGTAATAAGAAATAGCTTCTGGTCAATTTGATATTCTACAAAAACCTATGTCAATTAATGTCTGGGTGAGAAAATCACAACAATTATGTTATGTATTTTCTCCGTTTGACACATCATCTGCGGCACATTTTAAAAATGTTTCGTGATTCCAAACTTAGTTTAAGAATATAAAAGTTAAAAGAACAAAATAAAAATTATTCCACAATGATTTGGTCTACAGTACAGCCACCGTGGACTGGTCACGTCCTACGGGTGGTCAATATGTCCACAGACGCAATAATATTAGAATTCCAAACACTAATATTATTGGAAAATTTATCAAACATTTATTTAATGAAGCACCGGGTAAAACCCGGTGCTTCATTAATTAAAATTTTGCTGATAATGATTTTTATTACCTGGTAAACGCATGCGTAGACATCACTTCCCACGTGTGGATTATGACCAATCCACTTCGACTGTACTGTAACTACATAAATTAAAAGGTTGAATCTCTGAAATGTTTAAATGGTTTCACAACAGACGAATTGCCACATATTCAACCCACCCGACGCCTCTAGCAAGTGATTTGTTTGTGAAGGATAGATAATACACTGGCCACAGAGTACTCAACAAGATAATAGGCGAGTGCAAAACCCGAGGCCTTCATCTGGTCAGATACTCTGGACCGGGTGTATTATCTGACATAATCCCCCGCAACCCCCTTTATATTTAATCCCTGTTTTAATGTAAACAGTTTAAACTATTTTATACCATGATCACCTATTCTACTATATATGAAAAGCCTATGACATAACTTTTAGCTTTACACACCAACCGTGATGAACGCGCCAGCAATGGGATTTCATTAGTAAAAAATTACACCCACAGTAGAACTACATCCACGTTGAGCTTTGGTGACGTCGACCTGAATGCAAACTTGTCTAAATTTATCGCACGTCTACACGCGAAGAATGAAATGAAAATGACAATTATTTATTACGTTTTTAAATGAGTTTACCCCAAAAGACACCAAAACTTAATAAACGTGCATTGTCTCGTGTTAATAAGGCATCCATAACTCAAAATGGTATATTATTATGCTATTAAAATGAAAAAGCCCCCCCCCCCCCTCCCCCCCCCCCCCCCCCCGCTTCATTGTCCATTTCGTTTCGGCGATAAAATTGACAGCGGAGGTACCGCCCACCGATGCTCCTGTAAACAAAAACAGATTCGCTCGTTTGTACGTCTGGTGCTCAGTAAAATCGAGAAAAAAATAATAGCGACTCTTAATAATCTGACGATCATGGTATAAATAAAATATACCCAAAGTAGCTTGGTGTACCAAATGTTCACCACTCGTGGGTTAAACCGCGGGCCAAAGGCTCGCGGTTAACACAACTTCACCACTCGTGGTAAACATTTGGTACACCAAGCCACTATGGGTATATTCTATATTTATCACATAGACAGGGATAATTTTAAAATGTAAACGAATTAAAGTTCGAACACGTAACGTCAACAACAAAGTGTCTAATTGAACGAATCCGAATTTTAAGCAGAAAATGGAGATGGATGACAATTGTTGCTGTTCTGGTGAGGAATTACCTCTAGGATCGACATTCCGCCCTGTCGCACACAAACGAACTGACCAGCTGCTAATGTGATGGGCAGCTATTATCCGAGCCTCAACGTGAGCATTAAAGTGCAGTTTCTCGTCAGATCACCGAAGTTATGCAACGTCGAGCTCGGTTAGTCCTCGGATGGGTGACCATCTGAGCGATCGATTCGGACCCCCGCGTTGTGTCCTTGGGCAAGGCACTTAACCCCGATTGTCCACGATGACGCCGTGTACTAAGGCGTACTGCACGTCGATGGTGCGCATGTCTTCAACCAATCTAACCCTGCCTGTGCTTCAGTGTGGAGTTACGATGTTGGGGAGCTGGCAGCTGCTCGTCGTTGCTCGGTGGTTCTCTCCGGGTACTCCGGCTTCCTCCACCCGTAAAACTGTCACGGTCATGATTAGCCATTGTGCATAAGTATGTGACCTTAAACACCAATAAATAATAATAATAAAGTTCAGTTACCTTCGATAAATTCCATTCAATATGAATTATCCAAACGTTTTTAGCCTTATCCACCTTAAGATGCGCAGGCATATAATAATTATGCGATCAACAACCATTATTTTTAGGAAAGCTTTGAGATTCGATTCGATTTCGAATGTTAAGTTGAATTTCGGTTCCATTAGAAATCGGCTCGATTCTCTTCTTCTCGAATCTTTTTCACAGGAAAGGTGGTTGGTATACGTCATATTCATCTGTTCATTCCCACTAGACAAATTCCCTGTAGACCAACTCCCACGAGGCCAATTCACAAAAGACCAATTCCCCTTAGACCAGCTGGTGTGTTCTACTTTAAAAATAATTCTACATCAATAATTTGATATATTTATAAATACTTATAAATGTATTTAATATTATTGATTATCAAGCCAGAAAATAAGCAGTCTGTCATTTGCAGAATGAGGTCCCCAGAGGGTGAATTTGCTGATACTATCCCATACAGTGGGCCAGTTTATCCTCTGGGTACCTCTTTCTGTTTATTTTTGAGACCTTGACTCAGGTTGAGGTTCACAGAGGGTAAATTTAGTGATGCTACCCTGCTGTGCAGGGTAGCATCAACAAATTCACCCTCTGGGGACCTCATTTTTCAGATGATAGTCTGCTCATGTTCCGGCTTGTCGATATTTTATAGATGTTGGGCAGATTTGTATAAATAATTGTTTTCCTAATTATCCTTAATCAACCCTTAATCAGAAACACTGTGTAGTTGGTCTAAGGGGAATTGGTCTAGTGGGAAGACACCTATTCATCGTCTCACAAAACGCAAAGTTCGAATGGACACCGTACATAAATTATGTTGAAATAAAAGACTGAGGGCAACTTCAGCTTTGTGAACATACATACCACCTTCGCTCATGCCACCAGACATACAGCATGCGAAGAGTGGATTGTAACTAAATCGCCCGCGGAGTGGAGTTATCACCCAAGCTATAACTTTCAAATTTGGTACACATCGACAAAAAACACAAGCAATGTTTCAGCCAATGGACCTCCGAGTTTAACCCGGAGGTCCATTGACTGAAACTTTGCTGTGTTGGTTATGCTTTGTAACAAATTTGCAATCATTGCTTGGGTGGAATCTCCACTCTGCGGGTGATTTAGTGATAATACACTCTGCACGTACTGTATCAATTTCAATATCACTAGTCCCTACCACTGTTAAATACAAATTTAAGGTTTCCAAGCAATGTCGACGATGAATTATAATCCTTACAGGGTAATATTCCAACTACATCATCAATCGACGAAGGCATGCCTTGATTATGTGGTTGGAATATTTTATCAGTCTGGACTTGAGCCATCACTGTTGGAACAGATCAGGTTTACAGCACCCCAACCCCTATCGGTCATCTCCAAGACGTCACTGTTTCGATTTGATGTTCGATTCGATGTAGAATAATAGGCGTGATTCGATTGTAGATTCGATTCGAATCGAAAATGTCTGATTCGCAGGGCCTAATTATTTTGTCTCAGCTTTATTCGCCCGTGGTCTACTGTTTAGCTGATGCAACGTTGAAGCGATTTTAAACATATAACCACGTGATGCTGAACCATGAAAAACTGTTTCAATGAACATGGCGACGTTCACAAAAATCGTGATTACAGTACGTGGAGAGTGGATTGTAACTCAATCACCCACGGAGTGGAGTTATCACCCAAACTATAACTTTTATATTTTATGCATATGGACAAAAAACACAAGTAATGTTTCAGCCAATGGACCTCCGGGTTTAACCCGGAGGTCCATTGGTTGAAACTTTGCCTGTGCTTGTTATGCTTTGCAACAAATTTGCAATTATTGCTTGGGTGGAATCTCTACTCTGCGGGTGATTTAGTGGTAATACACTTTCCACATACTGTAGATCGCGATTGTTACTTAGTTAGTTTCAAATCGGCCGAGACACCAGAGTGAGGTAACTTCATATCAACCTTAGACCGAAGGTTGAAGGCTGATGTGAAGTTACTGAGCGTTGATATTTCGGCCGATATGCAACTAACCAAATACTAGTCGTTTATTAAACAAAACAAATAATTACAAAATGTTCTTAGATCTGTTCCAGTTTTCTTCCAAATCACCAAAATCCACCCGAAATCACCGAAATTGACTTTATTTCCCCAATTTATCGGCTTAGCATGTAGTGCTATAATACCAAGGGGTACAGGGGTATGCTCTATTGAATAGGAGTACAGGGCCTGATTTTCCCAGAATCCCATTTTTAATGCCTATTGCATATATTTCTCTATCACTAACAGTCTGTCCAGTTCAAACTATCTCTGGTTCTCTCGTCCGAGTCTTATAATTACCAGTGCTCGATTTCCCATAATGCAGTTATCTCCCTTGTGTATATCAAAAGCATTCCCAAACCCAATAAGCAATCGAGCAGTTACTGATAAAGCATTGCTCGAATGACTCGAATCCCATCGAGCAAATGAGCTTTAGAGTAACTGCTCGATCGAGTGGCTCGGCATATTGCTCGAACGACTCGAATTCCATCGAGCAAATGAGCCAACGAGCATTTGCTCGTTCGAGTGACTCCTCGAACGACTCTTAGACTCATTTCAGAAAAAAGGGATTCCATAGCCATAGGCGTTTTCAAAAAAGGGATTCCACAAATGGGATTCCAAAAAGGGATTCCAAAAGTGGGATTCCGTCTTATGTCGAGTGACTCGCAACTATTGCTCAAATGACTCGAATCCCATCGAACAAATGAGCCAACGAGCAATTGCTCGATCGAGTGACTCCTCGAACGACTCGACGACTCATTTCAGAAAAAAGGGATTCCATAGCCACAGGCGTTTTCGAAAAAGGGATTCCACAAATGGGATTCCAAAAAAGGGATTCCACAAATGGGATTCCGTTTCCATCTTGTCGCCAAAGCTCCAAGTCCACTACAGGTTTATGGCCTATCTGTCCTATCATTAGCTTCTACAGCAGTCTTGTTCCATTGCGGCCTTGTACCAGTACTATTGGCTTCTGTTATTCTGCCCCATATCTCATCCATTATTTCCTATCTATACCTATCTCAGTCTCGACTATAACATTGATCAAGGTTGAATCTGATTTCCCCTGTATACATATAAGGCATTCCGTAAGTGGCCCAGTCCGTATAATTTGGATTCCGTGTTTTTACATCGACACTCGAGGGTATTCCCATTCCCTATTGGAAGAATTCAGTTCAATGAGGTGTAGTTTAAAAATTCCGATCACCTTTCGTTATATTGTCATGAAGTTTAAAAAATCGTTCAGTTCAAAAGGTGTTAACATTGGGCTATAGTTAAAAAATAGAGTTCATTCAGTTCAAGGGGGTTAATTATATATACATTCATTAGGGTTATAGTTCATTCAAACAGTTCAAAGGGTGTTAATACCTTCATTAAAGTTATGGTTAAAAAATAAAGTTCATTCAAAGCGGTTTTAATTACATAAAGTTCATTAAAACAGTTCAAAGGGTGTTAATACCTTCATTAGGGTTATAGTTCGGAACTTTTTTCAATTTGTAATGGTCAATTAACTTCGAGTTTGGTTATATTTGAGTTCATTCAGTTGAAAACTTTGTTATGGTCAATTAACTTCCATCTTGATTGTATTTGATCAGATCTGTTCAGTCTGTCCAACTAGTTCGATCAATCCAACTAGTTTGACTTTTTTTCACTTTGTTATGTTCACTTCGATCTTGGTTCTGTTGGATCTTCGTTCTGTTGTACCTTTGCTGCTTTGTAGTGGTTGGTTGCCTCTGTTCAGGTTCTTGTAATAATAATTGGGTGTTATTAATCCCTTTCCATACCCTCGAGTGTCGATGTAAAAACACGGAATCCAAATTTTACGGACTGGGCCACTTACAGAATGCCTTATATGTATACAGGGGAAATCAGATTCAACCTTGATCAATGTTATAGTCGAGACTGAGATAGGTATAGATAGGAAATAATGGATGAGATATGGGGCAGAATAACAGAAGCCAATAGTACTGGTACAAGGCCGCAATGGAACAAGACTACAACTAGTTGTAGACGCTAATGATAGGACAGATAGACCATAGACCTGTAGTGGACTTGGAGCTTTGGCGACAAGATGGAAACGGAATCCCATTTGTGGAACCCCTTTTTTGGAATCCCATTTGTGGAATCCCTTTTTCGAAAACGCCTGTGGCTATGGAATCCCTTTTTTCTGAAATGAGTCGTCGAGTCGTTCGAGGAGTCACTCGATCGAGCAATTGCTCGTTGGCTCATTTGTTCGATGGGATTCGAGTCATTCGAGCAATAGTTGCGAGTCACTCGACATAAGACGGAATCCCACTTTTGGAATCCCTTTTTGGAATCCCATTTGTGGAATCCCTTTTTTGAAAACGCCTATGGCTATGGAATCCCTTTTTTCTGAAATGAGTCTAAGAGTCGTTCGAGGAGTCACTCGAACGAGCAAATGCTCGTTGGCTCATTTGCTCGATGAGATTCGAGTCGTTCGAGCAATAGTTGCGAGTCAGTCGACATAAGACAGAATCCCACTTTTGGAATCCCTTTTTGGAATCCCTTTGTGGAATCCCTTTTTTGAAAACTCCTATGGCTATGGAATCCCTTTTTTCTGAAATGAGTCTAAGAGTCGTTCGAGGAGTCACTCGAACGAGCAAATGCTCGTTGGCTCATTTGCTCGATGGGATTCGAGTCGTTCGAGCAATATGCCGAGTCACTCGATCGAGCAATTACTCTAAAGCTCATTTGCTCGATGGGATTCGAGTCATTCGAGCAATGCTTTATCAGTAACTGCTCGATTGCTTATTGGGTTTGGGAATGCTTTTGATATACACAAGGGAGATAACTGCATTATGGGAAATCGAGCACTGGTAATTATAAGACTTGGACGAGAGAACCAGAGATAGTTTGAACTGGACAGACTGTTAGTGATAGAGAAATATATGCAATAGGCATTAAAATGGGATTCTAGGAAAATCAGGCCCTGTACTCCTATTCAATAGAGCATACCCCCTGTACCCCTTGGTACTATAGCACTACGTGCTAAGCCGATAAATTGGGGAAATAAAGTCAATTTCGGTGATTTCGGGTGGATTTTGGTGATTTGGAAGGATTGTCGGGTTGTTTGTGGATATTAGATTTAGTCTTCTACAATCGAACATACCCTCTGAACATACCCCTGTCTTGTTAGAAGCCATTGGTAATATAGCACTACGTGCTAAGCCGATAAATTGGGGAAATAAAGTCAATTTCGGTGATTTTGGGTGGATTTTGGTGATTTGGAAGGATTGTCGGGTTGTTTGTGGTAATTAGATTGTCTTGTTAGAAGCCATTGGTAACATAGCAATCACGCGCTACCATAGAAACCAAGATGGCGGCCTCCTGTATACAAAATGGACGACGGAAACACGTATCACCGTAACAACACGCGATGCGCATGCGCACTAATACCACGTATCACTATGGGGATGACGTCACAACATGGCCGATCACGCGGGTTACCATGACAACACTACATGGCGCCACTAGGTCACGTGACATGACGTCACTTCCGGGGTCCCCCACCGGGGTCCCCCAGAATGGACCTGTCCGGGTACATGACATACTACTGCCGCGCTTGATAACAGACAATTCTGGGAAATAAAATTGGATCTAATAATAAATGTTCCAGTAAGACTACCCCCCCCCCCCCCTCCTCCGATTGGACGAACGCTCGCTTAATATAGTCTATGTTTACGGCTCAAGTGGCAAATGTTACCGTCTGACGTCACAACGCGAAATATCTGAAATGACGTCGCCCGTTTCATGACGAGCAAACCGCTTCATTTTTGTGAAAATTTTGGATTGTTTTCACTCGTGCAGCAGACGGTGTTCCGTGTGAAGTGTTGTTTAAATTAGAAATCGATTTACGATTTGAACTGAGACGGAATGAGTTTATCTGGTTTATTGATTAGTTATCCCGCGCCGTCGTGGGACACACGAGAGGTTTATTCACTAAACCTGTGATCGTTAAAAGTTGCCTTTACATGTTTAGTAAATAAACCCCTCGTTTTTCACGATGTAGGTTTTGGGCTGTGGGTAGTGTCTTATTGGAACATATGCGTTATTGTGATGATTTGACGGTAGCATGGTCTGAAGTTTGCGGCTCGGAGCGTATGTTCGACCACGATGATTCGCGTCTCGGATCAACATAAGTTCCGAGCCGCATACCTCAGACCATGTTTCCGTCAATTCATCACAATAACTTATAATGTTGGTAAACACGATAGAAACACAGCAGTGTATCTTGTAAGTGTAAAATCTGTAAGAGTTCGGACCCTTGCCATTCCATGAGTTGCTCCGAACAAAGTGCGATGAATAGATGTGACAAAAAGATCAACGACTTTCCATCTAATTCGATGGCTTTGCAGACGTAACACATTGACCTGTCTTCCAAAATACACACTTATCGTGACTGGACACAGCTAATGGGTATCTGGCGAAATGATTTTCTATCGCTATGGCAGCTGCCATCAATAAAATAACACAAATCTTTTCCGGTATCCCGTATCGGTACTAAATCAAGCTCCATCTGAATTGGATTTTAGAAAGAACAATTTATCAGGAAGAATTAAGTATATACTATCTGTGATAAATCATCAAGAATAAAACGAAAGAAAATCTAGTTTGTTAAATGAAAGAGACGAGAGGAAAGAGAAGGACTGAAAGTATTTCCACGGCCTGATTTACAGAATGCGTTTTAAACAAATCTAAGTAGCGTATGGTGCAAATGCGCGCGCGCGCGCGCGTGTGTGTGTGTGTCTGGGGGGGGGGGATACTTCATAGTTAAATAGTCACACACAACATACCTATCAAACAACACAAGTACTCCTTTGTATTTTGGATGGATAGGGATATATTCATTACCTTGCACGGATGTAATAGAGGATATGCCCAGTCAGTATTTATATATTTATTGGTGTTTAAGGTCACATACTTATGCACAATGGCTAATCGTGACCGTGACAGTTTTACGGGTGGAGGAAGCCGGAGTACCCGGAGAGAACCACCGAACATCGACGAGCAACTGTCAGCTCCTCTACATTCTAACTCTGTTCAAGCTCCGCTCAGGCAGGGTTACAGCAATACGCCTTAGCACCCGACGTCATCGTGCCCACATGTAGGCAACCGGGACACAACGCGGGTAGTCCCGGACGGGGATGGAACTCGGGAAGCCCAGACAATATAGTCAGTTCTTCAGAGTATATTTATAATTTATCAATAACCAAATAACGCTTATTTTGGGAACACCCAGATTTAATATCCCCATTAGCGTTCAAATGACACTGTTTTCAGTTGTACGATACTGTGATCACAAAAACGGACAGGTGATTTCGACTAGGTGGCGATCCGGTCGAAATGCCCTGTCACCTTTCTCTCTGCAACACTACAAAATCTCACCTGTCAAAACGGGACATATACTACTCAAAGATTGCTAAGCACCAAGTTTATCCAACTACCTGTTTTACATTTTGGTTGACATATTGTAATGAAACGTGTATATATTTTTGCTTTTATTATATCTTTAATGATTTAAATGCAGAAATGAAGATTTTATTTGTGTTTGCCATTATTTTTTAACTTTTGAATACGATCACCATGACCAATGGATATTATTGGTAAAAGAGGAAATTTGTCAATATGCCAAAAGGTTGACGGAGAGATTTGGTATGGGTTCAATATCGAGTATGAGACCCATTACTCTTAATTACAGATTGACAACGCCTTCTCATGCTCCCAATCAGGTTCCTGGTGGTCCTTTGCTGGATGTTGTTCCATTCTTGGACCAGTATGACACCCAATTCCTTGACACTTCTTGGCTGGACTGGATGGGCTGAAATTGCAAGCTGCAACTCATTTGATTGGATTGAGGTCAAGGGATCTTGCTGGCCAGTCCATACGCTCAATACCCCCCCCCCCCCCTCTCGGTACTCCACGACAGCATGGGCAACATGAGGACGGGCATTATCGTCCGTCAGAATGAATCTATCACCCACTGCATCTGCATACAATCTGATGTCGGCATCCAGGATCTCACCAATATGCCGCTGTGCAGTAAATGTACCACGTTCAAGGAGACAGAGCTTTGTACGTCCATCTCAGCTGATGCCGCCCCAAACCATGTTTGACCCTTCATCGTAGCGGTCATGCTCAGCAATGTTGGCTGCATGAAATCGCTCTCTTGTCTTCTCCATACCCTGGAAAGCCTATCTGCGTGGTCTAGGAAGTACCTTGGCTCATATGTAAAAAGGACAGGTCGCCAATCTTCTCTGGTCCATCCAGCGTGGCCCATTGCCCATTCATATCGTGCTTGGCGGTGGTTCTGGGACAGCGGAATGCGAATGCATGGTTTTCGCGATCGGATACCACCTTCGTGCAACCTTGCGCGGATAGCCTGCGTCGAAACATTTACCATGGATGCATTCTGAAGGTCACTGCGAAGCTGGGTTTCTGTGGCAAAGCGGTTCCTACGGGCCGGCATGATCAAAAACCGGTCTTCGGATGCAGATGTTGTCCTGTCTCTGCAACCACCACGGCGTCTTAATGGTGTGCCATACTACCTAAATCTTACCCAGGCTCTGGAGATCACCGTATGGTGTACATGGTGTGGTCGTGATTTCGCAGAATTTTGTTTAGGAAGGGGCGCGGTGGCTTAGTGGGTAGAGGTACAGGCTGCAAGCCGAGAGGTCCTCGGTTCGAATCCCACCTGCGGCAACCGCGTTGTGTCCTTGGGCAAGACACTTCTCCCCCATTGCCCACGTGGGGGCACGGTGACGTTGTGTACTTAGGCGTAGTGCACGTCGATGGTGCACTGTCTTCAACCAATGCTAACCCTGCTTGTGTGGAGTTAGTATGTTGGGGAGCTGACAGTTGCTCGCCGTTGCTCGGTGGTTCTCTCCGGGTACTCCGGCTTTCTCCACCCGTAGAACTATCGAGGTCATGATTAGCCATTGTGCAGAAATATGTGACCTTAAACACCAATAGATAAATATATAAATAAATATTTATTTAGGAAAGATTGACTCGCCAGTGTATAGTTGTAACTAGATGCTCCCGTGACTGTATTGTGCACTATTTTGAAGTTATAGCTCGCTGAGTAAGTTCACTTTTGCGCCTGTCAAACTGAGCCATAAGCGCAATTCAATTCCTGTAGAAAAACGGCTTGCCCAACACTGTACAATTCTATACTTGTAAATAGAGATAATTATTTATTTATTTATTTATTTATTTATTTATTTATTTATTTATTTATATTTAAGGTCACATATTTATGCACAATGGCTAATCATGACCGTGACAGTTTTACGGGTGGGGCAAGCCGGAGTACCCGGAGAGAACCACCGAGCAACGACGAGCAGCTGCCAGCTCCCCAACATCGCAGCTCCGCACCGCAGCATAGGCAGGGTTAGATTGTTTGAAGACATGCGTACCATCGACGTGCAGTACGCCTTAGTACCCGGCGTCATCGTGCCCCCACGCGGGCAATGGAGATGCAGTGTCTTGCCCAAGGACACAACGCGGTTGTCGCAGGTGGGAGTCGAACCGAGGCTCTCTCGGCTTGAAGCCTGCACCTCTACCTACTGAGCCACCGCGCTCTCCAATAGAGATCATTAATATCATTCCTAAACTCAACAGCGATGCATGGACATGTAATGGCGTAAATAGATGTTAAAATTCAACTGCATGTATAGAATGAAGAAAATGGATTACTACTCAATCGCAGAGCCATATATTTTCCACTCGAAAAGTATTTAGAATTGTTCAAACCAACACAAGAAACACTTCCAAACTTTCATCACATGGCCCGGTGGTCCATGTGATGAACGTTTGCAAGTGCGTCTTGTGTTTTGTCCTCAGAAGTTGTGAATAATTTCAGAGTGAAAAATCTATCCCACGGCGATTTAGTCGTAATCCAGCCTTCACATTCTGCAGTCTCAATAGTTTCTTTCTGTTTGATCGGTTCGGTTCGTGATTTCACTACCGACCTCGCTAATGGCGCATTATATGTTACTTTACACAGAGCAAACTCTCGTGTATTTCTGACTACTTCATTCTTCTGCAGCGAGAAGCGCATTAATTAACGAGCATTTTCTGCTCTAACTGTGACCGGACTTCTAGTTTCAACTCTCGATATTTATTAGATACACGCTAAAAACTAAAGTGTTAAAAACTACATTTGAAGTGCTGTATTTAACACTTACTACATGTGAGTGCTGAACTAGCACTTCGTTCAAGTGTAGATATCCCAGAACTTGACAGGTGTTACAATAATACCACTTGACAAGTGTAATGTCGCGACACGTAAAAGAAAACAACGCAGATGACGCGGATCAGGCTCGAATTCTCGAGCCTGATCCGCGTCATCTGCGTTGTGTCCTTTTAATTATGTACCCACCAAGCGCAAATTAAATTATGGACGATTCTGGAAGAAACACCAATGCTTGACACATGGAAAGTGCCATCCAATTAAGTTTCAAAAGTCTGCCGATTGTAATGTCTAAGTGCTTAAAGCATTGCACTTTGAGTGTTAAAATCAAACCCTAAGAGTTAGAATGGGTTTAACACCTTGAAAGTTTCAGTTTTAACACTTTAGTTTTTAGTGTGAATGCTTTTCTTACCAGATTTTCCCATTATCAAACTCTGAAGATATGACTTCAAAGTCAGCTGATCTGGCGCCGACATCGGTCGATATGAACCCAGCTATAGTTGTTTCCCTTGATCTGTTACTTGGCGCAACCAGTTTGCTTGCAACGATCTCTTTCACTGTTTTCGCCGAACGCAATCAGAAAAAATGACGTGACCAGGCATAATGGAGTGACTTGAAATTGAGTTTTTGTATGCTTGGGGATTAAAGATGGTACGAAGTAAGGATTAGGCGAATGAAGTGAAGAAAGAAAAGACGAATGTGCAAGAAATCTACTTATGTAGAGATCAGAGGTAATTATTGGCGGTCAAGTATGGAAATTTGCGAAACTCTAAACACAATTGGTTAAAATTAACTGAGTTCAGTGAACCCAATTGGGGCTTATTCATATACACTCCATCCAGACAATTTGGATTAAACTAATCCAACTGATTTTAGAATGCAACAAGGTATCGGCATTCCAGTTTCAGCACTTGTGCTCGCGTCAGTGACAACTAAACTGTGCTGTACATAATCTGTTTGAATTGCCATGATAATATGTGTACACTATAGAAAAAAATAACATTTTGCATAATCCATGCACATTTATTGCGGAAGAAAAACATGTACCACAATTTTAGTGCTTAGTGTTCAATACGATCTTTGACCGTCACGCGTCTGACTGGCATTGACTGGCATTGCCCTGTAATGAAATCGAATTAATTAATTAATTCGTGACTTCAACAAAAATCGCCAATTAATTTTCATTATCTTTTCATATTTGCTCTCAAAAACATAGGTTATGACCCTTCTTTAAACGGGCTTGTCGAGCCCGTTCCAATGAGAGGTCATAACCTATGTTTTCGAGACAAAGAATTTAAAAAAATTAGTTATTCAAGAATTTTGTTTGCAAGTGTGGCCTGCTCTTCATATTACGTAAGGGGTTAAAAAGTGAACATCGATTGCGAGGAGAGTTGAAAATTTTCGACAATTTCTTTAATTTTGTTGTTGTTGAGCAATGTTTATTTATATTGATTACAGCACCCCCACCCACCCCCCCCCCCCCCCTTCCAGAAAGGGGAAAGGTGTTACACTTTCTATAAGCACCAACGAATGGGCAAGAAATCGATTGAAAAAGAGATCAGTGGTATTTACCGGCGGCCCAGTGTGGAAACATTTCAGTTATGGAAATCGAATTTTGGTTAACTATTTAATTCATTCATTCATACATTAATTCATTTATTTTTTATTTATTTATTTATTTATTTATTTATTTATTTATTTATTTATTTATTTATTTATCTTTAAGGTCACATATTTCCGCACACGGGTTAAATCTGACCGTAAGTATTGCCAAATTCTAACCTCTTTCAATTCTAGAAAAGCGAATGCAGTCAATACAATATATATAGTAAGTTCTGTGATATGCAACGATTTAATCAGGGGAGCGTGGTGGCTCAGTAGGTAGAGGTGCAGGCTGCAAGCCGAGAGGTCCTCGGTTCGAATCCCACCTGCGACAGCCGCGTTGTGTCCTTGGGCAAGACACTTCATCTCCATTGCCCGCGTGGGGGCACGATGACGCCGTGTACTAAGGCGTACTGCACGTCGATGGTACGCATGTCTTCAACCAATCTAACCCTGCCTATGCTGCAGGGCGGAGTTACGATGTTGGGGAGCTGGCAGCTGCTCGTCGTTGCTCGGTGGTTCTCTCCGGGTACTCCGGCTTCCTCCACCCGTAAAACTGTCACGGTCATGATTAGCCATTGTGCATAAATATGTGACCTTAAAACATCAATAAATAAAATAACGATTTAATCACTTGAATGTTGCGTTTTGCTTCTCCACAGCATATGTACCTGTTTTATGTTAATGTGACTGTATATTTGTGTGTGGAGCGGCGTTTATATAGGCCATGCCTGTTCGCCAAACCACATTTCAGTTATGGAAATAAAATTTATTGTTTACAAAAAAGTATAACCAGTCGTTTATAACTATGTTGCCCATTTTAGAGGACTTCCTCCCCAAACATTGGTTACTGGATCCTATTTTACCAGTAAAACGCAATTTGTTTACCACAGTAAACAAGCACTGCCTCACTTTCCGGAATTCCCACGTGGAATCAGTTTCTTTATCAGCACGACACCGTTCACGTCATGCAATTTTAACGTCCTATAGAAAGCTATTCACAGTTTATTTATTTATTTATTTATTAGTGTTTGGGGACACATGTTTCTGCACAATGGCCAATCGTAACTACAACATGGACAGGAAGTCAAGTTTCGTCCCTCGTTTATACCTGTCTTGCCATTTGTAGAGGACATCACCCCCAAGCGCTGATGTCTGTCTGTGTCCTATTTGACCAGTAAAACAGAGCCCGTGAACCACACAGTAAGCAAGCACTGCTTCACATCCAGGTGTTCCCATGGGGGCAGTGTACTAAAAATTTCTTCCAAAATGATATTAACACTAAATGAAACATTAAGATGACGAGTGCGGCACAATAACAGAATTGTTTTTCTCGCCCACATTCACGAGACAAATACATATGGTTCAAATATTCTGGCATCACCATTTATTTTGAACCAGGATTTGGTGAAAGTAATCTGTTTTCCAACAATTTCATTCATTAGCGAAATATATAATTTTTATTACTTTCCAAAGTGTGATTTACTGGGATTTCCGTGTTTGATTATAAACGATAACTTCACAAGTAAATTATGCAATCAACAAATCAACAATTGTGTCATATATCCGTGCGCGCAAACGAAGACGCTTTGACGTGGGTGTAATGGGGACTTCATTGTTTTTTGTTTCCTTTATCCTTTACCTTATATGAAAAGCAGACGATACTTGCAAAAAAAAAAAATTCTTGAATAGCTATTATTTTCATTTTTTGTCTCAAAAACATAGGTTATGACCCCTCATTGGAACGAGCTCGACGAGCTCGTTCCAATGAAAGGTCATAACCTATGTTTTAGACATAAAAAATGAAAAAAAATAATGAAAATTAACTGGCTATTTTTTAGAAAAGCGCTGGCCGTTACATTAGGTAAAGGGTTAAGTAATATAATTGTCGTTAATAATGAAAAGTAATAAACAGAGTAATCGCTTGGCTGGACTGATTACGTGAAATAATTCATTCGAGGAGAGGGACTATATTGTAAACCACTCGAGCGCATTCGCGCACTCGTGTTTGTACAACGTCCCTCACCTCTCATGAATTATTTCACGTAACGTAACTAGTCCAGTTTTACTATTTATGTATTTGTTGTGACCACTTTCGGAAGTTACTGCTATATCGTTATCGCAAAGTATAAGCTAAAGTTATATCACTCGTTTATAATTACATGCCCATATCAAATAATCTCACCTCAGGCGTCGATCACAGTAGCCTATTTTATGTATTGGGGTTGGACAACACTTTCGACAGCCAGGGTCACCTCCTGTCGACCAGTTTATCTGGAGGAGGAAATGTGAATACCTGGAGAGAACCAGCGAGCAGCAGCGAGAAACTGTCGAATTCCACAACGTACAAACTCCGCGCAAGCGGGTTTAGCATTGGTGGAAGGAGGCGGGTGCACCATTGACGGGCAGCACACCCATGTGCCCCCTCCCCACCTACACAGTATTCCATTATACCAATAAAAGCTGAACTTACCTGTAACGGTAAACAATCACCGTCTCACCTCCCGATGATCTTGAAGGAAAGTGAACCTTAAAATCACACAATGATCAGTTCATTTGATCATATTCATCAAGGTACAGTTTGTTCTTATCGGTGTATCAATATCGTTATTAATGAATTTCTCTGGTAATAACATACGAGATTTAAATCGATTGAAATGACAAATCCCATTTTTCAATAGAGGATATTAATACCAGTATTTAATTTACCCTCTCAAATAGAATACATCTAGCTCCGAAGTCATGTTGTTCAAAGGTTTCTTGCCATATTGCTTTGTCTTTGTATCTCTTGACAGTTTTTCAATTAATTTAAAGGCTTGCGACATCTGACACTTGCTTATATCAAGTCACGAAATCCCATTTCTTGGAATCAGATAAGAATCCCACGTACGAAGGAATGCCATATATAGCCTGTCTATAGATGTTTTACACTGAACGCTGTATAAAATGGTACAAAATGGGGAAAATGAAGCAATATGATCGAGGGTAGAGACGAGACAGAGATAGGTATACATGAAGCTTGGAAGAAGTAAAACAAGTCAGTAGTAATGACACAAGACTACTGTAGAGGCTGATGATAGGACAGATAGACCATCGACCCGTAGTGGCTTTGGAGCTTTGGGGATGATGGGAAGTCTAGATGCTGTATAGGAGCTGTATATGAGCCATATTTGAGCTAGAAGCCATATGGGAGCTGTATAGGGGGCTGGGTCATAGGTATCCTTAAATACCGAAATGAGGGTAGGAGGGCTAGTAAATTAGACCTCATGGCTTCAACCGAAATGAGGCTAAGAGGGATAGTAGATCTCATTGAGGGATTTTCTCATGACCCTCATTTCAGACAAATGGGGTCCCTAAGACCAGACGCTTTCCAAAAAGGGATTCCATGGGATATGGCCATAAAATACCGAGATGGGGCTAAGAGGGATAGTAAATTAGACCCTCACTGAAGAATTTTATCATGACCCTCATGGCCTCAACCGAAATGCGGCTAAGAAGGATAGTAGATTAGACCCCATTGAGGGATTTTCTCATGACCACAATGGCCTCATTTAGAAAAAGGGGTGCCTAAGACGCAGACGTTTTCCCAAAAATGTGCTGAAATTGGGGTTCCATGGGACATGGCCATTAAATAACGAGATGAGGCTAAGAGAGATAGTAAATTAGACTGCATTGTGGGGTTTCCCATGGCCCTCATGGCCTCAACCGAAATGAGGCTAAGAGAGATAGTAGATCAGACCTCACTGAGGGATTTTCCCATGGCTCTCATGGCCTCATTTCAGAAAAAGAGGTACCTAAGGCCAGACGTTTTCCAAAAAGGGATTCCATGGAATATGGCCATTGAATACCGAGATGAGGCTAAGAGGGATAGTAAATTATACCTCAATGAGGGATTTTTCATGGCCCTCATGGCCTCAACCGAAATGAGGCTGAGAGGGATAGTTGATTAGACCTCATTGGGGAATTTTCTCATGGCCTCATTTCAGAAAAAAGAATGCCTTAGGCCAGACGTTTTGCAAAAAGGAGTGCTGAAATTGGGGTTCCTTGGAACATGGCCATTAAATACCGAGATAAGCTAAGAAGGATAGTAGATTAGACTTTACTGAGGGATTTTCTCATGGCCCTCATTTCAGAAAAAAGAGGTTGCTGTGCTGTACTGTATTGTATAGTTATTTTTTAAAAAATTGTCCTAGTCTATATTACCCTCTTTCTCTAAGTGTTTGTTCAGTGAGTTGGTCAAAGCATGGATGTGACTTGCAATTACCATCGGGATGTACCTTGCATCTACTTGCATTCACCCTGCATTTACCTTGCATGGCGCTCCCATATTTCCGGAGCCGCCCATATAGCGTTTGCAATCTGTATAAATGTCGCACATATTGTTTCTCTTTGCTCTTGGTGGAATACCATGCAGACAGCCAACTGGCTATGGTATCCCCTAGCGGTATACATTTTATTTTTTACCAGAATAGTTATTCATATGCATTGTATTGTTTGCTTTTGTGTACTGCTGAACAAAGTTATCTATGTATCTGAGGCCAGAGTTTTTCCAAAAAGGGGTGCTGAAATTGGGGTTACATGGGACATGGATGTTAAAAACCGAGATAAGACTAAGAGGGATAGTAAATTAGACCTCATTGAAGGATTGTTTCATGGCACTCATGACCTCAACGTAAATTAGGCTAAAAGGCATAGTAGATTAGACCTCATTGAGGGATTTCCCATGACCCCCATGGCCCCATTTCAGAAAATAGGTGTCTAAGGCCTGTCGTTCGTTATTTAGGGGCGGTAGAATTGGGGTGCCACGGATCGTGGTCGTTAGATGAACTAATTGGATGATCTAGATAAAAGAAAGAACAAGAGTACTCGGAATAGGGCTAGAACTAATTTAACTATAGTAACAAAACTGTTCAAACGTGATAGGCTCGTCTACTCTACTTGGGTATACTCCAAAACAAACGAACAGGGTCGGGTAGGCAAAAACTATAGCATACATACAAGCAAAGGATTCTGAAAGGACTCAAACTAATACAACTTGTCGGGTCTATTTGGGTAATTCTTCGAATCGGAAAATTACTCTTGTGCGAAAGAACGTACCCTCCGAACATACCCTTGTCCTATAAGAAGCCTTTGGGTAACATAGCAACCACGTGCTATTATTATATGCCCAATCTGGGGTTTCATATCAAATAAAAATGGACTTTGGTGATTTGGAGGGACTGTCGGGTCTATTTGGGTAACTGGATTTATTCCCATTCGATTAACCACATCATCCGAACATACCCCTGCCGTATAAGAATCTTTTGGGTAACATCGCAACCACGTGCTACTATAAAAACTGAGATGGCGGCCTCCAGTATACAAAACAGAGGACGGAAACACGTATTACCCTAACACCATGCACGCGCACTAACACCCCGTACCACTATGGAGATGACGTCACACGATGGACGCTCACGTGGACTACCTTGGCAACTAAACATGGCGCCGCTGGGTCACGTTACTATCACGTCACATGAGATCCTGCATGAGATCCTGCAACCAAGAGGTGAAAAGCCCCTGACATACTACTACGGTAGAATCACTGTCGTCGAAAACGAAAGTGAAAACACCGCATCTCATATGTGAGTTACTTGTACTAACAAACATTGTTTACGGCGAGTGAACAAATATGGTGAGATTTTCTTTTATCGCAAAACATGTCGATTTTTATTACAAAACTCGTTACCTCAGTTTGTGACAAAATCTGGCGATTTATTACAAGAGTGATGAGGTATGACAAAACCTGGGAATTTTATTGAAAGAATGGATGTAATGACACAATCGTCACTTTTTACAAAAGTGGGTGCAACATATGTGTAAGTTACAAACTTTAAAAAACAAGTATTACCATTTTAGCGGGCGTTCTCTAGTACATTAACAAAGTTTAACAGGGCATTTCAATACGTAACACTCAACTAAACAAGATCACTTGACGTGTCGGGCCGTTAATGAGTGAAACTCTCATTAACAGCCCGACACGTCACGTGTTTTTTGTTCCTTGCTGTCGTCCACTCGAAAATGGAAATGGCTTCAACTTGTAAACGATGTGATTTTATTTAAATTATTAAATATCTAAAATGCCAGTAAAGTTAGCCCCATAAGAACAAGCATATGTACATAGTAAGTAAGTCTGTATACATTTTAATCCTTTATTTCTGACTTAAAAGCGGTAAGCATCGGGTCTGTTTTAAGTTTTCGAACTGAAAAGCATACCAGTGCCGATCATGTGATAATCATGTGACACCAGTTTTTTTGACAACAGACGACATTATATTATTGAATCCCCATACGACCCGATGATAGAGACAGCTACAACAACTGGATATCGTAACAAATGCTGGAATTGTAACTATCATATGCAAATTTATTCATAACAATAGTTACATCACAAATAGACTTAGAATTAACTTTGAATGTCTACCCGACATCCAGATTGTGCCTATCCGACATCCAAAGTGTACACTCCAAAATAAGTTGTGCTAAAACTCAACCCAAATCAACCGGGTTGATTTTTAACCCAACCCATTTTAAAGTGTAGCTATCCAAGGTCGAAATATATCAAGGAACTTCATAACATGAATGTTCTATATGCCTGGATTTCTTAAACTTTTACGAACTTATACCACAAATGCAATATAACCAATTACCGATAATATATTCATAATTGCACATTGCTTTGTTGTCAGTTGTTGCTTTGTTGTCAATTGCTGTTTTGTTAACATTCATAGCTTTTTAAACCGCGTTGAAAGTCCTCGCCACAGAGGTTTAAGTGACCACCCAGACATCTTTCATATAGTGTAAGGAACTCGCACGATCTTTATGTTTATTTCTCTTTCTGTCATTTTGAAAATCCATGTATAGTTTTATCACTACTTATTAGAACGATGTCAATGAGTTTATTTCAATGAGGATGTTATATCTCGGGTTATGATTTTTAAGAAACGTTTATTTCTATTCGCTAAGCTTCGTAAAGGCAGGGACGTGGTTAGAGGTTTCCGATTGGTATAGGGTAGTGACTTTTCAACTAGCAGGAGGGACCGGGAGGGAAAACCCCCTCCCGGTCCCTCCCCACAGTTGAAAATTCACTACCGAGAAGGATTTTGAAAATGAAGCCACGTAAGCAGGCATAAAATTGATTCTTGTAACTGAAATGCCAACACATTTATGATAGAATTATCAGGTTATTATTATTTGGTATTATTCTGGGAAATGAATATGTGTTAAACAAATGCACAAGCTGAGAACTTTGAGCAATTCACACTATCCTAACATTAAATCAGATCTTATGCAGGAATGACCAATTTTCGATGTTTCGTCATTTTGTAGCTGAAAATGAGGGAATTAACTCAGGATAACGATTTTACATGATGTGATTTTCTTGAAGTGCATTTCGAGGATTTTGTTTTCTTACGATAAGTAAACGTCCTATAGAAATCTCGTACCGACTGCATCATGCATACGTATATGAAGCTCGATATTGCGTACACTGTAGTTGTAAATAGTAACAGTTCGATTTTTTGCCGATTTTAAACCGAGTTGGATTTTTGGGAAGTATAGGAGACATCAGCATCACCAATGAAGCTCTAAAATCCAGATAGATGGAATTTTCAACTACTAATGACTTGCCCACCGAATTTCCAACTATAGGAAATTTTTGCCAGGATTTGGGGTCACTCCCACACCCTCTGTAGCCACATACCTGCGTAAAGGGTGGTTCTTAGTGTATGCTGCATCGACTTAGTTGAGGCAAATTTTGTTACAGCACTTACGCGGACGCCATTCGGAAATGCGATTGTAAAATATTGTATATATAGATGGCGCACAAAGAAGTGAATCTTTTATATTCGTCAGTGCATTTGAGCGTGTTGTACTGTGGTCTAAAAGCCTATCTGTTGTGCAGTGTCCATGGAGACGAGGACAATTGGGTTCATCTTGTATTGATATACATATTTGACTGGGATCGTTTTCAACAAACAGTTGTGAATAGACTTAGCCGGCAGTGCACGTCACTTCATTGTTAACAATAGATACATCACAAACAGACGTGGCATTAACTTTGAATGTCAGCAAGACATCTCTGAAGTGAAACACACGTTCTGGCAACAAGGTTTACATCGAACAAACCAGATATCCCGTACTTAGCAATATAGTACATCCGACATCCAAATGTACCAATAAGCTTTATAACATAAATATTCTATATGAATGGATTTCTTTAACCTTTCCAAACTTATGCTATAAATGCACTGTAAAAACCATTCGGATACAAATACGATAAGAGTGCTGGATATCCAGTTGCGGTACTTCTGCAGTAAAATATTACGGTGAAAATGAAGTATTTAAATACGGTTCACAATGCAGACTTTTTTTGTTTGATCAAAACAGAACAGAACAAAACTTTATTCGAAGAATGCAGTTTTGTACAAATATAATCAATACAATAACATAGAGATACAAAACAGTCGCAGTGGACTGGTCGTAATCCACGCGTGGGAAGTGATGTCCACGCAGGCGTTTACCGGATAATAAAATCATAAACTACTAATTTTTAATTAATGAAGCACCGGGTTATACCCGGTGCTTCATTAAATAAATTTTTGAAGATTATTCCTATAATTAGTGTTTGAAATCTAATATTATTACGTCTGTGAAAATATTGCACAACCGTGGAAAGTGACCAGTCTACGACGACCGTATTTTAGTTACTAGCATCTTCAGGAGGCAACATGGCCTATTTGGCAATTTCCAGTCGATTTCCAGAAAACAGAAAATGACGAGTAAAAAGGTGGTTAAATGTAGATAATTGAAATTAATGGATAGAATATATATTGGACTCTAATTTTTTGCTATTGCCTCGAGCGGTCACGGTACAATGAAAGCATAATTACAAGGTTTGATTAGTGTATAAAACAACAAACAGACACTGAGCGGTTAAGACAGACAACATTGAAAAAATATAAAGTATTTTTTCCCGTTGTTCCGTTAACTCCGCCATACATTATAAGTTATTGTGATGAATTGACGGTAACATGGTCTGAGGTCTGCGGCTCGGGGTTTATGTTCAACCGAGACTCGAAGCGTCGTGGTTGAACATACGCTCCGAGCCGCAAACCTCAGACTATGTTACCGTCAACTCATCACAATAACGTACATGTTGCAATAAGACACTAACTATAGCCCAAAACCAACATCGTGAAACACGAGAGACTTGTTTACCAAACTTGTGATCGTTAAAAGTTGCCTTGTTCAAATAACCAATAAACCAGATAAACTCATTCCATCTCAGTTCAAATCGTTCTGTAATTTAAATAACACTTCATGCGGAACACCGTCTGCTGCAAGAGTGGAAAATCCAGAAAAATGAAGCGGCTTGCTAGTCACTCCGTTGGTGAATCAATTACGAAACGGGCGACGTTATTTCAAATATTTCGCGTTGTGTCGTCAGACGGAAACATTTGCCACTTGAGCTGTAAACAAAGAATATACTAAGCGAGCTCTCGTCCAATCAGAGGAGGAGGATTTTAGTCTTATTGGAACATATGTATGTACTGTTTTCACCACAGAAAGCAAGTGATATTGAATGAACACTCGCGAGGGAGTTCACGAAGGCTTTGCCCTAGTGAATATGCCCGGTCGATTGTAGGTTCAATATCACGAGCTGATATGTTGTAAATGACTTGTCACAGAGTTGCGAGACAAACAAAAGACGTACAATCAGCAAGAGAGACTCAATATCCAGTCTCGATCAAATTAACTTAATTTGAGCCAGCAAAATCTTGCTATCGTTTGATGGAAAATGTCATTTTTATCATACTTTTTGGTTTTATTTTATGTGTTGAACGTTGTATAATATCACTAGGCGAGGAGTTCAGAATAGTACGCGATTGGGTTCTGTTAATGTCAGAGCTGACACTGTCCCAATTCATTGCCTTTGTTCTGAAAAGTTATCCTTCATCGCCCAAGTGTGTTGCAGAGCTTGGGGTGATATTTGTTGAACATAGCATATGCTCTTATCAACTCTTCGAAATATATCACTTCTTTTGAACAAAGGAGTGACGTCACAACTATGTGACAAATTCACATATCACATACATACACATATATAGTGATGTATGTGTTATATTAATTACATGTAGAACAAAAGCGTGGGAGTGATATCTGGTTTCTCTTCCCTACATCAGATGGCTTTGGGTTTATCATACAGGATAGAATAAATAATATTTTTAAAGATATTTTTTTTAAAGATGTTATCTAGTCCACATTATTTGGTCCACGTTAAAAATCGAGTCTCCTAAAACAAGGCATCTTTTGTCATGGGAGACGCCATTTTGTCAAAGCAAGAATTAAAGAGTAGAATGCGCTCCTTCTGAAAAACAAACTTCGTCCCAGTGTGTACGAGAATTCCTCTATTAGTTTTCATTTGCCGAAACACAGAGTCGTAATATTCACTACCCTAAAATGTAACGGCATTTCGCTGCCAGTTCATCAACCGTATTTTAAGGGTATCTTTTTCGATATTGAGCGTGTCGGGTACTGTTACACACTGAACGCGAAGCGAGTGCTGTGCGTGATGCGAAAAAGTTAAAAGTGCCGATTTTTCATCCCAGTTTGGGTTTTGAAATAGTTTCAAGTCTTTAATTGGCACCTTAACGCCGAGCAAAGACAACATTTATGTAAACTGCACCCAGAGTACACACTAATACAACAAATCACTTAATATAATTTATATGAAACAATTCGATGCGTGAAAACCATAATTGGCAGGTCTGCCGTTTTGAAAAAAAAATCTCTGATAGCTATTAACGATCTCCTGGTAAAAGTTCATGTGTGCGACTGCGCACCATTTTTACAGCAGGCAGTTCCCTATGAAGAGAAACCATGTACTGTCACCGTTCCTTTAATACCATCCATTAAGCGTTAAAGGTTTTACATGGCCTTATAAAACTCGTAACAGGTACAATTAAGATGATGTACTATGAACACTATTCAAATTACATTGGCAGTGGTTTCTAGTCATGTCTTGGGTGCCTCTAGAGGCAGCCAAGCCGTCGCTAAAAATCACTGATACACCACTAGACTCATAAGCTGTAGTTTGCAGAGAACTTCTGGAAAAATATCAGCACCCCTGGGTGTAGTTTACATAAATATAGATCCATTTGATTTATTGTGCAACCCGTCATTTGAACTCCTCCAGTTTATCAGGATTTTTTCTCAGTGCATGGATATACGTTTGCAACTCTATTTTTATCAAACCAGGCAGATCACAGAAGACGAGGGCGAGAGCGACAGATTCCCCCAAGATGACAGGCCTGATTTAGTGACTTTATGTTTTACATAAGACAGTGGACTTAGTGTAGTCAATCCTTGTTTTGTTTTACCTGAGGTATCGCGCTATTTCGAATGTGCAGAAAACTATTTCTTATTATTTCTTATTATTTTGTCTCATTTCGTCACGTGGTAACATGATGTTTGGAATTAGTCCTCTCATGACCAGCGCAGCTAACATTTTTAAGTCTGGGTAGAGGGTTTGGTGGGTGAATGAAGCCAAAGTGTACTGGAGATCGGTAAGCAACAATCGTTACACTCTAGTCTATTGTTTTATCGTGGTGTGCAAGGAACTACAAATACCTGATTGAACAACAGACTTGGTGTTCAAGTGACGGCATTCGTATTCTCTTAGTTCACCGAGTATACCGGAGTTCGTGTGTTTTGTTGACTATACAAAGGAAAGAGTGTAAGTAAGTTTCCAACATCGCTGTTTTGTTTCATGTGAAAAGGCTGACCAGTGCTGTAACACCTCGACGCTACGCGGCTCGGTGTCATTCAACGCACGCAACAGGTTGTTCAAATTCATGAACAATCACCAGCTCGATTGGTAACAACAACAGCATTTCAATGCAGACATCGGGTATTATCGAGTCATAAAGCTCTCTTTATACAGAGTGAGACGCAATGCTACACGGGGCGGAGCGACTACATAGCGCCTCGCTAGACCCATTTATACACCGCGCGCAGGGACGCTTTAACCCTTTACCTAACATGAAAAGCAGACGACACTTGCAAAAAAAATTCTTGAATAACTAAATTTTTTCATTTTTTGTCTCAAAAACATAGGTTATGACCCCTCGTTGGAACGAGCTCGACGAGCTCGTTCCAACGAGGGGTCATAACCTATGTTTTTGAGACACAAAATGAAAATATTCTGAAAATTAATTGGCGATTTTTGAGAATAGCGCTGGCCGGTTTTGGCCGTTACGTTGGGTAAAGGGTTAACTGGTTGGGGGCTAGATTATTGTTGGTGGTCCTACTTGTTCATCAAAATGTACCTTATTGCAAATTATTGGAGAGTGCCAGTTAGCACTCTCCAATAATTTGTAATAAAACAACTCTGCATAAAACAAAATATCTTTACTGAATATGGAACACTAGCGAGAAAAATGTTGGCTTTTGCACTGTACCCCGATTTTTTGAAATCCCTGATTTTGTGGATTCTAGCATTCAACCGGTAAATCATGTATCACACTGCATAATTAGGCAAGCGGGAGCGCGGTGGCTCAGTGGTAGACTGTGGACTTCTATGCTAGAGGTCCCGAGTTCGATCCCCGTCCGGAACGACCCGGGCAAGGTACTTTATCCCGGTTGCCTACATGGGGGCACGATGACGCCGTGTACTAAGGCATACTGAACCTCAATGGTGCACATGTCTTCAACGGCAGTAACCGTGTTTGACGGGAGCTTGAACAGAGTTAGAATGTTGAGGAGCTGACAGTTTCTCCTCTATGCTCGGTGGTTCTCTCCTGGTATTCCGGCTTCCTCCACCCGTAAAACTGCCACGGTCACGATGAGCCATTATGCATAAGTATGTAACCTTAAACACCAATAAATGAATAAATATAATTAATTAGGCAAGCACACGTAAGCGACGCAACATTTCTGGCTAGACTAGCGAAGCTGAAATAGCGCGTCGCATCGCTTCGCTCCCTGGCGCGTCCTGTATAAATGGTCAAATTAAAATACATCGAAAGCGAAAAATTTTCGCGGCTGCGTGGCGTCGCGTTGCGTCGCTTCGAGTTCTGTTTTAACAGGGACTTAGTCCAACTTACGTTGTCTGAAGGAACGCGCACTGTGATACCGAATTACCGGTAAATCAAGCGAAGTTAAGAGACAATAAGCCGCTGATTTGAGATAAATATTGACTCTCAGATTGTGCTTGTATGTACAAGATCGCGAAGAAAACCCACTCCATACAACGTGTAAGACATAAGAAGCAACGTGAAATTAAGTAAATCAATAATTAAGAAGCTTCAATGCAGGCGACATTTCCGAAAACACGACACTGCAACAATATAAACGAAGTTAACCGACAGTTATCGGAGGTAAACGGGAGAGCGGTGAAAGAGTGGTTACAGCTTTGGACAACATTCCGAAATGTTCACGGTTCGATCTCCGGCAGGGGCAAATGCGTTGTGTCGTTGGGAAGGACACCTAATCTCGAGTGCCCAGTTAGCACGGTGGCGCTCTGTACTCAGGCATACTGCACGTGGACCGTGCACTTGTCTTCAGCTAACGCTAACCCCGCCTGTGCATAGTTAGTACGTTGGGGTGTTTGCTCGGTGGTTCTCTTCATGTATCCGGCTTCATCCGACCGTATAAGTGTCCAAAATGAGATAACCTAGGTAGCAGAAAGTGTCGTTAGACCCCAAGATAAATAGATAAATAAATCGGTGGTAAACAAATTTGGGAAATACTCGTGACGTGGTTTCTGGCACTGGACCCCACAAATACGTGGCTCAGTAGGTACAGGTGCAGGGTGCAAGCAGAGAGGAACTCGGTTCGAATCCCACCTGCGGAAACCACTTTGTGTTCATGGGCAAGACACTTCACCCTCAATTGCCCACGCGTGGGCACGGTGGCGTTGTTTGCTAAGGCGTACTGCACACCTGTGGTGCAGTTGTCTTCAACCAATGCTAACCTTTCATGCGTGGAGTTAGTATGTTGGGGAGTCCGACAGTTGCTCGGCGGTTCTCTCCGGGTACTCCGGCTTCCTCCACCCGTAAAACTGTCCGACACGAGGTAAACCTGGCTATCGAAAGTGTCGTCGAACCCCAATAAATAATAATGAGTTTTAGTAGTGAAATGATTAACTCTTCGAAAGTGAAGTAGATGTCACTCGCCCTGGATGTTGTTCTATGGGTCATAGGAAATTACTGTTCGCGTCATAGTGAAGAGAAATAGTCGTTTAACACAAGTATTTGATTCTAGTCAAGTATCGTGTTTTTGAATATGCCTACGACTCTTGACATGTAGCAACTCTGGGCTGACAGGTCTGATAAATTTAACCTTTCAATAAATTAACTATACTTTCCAGACAACAAGAAGGTAACGCAAACTGTTTTGATCGATACAGATAGAATGAAATCAATAAATTATGAATCGCAGAATATGCATAGTAAGTTGCTGGCTCGGCAATTTTTGGAAAAAGATTGTGACAATAAACCGCTGACGAATAAAATGCAATTGCCCCGAAACGGGAGTTACCCCAAGATCCCTTTTTTGTGCTTGTGACACTGCTGCAATATGTGGAATTAAACAACACATTTAGAGAAGAAAAATATGAGAAATTAAGCATTTAATGTTTCTCGTCATGGATATATTTTTGATCATTTGCCGGTCACATTTTCATACATCGTCGCGTTCCACGGCAGATACATTGTTAAGGTTATAACTGTAGGGTAAGATTTATTTATTTATTTATTGGTGTTTAAGGTCACATAATTCTGCACAGTGGCTAATCGTGACCGTGACAGTCTTGACGGATGGAGGAAGCCGGAGTACCCCGAGAGAACCACCGAGCATCGACGAACAACTGTCAGCTCCTCAATATTCTAACTCTGTTCAAGCTCCGCTCAAGCAGGGATACATCGGTTGACGACATCTGCACCATTGACGTGCAGTACGCCTTTATACACGGCATCATCGTGCCTCCATGTAGGCACCCGGGATAAGGTGCCTTGCCCAAGGACACAACATAGGTCGTCCCGGACGGGGATCGAACTCGGGACTTCTAGCATAGAAGTCCAACAGTATCCCATTGAGCCACCGCGCTCCTCTATGTGTGGTAAGAGACGGGTTACTCAGTAACATCCGACCCCAGACTTCTAACAAACAGTTCATTCCCAAAACGATTGCTTGATACAGCACAGTGGCCGTGTACTGGTCGTGATCCACGCGAGGGCAGTGATGTCCACGCATGCGTTTACCTGGTAAAATCATCTTCAGCAAAATTTTAATTAATGAAGCACCGGGTTGTACCCGGTGCTTCATTAATTAAATTTTTGAAGATTATTCCTATAATTAGAGTTTGGAATCTAACATTATTACGTTCGTGGAAATATTGCACACCCGTGGAAAGTGACCAGTCCACTGCGGCCGTATTGTATATATATGTAGGACTTCAAAAGGAAATCGTCCTGTCCCCATTTATATCATTATTATTAAACCAAATTCCAGTGTCTTATTAAAACATCTGATTTTTAGTGTATCTTTTGTATTTGGGTACACCGTCTCTTATTTATATTTTTCTCTAAACTACTCATTTTACAGCGCGCGCAAAAGCAGCCCGAAGAGCTGCTTTGAAGCAAGCCTAATAGACAACGTGTACGTGAAATTGGAAAAAACAAGGAATGCTATGCCATCCAATCTAAACCGGAAACCGGAAGTAAAAACATGGGGAACCCCAGCTCTCGTTTTCAGAAGCGAACAAATCGAATGACGCCCCCTAAAAAGCGAACGGTGTAATGCGAGATTTCTCCTTAGATCATTCCATGCAGACTGTGAATAATTTATTGAACATGCTTTTCAAAATTAAAGTTTTTCCAAACAAACTCAACTGTCGTTTGCTTTGCTGACTAAATGACAGAAATTGTCGAAAAGCTAAATGTTCCCATATATGCACATTGGATTTCATCGTCTGCTGACTGGCTGTTGGGATCCCGCTGTTGTTCGCTTCTGCGGGGTATTCTGTCACGTGATTTATCTCTTTTTCACTTCAAACCAACACTGCGTGTTACTGGAACAAAGTTACCAAATGAAAAGCATCAACAACACGTCCGTTTGTTGTAACTTAAAAGTACGCACAGGTCGGATTGTGGCAAAGGTCGTTTTCATTCAGTTATTACGAACCTAAGATGTCGAAGTGACATACTGTCTGACAAACGTCCACGAATTACCATTTCCAAAACAGAAGTTCCGTTCCACAATGCATGCACCCCAGCGAAACAAAAACAATAAATTTTCGACAATACGTTTCGAGGCCAATTTTCAGGCGAAGACGCCTTTCCCATCACAATGACTGCATGCATTCTCGTTTCTGACAATTGTAATGTTTTTTCTGTGCGCACAATTTATTGTGCTCAACCATTACTAAAGCTGTCCAACTTGTGAAATTCAAAAACGCCTATCCCCCCCTCCACCAAAACAAAAAACAAAAAAAAAAACAATAAAAATAAATGTTGCAGTGAAACTCTTTTTTTCTTTAAATTCGCACCAGATGAAAATAAAAAAAAAACAAGATAACCTGAAATATTTCTCCATTGTCCAAATAGCTCATATTTAATTCATAATATTGCTGAAAATTTTCGAAAGATAATGAAAAAATAAAGCTTCCATTTCTTCCAGAAACATGGATAGGGTGTGGGTTCACTGCAATCCATTGTTTCTTGACAAAGCCCACAATCAACCTGAAGCCTATTTCTTAATCATTACCAAAAAATATTCAAGGGGTTAGTTTTTGTACTTTTGGATCAGTGAATGTTCAGACTTGATCTAAATAAAAGTCATCGCTGTCAATGTTGTGTATCATGTACAAAAAAATGTTCAACCTTTTTCTTTGGTTGTTTATAAAAATAAGTTATGTAGTTGCCTGGTCAATTTCAATTTTTATTTGAAAACATATGTGGATGGTGGTGTGTAGGTAGGGTGGGGGTGGTGTGGTGTGGATCTTGAATGAAAAACTTGTTGAGGTCCAAAAATTTTTTTTTGAAGGTTGGATAATGGCGATATTCTGGACGAAATATTAATCTGTTGTCGTCTATTTTGTAGGGTACTTTCCGAAAATTACACCCAAACCGGCCTGCACAATTTCAGCCAAACCAGCTTCCACAATTTCAGGCCAAAACACCTTTGACACTGGTTGGGCGAGATATTTTTTCCTTACAAATTTTCAACTTTCCTATTTTTGGCCACAATATTTATAGGATGTTTGGAGAGATAAATTGATAATGCTACCAGATAGGCCCAAAATCTGAGGTAAAATGCCAAGATAAAAAATTAGGTGGGAAGTGATCACGCCTGGGAAGAAACTTGTGGATTTTGATCTGACAATTGAAATCATAAAAACAGGAATTGTTTTCCTTGTTTTGTAATTTGGATATCAGTAAATTTAATTGCCACTTTCCAGATGACTTAAAAGTAACTTTGCTTGTTTTTTCATCCCAGTGGATATATTAAATTCATGAACTATTTTATAATTGCCAATATTCACATTGACTGCACTGCAATTTTTCATCATTTCTGATAAATGAAAAAGAAATAATGAATGTTTTTTGAAGAAAAAAGTGTTGACTGCGGAGTGATTCCTGAATGAAAGAATAATTTTAAGGATGAAAATATGTGGATATTTTTTCTAAATTTTTGGCTCTTTTTTTCCTTTGAAGGGGTGGATTTTTTTTTTTTATTTTTTAGGGAATTTTCAGGTGTAAGTGTTTTCAGCTCACGTTGAGAGACATAGTCATCCAGACACCCATGCTGGACCACTGAATGACCCCGTGTTATTCTGGTTCCACATCCCAAAAATTGAACTAAGAGCTCATATCAGCTGAATAACAAGGTGGTACAGGCATACTCACAAACTTTCACTATACAACCCAGCAGTGGCAAGACACTTTGTCAAATTGTTCCAAGTACCAAACTGATCACATTAACTACGAAACATCAGATTCAATTTTATATTGTTGGTCTGATATGTTTTTAGGGGGAAATAAATCTACAAGACAGCATGTACATGCATTAGTTCACAACGCAAAATGTTTTGTTGGGCGACCCCTTAAACACTGTTTTAAATTTTGTTAAGTTTATGTCATTATAATTTGAAAAACACTGTGAGTTGCGCGCGCTTCTTGGTTTTACCAAAGTTCATATTATATTTTCCAAAGGTTTTCTGTCAGTCCTCTGTACACTCTGTTTATTGTAAAGGGTCGGAGGGTATTCTAAGTAGAAAACTCTTTTCTCCCCCCACTGCATGTGTAACATACGTCTGTCCAGGGTGAGATAGCAGGGAGAGACAGATGTATCCCACCCCACCCACGTGACGTTATACATTTACAACGTTATTATGACGTTATGCATATCGTTTCAGTTTCTTGCTACCAACTAATTCATATTGACGTCATCAGAATGCCGTGTGATCAAAGTTTGATGCTCTAAAACTTTTTAAACCCCAAGATGCCACCGTTCCTAATTGATTTCGTGGTATATACCTTTGGTATATACATAACTTTTGCATGCTCTTTCCGATGGTGTCATTAGTTTTTTGAAACAACGAATACCAAATGAGTTGATTATATCAGCACGAGACCGCCGATTACTTCTGGCTAACGTAACCGCTGTATGGTGGGGGGGGGGGGGGGAAATAATCCCTGATGGGTACGGGTGTGGGATGGGAAAATCTCACCCTCGGGACAAGATATTTGATCCAGACACTCGGCAAGCCTCGTGTCTGGCCCAAATATCTTGCCCATGGGTGAGATTTTCCTATCCCACACCCGTACCCATCAGGGATTATAATAGTCCACCAATATTCTTCTGCACCATTAGTGGCAAATGAAATATTCCTAAACTAAACATTTTCAGATAAAGGTGTAAAAAGTCAGCCCGCAAGGATTTAGATATATTTTAAAGCAAACGCGTACCAGTAAGAGTAAACGTAGATTTATTCAAAATCGTCGAACGATCGTTTTGTTCGCTTGGCATTCCTCTAACAAGAATGGGGCGAGCAATTTTAAGTTCGCTTACAGTACCATGCCTGAGACACATATCTTGACTAGAGTGACTATAGTATTCATTCACTACCTCTCCCAAAACAAGTTTGTTTGTTTATTGCGGTTTAAAGACACTTCCATCAGCCTCGGTCACATCCTGTAGGACAGATTTACAGGTGGCTGAAGGCGGAGTACCCGGAGAGAACCATAGGGAAGCTTCCAGCAACTATTAGATTCAAGCAGAATTAGCAGTGGTTCAAGGCAAGAACACCATCGACGTGTAATACGCGTCAGTACACAATGTCGTCGTTCCCACGCATTAGGTGCCTTACCCAAGGAACGCAGTTACCGCTGGACAAGATCGAACCGTCTACCTTTTGATTTAAAGTGCAATGCTCTAATCACTTAGTTACAGCGATTCACTCAGAGTACTTTGACTGTGACGATGCACGGCTGCGATGTAAAAACCTGTTGGAAAGGACTCCATGAGTCCTTTCCAACAGTGTTTTACAACGCAACATATCATTGGGTTGTTGGCAGAAACTCATGAAATAAACTGTTCTAGAAAGTTCATATCAGCCCTGCCTCTAACACCGGTATACATGTCGGTATCACCATGACTTTGTCTTGCTTCCAAATCAAAAAAAAAAGTTGCCTAAATCAAACTGGCAGAAAAAGTTAAGGTAACCTTTTGTCCGGTCGCCGTAATTTCTCAAATGTACTTGTCTGAAATACTTGGTTTTCGGCTAAAAATAGTTTTAAGTACTTCAGGAAAAACGTTTGGCGACTACTTTATAAATTGCGCTGATTTGAGAGGTAAACGGTGTTGTATAAATCTTGACAGTCACATTTAGCGTATTGTCATATTAGCTAAACCTTTGGTTTGAGAACCCACAGTGGATAAGACACCAAATCTCAAATTAGAAATCTATCAGCTACATCTAATCTTGTAACCTTCCTTGTTGTTCATTTCTGAAGAATCACTGTTTATCACAAAAATTATTCAGTTCATTTGTTGTCGACGCCACATTATTTCGCTCTGATTGTTTGTAAGAGAGTGGCGTAGCCGAGGGTTCTAGGATGGAGCTTGGCACCGTTAGAATGTTCATTGCCCATCCATAACAAAACATTAGCCCGATGTAACTGCCCGATGATCTCACGCGAGGTGCACACTATATTTCTTGACCGATCTTGCACAGAAACAGTAATAGTAATGTTCTACTAAGATATGTATAATTTATGGGGCTTTTTTATTGAGTGGTACATATTTTTCCCTTAAAACTGTTGCGGAATATGAAAACTGTCCGGATAAAATAATTAAGCAATTGCAATGTGACGACGTGATGCGTAAGGAGAGCTGTTTCTTTTACTAAATTGGAAAATGGTATTTCTCAACATGTGCTATCAATTTTGTTCAGTGTCGATCAAACAAAGTGTCCATCACCTATGACTAACACCACCGTGCGCCTTCTTCTTGGACACGTTAAAGTTTTCACGACTGTTTTATATTACTAAATAGGCGTTTTTATAGACCTCCGAATTCTTTCCGCTGCGTTGTTACAAGAATTCGGTATTTTTCCACGGCGGTTAACATCTTATACAAGGCAGTGAAAATATAGGTGCTGTCATTGTAGAACCTCACATGTCGATAAATAAACGAGAACGCAATGCCTCTCACATATTATTTTATTTTCGCTTTTCGAGATTCCGCCTTGGTTTCGCGAAATTTTATTCATGAAAAACCGATCTTTTCATAAGTATGTGTCACGATTGGTCAAAGAATCATTAAGTTTTTATTCTCGTTCGCCGTTGTAGTATGCAATAATATCTTAGCCTCTCTCTGAGATCGTTAAAAAAGCTATATATAGCTTTTTTAACGATCTCAGAGAGAGGCTAAGATATTATTGCATACTACAACGACGAATGCGGATAAAGACTTAATCATTCTTTGACCAATTCAGTTTTCATATTTCCCCTCCTCGCAGACTACTTATTTTCTCTCAGAAGTTATGGACATCGCCTAGAAATCATAAAATAGTTATTGGTATCGGAATATAACACTGCCCTGAGTATGCTGTAATCAAATCAACATTTCCGGTTCTTTTCGACGGTGGCTTGTTTCACGTCATATCTACATGTACAGCGGTTACATCCACCTCAGAGAAATACTTCAATCATTTTTCTCAATTTTGAGTTCTTTAAATTTTATGAGGATTACATTTTGTTTTAAAAAACCTGTCCCCAGTGCGATGCAGTTAATCAAAGAGAGATATGCGAGGGTGGAGAAAACAATATTTCTTAAAAAATTAAAGAACGTTCGACAAAGCGTCGCACAACGAATTTGTCCCCAGTGACGTAGATATTTTGGAACATTTTGTAGTAGGATTTTATTACAACAGTTCAAAAATTCAAAAGCTGTATTCCTTTTGAGTAACACACAGAACGAGACACGCGTGTGAATGGGTTAATCGATATGGCACAAGTGCCAGCTCGGAAGGATAAAACGAGAGGCCGCCATGACTATTAACCCATTCCCACACGCGTGTCGTTCTGTGTTTATTACACACCTTCACGTCTTTACAAAAATGTATTGGAAGGACACTCAGCACTTCATCTGACAACTGTCAACAAAAAGAACCCATTTTATCGCCAACCAAATTTGCAAAGGGAACCCGTGTTACTATTTCGTTCACTGGGTGTCAATGTGTTCTGTGTATCTACTGGCACATAGAATGCATTTCCTCAGGGGACGACTTTTAGCTATCACTAGCTATTTAAACTGTAATTGCGGTGCACGATTTGTAGAAAATTCCAGTGCAATCTCGCTTCTTTATAATAATAGTCCGTCAACGATTTCCGTTCCGCAAATATGTGCGAAATGGATTTTCATTTTCCGCATGGTTTAGTGTTGCTGTAGACAGGGATTCCATAGAAGAGGCGTGTAATAAAAGAAAAAAAAATGCCCAGGATATCAATATCAGGTTCCCTTATATGTGGTTGATTGAATCAGATGCTGGTTCACCATATTTCCTTAGATTACAACAACATACAATTAAACTTACCCGATTATAGTGTTTCATTGTCTTTATATCGTAGGAATAGAGTCTCTGCTTAAATCCACGTTGTGTTATCGCCTTGTTCCAATAATGTACTCGTGTGTCCTCAACTGTGCGAAGTTCCACGGAATACCTTCTTGAACGCCAATATCCGTCACTTATATTCAATTACTGTCTGCCTGCGATAAACGATACCAGCCATTTAATGAAGGAAACATGGCAAGAGTCCATAGTAATAAAAAATTTTCATTCACAATTACATTCATTTGAGTGTATTTTATCGACATGCTATTTGATGATCACTCGTGTCAGTAGCACCGATAGCATGTTTTATTTGTTTAATGCACGTCGAACACCTGCCGTGTAACACTCTACCTTCTGTTATTCAAATTGTGGTAATTGTTACCTATTTTCTTATAGTTTATAGGTCTTTTTCACTTCTAATGATTATTACCTGATCTGACTTTTTTTCCAACCATTAAATCCATATTTTAAATGCGGTTATCATAACTAGACAATAGCCGTCTTATACTATCTTTTTTATCTAACAATCATATACATTTTGGCTTGAAAACCACGAGAAACGGTACGTATCACATAATGCGTTCCGATTCCGTATCATATAGATGACTCATTCTGATTCTTATCATATAGACGACTCGTTTCCGAGAACACAACAGGCACATGAATACATTCTATGTGCGTTTCAGTGATCCACTCAGCGGATCCCTTTCAAAACAAAACAAAATTCCTTACAATTAGCGAAAGAACTATTAACAGCCAATGCCCCCCCCCCCCCCCCCAACATATACACAATAGATAGAAACTGCACAATTAAATATTACACACTTGTGAATTCAAGTGTATCATCATAGGAAGTGACACTGAGAGTGAATAACTTTACAACGCGCAACTTTGAAAATTTGCGGTGACCGCGTTACTTATTGTTTGTTAAAGTGCACAGCAATATTGTTCCATGAAATACGGGTTTTATTAACTTTTTCTCCCCCAACATTATGTCCCAAAACTGTATTAATAATTTAAGATTTAATCTGTTTATGTGACAAAATTGTTAGATAAATGAATTATCATGATATTGAGCATGTCCTGTGATTTGCATCAGATTCTCGGTAATATCCAGAATGGGATGACAACTCGCCGGCAAAGCCGGATCGTTGAGATCCCATTCTGGACACCACCTCGAATCCGATACAAATCACAGGACATGCACAATATCATGATAATATGTATATATCTTATCTTATTATATGACTATGTAATTAAACCGCTAAATATCACTACTGTTTGACGATATTTTCCGGGTCCCCGGAAAATCCACAGTGTGGAATCCGATTCCGTATCACTATATAGTATGACGGAATATTTACGGGTGCGTTCGAATTCGCATAATTGGCTGTTCCAGTCGCAGATAGTACTTTACTCCAGCTGAAATGGGTGCGTTCGAACGGCGGTCCGGGATTGTTTACAGTTCCATATGCTTTGTTTCGTATTCATGCACATCGGGAGATTCCCCGGAAGTGTGCACCTGTTACAAAAATAAGTGTAAACAAAAATAGTTCTTTTTTACTTCAATCCGATTTACCAAAAAAGGTTGGGGGAATTGCTAATGCTAGAGTTGGCATGCGATGTGGAACTATAGGTCATATAATAAACTGTTTTTTTCGCTACAGTGAAGTGATCTGGGTCGTAGAATCACGTCGAGTTTAAGATCGCCGGATCACACAAAGCCTACAGCACGTTTCAACTTCAGATTCAGATTCTTTATTCACGGTATACATTAGGGCTGCAACGATACGCTTTCCTAACGATACGATATGTATCACTATTCAATCTGCACGATACGGTACGTATCATGATACACATGATCTCTCATGCCTCATGCCATGCAAGTGCAACTATCACATACTTTTGAACAACATGTATTCATTTACAGTAGCTTCCTTTTATTACACATTTTTGAATGCACTCTTTACACATGATGTAACTTCTAAAAATGGTGACATTTGCATTCATTTTTTTAAGGTTTTGATTTTATCACCCGTCTTCCGGTGTTTGTTCCTCTTAGAAACCCAATTGGGTTCATATTCACCCAACCCAGCTGATTTGGGTTGATTTTTAACCCAACTGACTTTAAAGTGTATGTGTTGATTGTGTACTTTAAAGTGTATGTGTAGACGGTCTCTAGGCATCACACTGATGTCACAGGATAAAAATTGTTCCCCAGGACCACAAAAATCTTTTCGACATGAGATTTTGTTTAGGTAAGCCATAATTTCTTAAGCATGTGATTTTTATAAACATGTCCTTACAAAAATGTATGTAGCATAAATTCTGAACCCCTCAGTATCAAGGCCGCCTGTTAAGTATTATGTTTGTTCTCCCTCCGTTGTCAGTAGTTTGTTCCAGATTCAAATATCGTGTGCAAGTACAGATATTGGGATTCTGAAATGTGGGCAGTATTTTTATCATGGTATAAGAGGTTATTTATTTTTATTTTATTAGGCTTTAACGACACTGTAATAGCCAAGGTCATATCGTGTCGGTGACAGGTTTACGGGCAAAGGAAGCCGGAGAGAACCACCGAGCAACGACGAACAGTTTCCAGCTCCCAAACATCGTGACTCCGCACTGCAGCACAGGCAGTGTTAGACTGGCTGAAGACATGTGCACCATCGACGTGCAGTACGCTTTAGTACACGGCGTCATCGTGCCCCCATGTGGACAATCAGAGTTAAGTGCCTTGCCCAAGGAGACAACGCGGGAGTCCGAATCGATCGCTCAGACGGCCATCCATCCAAGGACTACCCGGGCTCGACGTTGCTTAACTTCGGTGATCTGACGAGAACCGGTTACCACAACGCCACAGCGTCCCCCACCCCCGGTATAAGAGGTCTCAAATTATTTAAATTCGGAGGGTGGGAAATAAATTTAAGTTGGTTATTCAAATACTTTGACATGCAAATGACAAAATAACAAAATCTAATTGTGCAGACCTAAAAGAATTGATCAGCGCCAACACATGCAGGCAAAGACAGTTCAACGGTAATGAAAACTGGAGCTATTAATTACATTTGAGACATGAATGCGCACGTCTTACAATTGATGGCTGTCGCCCTTATATTTGATGAATGTGGATTTGTATTCAATCTGCAAAGAAGTATTGACGTTTTGGCTACCTGCGATTTAATAACGCGGAAACCGGGTGATTATGTCTGCTGGATACACATCAGGCACGCCAACCGGTACCTGTACCGTACCGGTACCGCCGGTTCACTCATGCTCCAACCGACACCGGTGCTGAAGCTTTTGTCCCGCCGGTACCGGGACAAAATTATTTTATGGGGAACGACTGAACGAGGGTAAACTGGCACATAGAACACATTGGAACTCAGGGGACGAATTGTTTATGGCACACTTGCAGGACATACTTTCAGTTTATTTGTGAATGAACATATCAAAACACTCTAAAGAGGCATGTTCTGTCTGCACCACCACCTCGATAAGGCGGATCATTTAACTTTCCAGGTGTGGCATCAAAGACACTTCAACGAAATTATTCTCTGGCGACATCAAAGTAATCATAAAGCACGATTTTCGTGCTTTATGATTACTTTGATGTCGACGCAGAAATATTGGTCCGTGAATACATGTTTGTCTTTGCGATCTTGGGGACTGGGTCGGTTTACATACGAATTTCTTCCAAGCTCTTTCCCGTCCCGGTACCGGTTATGTTGGTGCCGGTGTGACAGGAATGGAAGTCCGTAGGAACGTTAGTCCCTCTGGACTATTATTCCGCGGAATTATAGTCCTAGGTCTAACATTTCTAGGAATAGTAGTCCGGTGGACTACTATTCCTAGATATGTTAGACCTAGGACTATAATTCCGCGGAATAATAGTCCAGAGGGACTAATTTTCCTACGGACTTCCATTCCTGTCACACCGGCAGTACTTTGACATGCCTGATACACATGTTTTCATCAAACGTCTCAAGAATTTGTGCGTTGTGTGTTTGTTTATTGGTGTTTTTACCACAATTGCTGTGTGTACTCAACGTTGCACGCTACAATTCAGATACTGGGAAATCCGCCAAACACACCACGCGTGGCATCTAGATTACGCGTAGGAATGTCATGTGGAAATGAGTTTGATAGGACGTTATGAGTCTGAGTGACGTAATGACGTCAATGAAATGCTTCGACACAAAACCATGCCAAGCAAGAAAGATATCAGACCACCGAATGTGATATTTTACTTCATTTACATAATTCAAGTTTAATAGCGAAATAAAAACAGAACATACAGTACGTGGAGAGTGTATTATCACTAAAACACCCGCAGAGTGGAGATTCCACCCAGGCAATAATTGCAAATTTGCTGCAAAGCATAACAAGCATAAGCAAAGGTTAAACCCGGAGGTCCATTGGCTGAAACATTGCCTGTGTTTGTTGTCGATGTGTACACAGTTTGAAAGTTATAGCTTGGGTGAAAACCCCACTCTGCGGGTGATTTAGTTACAATCCACTCTCCATGCACTGTAACTCGGGTAGAGTAAGTGGGGACATGAATCAACGGCCCTTGGTGAGGTTTTGCGTGTATTTCACGTGAGCCTTCGGCCCTCTTGAAATACAGGAAAGCATCCACCTCGCGTCTTTGATTCTAGTGATTGATTGATTTCATTCTGCAGTATATAAATATACAATATAACAATAAGACAGTTTGCAGATGAATACGCTGCAAGGAAATGACATAGCCTAAAAGGCTGCCTTCCTGCTATTCCCTTTTGACGAAACGAATATTCATGGCAGCAAGGTTTGTGTTGTTGGCGCATTTGGTTTAGTGATGGAACCTCTAGTCGGAAAGATACAATAGTGGAAAGTATACAGTTTGTGATAGAAACTCTATCAATGCACGAGACGGCATATCAACCCCAAACATAGAACACAGAGAGCGCCGATGAGCCGCCAGTCCGGGAACCGTTGTATAAGACCAACCCCCACTGTCCGAAAACCCATCGCCAGTTCCCGCGGCCAATATTCGCGAGTTATAGAATCTCGCCGTGTGGAGAATCCACCACTGATACCTCTGTAGCGTCCCCACCACTGTACAACGAGGTAGACAAAGGACGACTTGTTAATTAGTACAATAATTAATACAATAAGTAATACAATAAGGAACAATTCGGTCCGGGCTATAGTTCTATCATTCTCACGTAAGCAAAGGAACGAAATGATTTTTTTATAGACGTTTGCTGTTATAGAAGTATGTTGATGGCTGTTTTTTTTTCGTACTAGCAATCATGACACCGTGGGGTATTACAGTTTACTGTTGACTAGTCCGAATCAAAAAACTCTCCAGCAAGAGTTCTCTTAAATTGAGTCCTAGTTCCGACGTAACGCGATACAATACAGATATAGGTAAATGTGCCAGATAGACCACGCTAGATTTCATGTTAGAACGTCATGTTGAAACGCATCTGATTTGGCGTCACGTTCCTGGGTGACGTTACGTAGTGAATGAAACTTTACGACACAACACAGTGCCAAGCAAGAAAGTTGTCAGACGGCCGAATGTGACATTTTACTTTAAAAATATCAACATCATTCATTTACTTCAAGTATAATCGTGATATAAATAAAGTAAACAACTCGGGAAGAGTAGGAGGGAGACAGGAATCAATATCTTTGGTGGGGGTTTTCATGTATTTCCTGCGTATCTTGGGCGCTCGTGGAATACGAGAACACCTCCAGTCCCCCACACTTTATACAACCAGGGTAATATCGTGTCGGAGAGTTAGTACACAGATGGTGTAAAAAAAAAGATTTTAGCTCTTTCTAGCACAACAGCCATAAACGGTCAGCGATATTCACAAACAATTACCTGTCAAATATTTTTTTTTTCTTTTTTGTCTTGAAAACATAGCCTTTAATCCGTCACTGGAACGAGCTCGGTGAGTCATAAACTATGCTTCCGATGCATAAAATGAAAATATTTAGTTATTCACAAAACTTTTTGCAAGTATCGTTTTTCGATAAAGGGTAAACAGCAAGTCAACCCATGAATATATAGAGGATATCTTCGCTGTTTTAGTGAATATCGGAAATTATCTCATGAGGGTGGACCTGAAAGTTTTCTTTTTCGCGAGCGCTTGCGCGAGTGCAAAATAATCCTTTCCGGTCCACACGAATGAGATAATTCCCTATATTCACCAAAAAAGCATAGATTTTCTTTTTATTATATGCTACGTGACATTTTACTGCGTAATATTCAGCTCAATTCGACTGCAAACAGTTCCAAGACAATAACAAAGATCTGCTGATCGTTCCTTCAAGGCGACGTTAAAGGTGACGTCATTTAGGAAGTTACTGAGGGATATTTCTCGATATACATCGAGTCGATGGATATCGAGAAATATCTTTTAAATAATTTGCCATAATTCACAGGCTAGCATATAATAAATTTAATTTCATGTTGCTCTTGTATTCGTGTATATTCTATTTTTTTATTATTAAATGCCTAAGACGTGCGCTCAAAATTCGGCCAATAGACTTCCGTGTGAACCCGGAGGTCTTTTGTTCAGATTGTTGTGTGTTTCTTATGCTTTTTTCACAGAACTTGGGAGTTATTCACCAAGTGAAAATCCACTTTGTGCGTGCTATAGTGGTGATCTACTTCATCGTATGACTATCAGAAATAGTTCTGCAGTCTGCTTGACAGTTGTGGCTCGCCGGAATGCCTTGTAGAATAAAACTCCTTGAGAAATTATGGAAAATGGGAGAAACCATGAGAGATAAATCGATGAAGAATGAGATGAGAGAAAGGGTCAAATTGTAGTTGGCGATATTGAAAACCGGCCATAGGGGAAATAATAAACCAGTTTGTACCCGAATGCTGACAGACAAGGAGGGGAGGAATGGCAGGGCGGGAACGAGATTGATGCTGGCCTCCTCGTTAGAGGACAATGACAAATCAACGGTTGGTAAAGTAGTATTATTATTACTTCACCATTATACGCAATCATATATCGAATTATTTTTCTAGAAATGTCGTATTTTTATAATTTAGTATTGACCCTTTAGAATCGAAAGCCCGTCTTTCCGCCCATGAGTATTATACGGCCTGTTGTCATAAAATGGGTGGTTTCTGAAGTTGTTTCACTGTTATATGGTCTGTAACCATAAAGTGGTTGGTTCCTGGAAGTGTTTCATAAATTTCCGAAATGATTTTGTTCCGGAACCAAAATGACATTTAATTTCTCAGTAAACAACGATCCGTCTATTTATATGCTAATTAAGGGGTTATAATATTACAATTTGAAAATCGGCGAATCATTTGCAACATTTACAACATAAGAGAAATCACTTTATTCAGACGTGAAACATCAGTTTGAGTTTTTCTTCTATAACAATCGACAAATCTTTTTCGCTTATGCAATTTCATGTTTATTAGGCAAGAAAACAAATATTTACCCAAATTAAACAGCAATTTTCATCGTTTTGTTCAACTGTTCTTGCTTTATAGAGGACGCGTTTTTTTTTGTTTTTCTCCTTTTTATGCGGGATTCAAAGAAAATGCTGATGTTACAAATTATTGTATCGAATGAAACCAACGATAAAATACGAACATTTTATATTTTTACATGTATTTCAAACGCCCTGACTATCATGCAACACAAAGTAGAAGAGTTATTCTGATTATTTTGATTGCAATGGAAATCTGTATTCTATGACATAAAAAAACCCCATCGTATTATTTGTCTTTTGGTAATTAGCTTAGTTTAATGAGAATTTGTTTCAGCTTCAGGAGATAAAGATTGCTCGTGTTTCTAAATGGTAGTGTTCTTCCCTAATTGCATTTCAATCAAAAAGGCATCAATACCTGTGTCGACGTGTGTTTGGAAATGTGATCTCAAAACATTTCTTCAAATCTTAACTGATCATTGTGTCATTTTCCACAAAAGCACGAAAAGGGAAATTAGTTTAACCCCCTGAAAACCGAGATTTGACTTGGTAATCTCTGTACGAAACTAAACAGTAATTGACTTTTAATAAGGTTGATATGGGATTAGAAGGACTTGGCCGAAGTTTTGATCACGTCACGTCCGTAAAATGGCGTTTCAACCTACATTAACCCTTTACCCAACGTAACAAACAAAACCGGCCAGCGCTATTCTCAAAAATAGCCAATTAATTTTAATTATTTTTTCATTTTTTGTCTCAAAAATATAGGTTATGACCCCTCATTGGAACGAGCTCGACGAGCTCGTCCCAATGAGGGATCGTAACCTATGTGTTTGAGACAAAAAATGAAAAAAATTAGTTATTCAAGAATTTTGTTTGCAAGTGTCGTCTGCTTTTCAAGTTAGGCAAAGGGTTAAAAGTCATTAACCGATTACAATTACGAAATGCATTGCATCACTGCAAACACTGATACTCCTATGCGTTTTGAGCTTTAGAAACAGCTGGCGCGCGAAATCGTCAAAACACGAACCAGCCAACCTAAACCCACGTCATGTTGTATTTACAAGTTACGTGTTTTTATATTTTAGATATGATTTTCTAACCCAGAATTGCCCATTATAACGCTTGACTGATGTGACTTCAAACACAAGTGATATGATGCCAGACTCGGTTGGTATGAACCAAGATAGAGTAGTCGTCCTTTGATGCGTTATTAAGCAGCGCCAGCAATTTGTTTACAACATACTTGTTCACCGTTATCCATCGAACTCAATCAAACAAATGGAAGCAGTTTTTTTGTACATGGAGGAATTAACCCTTTACCCAACGAATCGGCCGCATCCGCCCGCGTAATATGCAAATTCAGCAGTTGAAGAAATATTATTTTTCAAAAAAATTCAACAAAACCATATCATGTGACCCCTCGTTGGAACGAGCTCGTCGAGCTCGTTCCAACGAGGGGTCACATGATATGGTTTTATTGAAATTTTTTGAAAAATTTAAAAAAATGATACTTAAAACAATGAATTTTGATATCGTCTGCGTTGGGTAAAGGGCTTAGGATGGGAATAAGTAAGGATCAGCTGGATGAAGAGAAAAAAAAAGAAAAAGAGTTGTACAAAAAAATTAATGCGAACCAAGATTCCGAGTCGTATTCGGAGATTCGTCCAATCGAACGAAGAGATAGTCTATATATCCGAACATCACGGTTTCGTAGTGGGAAAGCTTGGACGTTTGGATAGCGGGACTAGGAGAGGAGGAAGGAAATTTCGAACTTCTTGGAAAGAATGAGAACCAATAACACTGACAGAAAACTGCAACAGATCTGAGAATATTTTGTATATTATTTCTTTTGTTTTTTTAAAAAGGTTATTACTTGGTTAGTTTCATATCGCCGAGATGTCAGCCTGAGGGAACTTCTTATCAGTGTCAAGGTGATAGCTTGAATTTTCGATTTTGTTGTTTAAAAGTGTACATATTTTCGATTTTTTTTCTCGTTCGGGCCAAGGGTATAAGAATGTGCGTTTATATGACGGACCCCAAAACCGTTTTGTCACTTAAACAGACCAGCAATAATTCAAGCGCTGTTAATTAACCATGAGATGTTATGTCCATTACTGCGTTTCTTTTTAACGCTATAATGGGATATGTGGTAAGAGATTAAACGTAGTGGAAGCCAGTACTCTCAAGTAGTCATTATCTACGTAATTATGGCCAGTTAATAGCTAATTGTTGGAAAAATGCATATCGCACATGTTCTGGACACACACCCTTTTTACGCATCTAGCCTGTCACCGAAATGTCAGTATGTGCCGAAATGTGAGGCTTTCAAGGGAACTTTAAAGCGAATATTAAATTAAGATAGATCTGAGCTGCCGAGTTCAAGAGAAGCAATTAAACTGAGAATTAATGTTCTGGCAATCGAAATAAAAATCGGGAGATTTTCTCAAAAAGTCATTCCAGTCTGAAGGTGTGTAAGACTGGGGTTCTCGGCGAGGAAATGGGGATGTTCCGTGCTATGGGTTAAGTATAGGCACGTTGTAGTGTAGAGGAGCCACATAGCTCATATTTAGAATAGAGGCAGTCGCGGGCTTAGTCGGTGGCCATATCTGAGTGTAGAATCAGAAATAGAAAGTGCAAGCTCAGGGAGCTATTAGTATTTAGGAAGACGGCATACCTGTTGTAGAAGGCAAGACATACGGAGGCAGAGTAGGTTTGCCTGTATGATCATATTCTGACATAAACGTAGGGGAGCGTTTAGCCGCATTGGTGGCGACTGATTGGGTGAAAAGCGTCAAGTAAAGTGACAATAAGCTAGCGGCAGTGCGACGGCAGTGGTAGAGTGACATTCTGACACTTGTTGGAGGGAATGCGATATAGTGCACTGACAATACGTTCAACAGAAGTACTCGGATGTAGCACAATGTACCCGAATGTAAAATCCTGTATGACAAGTATTCTCAGATAAGTAACCGCAATAGGTATCCTCAAATTAGTATCTTATAAAAGGTATCCTCCAATAGTCCAGTAGTACAATACAATAGGTATCCCAAAATAGCCGTATGTGCCCATGTGCTTGGGCACAATGTGTCAGATTGTACATTTTCACATAAGCACATATCGGCACATCCAGCACGTTGTGCATTCTCACATAAGAACATATGACAAAAAGGGATTCTCCAGAAGGTATTCCCGATAGGTATCCTCAAATAATACAATACCAGGTCATAGGTATCCCCAAATACCCGTATGTGCCTATGTGCTAGGGCACAATGTGTCACATTGTGCATTTTCACATAAGCACATGCTGGATGTGCCTATGTGCTAGTGCACAATGTGTCACATTGTGCATTTTCACATAAGCACATACGACAAAAAGGGAATCTCCGGCTGGTATCCTCGATAGGTATCTTTAAATAATGTAATACCAGGCCATAGGTATCCTCAAATAACGAAATGAGGCTAAGAGTCGTATGTGCGAGTCATCCGTTCGAGTAAATACTTTATGGCTTATTTGCTCGATGGGAATCGAGTCGTTCGAGCAATGACTTATCAGTAACTACTCGACATATTCTTGGCTTTAGGAATGATATAGGCTTTCAAAGGAGGTTGTCTATCAGTTGGCTATAATCGAAAGGGGTCTCTCACTGCTATAACACTACGGGCTATTATTAAAATTTATGGTATGGCGGTCCTAAACAAGGATTTTGGGGGAGGGAGGGGGGTGGGTCCGAACCAGAAAAACTACTCTAAAACTACTCTAATTCAATCAAATTTACCCCTGGGGTCTTCTCAGAACCGGGGGTCTTCTCGGTACTATAACACTACGTGCTGCTCTACTACAAAACATTCTGGGGAATATCTGTAGTAAATAGTCAAATACGGTAGTTTGCGGCGGATTTTGGTGAGTTGGAGGGGGTTGTCGGGTTTATTTGGGTAATTCTACGAAACGGGAAATTACTCCCACAATAATAACGACGCGTCATTTCCCAATGGCCTTATTGAAGTCTTCTAAATGTTTCAGTTCATTCTAGGGGAGATAACTCCAAATCGTCCTATCTCAATAATAAAGAAATATATGTTTCTTTTAGTTTCTCTAATTATTACTTTTATCAAGGTTTTCGTCACTTGAATGCCGTTTGGGGATTATTTAATAGAATAAAGCTCGACACACAGAAGGGGGAGGGTAATAAATTCGCCACACCGTGTTTCAGATGGATGTTCTACCCTTCTGAGATTCGTATTTCCTTCGGCTTACAGCCTCGGAAAATACGGATCTCCGAAAGGTAGTACAGTCCTGTACACGTCACTGAAACACCATGTAACTAATAATATCAGGGGAACAAAAAATATATGTATATCTTTTTGAGTAAAAGGACATCGCTTTTCATTAACGGTAATCTGCGCGAAATCTCCACGAAAAGTGTGTAAACAAACAGCCCATAACAGTGTAGACTTCCTCACAGCATTAGAATGGTGGTCTGATCGCTTGCTATGACGTGTAAATAATCCTTGTTACATGCTTAGAGGGGTGCGAGCGAAGAAACCAAAATATAGTTAATAATCTTTAGTCCCTATTTGCAAATAGAATACGTCCCGGTGTATGTAATTCGATTCGTGTTCTCCAACAAAGGCAATAATGAATAAAACCTATTTATTTATTTATTTATTTATTTATTTAATTATTTATTTGTCATTTTCAGAATCTAAGGCTATATCAAGACCGCCAGACAAGTACACTTACCTTGACCATTTTAGATGATTTACATGTAGAATATACCCATAGTAGCTTGGTGAACCAAATGTTCACCACGAGTGGTGAACATTTGGTACACCAAGCTACTTTGGGTATATTTTCATTATACCACGATCGTCAGATTATTAAGAGTCGCTATTATTTTTTCTCGATTTTACTGAGCAGCAGACATACAAACGTGCGAATCTGTTTTTGTTTACAGAAGCATCGGTGGGCGGTACTTCCGCTGTCAGTTTTATCGCCGAAACGAAATGGAAAAAAAAATTGAGCCGTTTTCCTATTAATAACATAATAACATAATATTTCGAGTTATGGATGCTTTATTAACATGAGACAATGCATGTTTGTTAATTTTTGGCATCTTATGAGGTAAACCTATTTAAAAATGTAATAAATAATTGTCACTTTCATTCCACTCTTCGCGAGGCGACGTGCGATAAATTTAGACAAGTTTGTATTCTGATCGACGTCACAAAAGGTCAGTTTGGATGTAGTTCTGCTGAGTACTGTAGGGGTAAATTTTTACTATTGAAATCCCATTGCTGGCGTGTTCACCAAGGTTGGTGTGTAAAGCTAAAATTTATGTCATAGGCTTTTCATATATAGTAGAACAGGTAATCATGGTATAAATATAGGAGTTGGTACCGTGTATAAATTCACCAGAGAAACAGAACTTGTTTACTACAGTAAACGAGGTTTCCGATGTGCGTGAACGTTTGTATAATCGAGGTTAGCTTTGCTGCCCATATGATCAGTCTGTAGCAACCTTGACTTTTGCTATAAAATTAAGGTTACTATCGACTACGCCAGGTGACAAATTGTTACCGAAAGACGACCGAAATGCCCAGTACCAGACTGATTGTAAAAATAATTTTAGTCTCTTTTAGTATTTGAATTATTTTGACATATTATGGAAAGGTGGTACTCGGGAAGCTCTCTTCACGTGTTTTTTACATTTTTTTTTAGATTTCCAGAATGAATGATTACATGAAAATTTTACAAATCAATCCTCGAAACAAGGTTGTTGGAAATGAATAAACAACCTTTGCTGACATTTCACTGTCTGCAGATGACTTTTCACAAGCTTTGAAAATTTTATTTCATTTTCAGTTTTTGTGGTTTATCATCTATTATATCGGCTTATTTTTTGTTAATTTCGAAATTTACCTTGGGATGTTAGTCGTTTTATTTGTGATTAGACACAAAATAAAGGGCAAACAAAATGTCAGAGAGTGACAAAATATTACGCAGTCATATTCCTCTGATCTATCTATATGCCAGCATTAACCAATTTACTGAAAGGATGTTCTCGGTTTAATCATTTTTTTACCGGAATAGTTGATCCTTTTTTACGTCGGGTTCGTGGGTGAGAATATTTTGAGATTTCCAGTATGGTCTAATGGTTTGTAGGTCGATAGGCCATATAAGGGGTAAGGAACAACAAACAGTTGAGAAGGATTACAACTAATTTAATTGTAGAGCCCCGAAAGACTGTGGATTCAGTTTTCACTTTCCTCCTGACATATACAAAAGAAATTTCGCATTTAGGGTAACCTGTATTTCATGGGGTTATGTCTATCTGGTACAGTGCTATGAAATGTTCATATTGTCCTTGAGAGTTCAATTTTTTTCCATCTAGAAAGAGGAAGAAGAGGTATCACTACCATCCTAAACTGATGCACCCATCGCAACTGAAGGTACTCATGTTGCTCCACCATAATAATTTTGTCAGTCGCGATTGTACGTCGACTCTCTCTCTCTTGCTGGTGCGCATAGGTGCATTGTTAACGATTACATCCAGAACTTTGATTTATGCCATACAAATAGTCTGTCAAGCAAATGGCGGTCTGCAATATCCGATCTGGTTTGTTGATGGCCAAGGTCAAACCTGACCGATGTAGAAGGCGGTATGTGCTAATTGGAGGAGGAGGGCGGGGGCGGCGGAAGGAGGTGGGGAGGAAACATCACTCCTACTACAAGCAATTACCAAAAATAAATTCCCTAGACCTCTGAGTTCCTGAAATATGACAAATATCCCAAATATATCAGAAGGAATGCCGTCGACGTAGTGATACTTTGTTAGTTTATATTGATCGAGATTCCAGCCAGAGGTAACTTTTATGTTTTTTTTTTCATTTTTTTATTGGGATGAAGTAATGTACGTAATATGCAAGTATGAATACAAAAATAAGTGAAATATAGATATACAAGTATACAGGTAACACTAGAAGTCATGTGGCTATTGTGCACCAGTTTGAAGTAAACTGTACCATTAGCATAACTCAATTCCTGTAGACAAACATCGTGCCCAACTCTGCACAATTCTATAGTGGTAAATACAGATAATTAATATCATTCTGAAACTCTAATGTAGATACAACGTAAATATGATGGTGTAAGTATATATTAAAATTCGACTGCCCACACAGAATGAAGAGTATTTATAAATATTCATAACACCACAAGATACACCTGCAAACTTTCATCACATGGACCACCGGTTGCAACCCGGTGGTCCACGTGAGGACAGTTTGCAAGTGCTTCTTATGTTTTGTCCTCCGAAGTTGTAAATAATTTCTAAGTGAAAAATCTATCGCAAGGCAATTTAGTAGTAATCCACCCTCCACACACTGTAGTTTCAATAGTTCCTTTCTGTTTGATCGGTTTAGCTCGTGATTTAACTATCGGCCTCGCTAAAGCGCATTATATTTTGCATTGTACAGCGCAATCGTTCTTGTGTATTTCAGACCATTTCATTCTTCTGCAGTGAGAGGCGCATTAATTAACGAATATTTTCTGCGCTAATTGTGACAGGTCTTCTAGTTTCAACTGCTCATGTGTTAAACTGTGTTTCTGTGCCTTCAATGATTTGCTAACAAAGACCAGGATCTGAGGACATTTTTTCTAAAATTGTTTGCATGCTCCCCAACTTTTGTTAACTCCTTGTGCAGATACCAAAATTTAAGGAGTGGGTGTATGGCCGAATATTTGGGAACTTGAGCCCCTCCACCCCCTCCCCCACCCCCCAGACTTAAGCTGAGATTTCTAAACGACCAGTCATTCAGAATTTTTTCCATCTCTTCAAATGTTTCAATATAGCTTTTCAATAAATAGTTTTCGCTGAATAGCTCATACGAAATACTTGTTATGGTGATATTTCCATTATTGTTCCATTGCACATTGCGCTTCGTGACGATCTTTTCGCCCTTATTGGACCCGGCATTAAGGCCTCACTCCTCCGTAAAAGAGTTCACAACATCTAGCGCTGAATTCAAAGAATGCCCAAAATCACTCAAAAACAACAATGAGTTGTCAGCATATTGACTTATGAAATGTTCGGAGTGGTTTACTTTGTTACCTTTGATATCGATATTGCATTTAACCCTTTACCTAACATGAAAAACAGATGACAATTGCAAACAAAATTCTTTAATAACTCATTTTTTTCATTTTTTATCTCACAAACATAGGTGATGACCCCTCATTGGAACGAGCTCGACGAGCTCGTTCCAACGAGGGGTCATAACCTATGGTTTTGAGACAAAAAATGAAAAAAATAATGAAAATTAATTGGCGATTTTTGTGAATAACGCTGGCCGTTTTTTGGCAGTTATGTTGGGTAAATGGCTAAGTGCGGCGCGCAATATATCAATACTTAAAATAAACAGATACGGATGGAGAGGATCGACTTGCCTTACTCCTCTCTCCAGATTAAATTTCTCTGAGTTGTAGCCATTATTTAAGAGGTAACTGGAAATATTAGAATAAAAAGTACGAACCAATTTATGACAGAATGCCCGAAATTGAGGAACTCTAGTGATTTTCATATAAAGGACTATTCAATGGAGACAAACGCTTTTTGAAGTCTAGCAGAACAAGAGTTCAAGCTATATTTAGTCTCTCACACTTTTCTGTCAAGTCAAACGTTAGTCTGGTAGATTATAAATCCCCCATTCATAAACCCCAGTTGGGTTTCGGCTATGAGTTACGGTAAAATATCGCTCTAAAACGATTTGCTATAGCCGTTGAGGGTACTTTTGTATCTTTTTGTAAATTGGTCGATAGTTTTTTATGAACGCTTTTGGTTTGTTTAGTTTTGCAAGTGATGATGCCAGTCCGTTGCGGGTTTGATGGTTCTTTAACAGTGTATTCGTGATTTGGAGAATTGATCAGTAGCTGTCAGTGTCTATCCAGAAAAAAAATTAATAAAACTAAATAATAAATTCATCTGATCTGAGCATTCTGTTGTTTTTCGTTGATTCTAAGGCTTTTGAGCATTCGGCGTATGTAAAACGGCCCTCCAATGAGTGAAAGATAACTCATACCAGATGATGGGAAGTTACCGAGGACTGATATCTGAACCGATATAAAGCTAACCAAGTAATAACCTCTTTATTTATTAACCATTTAGATCTCAAAAGGCCGTTTTGTCGGCCCTAGGTCGTGATATGGCCTGAGTTAATAAAGCAGAAAGCTGCTTAGTGAATCTGTTTCGTAGACTAATCAATATTTTCAACGTGCAGCGTTGAAAATATTGATTGGTCTTCCCCCAAATAATGAATATAAATTCTTCCAATTAATGAAACCGAACTGGCGTGGAATGTACCATTCAGGTTTCAAAGGGTAAATCAAAACAAATAATCACAAAATTTTCTCAGAACTGTTACAATTTTCCTCACAACGTTATTATTTCTCTTTCTTTTCACAAAGTCCGAAGTTTCATTTTCACCAAGTTCAGCTACTCGAACGTCTCGACGTTCAGATAGCTGACCTATCTCTTCTCCCACTTCGATGAATCTCCACTTGCGACCCTGAATCTTAGTTTGCGTTGCATGTTTTGTACAACTCTCTTCTTTTCTCTCTTCATGCACCTGATATTTATATACTGTCATAATTTAAGAATTGAATGCAATTTTATAATCTTTATTGGAGTATGAACGTGTGGGAATGGGTACAAATTATGTATGAATCCCGAAGGGATTCATACATAATTTGTACCCATTCCCACACGTTCATACTCCAATAAAGATTATAAAAATTGTATTCAGTTCTTATAATTTCATTCCGTAACTGTTTAAACTACTTTTTACCAAACAACAAAGCAGAAAGACGAAATAAAACATGTACGAACGAACGAGGCGAAAAACCACCCTCACACAAAATACAAAGCGCACAACTCTGATTTTTAATTTTCACAACTTTAGAAATGGAAACGAGTATTTTAGTAACGGACTTTATGCCACAGTTGGGAAATGTCACCAAAAAAACAGCAGCAGAGTTGATCACTGCGAGAGGCACTAAAAGTTAAAAACCCGTCCAAACACCGTCCGAATTACGTTCTGTCAACTGAGCTCTACCGTAAATGCGGGTCAAAGATCGACCAAATGTATTCACTGGAAAATGAATTGCATTTGGTCATGACGTTTTCACCCAGCTGACCAATGGGAATTGAGTATTTGGACCCAAAACGTATAATTACATTAACAATGTAATTATTAATTCATAATCATACATGAAATTGGATTCATCATGCCCAGAAACGCCAATTTTCCTGACTGCGTTCGATGAATAACTGTGAACAATTTCCGTTGTAAATAAATTGGCTGCGCCTAGTAACACATCATGGGGGATAACTCTAACGTAGTTCATATCGGACGAGATCGGCATCATACCAGCCTAGTTTGAAGCCACATCTATCGAGCTTGATAACGGGCAATTCTGGGAAAGAAAACTATTTTTTCTAATAATAATGTTCAGTAATAAAGTATACCAATATGTGTTGATAGTTTGCTCAAAGCTTCCACAAGTATCTTAACCCTTTACCCAACACAGACGATTTCAAAATTTATTATTTTAAATATCATTTTTTTAAATTTTTCAAAAAATTTCAACAAAACAATATCATGTGACCCCTCGTTGGAACGAGCTCGACGAGCTCGTTCCAACAAGGGGGTCACATGATATAGTTTTGTTGAAATTTTTTGAAAAATAATATTTTTTCAACTGCTGAATTTGCATATTACGCGGGCGGATGCGGCCGATTCGTTGGGTAAAGGGTTAAGCATTTATGCAACTTGGAACATTCAATAATTGAAACCATTACTCAAATAAAAAAAAATATATTATTTTTTATTTTCGATTATTTCTTAAATGTGAGTTTTTTTCCCAAAATTGTGCATTATCGAGTAGCAGATGTGCAAATTCGGCTGATATGACGCCGACTTCGGCTACAGTCTCCTCCACTCGCCCCACGAACGAAACACACTTCTTTTTGAGTTACTAGGCGCAACAAATCTGTTTACATCGAAATTGGCACAGCCATTGATCAAACGCAATCATGAAAATCAGGAAGCAGGAACATTGGCGTTACAAGGCATAATGGAGCGGTTAAGCCAAGTTTTTGTATTAGGATTTAATAGGAGAAGACACAGTTTAGCTACTCGAAGGTCGCGGCTGTGGGGATGTCGAGCTGTTCGGTTGGCTGATCTTTAAGAAGAGAGAACTTCGGACTTTGTGAAAAGATTAAGAAACAGTAACGATGTCGAAAAACCGTAACAGATCTGAAAATATTTTGAAGTTACCTTGAGTTGATATCTCGGCCGATATAAAATTAACCAAGTAACAGCCTCAAAGTACTCTCTTGAATTATCTCATGGGTGACTACAAGAAACATAAATTATCATGAGCAGCCGAAAATTCAAAAAACAATAGGTGTTCTTTTCAAACGCCAAAAACGCCCTGAGGCATGATTCTAAACTAATTGTTCAAAGCGTGCCACGTCCGGGGAGATATATACATAACGTTCCAACAGATATCGAAAAATATTTGTTATACATTTCTCGCTAACTTACAAGGCTGTCTTACAAGCTGGCATTTGATACAGTAATTCTCTTGCATAATTGAGTTGTTTTTCAAAGTTTTTTCTTTCAAAATTTGCGAGGAACTATGAAATTTAAATATAATGTCCAAAAAAGTTAAACCCACCCCCACCCCACCCCCACCATATTTCCCGTGGGTATACAGTAAATGGGTAAATTCCCATGAAAGAAAATTTGCCATTTGTAGTGGGGGAATATGCCTTATTAGTAAAACAAGGGTTTTAGAATTTTTTTATTGAATGAACATTAGGCACCGCGGACATCATACCAACGTCAAAAACACGATTTTGTTAAGTATCTGGTGAGATCGCCTCGAGATCATCTCCACCACATCTTAATCGGCGCGTCATGAAGTGGATGACCTTCCACATTTCTCTCAATGTGACATTTCTCCATTCATCTATAAGATTACGACCCCGACTGTCGATGTCATGAGGTGGTGGTTCTCTGTCAGACACCGGCCTAAGCCATGATGCTTCCACCACCAAAACGGTGAACAAGCTGATCATTCCTTTCAATTCCTGAGAAGAGCAACAGAAAGTGATCTGAACAGTCCCGTCAAAAGCGGTACAGCTTATGCCAGATACAGTACGTGGAGAGTGTATTATCACTAAATCACCCGCATAGTGGAGATTCTACCCAAGCAATAATTGCAAATTTGTTGAAAAGCATAACCAGCACAAGCAAAGTTTCAGCCAATGGACCTCCGGGTTATAATTGGAAAGTTACAGCATGGGTGATAACTCCACTCTGTGGGTGATTTAGTTACAATCCACTTTCCACGTACTGCATGCACAACAATGAAGTGGTCAATAGGCAATAAAATTAATGTTCACCAGTTTTTGAGGATCTATGCCAGCTCCGATAGAAGAACGTCACAAAATGATATATTCGTATACCCACAGGTATTATAGGTATGCTTAACTTTTGGGGGGCAGGAAACATTCAATCGCTTGCAGCAAATAAAAATAATGATGAAAATAAAATGTATCATGCCAAGTTCAAACGGATGGACAAAATTATACCCACAAAACAGAATTAATATTGTGCTCATTTCTAATTGAACGAAAATCGATACTCAGTGCTATAACATGCACTCTGTTGCTTGCGTTTGGGTAATTAACTTTCTTGGGAATTTGATTCAGCTACAAATAACTGCTGCGAGTGTTTTCACGTAACAGTGTTTTTTCAATTAACTGCTTTGTTTAATAAAAAAGGCATGCTAATGCGTTATGTACAGGGATTACTGCATAATACTTCATGCGATTGTAATCAAATTTAGTTACACTTGGCCAATGACTTCTTCCTTCAGTCGATTCGCTCTGTTTTTTCTACCGCAACCACCTTTCCACCCTTAGGCTAGACTCCGGAATGGGCGATAGTTACCTAAAAGAAATAGACCAAACCATGACCAGACCAAAAATAGTGGACAGCTGGAATATGTTCACTTGGTGATAATTAAAGATATTTGGTATGTTTTATACTGGCCGAGATATGAGTCCTAGGAAACTTTATATCAGCCCGAGACCGCAGGTCGAAAGCTGAAGCGAAGTTTCCGAAAGCTGATGCAAAGTTTCCGAAGGCTGCTATATCGGCCGATATGAAACTAACCAAGTAATAACCTCTTTATTTATTAAACCAAAACAAACAATAACAAAGGCTCTCAGATATGTGATAGTTTTCTTCTGATAGTGTTGTTATTTTCACAATGTCAGGAGTTATTTATTTATTGGTGTTTAAGGTCACATAATTATGCACGATGGCTAATCGTGACCGTGACAGTTTTACGGGTGGAGGCAGTCGGAGTACCCGGAGAGAACCACCAACCATCGACCAACAACTGTCAGCTCCTCAACATTCTCTGTTCAAGTTCCGTTCAAGCAGGGTTACAGCGGTTGAAGACATGTGTACCATCGACGTGCAGTACGCCTTAGTACACGGCGTCAGCGTGCCCACATGCAGGCAACCGGGATAAAGTGTCTTGCCCAAGGACACAACGCGGGCCGTCCGGACGGGGGTTGAACTCGGGGCCTCTAGCACAGAAGTCCAACAGACTACCGCTGAGCCAACGCGCTCCCAAGTCAGGAGTTTCCTCCTCTCCCACTTCAGCTATCCGAACGCTTCGTTTCCCCACTGAGACGTTCGGATAGCTGAACTACCAATTCTCCTGCTTCGATGAATCACCGCTTGAGACTCCGAATCTTAGTTTGTGTTGAAATTTCAGATCTATTCTCTTCTTTTTTAACCCTTTACTCAATGTATTAAAAAAAATATTATTTTTTTTATTTTAATTTCTATTTTTAAAAAGTTTTCAAAAGCATTTCAACAAAACCATCACGTGATACTTCAATGGAACGAGCTCGATAAGCTCGTTCTAATGAGGGGCCACGTGATATGGTTTCGTTGAAATATTTTGAAAAGTTACTTTTTTCAACGGCTCAATTTGCAAATTACTCAGGCGGATGCGGGCGATTTGTTAGGCAAAGGGTTAAGCAGCCACTGTTTATTGCCGCCTCTAATTCCTCATCATACATAAGTCAGTCCATTATGCCTGATCGCACCAATGTTTCCTATTGTGTTCGGAGAAGACGGTGAATGATTTCGAAGTAAGTAAACTGGTTGCGCCTAGTAACGCATCAAAGGGGACTACTCTGGCTCCGTTCATATCGGTCGAGATCGGCGTCATGTCAGCCATATTTGAAGTCATATCTGCGCAGTTTGATAATGAGGAATTCTGGGGAAAAAGCATATCTAACAAATAAAAGGTTATAATAGGTGGTGTGACCTGAAGGGACGCTTTCGGGTGCTTGGGAGGTACATTAGATACATCTGAGCTTCCTCGCACCCATCCGCCGAGTTTTGACTGAGGCCAACCACAAACATTTCGCCGTACTGCAGCCAGCGCGTTTCACAATTTCCTGTAGCTGTCGTAAGGAAAGTGAACCAAGTATTCATGAGAACATCATCTAATAAGCTGGATTCCAGCCACAGTTTTGACGGTGTGTGATGGTGCCGTGGTTTAGGTGATGGAATCCGGAATGCCAGGGGGGATTGTCGACGGCTCGATTCCCATATTCCATATTCTTCAAAAACATGATTGTGTCCTACTTTTATGCCTGGTCAGAAAAAGGAATTTTCCTCCGAACAGACGAAACATCATTATCAGATCCGTAACTCCATCCATTGTGATTCACCAAATATTATTAACCTTATTACTTGTAAACGCTGTCGGAAGCAGTATATTGGTCAAAGTCAAAATCCTTTCCGAGAACGTGTTACAAGATACAAACAGGATATAAAACATAATGCTGGTGCCCCAGTAGCAAAACAGTTTAACCTTCTTGGCCATTCATTGGACGATTTCGAAATCCATCGTATTCCACAACCATCATTTAAAGACACATCAGAGGAAACGGATGAATTTAGAAAAAGACGTGAAGCCTTTTGGATCAATACGCTTCAAATCCTCTGGCCATTTGGTATGAACATATCACAGGGAGAATGCGAAGGGATGTCCGTCATTCCTTTCACTTTAACATACAACAGAATGAATATTGAAAAAGCAAAAATATTAAAAGGTGAATGCAGTTTAACCAACTCTAACTTAAATGAACCTTTGAATCTTCGACCTGTCATCGCTTACAAGAATAACAAAAGCTTCCGTAACATCCTTGTAAGAACTAAATTAGAGCCCATCAATGAATATCATCAATTTGTGCCAGTCAGTTTAACCAGTTCCTGAGCTCACCACTTAGTTTAAATCAATTTTGTGTATTTTTTATTATGTTTGAAACCCATCAAGATTCAGTACATGAAAACAATATTTCGGAGGCATATTACAAGAGTAAATCGTTTTAGTAGAAATGTCTGTGCCAGTGCGAAGTTTTAACCTTACGCGCAAGCACGCACGCACGCGAACGCACGCACGCACGCACGCGAATGCGCGCGCGCACACGCACACACAAGCGCACACGCACAGACCCACACACACAACTTTCATAGACCTGAACAGAGCTCATTACATCACATTGCGCTTTTTCACACAGTGAGAGATTTGTGAGAGAACTATCACAAAATCATAATCCTGGAATTATACTCATCTGCACGGCAGCGGTTGGGGACTCTAAACATCTGATAATTATTGTGAAGATTAGAAGTGGACGGAATATGAGGAACAGGCAATTTATTGCGTATCAATCACATTAGTCTTCACCGCATTAATTGCAGTTCAATACACACCTGTTCTGTGAGATCCCCATCCACAGCAATACTAAACCATGCGGAAAATTAAATTCTGCGGAGCGGAAATCGTTGAAGGACTTTTTTTAAAATAGAAACATAATTCCACTGGAATTTTCTACAAATCGTGCATCGCAATTACAATTTGAGTCGCTAGCGATAGCAAGAAGACGTCCACTGAGTTCCAATGTATTCTATGTGTCATTAATCACAAAGAACACATTAGAACTCAGGTGATAAAATGGTCACACGGGTTCCTCTTGCAAATTTGGTCGGCGATAAAATGTGTTCTTTTTGTTAATTGTTGTCAAATGTATTGCTGAAAGTCCTTCTTATAATTGTTTTTATAGACGTGAAGGTGTGTAATAAACACAGAGCGACACACTTGTGCCATCGCGGAATTTTAAAACTCGAGGCCTGCGGCTTCTCGTTCTATCCTTACACGCTGGAACTCGTGCCACATCCATCGATTAACCCATTCACAGTGTCCCTCGCGGATCTGTGTTGGAGCGGACATTTTTTTTTCCTCCTAATGTTAACGAATCTGTGCACAGTGCTGAAGTTACTGTCATTCCCAAACATCGCAACTGCGAATGATTTGAATATTATTAGGTCCACGCCAAATACTGAGATGTCTAAAATATTCACCCCCCCCCCCCCCCCTCTCTCTCTCTCTCTCTCTCTCTCTCTCTCTCTCTCTCTCTCTTTCTCTCTCCCGTTCTCTCCCTCACACACTACACACAGTCTATTCCGCTCTCGTTCCGTCTGTCTCTTTGTTTGGGTGTTGGACTTCTGATCGCCAAATGGGGTTGCCGTGAGTTTGAGTCTGTCGGGACTTCAGGAATCAACATTATTGCTGCATTCCTCCAAAACATGATCGCGCCATTCAAAATGCACACAAACACATTTGTGTCTACGCCCCTAACTCACTTTAGCATTGAAACACCTACAATGTGGAGGTTACACTCATGGAACAACTTCTGAATTCAGGGAAAATGTAGGAAAGCAGAACATCGTTGTTTCTCCTGATCGACCCAAGGCCGAAGCCTTGCATGCGTATTCCTTGATTTATCTAAGATTAATCCTTCACCTAACACGAAAGTCAGACGACACTTGCAAACAAAATTTTTGAATTATTAGTTTTGTTCATTTTTTTGCATAAAAAACATAGCTTATGACCCTTCATTGAAACGAGCTCAACGAGCTCGTTCCAATGAGGGGTCACATGCTTTATTTTTAAAACAAAAAAATGAACATATAATGAAAATTGAATGGTAATTTTTTTTGTGAATAGTGCTGGACGTTTTTGGTCGTTACGTTGGGAAAAGGGTTAAAGTTGTAGCGTTATGAAATCTCTACCTGGCACGGTATTTTTAGTGGTCAAAGAGTATGGGCGCCATGTTAGTTACGTTCATAAATCAGACATCGTTTGCTATCAATCGTCATTTCGAGCCATTTGTGGAAGTATTTGCCTAATATTTGTAAAACGTTTTTGTTGAAACGCAGTAAATATTCATAACCAAATGAAGTTGTATTAAATCTTCGAAGAGTTTCTGAAAAGTAAATATTCAGTAGACTCAATATTTCATGAGAAGTGAAATGTAATAAGAAAGACAAAGATAAAGAATGTGAAGCTGGCTCGTTCATCAGAATTTTTGAAGAAAGGTCAAAGTGGTATTGGTGTATGTTAAGCCAATGTAGTGTTTACTTAAATCTAATCCAGTAACATCTTTTCATCGATCCCCAGTCAGTAGTTGTTTAATGGTGCCAATCAGTGGCAACATTTTAACCATTTGGGTCTAAGACCAAATAAAATTAAATAATTGATACTCAGGCATTTTTTTTTTTAAAGCGAATGAGGGAGGGCGATTTTTATTTTTATTTTTTATCATATGGAATGGTCGCCGATGCCTAAAATCCAGTTGTGCACGCTAAAAACTAAAGTGTTAAAAACTACACTTGAAGTGCTGTATTTAACACTTACTAAGTGCTGAACTAGCACTTTGTTCAAGTGTAGATATCCCAGAACTTGACAGGTGTTACAATAATACCAAATGACAAGTGTAATGTCGCGACACTTAAAAGGAAACAACGCAGATGACGCGGATCAGGCTCGAACTCTCGAGCCTGATCTGCGTTATCTGCGTTGTGTCCTTTTAATTATGTACCCACCAAGCGCAAATCAAATTATGGACGATTCTGGAAGAACCACCAATGCTAGACACATGGGAAGTGCCATCCATTCAAGTTTCAGATGTCTGACGATTGTAATGTCTAAGTGCTTAAATTATTGCACTTTGAGTGTTAAAATCAAACCCTAAGAGTTAGAATGGGTTTAACACCTTGAAAGTGTCAGTTTTAACACTTTAGTTTTTAGTGTGTGAGAGCATAAAATTAAAAACTAGAGCGTCCATGTCCATGTCCATTTCACTGATAGTTTTTTGTAAAAGTGATCATACAACACAAAATCAATATTGAACAACTAAAATGGAGATCAAAAATAATAAGTTTTGTAACTGGTTGAGTGTTAGAAGCCACAATCAGGCCTTTCACAAAATGAGGGTACCAGTGCAAAAGCCCAGATTTCCCTTGCCATGTTTCGTATTTAATCAAACGTAAATAATAATTTCCCATTACAAATTTGTTCTAATCCAAATTATTGGAGAGTGCCTGTTGGTACTCTCCAATAATTTCTAATAAAACAATCTTTGATGGACAATTTCAGAGCACCAAAAATAACATACTCCTCAACCAGCTAAATAAATATTTATTGTGTACATACATATGAGAATCGTGTCGCATTTCGCCAAGAGAATAACAATACTCTTTCAATATATACGACATATTGGATCCCGAATCGCGATGCGATACCGCTAAAATCACAACCTATGATAGTTTTATACATTTTGAATTTTGCCTCCGAAATAAATATGACGAACGCGGGCCAGAAAAACTAATGTGTCGCTATCTGAGAATCAAACGATTAATTTTGTTTAGCTTAAAAAGCAAATATTGTTCTGAAGAAAAACATTGCTTTCGACGAGTAACTGCATCGAGAAGACTGAATCGGCAACGAAGGCGATAACTCTTTTTATATTATAACACAAAAATTAATTCGATACTGCTATTTTAGACACTTTCGATCCAGTGGCGGCGCCATGGAGGGGTATGAGGGGGTACTTACCCCTCCACATTTTCACCAAGCGTAGTAAAACAATGCTATCATTTTAATTTTTGTTGTTTTGAATGTTGCGGTGTAATGGTCGGTATGCTTAATCCCATATTCCCAAGTGCACTAAATCAGAGAAGTTTTTAAATTATGTTTGCCCCCCCCCCCCCCCCCGTCCTCCCACACACTCGCTAGCTGCAAACAACAAACAAGAGTCGAGGGTCCAAATTGCAACAAGGCATGATGCGTTTAAACGGACTGAAACATAGTGCTTAAGAGTATTCGACGAATGCTAGAATCGAGAGCGTGCAAGGCATCCGTTTGGAATTCAGCAATTTTAAAAGATAAATAAAATTTAATATTTTAGAAAAATTATCAAAGGTATAACTGAATGAAATCATGCAAATATGAATATCATTGGAACCGGCTTGTTCAGCCGGTTCCAATGATATCTATATCCGCATGATTTTGCTGCAAAACAGTTAAACATTTTCTCAACTTAGGGAGAGGACCCCCCCCCCCCCCCCCCGAAACCCACCCCAGCTCGGCGCTGCACAATCCCCAACTGTACCCCCTCACTTTTGTAACTCTGACGCCGCCACTGTTTCGATCTGATTTGGTGGTTTTCATCTCCATATCTCACCCTCTCAGTCGAGGCTATCGAACTATTACGTCTTCGTTGCGATTACGATTCACTTCCGCTGAGTTCAAGGAGTAAGGATATTGTTCCAGATAAAACCAACAGTTTGTGAGTGGCAGATTTTTATCGGTTGAGAACTATTTTATGCGTGATATGTTTGACGACGCGAAACAACATTACGGTACCCTCGTCCATGATTGACGTACTGTGATAACGTTTTGTGTCTACGATTTCATATACATTATGAATATATGACGTCTAGATAGTGACGTGATAAGACTATTTGCCGCTACAACTTCGAATCTGATACAAATTACAGGATACGCACATGGTCATGATAATGTATATATTTTCAGGAATGTGATCACAAAAGCGAGATTTTTACTCGATCAGATAGCGATCCAATCGCTGCAAGATTAATCCAGTTGATTGAGATTTGTTAAACAAAATTTGGCGAATCGGAATCATGAAAAATGAATGACGAAATAGAAACAGATATTCTGTGCTCTCCCATTTCCTTGTCGAAGAGTAAGATTCTACAACTTTCTTGGAAGATAAGGAAACATAGCATTTCGACTGGATGGCGACCCAATCGCCATTCAGTGGAAATGCACTGTTCCGGTGTAAAAGGAATGGAAGTCCGTAGGAACGTTAGTCCCTCTGGACTATTATTCCGCGGAATTATAGTCCTAGGTCTAACATTTCTAGGAATAGTAGTCCGGCGGACTACTATTCCTAGAAATGTTAGACCTAGGACCATAATTCCGCGGAATAATAGTCCAGAGGGACTAATTTTCCTACGGACTTCCATTCCTGTTACACCGGTTTTGTGATAACAGTGTAGTATCAGTTGACTTTGAAACCGCTTTTTGTGAGATTGTTCATGAGGGTTTGAGACTAGATGCTACTATAATAGCCCGAAATTATCGGTTCTTTTTTACGATCGCAGTTCTGGGATTGCGCTAGCTCAGTAGTTACGGCATTTGACTTCAAAATGAAAGGTCACGGTTCGATTCCCACCAGTGGGTAACTGCGTTGGGTCTTTTGGGCAAGGCACCTAATCCCTATTGCCCACTCGGTTATGTACTAAGGCGCACTGCATGTTAATGGTCCACTTGTCTGCAACCAATGCTAACCCTGCTTGTGTGAAGTCAGTATGTTGTGGAGTCTGACAGCTGCTCGCAGTTGCTCGTTGGTACTTTCCAGATACTTCGCCTCCCCCACTCGTAAAACTTTCCGACACGAGGTAATACTGTGAGTCGAAAGTGACGTTATAAATAAATACATAAACTAGAGAATTGTAATTCGTTGGACAAATTACGGGCTTTTCCAACTTCCCAATATGAACATGCAGACTACATATAGCAAAGCAAAGTGCTTGAAATTATCCATTCCCAAAATGATAGACAAAAAGCATCCAAAGTTGGCTATTTTTGGCATTCTATAACGGTACTCTTATTCTCACCCTCATTGTGCTTGGGGGTTAAATCTTGAGATTAAAAAGTAAACAGTAACTTTCTTCTGCAATCATTGTTACATCTATCCATACCAAAATAATTGCTAAAACCACCTTGCAATTAGAGGAAATGAGTACAGATGTTTGCAAAATTCACTGAAAATCAATTTTTGTCAGCCAATACTATTCTTTACGTGGCCAAAGCATATGTTGGGTTAAGCCCCAAAGCATAACTTTGGGGGCGGGGTGGCATTGCGGTAATCGGTTCTCGTCAGATCACCGAAGTGAAGCAACGTCGAGCCTGGTTAATCCTCGGATGGGAGACCGTCTGAGCGATCGATTCGGACTCCCGCGTTGTGTTCTTAGGCAAGGCAATGAACCCCGATTGCCACATCGGGGCATGATGATGCCGCGTGCTTAGGCGTACTGGACGTCGATGGTGCACATGTCTTCAACCAATCTAACCCTGTCTGTGCTGCAGTGCGGAGTTACGATGTTGGGGAGCTGGCAGCTGGGTGAGGGTTAAAACTTGGAATAAAACATATGACAGCACAATTGTTCTTGGATGAATGTCATATCTTCTCACGGGAAACAGTTTGAGAAAATGTGGCTCCAGTGCTGAGAAATTGCATGTAAATTTTTGCGAAAATAACAATTATTCCGACAGTACCCTTATAGGAAGTCTCAAATATGCCAAGGGTTAATCTTTTAATAATAACATATAGAACAAAATTTGTCATACTGTGACTGCTGCAAGCAGCTATGGAAAACATTCAGAGCTCAATCAATTAAAAATGGAGGAAATCGTCACCTAAACTAACCAAAGTCTGCAAAAATTGGATTTTTGTTTTACGGTACCTACTTTTATGCAACCAGAATGGGATAGGGTTAAACTTTACAACCAAACTTACACAGCAAATATGCTTGGTAGACAATTGTGAATACGTACATGAAAAGTGTTTGAAATTAACCATTTTCCAAAATGTTAGAAAAAGCAAACAAAGTTGGCTAATTTTGGTATTTTCAAACGGTACCCTTATTCCCGCCCTCATTGTGCTTGAGGGTTAAATCAGAGATTAAAAAGTAAACAGTAACTTTCTTGCGCAATCATTGTTGCATCTATCCATAACAAAATAATTGATACAACAACCTTGTAATTAGAGAAATGTGCTCTTGAAGTTAGTCAATTTTGAAGAAAAAATCTATATTCATGTCATTTTTGGCCAGTGGGGGTTAATGTTGAAAGATTTGAGTGGTGATTGTGGTGTATTATATTATGCTCTAAACGTGTGGAAAATTTGAGCTAAATAACTGTAAACAATTTGAGACATTTGAAAAATGGTAAAATTTTAAAAATACGCGTTTTCACAGACATGACGATACCGCATTTCACTAGATTTTATGACATTACATAAGTGTGCCAAATTTGGTTAAAATCGCACAGCTTGTTTTTGAGCAGTTCAACAGACAAAATTTGAGGAGGAAAAAAAAAATAAAACTAGAGAATTGTAATTTGTTGAACAAATTACGGGCTTTTCCAACTTTCCAATGTGAAAATGCAGACTGCATATAGCAAAGCAAAGTGTTTGAAATTAACCATTTCCAAAATGATTGACAAAAAAGCATCCAAAGTTGGCTAATTTTTGCATTCTTTCACGGTTCTCTTATTCACGCCCTCATTTTGCTTGGAGGTTAAATCTTGAGATTAAAAAGTAAACAGTAACTTTCTTCTGCAATCATTATTGCATCTATCCATATCAAAATAATTGCTACAACAGCCTTGCAATTAGAGGAAATGAGTACAGATGTTTGCAAAATTCACCGAAAATCAATTGTTTTCAGACAGATCTATTTTTTACATGGCCAAAGCTTATGTTGTGTTTAGCCCCAAAGCATAACTTACAGCAGAGGATTTGTTCATTAGGCATCTCTATAGCAAAACAAAGTGTTTAGAATTAACTCTTTCCAAAATGACAGGAAGATGCCACCACAGTTGGCTAATTTTGGCATTTTCGGATGGTACTCTTACCCATTTGCTTGAGGATTAAAGATGAGATTATAATCTAAACAGTAACATTCTTCTGCAACCATTGTTGCATCTATGCATACAAAAATAATTGTTACAACAACCTCGCAATTATGAGAGATTTGCCCTTGAAGTTAGTAAATGTCGCAGGATTACGGAGGTTGCGTGATGGAGGAAAATTTATGTTCTTATCAGTGCTCAGTCGACAGCCAGTGACTATCAACTGAACCCCAGTTCGAACGTAAACCTTGCCACCTTATCAATGCCCTATCCGCTTGGAACTTTTAGGATTCCTGAAGGTGCCTGTGGCTTACAACGCCAAAGGGTGATCAACGATAATTCACTGAAAAGATTATTTATTTACATGCACGAAGAAATATAATATGAAACAAATTACTTGCAAAATTATCCGTAAGAATACACTAATTACGCGAATAAAAGTTTATTCTTTGGGGCCCTCGACGTGTCCGCTGGATCGACCTCACTTCATCTTCATCTTCTCATGGTTTGTGATAAATACAAAGTGTCTATTCACTTCTCGTTGCTTCCTCCTCGCAGGGTTAACTTCACCGTCAGTCGGGCTTAACACATATAATGTTCTGCTCGTGTGGCTCTATCAGCGTTCTCACAGTTCAATCAGAATTCAATCGGCATCTACCACAGTTCGCGATCACTCTGCGCCTTGTCTGGCTCTCACGGGTTTAAGTTATTCTTCGCCTTCAGCTATATACTTAACAAAGCTTACGTAATAATATTCTGCAAAGTGTTCTCAACATCACCAATTCTCGCACCGCCTAAAACTATCTTATCTCGCGAGCTATTCCAGCGCTTACTCAAGCTCTTAACACGGTTTCTAGACCTGAACGTCACAGCTTTTACTTCTTTGGCTACTATGCCACTACAGTTCGCAACCGTTAACAAACTACTCTCGGTTCCTTACAACCCTCACAGGGTTACGACAATACGTGAACTTTCAATTTCGGTGCCTATGACCCACGACGGACAAGGCTAAATTCGGACCTTCTCTGATTGTCCTCAGGCCAACTGCCTCTCAGAATTCTGCTTCTAAAACAGGTAATGCCGTTTACCTAAATGCATATAGTTCTCCGAGCCCGTACTTCCTGTTCCTGAGCCTATTCTCATATATGGCCACCGACTGGCCCGCAACGGCTCCTATTCTAAATATGAGCTCTGTGGCTTCCCCAACATCACAACAGGCCTTTACTTTCGCACTGATGCGGTACGTCCTCTAACCTATGGTATGGGCCCTCCCCATCTACTCGCAACGACCCACAGCCTTATACACCTTCCGACTGGCATTGGCTGGAATCAATTTTTCGAGAAATCCCCCGATTTTTATTTAGATAGCCAGAACATTTATTCTCAGTTAATCGTTAATCGCTTCTCTTGAACTTGAACTCTCAGTTAATCGCTTCTCTTGAACTTGAACTTAATTTAACACTCGCTTTAAAGTTCCTTTGAAAGACTCGCATTTTGGTATCTTTTGACATTTCAAAGACAGGATAAATGGGTAATATGGGTGTATATCCAGAACATATGTGATGCACTGGTTTCCAATGATTACAATTTAACTGGTCTTAATTTCCCAGATAACATTTCAGAAGAGAATATTGTCTGTCTTTCTATTGATCTGTTATAATTTAGCCCACGCGGCGTTGAACAAGTGCGCCATAATGGACATTAAATTTCATGCCTAATTAACAGAGTTTGACAAATCTATTTTCAGGGTCCGTCCATACCTATCTTGCTCTACATCTAACCCAGGCAGAAATATTATCGAAAATATTTACAGTTTTATACAACAAAATCGCAACTTTTAGCTGTAAACTTCACAGTAAATCTTGAAGATAAAATGATATATTCATATCATTTGTGTTCAACAGGGGTTAATTTTGAAATATTTGTGTGGTGATTTTAGAGTATAATATTATGCTCTTAAGTGTGAACATCAATCACAGACTGTGTGTCTGAAAAGAGACATGGACTAATCTTGAATCTTGCTATTTGAATGAACACGTTCAAGTTGAGGGTACTCTAATTCAAGGCCTGACAATTAAAACTTGGAATAAAACATATAACAGTAAAATTGTTCTTGGATAACAGTTAGATAATTGCCAAAAATGAAAAGTGGACAGAAATCACGCATGGGTTGGCGAAAAGGCGGTAATTTGGTTAATTTGACATTAAAATTGAACAGACAGCAGTGTCGCTCATACGCCCACTGCGTCCAGACCAGTGAAGGCAGATACACGAAATCTTCAGAAGTTGTTCTACTATCCCTGCTCGACAGGACAGTATCTTTGTCGAGTGGCGTGACCGCGTGGGAACAACGCAGATCGCGTGGAAACCGCGGGGACGATTCGTTCTTACTCTATTCCCAATGCAATGCCATTTCCATTCACTATTTACCTATCACCGGTCGAGTTTGGCATTATTTATGTCTAATTGATGAACTATTCAGATTTAAATATTCGCACATTCATATGGGACAGAAAGGTTTGAGTTAAACGGCTTATTTTAGACCGCCCCGTCAGAAACTGACAACTCGATCCGGTGGAGAAAAGGCCGTCATCTGGCTAATTTGACATTCAAATTGAACAAATACAATGTCGGATATACGCCAATTATGTCCCGACCATGCAAGGCAGTAACTTGAAATTCTCAGAATGTTTTCTACTGTCCCTGCCCGACAGTTTAGTATCTTTGTCAAGTGCCGAGACCGCGTGGAAATACCGTGGATCAGGTGGAAACTACTTTATTCTCAATTCAACGACGTTTCCATTCATTATTTACCTGTCACCGGCTGAGTTAGGCATTATATCTGTCTATTTGATGAACGTTTCAACCATAACTATTTGCGGCTTCATTTAGCACCATCGAAAGGCCACTGCACGGTTACCAATATATTCAGGGATTGATTTTACGAAAATAACAATTATTCCGACTATATCCACATGGGAACTCCTAAATATGCCAAGGGTCAAACGTATAAAACAGAAGTTGTCATGCTATGCTTACTGCATGCAGGCATAGAAAACATTCAGCGCTCAATGAATTAGGAATGGAGTAAATTGTCACTAAAACTTACGAAATTCTGAAAAAATGGGAGTTCTTTTCGACGACACCAATATTTATGGATCTGAGACAGGGATGGCGTTAAACTTTACAGCAACTTTATAACAGAAAATATTCTTGGAATTGAATTGTAAATCCGAATTTCGAAAGCATTTTCGGATATTCTATTCCAAACTACCACTGCACGCTTATCAATATTCAGTGATTTTATGAAAATATCAATTATTCCGACCGTCCCCATATGGGCAGTCTCGAATCTGCCAACGGTTAAACTTTTAATAATGACATACAAAACAAAAGTTGTCATACTATGACTGCTGCATGCAGCCATAGAAAACGTTCAGCGCTCAATCAATTAGAACTTACCAAATTCTGAAGAAACGATAGTTTTTTGGACTGCACCTATCTTTATGCAAACAGAACGAGCATAGGGTTAAACTTTACAACCAAACTTACAATAGCAAATATGCTCGGTAGGCAATTGTAAATACGAACATGTAAATCATTTTTCGATATTCCTTTCAAACATGGAAGAAAAGTGAGCTCCAAATTAGGCAATTTTATAAAGAAGTTTAGGGCACTCAAATTCAAGGCCCGAAATCTGGGTGAAGCTTAAAACTTTGAATAAAATATATAACAGCAAAATTGTTCTTGGATGAAGGCCCAATCCTCTCATGGAAAAGGTTTTGAGACAATATGGCTCCAGTGCTGAGAAAGTGCATGTAAACGTTGGCGAAAATAACAATTATACCGACAGTACCCTTATGGGAAGTCAATTCTGCCAAGGGTTAAACTTTTAATAATAACATATAGAACAAAATTTGTCATACTTTGACTGCTGCAAGCAGCCACAGAAAACATTCAGAGCTCAAGCAATTAAAATGGAGTAAATCGCCACCGAAACTTACTAAATTCTGAAAAAATTGAGTTTTTTGGACGGTACCTACTTTTATGCAACCTAACTGGGATACGGTTAAACTTTACAATCGAACTTACAACAGTAAATATGCTCGGTAGTCAATTGTGAATACGTACATGAAAAGTGTGTGAAATTAACCCTTTCCAAAATGATAGAAAAAGCAACCAAAGTTGGCTAAGTTTGGCATTTTCAAACGGTACTCTTATCCTCGCCCTCATTATGCATGAGGGTTAAATCTGAGATTAAAAAGTAAACAGCAACTTTCTTCCGCAATCATTGTTGCATTTATCCAAACCAAAATAATTGTTACAACAACCTTGTTATTAGAGAAATTTACCCTTGAAGTTGGTCAATTTTGAAGAAAAAATCTATATTCATGTCATTTTTGGCCAGTGGGGGTCAATGTTGAAAGATTTGAGTGGTGATTGTGGTGTATCATATTATGCTCTAAATGTGTGGAAAATTTGAGCTAAATAACTGTACACAATTTTGAGACATTCGAAAAATGGTGAAATGTTGAAGGTTTTGGCAGGATATTTTGAAAATACGCGTTTTCACAGATATGACGATACCGCATTTCACTAGATTTTATGACATTACATAAGTGTGCCAAATTTGGTCAAAATCGTACAGCTTGTTTTCGAGCAGATCAACAGACAAAATTCAGGGAGGAAAAACAAAAAAGAAAAAAAAAAATAGAGAAGAAAATTTTTTAAAAAGAAGAATAACAAGAGTCTTTCCCAAACCCAGTTTGGGAAAGCCTAATAAATAAATAATTTACCTGCGACATTTTGGTTCTGCACCTATTTACGTTGGTTTGGATACTACAACTTATTTTGCATTCAAGAATTTTTAGCAAAAGCTCGAAGGTTTATCACATTTTTATATCCACATAAATCGGGTTATTGTTTCTTTTGTGGCTGTAAACTGTATAACACATATGCCAGTTTGGTAATAATTATGTGTTCAAATGTGTGGACAGGTTAAGGTGCTATTCCGCTATATAAGAAATGGAATTTTGTTTATTTTGAAATTCTCACCTCTCATAGTCCTTAAATTCAGATTAAATATACACAAATTATACATCAAAAAGAAGGACGGGATGTATAGAACACGAAACACATATGTAATCAACTCATAGAGTTGACAGCAGGCACCACTGGTTCCTGGAAGTCTGCTATCATATTCGCACCAGAACTGATAATTTAATAATATTTCACGAAAACAGCTTGTGGCCGAATGTGCTTCAGATATTCAATAACAAAGCTAGGCATTCATAACACTTTCGAGTGCAGCGATAGGACTGCATTTTGGAAAAGGACGACACTGTCTGCATTTTTTATTGAAGATGGTTTCCATGCTCGACAGACATGCGCAAATCACTCTATACCATGAATTTCGATCGAAAAACAAAATCGCAATTCTAAGAACTTTCAACAGGTATCATGCTACCTTGCATTGAATATGGCAACTGTGCAGTCTCTATCTAATAACAGTATACTGTCCGAAGGCGATCTTTTTCATTATTTAATTTTAGACGGCGTTGTTTTTACATGTTTTTTCCATCCGATGACGTCGACCGGAAATCGAAAGTATACTCATACGTAAACAAAAGCAAAGGCTTTGGAATTTTCCACCATGCAGCTCTATCGCCGTGTTTTGGAGAATTTTGATTCCCAAGCTTTGTTCTTGGATATGTAAAGCACATTTGGCCACAAGTTGTTTTCTTGAAATATTATTAAATTATCAGTTCTGGTGCGAATATGGCAGCAGGCTTCCGGGAACCAGTGGTGCCTACGGTCGACTCTATGAGTTGATTACACATGTGTTTCGTATTCTATACATCCCAACCTTCATTTTGATGTACATTTTGTGAATATTTAATTTGAATTGAAGGAATATCAGAGGTGAGAATTTTCAAAATAAACAAAATTTCATTACTTATATAGGCCCTTAATATACGTTTTCTCACAAATAACTAAAGGATGATTCGAGAAGATAGACAATGAAAAGTAGTTAGCGAAATCATAGAAATTACAACATTATCAGCCTCAATTAACCCTTTACCCAACGAATCGCCCGCATCCGCCCGCGTAATATGCAAATTCAGCAGCTGAAAATATATTATTTTTCGAAAAATTTCAACAAAACCATATCATGTGACCCCTCTTTGGAACGAGCTCGTCGAGCTCGTTCCAAAGAGGGTCTCACATGATATGGTTTTGTTGAAATTTTTTGAAAAATTTGAAAAAATTATATTTAAAATAATAAATTTTGATATCGTCTGAGTTGGGTAAAGGGTTAAGCGCACTCGATTAATATTCCGAGACCACAAAAGTGCGTTTGACACACAAAACACGATCAGAACAAACAGCAAGAACAACACTTTCATTACAGGTTTGTAAGAACTGTGTTTGTCTTTTGGCGATTTTGATAAATTAAGTGTCACTCATCTGTGAAGTAACTCCTTCATTATTCATTCGATTGCTTGTTGACTTTTAACAGACTATTTTTTCTCTATAGAATGTTCTATACCAGGTATTTGATCAATATAGACGAGTGTATTGATTAGTCAAAACTTGTTAGATTTTCTATTTACTGTAAATCATTGGACCATTTTCAAGACGATGTTACATGAGGGCGATTATGATGTCAGTTCTCAGTCTGTTTGCTTAGATGATGTGTGTGCTGTGATGAGAATACCCCTCCACCAAATCCAATACGCTAAAAAACATCGTTAAATATTACAGTCACTTGAAATCCTTATCTGTTTTCCTCAAGAAACATTGGATCCTACGCATATCACTGAAACGTTTTCAGTTGTCCCGACTCATTGAAAGTTATGCTTGTAAGCAACGTTAGTAACAAGAACTACAAATACTTCCTGGCGGGTTTGATGTGATGTGGCTGAGAAGATATAGCAGCTCATTTTTTACCATGGTAACATTCCGACGCATGTATCCAGGATTTCAGAACGTGTTAGTCTTCTAACCCACAAATCGTCCACATAAGCTGTTTTAAACAATCTAATTTCGTTAAAAGCTGTTGATTATGATCTCTCGCTTGCACAAACTAACAGCCTCGTTTTCACAGTCTAACCGAAGACATTCCCATACCGGTTTGCATGCATATATCGGAACCAAAAAAAAAATGTTTAGTTATTTGGACGAAATACTTGCAGTCACGTTTCCTATTTCTTTAGTTGAGGACGTTGAATCGTTCAACGAGGCTAAATTTGAGTTTCATGTATAGCCTTTCAAGAGAAATAACTTCATACGCAACGAAAGCTCAGGGGCATAAATCCCGGGAGAAGAGGCTCACCCAACCAAACAAATCATTGAGCTATCGCAGACCAGTGGTAAGGCAGATTGCGCTCAGCAGGGCAAGCAAACGCCCTACGAACAGTGGTTACAATTTTAAGATGTAGGACATACTAGAAACATGGCGTGAGTGTTAATAATTCAGCTCGCAAAGTCTGGTGTACTGTAGTCGGATCCCCTGACATGTTTACCCGGACAGTTCACAACATACACACAAAATATCAATTTTAGCACCGCAAATGTTAGGTTAACATTTTCTACCAGGACAAGCTTTTAGAGCTTGTTGTTGTATGAGCTAGCTGTGCGATTTTTGGAATGGAAGTGGGGCGATAAACAGGTCAATTTACTCTATCAACAGAGCAGCACGGTGCTACACCCCCTCCCCCTCCCAACAAACTTTTTCAGCAGCAAAATATTTACGTATAGTAATGCAGCGGGGAATCTGACCAGCTATATCGGGTTAAATTGTCAAATTTACAAGTGAAAAAAAGTAGCTTCACCATATACGTTTCCACACATCTACACCCTATTCAAACCCGAGACGAATCCATAACAGCCGCTTAACACTGGGGGTCACGCTTAGGATTTTTTTTATGTTTCAGGATGTGTATTTGAGTGTTTGAACGAATAACACCCTTACGCGAAAGGAGGCCAACAGAAATAAATACTGGTGATAATGTTAGAACTAGCACCTAAAACGGTGTTAAACAATGGGTCAATAATTAATTTATTTCTCCGACTCCCACGACACATTTCTAAATACACGTACATAAGTTAACAAATGTAGAAACTTATCAACAGAAATCATTCTATTGATTACCGATAATTAATACAGTCTCAGTGGTGTATATTCTTAATTGAAAATATGTGTCCATCAGTTGAAAAGAAATAATATTCATTAATTCTGCCTTCTCTGTATAATTTTGAAGACAATTACCCGATATTTCCTCACTTGGAAGGTTTTGGGTTTGTAAGAGTTTGAAGACAGTTTCAACAACGAGCGACGAATCGCTTCGCACAGTTTTGCGTGTGGAAGACTGGGGGCCCGTATAAACCAACAGCACATCGACGAGCAACTGCCAAACTCTCCAACTTACTTACCTAGCACAACCATAGTTAGCACCGATTGAAGGCAAGTCCACTATCAACACGCAGTACGCCATAGCGCACAACGCCGCCGTGACGCCACGAGAGCAATCAGGATTACATGTCTTTCTCAAAGGCACGGCGCAGATGACGTGGGTCAAGATCGAATCATCGGCATTTCCTCGCATGTTCTTGCCATTAGGCCGCCACGTTCCCTGTTTGGCAGTTATTATGCTCTCATTACAAAAGCGGACGGGGAATTTCTCTGTCTGCTTTTTTGCCACAAAACACCGAGGAATCTCAAATCTAGATGAAGTGGAAGAGAGCACAAACTCATTCCTCACGAAACAGACTTAATTTCGCAGTATTCATTTATGAAATATCTCTAAGCTCCGATTATTTCGCGACCAGATCACATTTCTATCGCGACCGCTCGAGGAAACAACGTGATAAACTGCAACGTAACTTCGCATTTGGAGAACAAAACGGGAAACTCATTCGTCCCGTGTTTTAGAATGTTATTGTCACATCTACTGCCCACTGAAAAAACACGCCCATTGTAGATCTATGGTAGCGACATGCAAAAGTGGAAGGATAATTCCAACTGGATCGCGACCTACCATAGGTAGGTCGCGATCCAGTTGGAATTATCCTTTTATTTTTCTTCCCATTGTACTGTAGGATCTCACCCGTCGAAAAAGAAGTGCAAGAACATTGATTCTGAGATGCTATTTTCGATTGTTTCCGTGACTTCGCAACATTATATTTATTAAATCTAGACCCACATGTACTGAGTGTGTCGCGACCGGGTCACGATCTGATCGAGTAAAAATACCACTTTCGTGAAAGAGTACTGCGTAAACACAAGTGACTGAAAAGCTGTTAGTGCACATAGGTTTGTCTTCAGCTGTCTGAGCATCGCTTGTTACGACCCATAATGTAATAAATACCCATAATATAATACATATCCATAATGTAATACAAAAATGCCCGTAATGTAATACGTACCCATAATGTAATGGAAACCTACCCATAATGTAATTTATGTAATAACGAGTAATAAATGTTAGGCGCCCATAATGTGATAAAATTCACAAAAATTTAGATACAAATTACACTCATCCAGACCCGTAATGTAAAAAATTGTAAGCTTGGTTTTTGTTTTTTCCCTTTACTCCGGCAGTGCGTTCGACTGCTTATGACACATCCTACGCCTCCGCCAATGCCGCCAATGGCCCCTTTTATTACATTACGGGCATGGATGAGTGTAATTTGTATCTAATTTTTTTGTGAATTTTATTACTTTATGGGCGCCTAACATTTATTACACGCTTTTACATTTATTACATTATGGGTCGTTTTTTTTTTTTTATTACATTATGGGTACGTATTACATTACGGCCATTTTTTGTATTGCATTATGGGTACAGTACGTGGAGAGTGGATTGTAACTAAAACACCCGCGGAGTGGAGTATCACCCAGAGTATCAGTTTCAAATTCTGTACACATGGGCAAAAAACACAAGTAAAGTTTCAGCCAATGGACCTCCGGGTTTAACCCGGAGGTCCATTGGCTGAAACTTTGCTTGTGATGGTTATGCTCTGCAGCAAATTTGCAATTATTGCTCGGGTGGAATCTCCACTCTGCGGGTGATTTAATGATAATACACTCTCCACGTACTGTAGGTATTACATTATGGGCATTTATTACATTATGGGTCGTAACAATCGCTCCTTCTCTTCGCACACATCAGTAATTGCCCAGATTACCACTCAGAGGTTCGCTTTAGTGTCAGTAGTAAAACTATATTCAAGCGCGAAATAGAGCAGGAATGTCTTAGTCATATCGATGACTCGTGATCTCGTTTTATGACAATACCTGGTAGTACGAGACGATAGATCCCGTGGTGATGTGGGGTGTGCGAGATCTTCTAGTGTGGCAGCATAGAATGGGCGGTTTGTACCCATTTGGTCATTTTAGCCTCGGGAGATCCATTTCATTGACCATGCACTGTACCACCTTGTATGTTATGCCGTTTCCTAATATTTCGATTTGTCTAGATTTGTCCAGTATCGAAGAGGAGCTTTATGTTTCCTAGCTACTATATTGCTCCTAGCACCTATACGTTCCAAGAACATAGAGGATATTCACGAAAATTTGATGAATACCGAAAATATCTCGTGAGTGGCTACAAAGAAATATGAGGATCTTCACGAGCGACGCAGTCGCGAGTGAAGATCCTCATATTTCTTGTAGCCACGGTGATTTTATGGACCTTTGGGGACTGGTTCTATGCCCCAACCATCACAACCACAACACTAGCCACTGCTGTATTTAACACTAAACCCACAACTAACAACGTCCACGCCAACTACCACCACAACACCAACAGCTACTACACTGATATATACAGTACCAACAACCAATACATCAGCAATCTCAGTTATAATAACAACCACCGCTGCATAAACACAATGGAAACTATTATAACAGCAAAAAGTACTACATCATTCTGAGTCTTCTGCAATACTGGCGAACGCTCTAGAACAGTTGAATTGTAAGGAAATAGCATAAAACCCACGGGGTGGTTTTGTATATGACTCTTGAAAGATTAGTGGATGTCCCAAAGACTAAAATATATCCTAAACAAATATAGGTCACCAGTACCATGCTACCAATCCAGACAAACAAATGGTCACCTGAGGGCTAGAATGTTCTATGTCCCCTATGGGACATAGAACATTCTAGTACTCAGGCGACCAAATATTCCCCATAACACGACATAAAATATAGAATAAATAGGTACAAGGGCCGGTAATCAGATTTAAACCACGAGTAAGATAAGGGTTTTTTTTTAACCACTCGGCTTGTTTAATTCCATTTTCTATGAGTGGTTTAAATATGATTACCGGCCCTAGTACCTATTTGTTTTATTTATACCATGCTCTTAATAAATAATCGACTTTGTCAATTAAGATGGAGAAAAAACGTCACTTTCTATCGCAAACAATCGTGTTTGTTTTGTTTACACCTGCGCCGGTGGGCAGTACAACCGGCTGCACGTGAATGCTTGATTGACAGCTTGACACATCGTCAAAGTTGATTGAATTTACCTTGCTTTTTCAGTCAAATTATTATTAACAGTTCTTAATTTTTATTTTAAATATTTAATTGTAGGTATCATAAACTTAAGTCATTGCACGTAGTAGATAGTACATCAAAACGTCGAATGTTTGAATGAAACATCGCGAAGTGTGAATGTATCGAAATTGGCAAATTGCGTCATGTCAAAGGTCATGTTGGATGAACTTTCGACTACAGGTGTAAATGTTTTTTAACCGCAGTAAAAGCTTTACACCGGTATTAGGGTTAAAAGCTAAAATTTAACACACGGGATTTTCACAGGTAGTAACATAGGCGAGCATGGTATAAATACCATTACATGCTACCCATTGTAATCCGAGGATGGTAAAAGACGTATGTTGACTAAGTTGTATACAAAGGGCTAAAAGTACACAAACAAGGGGTAAATACAGTCCATACTACACTACCATAGCAGTCAGCTACACAAACCCAATAAAATCACAAGATCTATAAATGCGTGTTATTTATTTATTTATTTATTTATTTATTTATTTATTTATTTATTTATTTATTTATTTATTTATTTATCAACATGGATGTAACAGTACGTGGAGAGTGGATTGTAACTAAATCACCTGGGGAGTGAAGTTATCGCCCAAAGCATCACTGTCAAATTTTGTACATGAAGACAAAAACACAAGCAATGTTTCAGCCAATGGACCTCCAGGTATAACCCGGAGGTCCATTGGCTGGCACTTTGCTTGTACTTGTTGCGCTTTACAACAAATTTGCAATTATTGCTTGGGTGGAATCTCCACTCTGTGGGTGATTTAAAGTGATAATACACTCTCCACGTACTGTAAAGTCAAGTGCAGACAATCGTTCATATCCATGTTGTCCATTTTAGAGGACTTCCACCCAGGCACTGTTTACCTGGTTCTATTTTTACCAATAAAAGATAGTTTGGTTACCACAGTAAACAAGCACTGCTTCACTTCCTGGTGGAGGGTCTACAGGGAAGAACTTTGTACTACTCATACAAACAACTTGATGGTGTAAAGCTTAGGTGGGTTTGATGAAAAATTGCTGACAGTTTTTTGACGAGGGTGAAAAACAGGAATGTCTAATAAAATCTCTTGATTTCTGTAAAAAAAATAGTGAAATTGTTTTATAGCAAAATCAGGCAAATTTATTACAAAACTCGTGACATCGGTTTATGACAAAAACCTGGTGATTTTTTACAAACGTGGTGAGCTGCGACAAAACCTGGTGATTGTTATTTAAAAAAAACTCGCCAATTATTATAAAAGTAGGCGTGACCCGGGACAGAGATTCGATTCTGGGATAAATAAAATTCCCAACTCAGCCCGATTTTATCGTAAAATTTACAAAACTCGTCCAGTACATTGGGTCAGGACATCACCATATGCTCGACTCAAAACTTAATTTACTGAACTCGTCAGTCGAATTTCAGTTTTACCTGCCCTCCTTGGAGATTCTCTGGGATATCCAACAATTTATAGAAGGTACGTAAACAAAACAAAATGAATAACGTTATAATTGTAAAGACAATCTCTATTCTCATTCGATACAGGGGCTTGGCGAAGGGAGTTTAGGGGATTGTGTACCCCCTTCTCCACTCCGTCTACGCAATTTTTCTTTCAGACGGGACATTTTTCTCGAGGATGGAATATATATCGATTCCCTATCGCTGGTAATCATGTACTTTCTTGCCAGACAAGATTTGATCTTTGCGCTTAAGTCACACATATTCAGGAAGATGTGGGCAGAGCACGACTGATGTGGACTACGGAACGTGTTAATCAAATAGGAAGTGTCACCGCGACTGCTAAATGTATGTTTTATTTATCAGCGAAAAAAATGCCGAGTAGGGTCGAGTTGTTTAACTATAATCTTGATTTATTTATTTATTTATTTTATTTTATTGGAGTTTAAACCTTTACCCAGCGCAGATGATATCAAGATGGATTATTTTAAATATCATTGTATCATTTTTTTTTTTAATTTTTCAAAAAATTTCAACCAAACCAAAGAGAGTCATATGAGTAGTATAGGATGCAGAGATCTACCCTTTTTACCAGGACCTCGATGTCAGACCATGACCGGGGTCATTGACCCCGGCGCACAAATCCGTTAGGCCTCCCCTCCCTCCTCCCCTCCACACTAGGCCTAGGCTATTTTTAGGCGCCCCTCACCCTACCCGCCCTGTATGTACCCTAGGGTGGGTAGAACCATGCTATCCTGGTATATAAGACCAATCAAGGATTGACAGGTTGGGGTAGCACCCATCCTATTCTTGTATTTAAATGGAAGAGCATTGTCCCCTCGCCACAAATCTATAAGCTCGCTACTGAATAAGATGAATTCACGCTATATCTGTGAATTGTGCCCAAAATCTTACTCACATAAAACTCATTATTATCGACACAGACGAGCATTACACAAAGATGAATACAACAGCCATCCTATAAGGAAAGATAATGCAAATACACCTGAATTCACAGTCGGATCGACCTATAACCAACTCCCTTATACTACTAACCTGTCGACGTCAATGGACCTACCTCAGATTGACCAACAGCAGAATACTGAAACGAGCAAAACGTCACAGGTACCAATGCCACGAATTGAAAAGCACCAAACAATATGGCCACTAAGAGAAAATGTAGCACCAGTTGAATCCTCCTACCAGAAGAATCCAACCACGAAAGACATGGAAGATTGTTACAGTCTCAACAAGGCTGAGATAAATTATGAACTCCAAAACAAAGCATTAGACAGGTTAAGAAGATATACAGATCAACTACGATTTCTAGCCTAAGCTAATCAACAGCAAACCAAAAATATGGTAAAGACAGCCGACGATGACCTGATTGAATGCATATGTGAATGTGCAAAGAACGTTTTGAAATTCAATGTACCAATGACAATGAGAGCACGAGCATACCTCATTCCACACAGGTATGAAATCAGGAAAATAGCCAAAACATTACCTGCTGGGAAAGCAAGATGAATCATACAGGAAGGCTGTTTCTTTGGAAACTTACTGAGACCTGTTCTAGCTAGCTTATCAACTATCCTTGGAGAAAATCTGTAGAAAGCCAAACAAACGGCCCTTTTCAGGGCCACCCAATTTCCTAAAAAGAGAGTCTTTTTATCACATACACAGCACACTCATTTCCTTTTGCAACGAGAAGGTATTCTCACAAACTTGACAACTAATTCTAACTATTGATTCCATTTTGTTGTTTGTTTTTCTCAAAGTGTTCAAACTATTCTCGATCAAATGATTTTGAAAGAATGATAAAAACTGAACGAATGAATGAAACGTTTCTCCCTTGTGACTTGTGACTTCACATCCGCGAGAGTCGGGAGCGAGAGCCAATAATCTTATTAAGTTTGAGTGTGCGACTGGCCGTAGGATAGTGGGTTGAGATCCCAGAGAACCTCGGACTGGAAGATGGCTAGGAATTTTGCATAATTATAAGAGTTCTGCTCCGTGTTTTCTTGCTGAGCATATTTATGGTAATACTGAAACCGCAGTTTGGTGGTTATTTTAGAAAAAAAATAAAAAAAAAGAAACCCAGACAGTCGCTGGTTTGGGAGCAGCCCCATCATATTATCCTTAACGGTTACAAAAAAAGGAAAAAATCCACCAATATGTATTTTTTGAAAGATGGGAGTCATCCATCAGACTATAAGGGAGAGAGGATGCTGAGCCCTGGCCATCTGGCCTGCCTTCATCCCTTCGGGGGGGGGGGGGGGGAGGGGGGCAGATGACTTCCAATCTTGCTTGCCTTTTATTGTCACACTCCGGATCACAAACCTATTGACCACGTCGAAAATACTGCATGGCACGATCTGATTGGACAGTTGTTTGAACAATCAGAGAACGCCTGCGTGGAATAATTTTACAACACGCTTATCTATTGGTCCTATGGAACATACCGCCGTGTGGGATGATCTGATTGGACAACTGTTTGACCAATCAGACACCGTCGCGATCTTACTGGGTTATCAAACACCTGCGACGTGACACCATCTTATCTATGACATAATCAAACATACCAGTTGACTCTTGTCTGATTTGCATAACTATACAACGTGACACTATCATATCTTCTTATAAACTAAGATTCTCTCTATCTAAATCACCATTATCTGTGCATTGACAAAGACCAGGTGTTCTCTATCTTAATCACCTTATGACATGTCTAAACAAAACCAGGTAGTCTTCAAATTGCGTGTACATGTCCTTGACAACATTTACCTTAAAGATATTTACCAAGAAATAAAGTTATGGGAGGGGCAGGGAGGGGATAGGGGATGGTGGCACTCTTTTGTTAGTACTCATTGGATACCCCAGTTTGAATGTCCCCCCAGCTTTGGGCTAGCCTTTGAAAGGAGGGAGGAACAGTTCAGGGCTTTGGTGGAGAGGGACTGGGCTTTTGGAAGGGGGAGCCCACATACAGGGAAAACCAAAACAATGTGGGGAAAGTTTAAATGGGCTATACATAGCCTGGGTCCCTTTAGAGGGTCCTAAAATGGGCTTTGGGGAAGGATTGCCTAAAACATAGGGTACATACAGGGCGGATAGGGTGAGGGCCGCCTAAAAATAACCTAGGCCTAGTGTGGATGGGAGAGGGGGAGGGGAGACCTAACGGATTTGGGCGCCGGAGTCAATGACCCCGGTTATGGTCTGACCTCGAGGTCCTGGTAAAAACGGTAGATCTCTGCATCCTATACTACTCATATGATATGGCTTTGTTGAATTATGTTGAAAACTAATATTTTTTCAGCTGCTGAATTTGCATATTACGCCGCGCGGATGAGGCTGATTCGCTGGGTAAAGGGTTAACAACACTTTCGACAGCCAGGGTCACCTAGTGTCGGACAGTTTTACGGGTGAAGAAGCCGAAGTACCCTGAGCGACCAACGAGTAAGGCGAACAAGTGCCAGACACCCCAACGTTCTAACTCCACACAAACAAGCTTAGCATTGGTTGAAGACAGGTACACCATCGACGTGCAGAACGCCTCAGTACAAACCGCCACCGTACTGTTGCCCACGTCGTCAATCGGGATTAAGTTCCTTGCCCAAGGACATATTCTTGATTAATATTCCAACTGCATCAAGGCATGCCTTCGATGATTTAGTTAGAATACTTTATCAGTCTTACTTTGTCACCATGGTCAATAATAATTAATAATTGATTTTCTAGAGCGTAAAACCACAAATAGTGCTCTAAAACGCTTGACCAAAATAAATATACGTTTCTGAAATAAAGAGTCACATCTGTTTTGGTTGCCTCTTAGAGAGGATCAAGAGAATGCTTCAGTAAACAGGAAAGTTTTAAGATTTCTTTTGAAGACATCGAGAGTTTCTGAAATTCTGACACTAATTGGCAGGGAATTCCACAATCTGGGACCCACGATGGAGAACACACGATCACGAGCCTGATTAGATCTGCTAAAAGGTACAACTAGTTGAATTTGGTTTTCTGATCTGAGACTGCGTGAGCTAGTCGGGACAAATTAGGATTACACCCCAAATAGGTGATCTTCGAGACGCCCCTGTGTCGATCGAGAAATTGAAATTGACGAGAAACGTTGCTTTCGTCCGATGCGTCCCGGGCGGCGAATTATGCGCTGGCTGTAATACTGAAGGTTGAATTGTTTGCTGACAAAAACATTCAGGGTCGAAACTTTCTATGCCGAATTTGCCCCACACCCTGAGAGATTACACAAGGCGGATTTAATCCAGGGATTTAGCTCTGCTTGCCTCGGCGCTTTGGCGCAAACACACAAGTAATGTGCACTCAAAATTGATATCATACAAAAGTCTAATTATTTCAAATATTTTCTCCAAGAAATATAAAATAAATTTACGCATCTGTTCTCGAAAGGTTTCACAGATGACACGATTTAGGAACATGGAACTGGAATGGTTAGTACAGTTTCCTGTTAAAATTGGTTTTCAGAATGCGACACTAAACATCAAAACTGTAATCATTAAATGATAGACGGTTGTATTATTCCATCAATAAATTGTTTCGTAAGTTTTCATACCAGAAATGAATTGAAGTCTGAACTCCATTTCCTGTGAATACTCAGGGTGCGTGTTCAATACATTTGATACAATGCGCGATTCGTTGGTTCGTACAATACATCACTTCAAGTGACAAGAAGTGAAATATTAAGGTGATTGATAGGTCGCAAATACACTCTCCAGAATTGGTTAGTGACAGAATTCGGTATTTTCTAGGGGTCAGACATAAAATTATTTCCCATCCGGGAAAAATCTACACTGCATTTGGTCCTCGGTTCGAATCCCATCTGCGGCAACCGCGTTGTGTCCTTGGGCAAGATACTTCACCCCCATTGCCCATGTGGGGGCACGGTAACGCTGTACACTAAGGCGTACTGCACGTCGATGGTGCACCTGTCTTCAACCAATGCTAACCCTGCTTGTGTGGAGTTAGTATGTTGAGAAGCTGACAGTTGCTCGCCGTTGCTCGGTGGTTCTCGTCGGGTACTCCGGCTTCCTCCACCCGTAAAACTGTCGTGGTCATGATTAGCCATTGTGCAGAAATATGTGACCTTAAACACCAATAAAAAATACACTGCATTTAGGAGTAATAAAACTTGCTCACAGTAGGAGCACAAGTGACTGAGAAGCCATTAATGCATCACACTTTGTCTTCAGTCAGACCAACTGAAAGCCGTGATGTGTCCTCAAGTAAGTTTGAACAGTGAGGTCATTCTTTATCATTCACTCTATAATATTCGGTTTCCCTAAAACCGGAGTTGTCTGAAAAAAATAGAGGTCCACTGAGGCCCGCTCAATAATGCAAATGTGAAATAAATATGTTTATATTTTACAGTTTAGAATACAACAATCTATTTGTTTATTTATATATATTGGGTGTTTAACGACACTTTCGACAGCCAGGGTCACCACAGCTTTACAGGTGGAGGAAGTCTTAACCACCGAGAGAACCACCCCGCAGCGGCGAGCAATCATCAGACTCCAAACGAACTAACTCCAAACAGGTTTAGCATTGGTTGAAAGCAAGCGCACCATTGTCGTCCAGTACACCTTAGTACACAGTGTGATCTTGCACCCACGTGGACAAACGGGTTTAAGTGCCTTTCCCCATGACACAACGTGGTTACCGCTAGTCGAGATCGCAGCGTGAAAATTTCGGCTTACAGTTGAATGTTCTAATCACTGAGCCACACAGGGTTGAGCAAGAAGGTATGTACTGAGTATGGTCGTTTAGAACACAGTTATCTCAATACCGATTGCCAAGTCCTAACTGCGAACTTACATATAGAGTAAACGTATGGTGTTTTCAAGTAAAAAAATCATTCTCCGAGTAGGATTAAGAATGAAACCGACGAGCCTCTGGCGAGCCAGTTTCATTCTTAATTCTACGAGTAGAGTAAATTATTTACTTGAAAACACTATACGTTTATTTTGTTTATCCCATAAATCTTCTACAAGGCAGTCGCAGCAAAATCGGGCTATAATTCGCTACAAAACACAGCGCGAAGTGAGGAGCACATTCGTCCAATTCGATCGATCAGCAAAAGTGGCAAAAATAAACAAGGCGCAGTAATACATTTCTATCTAAAAATAATTCCTCTACAAACTTGAGAAAAGCTTGCGAAAATACTTTATTATATGAGCATTGTGTAAAACTTCAAAATGATTTAATGAAATCAACAATCGAACTATTAATTATGCAAGACAAATGTGGTAGAGGGCAGAGGTCAACAAATCCGTCGATACTAGGGGAGTAAATTCTTTCAGTGTTAAACCTATGGGGAACATTTATCACTCTACTAGGTGAATAAAGCAAAAATTTATCCAAGGCCTTTATTGTCCAAATAAACGACAATTTATGGGATAAATTTCTTATAACGACATCTCAGTTCCTAACGGGGGTTTTAGTTACTTTGAAAGATACTGATATTACTAAATTGTAATATGCATGATATTTTTGTTAACTTTTTCTACCTTGTGCCCTAGTTTAGAACCCTTCTAATCTTGCACCCAAATTTTAATCTCATGACATGGGACAATATTCAAATAATTCATCAGTGTCGTAGCAGGAAAAGTAACTTCAACCCACCCATAGGGGAGTGTGGGTGTACTAAACTGAAGTCTTCATATTCTCTAATCATGTCTCATTGAGCAAATTCTGACTTCTCAAAAATCGCCAATTAATTATCATTACATTTTCATTTTTTGTCTCAAAAACATAGGTTATGGCCCTCTTTGGAACGAGCTCATCGAGCTCGTTCCAATGAGGGATCATAACCTATGTTTTTGAGACAAAAAAGAAAAAAAAAATAGTTATTCAAGAATTGTATTTGCATGTGTCGTCTGCGATTATGTTAGGAAAAGAGTTGAGCGCAAAGATCAAATTTTGTCTGATAAGAAAGTACATAATTACCAGCGATAGGAAGTCGATATTTAAGATTGCAACCTCGAGAAAAATGTCCCATCTGAAAGAAAAATTGTGTTGTGGGAGTGGGGAGGCGGTCACAATCCCCTAAACTCCCTTCGCCAAGCCCCTGTATCGAATGAGCATTGGGCTTGTCTTTACAATTATAACGTTATTTATTTTGTTTTGTTTAATGTAGGACTTTATCAGTAAAGCGGCCATGGCTTAATTTGGTGAAAAAAAAATCACTAAATTTTGATTCAAGAAATCAATGGTAATAAAGTCCATTCAATTTACAGGGAGAAATTGGATCAAATGTTCCAAAATAAAACTTCTAGCAATGGCAAGAGATTTCTTGTCTTGAGGAGGAATAGCCGCCAGCAGCATGCATAGAGTTGACACTTGAAAATTCTGATTTTATCTATTATTCAAAACGAATCTTCGTCGATACACTATCAAGTCGTATTATTTTATAGATATATGTTATCATCATACATTAGTCAGTCGGTATTATAATTCATCCCTTTCTCTGGAACATTTTCCTTTTCTGCCTCAAAAACATTGCTTATGCCCCATCACTGAACCGAGATCGAGAAGCTCGTTTCTTTAACCCATTACCAAACGTAACGGTCAAAACCGGCCAACGTAATTCTCAAAAAATCGCCAGTTAATTTTCATTATTTTTTTCATTTTTTGTCTCAAAAACATAGGTTATGACCCCTCGTTGGAACGCGCTCAACGAGGGGATGGGTTCATAACCTATGTTTTTGAGATAAGAAATCAAAAAGTTGGTGCTTAGCAAACTTTGAGTAGTATATATTGGGAGTTTAAAGACACTTTCGACAGCCAGGATCACCACAGCTTTACAGGTGGAGGAAGTCTTAACCACCGAGAGTACCACCGCGCACCGGCGAGCAGCCGTCATACTCCAAACGAACTAACTCCGCACAAACAGGTTTAGCATTGGTTGAAAGCATGTGCACCATTGTCGTCCAGTACACCTTAGTGCACAGCGTGATCTTGCACCCACATGGACAAACGGGTTTGAGTTCCTTACCCTATGAAACAACGTAGATACGGCTAGTCGAGATCGCAGCTTGAAAATGTCGGCTTACAGTTCAATGTTCTAACCACTGAGCCACAAAGGGTTGAGCAAGAAGGTATTTTTTTAATTTTTTTTTATTTGGGTTTAACGACACATTAACAGCCAGGGTCACATCATGTTGGTGACAGTTTTATGGGTGGAGGAAGCCGGAGTACCTGGAGAGAACCACCGAGCAACGACGAGCAGCTGTCAGCTCCCCAACATCGTAACTCTGAACTCTGCACCGCGGCACAGGCAGGGTTAGATTGGTTGAAGACATGTGCACCATCGACGTGCAGTGCGCCTTAGTACACAGCGTCATAGGCAAGCGGGGTGAAGTGTCTTGCACAAGGACACAACGCGGTTGCCGCAGGTGGGATTCGAACCGAGGACCTCTCGGCTTGCAGCCTGCACCTCTACCTACTGAGCCACCGCGCCCCCGAGCAAGGAGGTATGCAGAAAAATGTCCCGTTTGAAAGAAAAATTGTGTTGTGGGAGTGGGGAGGGGGTCACAATCCCCTAAACTCCCTTCGCTAAGCCCCTGTATCGAATGAGCATTAGGCATGTCTTTACAATTATAACGTTATTTATTTTGTTTTGTTGAATGTAGGACTTTACCTGTAAAGCGGCCATGGCTGGATTTGGTGAAAAAAATCACTAAATTTGATTCAAGAAATCAATGGTAATAAAGTCCATTCAATTTACAGGGAGAAATTGGATCAAATGTTCCAAAATAAAACTTCTATCAATGGCAATAGATTTCTTGTCTTGGGCAGGAATATCCGCCAGCAGTATGCAAGGAGTTGACACTTGCAAATTCTGATTTTAGCTTTAATACAACACGTATCTTCGATACACTATCAAGCCGTGTTATGTTATACCTGTGCAGTGGCGGCGCCAGAGTTACAAAAGTGAGGGGATACAGTTGGGGATTGTGCAGCGCCGAGCTGGGGTGGGTTTCGGGGGTGGGAGGTCCTCTCCCTAAGTTGAGAAAATTTTTAACTGTTTTGCAACAAAATCATGCGAATATGGATATCATTGGAACCGGCTGAACAAGCCGGTTCCAATGATATTCATATTTGCATGATTCCATTGAGTTATACCTTTGAGAATTTTTCTAAAATATTAAATTTTATTTATTTTTTTAAAATTGCTGTAGGCTGAATTCCAAACGGATGCCTTACACGCTCTCGATTCTAGCATTCGTCGAATACTCTAAAGCACTCTGTTTCAGTCCGTTTAAACGCGACATGCCTTGTTGCAATTTGGACCCTCGACTCTTGTTTGTTGTTTGCAGCTAGCGTGTGTGTGTGTGTGTGTGTGTGGGGAGGGGGGGGGGGGGTCAAACATAATTTCAAAACTTCTCAGATTTAGTGCACTTGGGAATATGGGATTAAGCATACCGACCATTACACCGCAACGTTCAATGCAACAAAAATTAAAATGATAGTATTGTTTTACTACGCTTGGCGAAAAAAGTGGAGGGGTAAGTACCCCCCACATACCCCTCCATGGCGCCGCCACTGTACCTATGTGTTATCATCATACATAAGTCAGTCGATATTATAACTTATTCCTTTTTCTGGGACATTTTCCTTTTTTGTCTCAACAACATTGCTTATAACCCATCATTGGGCCGATATCAAGAAGCTCGTTTCTTTGAAGGGCCATGAGCTTTTCATTTTTAGGTAAAAACCGAATAAACCCATCTATCAAAGCATCGTCTCTTTTTCCGGAATTCCGGTAATCACACCGGTTGTGCTTCCAGTGTCTTTGGTTCGCTTTATTGCCAGTTACACCAGACAGTGTTCACACGATCGAAACAAAAACGACATTATTTGATTTGTTTGTTTGTGTACTGACGTTATGGCCACGTTCAACGGTCAGTATTGTCGCGTCTGCGAGTAACTGCCAGACTTCCAACTTGCTAACGCAAGTTGGGAAGCATTGGTTTTAGGCAGATGTACCATAAATGTGGTGTATGCCTATGTCCACTGCGCAAAAATTGTGGTAATCTGTATTAAGTGTCCTCTCAAACGTTGACTAATCAGTCCCCTAAGTATGTGGCTATTTTTTTATGTTCAAACGCGGAGTTGTACAAGAAGGTCCCAATCACCTCCACTGACCGTGTGCAATTTATTGAAAGGCCACATGTAGGTATGCATTGAGTACAGTTGTTCAGAATACATTCACCTAAATTCCCAATACTCAGTCCTAACTGCGAACTTACAGATCTTGTAACGACTTTTCTGTTCCCAACGTGTATTTTGACTACATTGCAAGATAATGACATAAGTAAACTGTAATATGAATGCATATTTTGTTGAACCTACCCGAGTTCAGAACCGGTCTAATCGTGCACCCAACTATAAATCTCACAAAATAGGGACAATATTCAAATAAGTCATCAGTGTCGTGGCAGGAAGATAGCTTCTTCCAACCCATAAATGTCGGGATAAAGCAGTTTTAACCCTTTGAACCCTGGTGGTAATCTTTCGTGTCAGTTCCATGGCACCAATTGGAAGAGTCCACATCATTATTTGTGGGTAGTCCAATTAATATTTTCAACGTGCAGCCATGGGGCTGCATGTTGAAAATATTAATTGGTCTACCCCACACATTCACTCAGCAGCCATCCGACTTAATGAAGTTATGACGTATCATGCTTCTGGGCCGTAAAAAGGGCCTCTCGGATTCAAAGGGTTAAATTTACTCTCGACAAATTCTCTGTGGAGTTTATCGTTAGCGTCCCTTCGATTCGCAGACAGAACTCCAAAATTGGAGCCAAGAATCATACATCGCTTGTATTTATTCTAGTGACCTAGCTAAAAGACACACTACTGAACTAGTTGTGATTACTACTTTTCCTGAACAGACGACGCTGATTGCAAAAACAGGAAGTACTGATAGAAGAGACTCGCCTATGTATAATGGGTACGTTCGCACTTTATTTCATTAACTTGCTAAATTGCATTTTAATGAAAATGCAACATTAATTGGCTTCCGCAAAACCCATTCTTTGTACTGAATCTTATTCATTAAGGCATAATTGTACAGCCTAACTACATTTCAGAAAGTCCTTGTCGGACGCGATTTTTCTACTCTCCGTAAATGTTCAACCCATCCACTTCATAAAAATCTTCTAAGGCGTCCTCTACAGGTTGTAGAGAAACATAGCCAAGAGGATAACTTAAATGTGAATCAGTTACTTAACGAGAAAATACGACAAGACAAGTAAGTGGATGTAGCTGTCGGATAGTTATGAAGTGGGTTATGGTACATAAGTTGCGAAGTTACCAAGAGAACGAGCTTCTCAACCGCACCATTCCTATTGGAGTCTCGTGGGTCACTGACATGGGGTTTAATCCTGATTTGTCCGACTACAATAGCTTAAGTCCCTACTGACAAATATTTTAACTATAGTTGAAACTAGAAGTCTTGTGACCGTATTGTGCACTATTTTGAAGTAATAGCGCGCTGAGTAAGTGCATTTTTGTCCCTGTCAAACTGCACTATTAGCGAAACTCAATTACTGTAGAAACACAGCATGCACAGCCCTGTACAATTCTATACTAGTAAATAAAGATCATTAACACTACTCCTAAACTCTCCGGCGATACATGTACATGTAATGACGTAAATAGATATTAAAATTTGTCCGCATATACAGAATGAAGAGAGTGGATTGCTGCTTAATCTCAAAATTAAATACACTCCACTCCAAAAGTATTTATAATTGTTTATAATTGTCCATAACAGTACAAGAAATACTTGCAAACTCCCATTACATGTGATGAAAGTTTGCAAGTGCTTCTTGTGTTTTGTCCTCAAAAGTTGTAAATGATTTCTAAGTGAAAAAGCTATCCCACACCGATTCGGTAGGACTCCACCCTCCACAGGTAGTAGTCTTAATATTTTCTTTCTGTTTGATCAGTTCAGTTCGTGATTTCAGTACCTACCTCGCTAAAAGCGCATTATATTTTGCATTGCACAGTACAAACGCTCTTGTGTATTTCAGACTACATCATTCTTCTGTAGAAATGAGCACATTAACCCTTTACTTAACATGAAAAGCAGACGTCATTTGGAAAAAATAATTCTTGAATAACTAATTTTTTTCATTTTTTGTCTCAAAAACATAGGTTATGACCCCTCATTGGAACGAGCTCGACGAGCTCGTTCCAATGAGGGGTCATAACCTATGTTTTTGAGACAAAAAATGAAAAAATAATGAAAATTAATTGGCGATTTTTGATAATAGCGCTGGCCGGTTTTGAGCGTTACGTTGGGTAAAGGGTTAACTGACGAGCATCTTCTACGCAAATTGTGCCAGTACTTCTAGTTTCAACTGCACATGATCAAGACATACCATCGTCGAAGGTATGCCCCAATGCAGTTTCCACGCTGCCGGTTGCCAATTTGGCCCAATGCACTAAATGTTTTGATTTGGCACCAAAAGTGATATCAAAACCTGTGAACGAAAGCCATTGCAGCAGTGAAGAGCGCGATGGACGATGAAACACAAAATAAATGTATTCATTCTTTTGTCAATAAGGTGTAAGAAATAGAGTTTTGACAAACATTCAACGTTAATTGTTAGTGAGTAGTAATGGGGCATTATTTTTTTCTTTTTCACTCGCGACAGTATGAAGTATTTATCAAATTAAATACTGCATTTTGCAAAGACTCACGACACGCTAAGCCTAGTGGATTAACAGTAATTATTCTATTAATCTGTTCTAATCTAATTGCAAAGACAGTTATTTCCAAAAGGAACAAAATACTGCATTTTGATTGGCTGAGAGGTATGGTGTAACTAACAATCCACGGTAGCCTTTTTTACAGCGTGGTTAACCACGGTGTAAAAACAAGAATACACAATAGCAAGCTATATGGTTAAAAAAGTACCCATTTTTAATTATTAATTCATACCTTCTGCTCAGTTATCTTAGAACAAAAATAAAAAAGAGGTGCAATAAAATATTACAGATATGGATGTCATTGGGACTGGCTTACTGAGCCATTTCCAATGATATCCATATTTGTCAGGCCTATTAAGAAACTTACAAAGTGCAAATTTTCTGTCAGTTTTACCCACAATTTAGGTTAAAGTATTAAGTACACCAAACTTCTTGGAAATAAATCCGTTATTCTTGTGTTTTCCAGGTGTATGGGAGTTTACACCAGTCTGGAAACTCATACACCCTTCGGCTTCTCCTCAGGGTGCATGAGTTCCCAAACCGGTGTAAATTCCCATACACCCTGGAAAATACAAGGATAACTAATAATATACGTACCGACATCAGTTAGCCTGACCACGAATTGAATCAGTAGCACACAGATATAACCAAGGTGACCGCCCATTTCGCTTACCGAGGGTTTCGTCAGAACTTTAGAGTATCATATTTCTATTTCCTGACTCGAACACTGTCGATAAACAATGCACCTTAAGTTGTAACGTACTCGCAGGCCTTGTAGGAGCCGCTGCTTTTTCTCAGCCATTTCAGTGTCTTTTGTGGTGGTTTTGGATCACATATTTTTGGGCTTATATAATAAACAGAATCAACTCGAGCCCCAGTTTATATCAAAATATACCAAACTCGTCCCGACACTGTTTGTAATTCTTATAGTGCAACATCACAGCACTTCATTGCCAAGGCTACATAACAATGTATTGCATCATCACCATGCAGCTGACCATGATTCAAATGTGTTAACAACTGGATACAGTGGGTGATTCAAATAATACCTAATCATATTTGTCTTATAGTACCTGTGGAGTGCATTATCACTGAATCACCCGCGGAGTGGAGGTTCCACCCAGGCAATAATTGCAAATTTGTTGAAAAGCATAACAAGCGCAGGAAATGTTCCAGCCAATGGACCTCCGGGTTACACCCGGAGGACCATTGGTTGACACATAGCTTTTTTTTCCACATGTGCAGAATTTGAAAGTGATACTTTGGGTGATAACTCCACTCCAGGGGTGATTTTGTTACAATCCACTCTCCATGTACTGTAGATCTAATGATGAAGCCGAACAAATCATCGATCGCCCTGTTTCTTTTCAGGCGAACAAAAGGCGAATTTGAAACATCGTCCGCTTGGCCTGTACATATCTGGACTTCATAATGTATGTTCATGAAAACAGAGTACGTTTTACTGGTTGATTAGGTTGGAAGCTGAAGCTGTTGTCAAAAGAGACTCGTGCTAAACCTTTATTAAACAGGTATAAAAAGCTATTTAATGTTTTGTAATACAGAAGGAATGCCATTGTCAGCAGTGGAGCGAACTCTATCTAGTATCATTAAAATACGTACTTTCTTTTAACCATCTATCTTGGGCCGTTAATATTCTAACTGTTCAAGAAAAGTTTGCCATGCTGCAAAGAAAAGATGATTGAATGATAGGGCATTATCGTCTGGGTATAGACAATCATATTCAGGTTTTTGTCGATATGCACATAAAAGCACGCGACGTTCTACGTTGCTAAAGGAGATAAATCCAACTTGCAAACTGCACCGAGAAGACAATTACGTCGGTACCTTGCCGCGGAACCGACAGCTAGGTTCTGGATTTTACTTCCGTACAAGAAAGCACGTGACATTCTACGAATGTTTTTTTCTGATTCAAGATTACAATAAGCGGTTTGACAAGAAGGGTGTGTGTCAGCCGCCTAGAGATACAGTTTGTCAATCGAGCCGCCCATAGCCTACTCCAACCACTCACAAATACGAAACTTTTGACGCTTTCCCTCGCATCATGAATCAAAGAAACAGCTATTTTGTAGTTCCATATTTCAGTCTGTTTCACCGGAACAAACAGCGATAGGTCAAGCGCATCTTGGACATTAATGTCCCCCTCCCCACAGACACACACAAAGACACACACAAGTTCATCTTCCGCCGCCTCTTACTCTGTGGTTTCCTCAAAGTCTCCAATTACAGGTCTCTAGTTACATAAAATAATATATGTCTATTTACAGAAAATACGGAAGACGCGGAGTTCGAGGGCTAGACTATAAGATAATAGAACAAGGACAGCCCGACTCTAAACACCCATTAATTTCTTCTAAACTCAATCAAGTTGTTCCAACTGACTTTAACCTTTAATCAACTTTACATTGATTGCAGTGAACAGCGTATTAAACCGTTTACATTGCATTCCAAAGCAATTTGTGTTTTTAACTGATAATGAGCGGTCTGCATGCAGCGCAAAGAGATACCTGACAAGAACAGGTTTTAGCCATACTTTAACCTGATCATATCCTTACGCCAAGAAAAAAAAGAATGTTTTCTGTCGCGCAGTTAAGCTTTGATTCAGTCTTCAATCGGAAGCATCTAACATTAATATAACCACTCATATTTTTTGCTACCTTAACCCTTTACCTAATATGAAAAGCAGACAACACTTTCTTGAACTATTTTTTTCAGTTTTTTTCATTTGTACAGCAGGGTTAGATTGGTTAAAGACATGCGCATCATCGACGTGCAGTACGCCTTGTACACTGAGTCATCGTGCCCCCATGTGAACAATCGGGGTTAAGTGCCTTGCCCAAGGACACAACGCGGGAGTCCGAATAGATCGCTCAGACGGTCACCCATCAGAGGATTAACCGGGCTTGACGTTGCTTAACTTCGGTGATCTGACGAGAACCGGTTACCGCAACGCCACCGCGCCCCTTACCTAACATGAAAAGCAGACGACACTTGCAAAAAAATTCTTGAATAACTAAGTTTTTTTTTCCATTTCTTGTCTCAAAAACATAGGTTATGACCCTCATTGAAACGAGCTCGTGGAGCTCGTTCTAACGAGGGGTCATAACCTATGTTTTTGAAACAAAAAATAAAAAAAATAATGAAAATTAATTGGCGATTTTTGAGAATAGCGTTGGCCGGTTTTGGCCGTTTGGGTAAAGGGTTACGAGTGTTTCGTCCAACCGTTTAGTACGTATGAAGATCGAGGGATGGTGATTTCAGATCTAGTCATAATCGCTTGCCGTGTATCCCCGACCCAACTTTCTTGTGTGGGAGCTGGGGACACGATGGTGTTGTGTACTAAGGCGTACTGCACGTTTATGGTGCACTTGTCTCCCACCAATGCTAACCTTGCTTGTATGGAGTTAGTATGTTGGGGACTCTGACAGTTGCTCGTCGTTGTTCGGTGGTTCTCTCCCGGTACTTCCGCTTCCTTCACCCGTAAAACTGTCCGACACGAGGTGACCCTGGCTGTCGAAAGTGTCGTTAAACTCCAATAAACAAACAAATTGTGTGGGAGCTCGGTGTGGCGAAAGTTAATATATGGTACACATGTTGCCTACAACCAATGCGAATCGAAATCAAGATACACATGTTAGAGGGCAGAATCTGAATTAAATGACAGATAGCTACCGCCTCTCGCTTATCCTCTCATTGTACCGCTTCAATCCCATAGAAAACACACTGACGCGATATGACTCTGGATGTAGAAAATATTGCCTACCCCCCCCCCCCCCCCCCCCCCAAATAAATACACTTTGCTGCCGACAAGTTCTGGCGGGTGACAGGTAAATTATTTACATACACAAACACGGGTTTTAAAGTTAGATTACCCCAATGCCCGAACAGCGTGTTTATAAACATGTGTTGTAGAAAATCATTCTCGAAACACCAAGAAATCAAGAACTTCCAATGAATGGAGGGTTCCCCGAATGTTTGCTAACTACCTCGTCATTCGTCGTATTTCATTGTCTCAGCTGAAAATGTAATGAATCGGTTGAACAAAACAAAATAATAAACGGCGCAGGTGGTGCGCATGGTGTGAACTGGTAAATATTAGGTGGTTATGTATTGCTGTTATGTTCCTCCTGCATAATTCAAATCACATATACACAGAACGACACACGCGTGTGAATGGGTCAATTGATATGGCACGAGTGCCAGCGCGGAAGGATAGAACGAGAGGCCGCAGTGCTATCGCGTAAGGATACTCCGTAAATATAAAAGTCCGTTGCGCTATCTAAGTTAAAACCCATTTTTGATTGATTACCAGTGGGTAATGAAACATTCAATAATTACTTAGCGTGAGCATCATTCGCAGATAAACACCCTGTAATTGATCTACTTTACAACACGAATACGAATCGGATACCTTCGATTCTCAAGAAAATAAACCTTTCTAATAAATTGTAAATTGTTTTCATTATTTTAAATAAGATCGCACCTTCATGTGTATACAACAGGTTGATTTGCATAGTTTTGTTTACATTAATTACGTCATCGATCAGTACTCTTATCACTTCAAGTTTCTGTGTCATTAGATTGAAGTTATTTCTTGATTTTATTAAACATTGTTTTACTTCATTTGAAATAAACACTGGTTTTAGACTTCATACCGTGTTTGCCACGATGTAGTTATACATGCTGACGTTGCCCTAAGCTCCAGTAAAAAATAAATAAATATATAGAATATACCCATAGTAGCTTGGTGTACCAAATGTTCACCGCTCGTGGTGAAGTGGTGTTAACCGCGAGCCTTTGGCGCGCGGTTAACACCACTTCACCACGAGTGGTGAACATTTGGTACACCAAGCTAATTTGGGAATATTTTATTTATACCATGACCGTCAGGTTATTAATGGTCACTATGATTTTTTCTAGATTTCACTAAGTAGCAGCCGTACATACGTGCGATTTTGTTTTTGTTTACATGAACATCGGTGGCGGAACTTCGCTGTCAGTTTTATCACCGAAACGAAATAGAAAAAGAAATAGGACCTTTTTCATTTTAATAACACAATAACATACTATTTCGAGTTATGGATGCTTTGTTAACACGAGACAGTGCATGTCTGTTAATTTTGAGTGTTTTATGGGGTAAACACATCTAAAAACGTAATACATAATTGCCACTTTCATTTCACTCTTCGCGAGGCGACGTGGGATAAATTTAGACAAGTTTGCATTCAGGTCGACGTCACCAAAGTTCACCTTGGATTTAGGTCCACTGTAGGTGTAAAATTTAACTACTGAAATCCCATTTCTGGTGTGTTCACCACGGTTGGTGTGTAAAGCTAAAATTTATGTCATAGGCTTTTCATATACAGTACAATAGGTAATAAATGTATAAAAATACATCTTGCGGTATAGCGATAATTATTACATGTTTTTAGCATTTTCCCTTCCATTAAGTTACGATATTTTTGTTTGAAATTGTAACTTAAAAAAACGCTGACAATACTCTCTGGCACCTTCTTGCAAAACAATTACTGATGAACAAATTCAAAGTACTATTTTCTAACCATGTTATTACCCTTTTCCTTTTCCTTCCATCAAACTCATACTTTAAAAGGGTACAGCACGACTAACCAATAACATTCCGCACGTAGAGTAATATCTACTTACATTGTATCCTTGCGCAAAAGGTCGATGGATAATAGTTGACGGTAACTCGGGATATGCGGAAAGAGATAAAGGTTCTGTCAGTGACATCTATAAAATTAATGATTTAGAACTCTTGTTTGAATGCACATTTATTACTTTATCTGCATTACTGGGAACAATTTTTGGAACGGACAAACTGACAAACAAAGCCTCGTTTGTAACAACGCAGCCTAAGGACCACATGGGAAGCGTCGTTTGTACACCGACCCATCGCGGAATTTTCTACGGGGCTTTCGGCGATAAATAAAATCGTCCATTCGTCCACAGATTGTTGAGAAATGTTTTTTTTTTTAAAAACTCACCCACACCAAATTTACTGAACTCGCTATGTATCTTTCACTATTAGTTGCAGACGAGCTGGAGAGTGTGTGGCTAGTTGTTGAATACATCGGAAGGTCTTGAGTTCGACCTGACTCGTGCTACCTTCGTTGTGTTCTCGAGCAATACACTTATTCTCTTTATCAGAGAATCGAGCATCAGCAGAAAAGGTGGCTTGCGCACGCTCTCAGGCCACTTGTCAAATTTTGTAAGGAATCCGATGCTCTTTTGGGATATTTGTTTACCCACTGTTTGTGGAGTTTGCGAGGAGACTACCGCTGATTTATTGTGATAACCCTTATTAACAACGATACACTGATATTCTGCCGTGCACCCGTCATAGATACTCCGATGAATAAGTAATTTATTCTCCATGAAAACACCACGACATGAACACAATTGGTGGAACTACGCGGTGTAACCGTACACCGCATAGTTCCACCAATTGTGTTCATGTCGTATTTATTGGTGTTTAAGGTCACATACTTATGCACAATGGCTAACGGTCACGTGACCGTGACAGTTTTACGGGTGGAGGAAACCGGAGTACCCGGAGAGAACCACCGAGCATCCACGAGCAACTGTCAGCTCCTCAACATTCTAACTCTGTTCAAGCTCCGCCCAAGCAGGGTTACAGCGGTTGAAGACATGTGCTCCATCGACGTGCATTACGCCTTAGTGCACGGCGTCATCGTGCCCCCATGTAGGCAACCGGGATAAAGTGCCTTACCCAAGGACACAACGCGGGGTTGTCCCGGACGGGGATCGAACTCGGGACCTCTAGCATAGAAATCCAACAGTCTGCCACTGAGCCACCGCGCTCCCACAACTACAGTTGTGGTGAGTTTAAATTCATATTTTTTTTAGTGAACAAACATGTCTGAAATATCATTAAAATTCGGTCCATATACAGAACGACACCCGCGTGTGAACGGGTTAGTCGATATGGCATGAGTGCCAGCGCGGAAGGATAGAACGAGAGACCGCAGTTTATTACAAACCTTCACGTCCAAAAAAACAATTATCAGAAGGACACTCGGCAATTTATTTGACAACTCGTCCCTTGAGTTCCAATGTGTTCTGTGTGCCATGCCAGTAGGAAAGCACTCTCAACAAAACGAACACATTTATCGCCAACAAAATTTGCGAGGGTAACCCGTGTTGCCATTTTCAGCTATCGTTAGCGATCCAGCCCGTAAGTGCGGTGCACGAATTGTAGAAAATTCCAGAGAAATTTTGCTTCCATTTGAAAATAGTCTGTTAACGATTTCCGGTCCGCACTCATTTTCATTTTCCACATGGTTCAATGTTGCTGTAGATGGGGATTTTATAGAACATACGTGTAATAAAATGAAGCCTGGATTGCGAAACACTTCAGTGATCAACCAAAATGAATGTTTATGGTATATTTTAGATTCCATCTGATGAAATATTCAAGTTGTTCGAAACAATTGAATCTAAACAGGGACGATGCACTCTTTAGAGGATTGACCTGTTCCAAGCCATAAAATCGTCGAATTCATTGCAAAATTTGACAGGTACCTTGGGTGATTGCGGTTGACCAAACTAGTCTAGGAGAGTCAAGTGCGAATCTAGAAGTTGCACTTCATTGTGTCACATACATCATCCGACAGATATGTTAGTGATAAACCTGTAACAAGACCCGGGCGGGGTCTTGCACTGATGCAGAATTTGAGAACGTCCTTTAATTTTTTTCAGCTAGCATTTGCTTCTATACAACGGGATATAACAATCTCATATGGATTTTTTTTAAATCTACAACACTGGGTGCGAAACTGTCTTTTTCTCGATCGGATCGATATTTGATCGCAACACACTTCCGCCTGTGGGTTGAAATTTCGTAAATAAAACATTGTGAAATTCAAGATTGAATGAAGAAAGAATAAACGGAACTAGCATTTACGATTCACCGTTCTTGCATTTTCTTTTCGACAAGCGATATTCTACACTGTTCTGGAAACGAAGTTGGTAAAACATTCCGATCCTATCTTGACCCACACGATCGTTGTCCGCTTTTGAATCACAGTATTATATATAGAATAAACGTATAGTGTTTTCAAGTAAAACAATTATTCTATTAGCAGGGTTGAGAACGGAACCGACGAGCCTCTGGCGAGTTGTTTTCATTCTTAATTCTACTCGTAGAATATTAGTTTTTACTTGGAAACACTATACGTTTATTTTGTTTATCCCATAAATTATTTACACGGCAGTCGCGGTGAAATCGTGCTGTTACACGCTACAAAACACTGCGAGAAGTGAGGAGCACACAGGTCCAATTCGATCGACAAGCAAAGCTGCCAAAAATAAACAAGGCGCAGTGATACATTTCTGTCTAAAAATAATTCCCCTACAAACTTGAACTAAAGTTGCAAAAATACTTTATTAAATGAACAAAGTTTATCTTTCTTATTTTCGTTGTTTGTTGTTTTTTTTCGTAGTCGATTCAACTTGAGTTTTATAAACAAAGCAGACGACAGGGGCATTTGTTTATTTCCACTTTCCTAATTTGGAAAATGAAACATCACTCATCATGTTCCCGCCTTTCACAATCGAACTTGTATGTTTTTAAAGGCTTGTTTTCGATTGATTTACTTTGTGTTGTCTTTGTTAATTGTTGTTTGTTGTATTGTTAGACAGAGTTGAAATGTGTCATATATTCTAAAAAACTAAACATTTCAGCGACGGTCAGCGTTTGATAAACGTCGGTCCAATATGTCTCCCACAAACGTGAAACAGGTCATGAAAAAAAAACGAATGCTGTAGAGGTCAGAGGTCAACAAGTACGTCTCCACTATAGGAATAAATTCTTTCAGTGTTAAACCAACGGGGAAAATTTATCACCCGACTTGCAGCTGTTACTAGGTGAATAAAGCAAAAATTTATCCAAGACTTTTTTTGTTCGAATAAACATCCATTTATGGGATAGTGTTGCTGAGTGAATACCGAAAATTATCTCATGAGTGATGGAGACGAATGTTTATTTTTCGCGAGCGCTTGCGCAAGCGAAAATAACCATCTGTCTCGGTCACAAGTGAGACAATTTTCGGAATCCACTCAAAAACACTAGATTTTCTTTTTATTATAAGCTTTTTATAAGGATCTGATAATTCCACTCGTTTTAACCTTCAATTGATGCATGAAAGTAAACAGCGCATTGAATCATTGATGCGCGGAAGTGATTTGATCGATACTCGGAACAGATAGCATCTTGCAATCTGATTTGGCTGGCGGGTTTCTAGTCCAAATATGGCCTGAAAATCCGTAATATAAGATTTTGGTTTGGTACGTCCTTTGAAAGGACGTACCAAACCAAACACTTATGTTACGGACTTTCAGGCAACGTTTGGACTATCGGGTTTCATGCATCAATTCAAGGTGAATACGTGATAAATTCAGGGGGAAAATGATAGGTATCCCTCAAAAACACTAGATTTACTTTTCATTATACGTTTTTAGAACAAATTGATCATTTCCAGTGATAATTTGACTCGTATTCACCTTGAAGTGATGCTTTGAAAGCCACCATTGTGAGTGATACCGTGAAAGTGAAATTTTTTTTATATCTTCACAGTGGGGGATACGATTTCTATCTTTCCCCAGTTTCTTCGATAATCTATTGTTTAGCGTATAATAAAAATGTTTTCTTTCACTCAAAAATTATTGATAAAAACAAAGATTGCTTTATTTCCAATCTTTCACACATTATGTGAATCAGCTCTGACATGCCGATTTCCACAGTTTGAACGCATTTATAAATAAAGGGAACTGTTCATTTCAGATTTCTGTTTATAATATTCTCTCACGAATGGAGAGTATCTCGTCTCTTTTGCACGGATGCTGATGATTATTTCTTGAGCAGGCACGAAAAATATTTATTTCCGTTAAAGAAAATATATATCGTCCATCGAGTGGAACAAAGTGCCACCTGCAATGCTAACGTATTGTGTATGGCGCCACTGTGCACTCAAGAGACTATAAAACCTCACGCTCACCAATCAGATAATCGAGGGTATCTACGAAAAAATACTAAAAAATACTAATAATAATAATTGTTTTCCACATGTGTGTGCGGCAGCGTATTAGCGCCATTTCGGGTTTTTTGCGTAACTTATGTTAAATTGTTAAATTGTAATTACAATTTAGCTAAATTGTAATTACAGCTTAATAAATTGTAATTACAATTTAAGCTATGTTGTAATTATAACTTAGCTTAACTTGTAATTACAATATAGCTTAAATTGTAATTACAATATAGCTTAAATTGTAATATAATATAGCTTAAATTGTAATTACAATTTATTTAAATTGTAATTACAACTTAATAAATTGTAATTACAACTTAGTTGTAATTACAATTTAAGCTACATTGTAATTATAATTTAAGATAAGTTGTTATAACAATTTAAGCTATATTGTAATTACAGTTTAAGCTAAGTTGTAATTACAATTTACTAAGTTGTAATTGCAATTTATTAAGTTGTAATTACAATTTGGCTAAGTTGTAATTAAATTACAATATAAATAAGTTGTAATTACAATTTAAGCTATATTGTAATTACAATGTAAGCTAAGCTGTAATTACAATTTAGCTAAGTTGTAATTACAAAAAAAAAATAAGTTGTAATTACAATTTAAGCTATACTGTAATTACAAGTTAAGCTATATTGTAATTACAATTTAAGCTAAGGTGTAATTACAATTTATTAAGTGGTAATTACAATTTATTAAGTTGTTTGTACAATTTAGCTGCATTGTAATTACAATTTAACATAAGTTACGCAAAAAAAACGAAATGGCGCTAATACGCTGCCGTATGTGTGCCTCGTAAAGGTTTTCAATTTTTTACATGCCTGTTCTATGAAATTCCCATCTATGCCAAACTAAACCATACGGAAAATGAACACATCTGTTTGCACGCATGTGCGGAACGGGGATCGTTGACGAACTATTTTTAAATATTAGCAATTTCACCAGATTTCACTGGACTTTTCTACAAATCGTACATCGCAATTACAACAATTACAATTAGAATCCGCGGCGACAGCTAAAAATCGTCCCCTGAGTTCCAGTGTGTTCTTTGTGCCAGAAGGCATATAGAACACATTGGAACACAGGGGACGAAAAAGTAACTCGGGTTCCCCTCGCATATTTGGTGGGCGATAAAATGTGTTCTTTTTGTTGACAGTTGTCAAATGAATTGCCGAGTGTCCTTCTAATAATTGTTTTTTATAGACGTGAGGGCGTGTATTAAATACAGAATGACACGCGTGTGTGAATGGGTTAATCGATATGGCATTTGTGCCATAGCGGGAGGATAAAACTCGTGGCCTCTGGCCTCTAGTTCAATCCTTCCTCGCTGGCACCCGTGGCATATCGATTGACCCATTCATACGCGACTGCCGTTCTGTGTATATCTTCAATAAAGCCTCTGGTGAATCATTAAGACACAAGGCAGCGACTCGCTGTATATTACTATTTATTGGTGTTTAAGGTCACATATTTCTGCACAATTGCTAATCGTGGCCGTAAGTAAGGTTTAGTCAAACGTTTATACCAATGCTGCTCATGTGGGGCGCGGTGGCGTTGTGGAAACCGGTTCTCGTCAGATCACCGAAGTTAAGCAACGTTGACCGTCTGAGCGTTTGATTCTGACTCCCGGGTTGTGTCCCTGGGCAAGGCGCTTAACCCCGATTGTCCACATGGAGGCATGGTGGCGCCGTGTACTAAGACGTACTGCACGTCGATGGCGCAAATGTCTTCAACCAATCTAACCCTGCAGTGCGGAACTACGACGTTGGGGAGCTGGCAGCTGTTCATCGTTGCTCGGTGGTTCTCTCCGGGTACTTCGGCTTCATCCACCCGTAAAACTGTTATCGACACGATATGACCCTGGCTGTTAATGTGTCGTTAAACTTTAATAAAAAAATACTGCCCATGTTAGCGGATCCAAACTCCAGGTGTTGGCGAACGGGCCTTATTTTACCAGTGAAACGGAGGTTGTTTACCACAATAAACAAGCACTGTTTTACTTCCCGGAGTTCCCACTGGTTACTCGGTGTATAGCCATGTCTCATGTTCACCGAACCGCTGCAAGAAAACATTTCTTACCCAGTAGACTCTGCACAAAAGGGCTGAACATGTACTAAAATAAGAGGTCAATGAAATTGAAAACAATATTAAAGAACAGTATCGAATAGAGTTTAACAACCATTTGATTTATCATGGTCGATAGTCTGGAAAACTACATCGCATATCTGGAAGGTGTACTTTCGAGATCACGAAACCGATTCTCTGATATTTCTACTTAGGCGATATCGAGTTTAACAACTTTAATAGACCAAAGGCGCGATTTTGATTACCGGGATAAGAAGTGCTTTAAAGAGATGAAGACCTCTGTCCGTGTACAAAAACCTGTTTGAAAATCGACAAATATCATGTTATCATTGGAAATAAAATGATCTGGGGTTCGAGATCCACCGATTCTCGCTAAAAGTCATCTACTCGACAAAGTAGGACAAGTTGAAAATAAGTCCTCTTTATTGTAGATAACTTATTCCAGAAAATAACAAAAGTGTATCATTTCAGTGTTATGTTGGTGTGTGGCAAGATGGAAGAAAAGCTACCCCACCCCCACCCCCCATCCCCACCGTACTGTGATCGTAAAATCAGTCTCTTTCTCGATCAGACCGCGATCTTGTCTTGGCAAATTTACACCAGTGGGTTGAGATTCATAAAAGAATATCGTGGCAGCCAGACGAATCACGAAACCCAAACGTAAAAAAAAAGTATTTGAGATTATGTCTTCTGCCCTGGGACGTTGCGACAGGGGTGTGTGTATGTGTGGGGGGGGGGGGGGGGGGGTGTCATCCCCCAATCCTGGCCAATATTTTCCATAGTTGGATATTCGGAGGGCAAGTCATGAGTAGTTGGAAGTTCCATCTATCCCGATTTTAGAGCTTCTTTGGTGTTGCTGATGTCTCCGTTACTTCCCAAAATTCCAACTCGATTTCAAATCGGCAACACTTCTAACTTACTATTTACAACTACAGTGTACGCAATATCAAGCTACATGAGTATGCATGATGTCAACCGGTACGAAATTTCTATAGTACGTTTATTTATGGTAATAACAAAAAATCCTCGAAATGGCCCTCAATAAAATCACATCATGTAAGATCGTTATCCTGAGTTAATTCCACTATTCACAGTTACAAAATGATGAAACATCGAAAACTAACCATTCCTGCATGAGATCGGATTTAATGTTAGGAGTTCTCAGCTTGAGCATTTGTTTAGTACATATTCAATTCCCAGAATAATATCAAATAATAATAACCTGATAATTCTACCATAAATGTGTTGGCATTTCAGTTACTAGAATCAATTTTTTGCCTCCTGTCATGGCGACATTTTCAAACTTTTTCTCGGTAGTGAATTTCCAACTAGGGGAGGAACCGGACTATCCTAAACCCCCCCCCCCCGCCCCCCCCCCCCAATCGAAAACCTCTAGCCACGTCCCTGGTTCTCCCCTTTTTCTTTCTAAAGGTGGGATTCTACAGGATTGTGGTAAAGAAAGCGGAAAGAGAATTTTGACCGGATCGAGAACACATTGAAACTCTCTGACCTCTTGCACATTCACAGTGCTGTATTCAGCGTTATGCCACAGGACATCGTTCCACCAGAAAAGATGGGAGTGCGGTGGTTCAGTGGGGAGAGCATTGGATATTAAACAGAAATGTTCAGCATTCGATCCCTACACGAGGTTACTTTGTAATGTCCATGGGAAAGGCACTTACTCCTGACTGCACACGTGGGAAACGGTGGTGCCGTATACTAAGGGGTACTGCACGTTGATGGTGGTTCATTTCCCTTTAACCCTTTCCCAACGACGACGACATCAAAATTTATTATTTTAAATATCATTTTTTTTTAAATTTTCAAATAATTTCAACAAAACCATATCATGTGACCCCTCAATGGAACGAGCTCAATGAGCTCGTTCCAATGAGGGGTCACATGATATGGTTTTATTGAAACATTTTGAAAAAAATATTTTTTTCAACTGCTCAATTTGCATATTACGCGGGCGTGGCCGCCGTTGCTCAGTGGTTCTCATCGGGTATTCCAGCTTTCTCTACCCGTAAAAATATATGATATAATGTGGTCCGGGCTGTAACAGTGTCGTTAAACCCCAATAAATAAATATCCAGAGAAATTAAAAAATCTTTTAGTATCAGCTCTTGTCTTCTGCGCCTGAGTGGATAGGTTATCATTTACCCCATAATATTTATTCAGTACCTACATGTACATGTCAAAGAATGTTGAATTGCAGGCAACATTCTAGGAAATATAATATAATTAAACCCTTTTTTCTGTTCAGGCATTTTCAGGCAAAATGATTGGCTAAAGTATTTCTTTTCTTTTTTTTCATAAAACAATGAACCGAGAAAAACGCATTTAGGCCCGCCCTAAACCACGCCCCCAACGTCAGTCTTAAAGATTACGTTACACAGGGTGAATGGAAAAGAACCCCTGCAAGCTCATATTGTTTCAACATGAAAGGTTGTTAATATTTATCTCATCATATTAAAAAGATTTTCAAAATAAAATTTAATAAACAATGAAATCCTTATCATGTTTTTTTTTTTATTCCATGTTCAATTTTTTTATATGCAATAAATTTTACCAAAATAAAAAAAAGCAAACGTAAACAATGGCCTGTCATAATAATCTACAAACGAATGTCACGCCAACAAAACTTTCCAATTTCCGAATAGCCTGAATGAACTCTTTCTGAGACAAAGTTCAACCAACTTCATGTCATCTGGGTTTATATCGAACTCCACATTCACACACTGTGTTTTCAGTTTCTCACGAAATTGTCAAAATTAGAATTAAATTTAATTCAGTGTTGCTTTGAATGACAGCAACCTCACGTCAAGTGGAAAAGGAGATTGAAGTTTTGTGTGGGCGTGGCCTATGATGTTCCTTTTAACTTACGTAATTCATTGGTCATGTTTTAGTGAAGTGCTTCGTTATTTCAAACAGAATTTTAGAAAACTGTGCCTTTTTATTCAGTTATCACTTGGAAGCGTGATGCGACCTGGTTTTTATTCTAATTCCGCAATGTAGAGAGTGTTTAAATTTATTGCCCTCACGTTTAATTATAAGGAATGACTGTTTGTTTCTGTCTATTTCTTGAGTTATGAACCCCCCAAAACAAAGGCCAATCATGGTCTAAATGGGCTACGGCAATTTACACAGGTTGGCCTTTGTTTTTTTTTTGTTTTTTTTTTTGGGGGGGGGGGGGGGGATTCAAAACTCAAGAAATAGGCAGGAACAAACGACCATTCCTTATATAATCGTGATCAGTAGCTAACTTTCAGAGCGGGTGAGAATCAAAATGCACTTCTCGGGCTGAAAGGTCGAAGTCGATTTTCGACGGCTGTTTTTGCTCCCATGGGACACTTCTTATTCTTATCCCAATCTTTTATCTAATACTAATATTGTCAACACATGTTATCTTAAGTTCCAATTTCGATCCAACACCTCAATGCCTATCGTGATTTCCAACTTATTTTCATTTTTCTTAAAATTGTTCAGCAAACACACATTTCGTTCAGTACTCATCTGAGTGAATGTCGTTTTATGTAACTGTTCTATGCATGTCTGTTATTGTGTGTCATAGTAGAGGAACTTAACCCCCTGCACACTGATGTCGAAATATCTAAAGTTCAGGGTGCAAATTTTTCCCATAATGCAACTAAAAATTTAACCAATTCAATCTTGTTTGACAGAGCTCATTGAGCTCTGTCAAACAAGATTGAATTGGTTAAATTCCCAGTTGCATTATGGGAAAATGGCTACTTCAAATCTGGATATTTTGACATCAGTGTGCAGGGAGTTAAATAAGTAACAATAACTTGTGTTTCCTTCCCTTTGTCAATCAGCATCTAACGACAATAAATTATGTTTAAAAAAAATCATCTTATTTATTATACGATGCACCCAACTATAGATTATAGAAAACATCTCGGGAAAATAGTAATCGTATCCCCGCAGTGAAAATATAGAAATTTTCACTTTCACTGTATCAAGAATGGGGCTGCACGATATTCTAAACTGAATACCGGTATCGACATTCAAAAAAATAATGCAGTTCGAATAATCCTTTACACAACGCAGACGGTGTCAAATTTTATTATTTTAAATATTAGTCTATTGACTTTGTCCAAACATTTTTTGAAAATTATTTTTTCAACTGCTTGAATTTTTATATTATGCAGGTGGATGCGGTCGATTCGTTGCGTGAATAGATACTGTTATTCATTCGGGACAACGGTTAAAACTTAGACACCTTGAAAGTTAAATTGTGGGTAACTGAATGATGGCGATAAACCGATATTTTTGTAATGACACCGGCAACCAATTGATACTTGTTTGAATACCGCTATGGATCGGTTTATCGATATACCGTACAGCCCTAATCGGGAACGTTACGAAATCACTTCCGTGTGTAAATGCTATTGTTGAGAATATTTGATGAATTTTGTTAACTGTTACTATGATAGTTTCTAGCCGAGACACATCCTGTGGGCTGATGGAAACGTGCTGTTTTATCACGGACCTCCCGTCCAGGAAGACCCGCGTTGTGTCCTTGGGCAAGGCACTTTATCCCGGCTGCCTAAATGGGGGCACTAAGGCGTAGTGCACGTCGATGGAGCACATATCTTCAACCGCTGTTACCCTGCTTGAGCGGAGCTTGAACAGAGTTAGAATGTTAAGGAGCTGACAGTTGCTCGTCGATGCTCGGTGGTTCTCTCCAGGTTCTCCTGCTTCTGTCTCGGCCACGATTGGCCGTCGTGCATAAGTATGTGATCGTAACCCTTTACCCAACGCGGACGATTTCTTTCAAAATTTATTATTTTAAGTATAATTTTTTAAATTGTTTCAAAACATTTCAAAAAAACCATATCATGTGACCCCTCTTTGGAACGAGCTCGTCCCAAAGAGGGGTCACATGATATGGTTTTGTTGAAATTTTTCGAAACATAATATTTTTTCAGCTGCTGAATTTACATAATACGCCGGCAGATTCGGGGGATTCGTTGGGTAAAAGGTTAAACGCCAATAAGTAAATATAAATAATTATATCACGGATCTCCATCCTCGTGGGCTCCCGACTTAAGGTCTTTGTGCCCAAGTTTTGAGTCCAAAATCATTGACTGATCTCATACCAAAACTGCTTCGTCCTTTAGGCCTTGACGTGGGGGCGCGGGGGCGTCGCGGTAACCGGTTCTCGTCATCTCACCGAAGTTAAGCAACGTCGAGCGCGGTTAGCAGTTGGATTGGTGACCATTTCAACGACTGATTCGCGCTCCCGCGTTGTGTCCTTGGGCAAGGCACTTCACCCCGATTGTCCACATGGGGACACGATGACGCCGTATACTAAGGCGTACTGCACGTCGATGGTGTGCATGTCTTCAACCAATCTAACCCTGCCTGTGCTGCAGTGCGGACTTACGATGTTGGTGAGCTGGCAGCTGCTCGTCGTTGCTCGGTGGTTCTCTCCGGGTACTCCGGCTTCCTCCACCCTTAAAACTGTCACGGTCATGATTTGCCATTGTGCATAAGTATGTGACCTTAAATACCAATAAGTAAGTAAATAAGTAGACCTTGACGTATTCACAAGAAATTCAGCTGCTCTATTTCAGTCACTGATCCATCGCTTAAGCTGGGTTGAGCATTTTAAAATTCAACTATCTTTTCCCTGCTTAATTTATGAATGTGGTTTGTCCCTCTTTTCAGTGGTAATGCGCATATAACTTTGCTAAACATTTGAAACGAAGAGTAATTAATTGTTCTCAAAAAATTGTGCAAAATGCATATTAATGAACGAGTAGAGCTCTGTTATTTTCATGTTATGTATCGCAATAAAAAAAATATTCGATAAGTTGACGAACAGTTAATTAGCCTACTGTACATATAACGCCTCGGTATGTAAGATAAAAACAATAATTATATCATGTGAAAATGTATTTTTTATGTAACTCGTGGGATGAATTAATTAACTTTCTCGCTAAAACTGGCGAGTTAAATGAATAATCCATCTTATGGAAAAAAAAATACTTCTACACACTATTTACTTTCTGTATATTTATAGAGTCACAAAACACATCGGACTGAAGGTTCACACATACTGCTTGTGTTGCGCGCGTGGCGTTTAAATTCCTTGTAAACAGCATATGGTTGTCCACTTTCACTAAACTTCTTTACTGCTACAGTACAGTCGCCGTAGACTGGTCACTTTCCACGCGTGGACAATATTTCCACGGACGCAATAAATAATATTAAATTCCAAACACTAATTACAGGAATAAGCATCAAAAATTTAATTAATGAAGCACCAGGTACAACCCGGTGCTTCATTAATTAAAATTTTTCTGAGGATTTTTACTACCGGGTAAACACATGCGTGGACCTAACTGCCCACGTGTGGATTACGACCTATCCACGGCGACTGTACTGTAACTTAATACCAGGGCAGAAGCCGAAAACAGTGTGGTTTTTAATAGACCTGTTTAGTGCACATGGGACAACAAAGGATACTTTATATTGAACAACCATCAGAGCGAGCGTCATTTCATTGTTAACGTTCTTTTGTATACGAAGTGAATCGTATTTCCGCGGCGCTCAATCAAACTCATCTGCGCGAGAGCGAGTTTAACCTTCATCATGGCAAATCTTCTCTTCTCATCGCCTGACGATGAGAGACAGGCGCGTAACCAGGATTCTGTGTTAGGGGTGCGCTAGTAAGTTTTTAGTTGGTGGGGGTTGGCAAAGATGATATGTGAAAGGCCGTCGTGTAGTGTTTCGGCGGCATCCCCGGTCCTTGCTCCTTCTTCTCGGACGGAGGGACAACGACAGGTGGTCCTCATCGTCTTTTATAACAGCGATTAAATGATAAATACATCAACAACTCAACGAAATAAATTAGACTGGACCATTTTTTGCATGATATGTTTATATAGGCCTACCATGTGTTAAACCTGAACAATGAAACAGAAACACTCAGCTGAAACGTTGATATAAACTTTGAGCAACGGCAATAATACAGGCAGAAGAATGAACGGGCATTACGTCATGCATATCGCAACTTGCGGAACTCAATACCATGATGTCATGATTTTCATTCACAAAACAATAACTCATAGACGCCAAATGATTGTCAAAATATATGCAAACAAGTTAAGGAACGGAGGGAATATTGTAAGATAAATTGGTTATTGCCACCAAGTTGGTTTCCGAGAAGGTGGATTGTAGGGCTGCACGGTATTTCGATAAACCGATATATACCGGTATTCAAACCAATATCGACTAAATACCGGTGTAATTACAAAAATATCGGTTTATCGTCATTATTTATTTACCGACAGTTTAATTTTCAAGATGTCTTAAGTTTTTTATATGTAGCCCCGAATGAATAATAATAATCCCCTTATCAAAGGAATCGTCTGCTTGCGCCCTCGTAATATACAAAATCAGCAGTTGAAAAAATAAATTTCAAAAACTTCAACAAAACTATATCATGTGACCTCTCATTGGAACGAGCTCGCTGAGCTCGTTCCAATGAGGGGTCACATGATGTAGTTTTGTTGAAATCTTTGGGGAAAATCTCATAAACAAATTTTGAAAATAATAAATTTTGATATCGTCTGCGTTGGGTAAAGGTTTTTCGAACCACATCATCAATGCAGGCTAATTCGTTCCGACTGTGATCCCTCCAGTCTCGATTGTGGTACTTGTGTTCAAGCATCTGAACAGTTTTCGATATACCGTTATACCGCGGTATTTTTTTAATACCGATACCGGTATTCAGTTTTGAATATCGTGCAGCCCTAGAGGATTAAAGTCGCTACCTCGTCTCTGGGTCACATATTCCTACGGACTCGTCAATATATGTTCCGAGACGAGGTCTCGGCTCCAAAACACAATCGTTGAAACCCACATTATACTAAATTATAATCTTCTATATCTGGTTTGATCGAGAAAAAAATCTTATTCATAAAGGGAATGTGGTTGAGATTACTGGATTTCAGTTACAGTTCACGGGTTAATTCACTTACTGAACTATTTGTACAACAAATTGAATTCTGTGGGGACAATCATTTAGTATAGAAATGTTGGTTTGAATGCGTTGATTGTTGTTGTCTAAAAGTCCCTGATTCGAATTGTTCCTAGAGTATTCATTCACCGTTCGTTGTTTCATCAGTTTACGACCAGAGGAACCATTGTTCCCCGTGTCATAACATACCATTCACTGTATATAAATTGACATAAGAAATGCCAGCACTTTAGGTATTGCAAAGCATGAGAATACACATTGAAAATATATCAGGTTATATCGGCGAAGAATTGACAGGAGTACACGGTATTGATTGATGTTGCACAAAGAATGCAGACATTTGAAGTGCACTAGGTCACAATGATTTGTTTGAGAGCCGTTTCGAAATCAGCAATAAACATGAAACATGTGGAGTGCAAGAAAACTAAAGCCAGTTATAAGGACTTCTAGGGATAGTGAAGTAACAATCCAATTTAATAATGAAGAAAGTCAGTAAATCTTGAAGGTGTTCTTTTTCCGCTTTAACGGTCAGAGTGAGAACACCTTGTTCTACTATCGTCATCAAATAGTACTCCTATGCCTTTTCAACAGCCCAACAGTATCAAACCGCCTGTTGTTGTTGTTGTTGTTGTTGTTGTTGGCATACGTAATCAGTGAATAATTTTCTCAGTATGACTCACTTCATTATTAAGTCAGTAGTCCACAATCAAATGGTATGCGAACCATTATGAAGGGAAAGGAGCATGCATTTCTGAAAATTAATATTTTCCAGATTATTGTCTCTGAATGAGATGAAAATTGCTCATACAAAGCGCGTGTTTTAAGTTAATAATCTACTTTATTTATTGGCCCTGTTGGCAATAACAGAAAAACTGCATTTCAATATCAAGTGTAAAAAATTCGAATAGTTTCATGCATGCCATGCATTACCATATTTTATACAATGGTTACCTATTCTTCTATATATGAAAAGCCTATGGCATAAATGTTAGCGTTATACACCAACTTTGGTGAACACGCCAGCTATGGAATTTCAATAGTTAGAATTTGCACCTACAGTGGAACTACATCCTTGACCTTTGGTGACGTCGACCTGAATGCGAACTTGTCTAAAGTTATCGCACGTCGCCGCCGCGAAGAGTGAAATGAAAGTGTCAATTATTTATTACGTTTTTGAATGAGTTTACCCCATAAAACACCCAAAATTAACAATTATACATTGTCTCATGTTAATAAAGCATCCACAACTCGAAATAGTATGTTAGTTTGTTATTAAAATGAAAAAGGTCCGGTTTCTTTTTCTGTTTCGTTTCGGTGATAAAATTGCCAGCAGAAGTACCGCCCACCGATGTTCATGTAAACAAAAACAAATTCCCACGTATGTACAGCTGCTACTCAGTAAAATCGAGAAAAAATAATAGCAACTCTTAATAATCTGACGATCATGGTATAAATAAAATATAACCAAAGTAACTCAGTGTACCAAATGTTCACCACTCGTGGTGAAGTGGTGTTAACCGCGCGCCGAAGGCTCGCGGTTAACACCACTTCACCACTCGTGGTGAACATTTGGTACAGCAAGATATATGGGTATATTCTATATATTGAAATCCGGTGACACAAGCTAATAGGTGGTGCTGTAGAAATACTAACCTTATCGTAGGACATGAAAATACTTCTCACAAATGGGTGTGTGGTGTCGGCCATTCCACGAAACATTTGTTTATATATTTATGATTATTTGTCTAGACTGCTTCAATGTACATAATTCATAAATAGTTATACATATCTTGGAAAAGATCTTGACTTAATAAAAGCAGTTTTTAGCCCATTTTTCATTCACACCTGTCTTTGTTTCCATTTTTTATAATTTCAACCCTTATTAGAGCACCAGGCTGGCAGTGACATAAAGTGCTGTAAGTCACACCATATCTGTCGAACTATCAACAACCAAGTTATTAATTGACGAAGACATGTATATTAAATAATTCATTGAACAGTTTAGAAAGCTGAATGTAGTCGCCTTCCACTCGTGGGTGGTCACTTCCCTCAGATTGCTAAATAGTAACATAAGTCATAGAAAACGTTACAACACAAAGGAGATTCTCTGGAATGGCGGATGTCAGAAATTTCGTCAAGTGAACAAACATAAACTTTGTTGAAAAATCTGTGTTACGGCAATGTGATACAATCCATCATTTTATGGTAACGTAAAGAGCTTTTCAGTGCCGTTACATTTCTGCGACACCAGTCATTTTCACCCCTGGAAATATTTGTGTTTCCACTTCAGTGTACCGCAAAAATAGTAATTAACCACATCGAGCCCAATTAAAAAGGTATAATCAACGCTGACTTAACTACTCATTATATTAGTCGAAAAATGAGGTTTTTTTTGCGAAAAAGTCTCAATATTTTCAATACTTTTACATCAAATGTTAGAGTATAAGGCCTTCTCTGTAGAATGAACTAAACTAGAGCGAGATGGTCAGACAAAGAAATATCTGTTTGACCGCACGTGTGTGGCAGGTACAGATAGGGCTGCACGATATTCAAAATCGGTATCGGTATTCAAAAAAATACCGCGGTATATCGGTATATCGAAAACTGTTCAGATATATGAACATAAGTACCACAATCGAGACTCGAGGCATCACAGTCGGAACGAATTAGCATGCCTTGATGATGCGATTCGAAAAACCTTTACCCGACGCAGACGATATAAAAATTTATTAGTTTCAAAATTAGTTTATCAGATTTTCTCCAAAGATTTCAACAAAACAATATCATGTAACCCCCCATTGGAACGAGCTCAACGAGCTCGTTCCAATGAGGGGTCACATGATATAACTTTGTTGAAATTTTTGAAACTTATTTTTTTAAACTGCTGAATTTGTATTTTACGAGGGCATAAGCAGACGATTCCTTGTATAAAGTGATAATGTTATTCATTCGGGGCAACAGTTAAAAAAAGTCAATACATTTTAAAAATTAAATTGTGGGTAAATAAATAATGACGATAAACCGATATTTTTTAAATTACACCGGTATTCAATCGATATTAGTTTGAATACCGGCATATATCGGTTTATCGATATACCGTGCAGTCCTAGGTACAGACAGTTCTGATAATCAACTTTTCGTGCAGCCTTTCAAACGCTTTCCTATTCAAATTTTAAATACAGAAAGGCTTTGAACTTTAAAAATAGTAATAGTCATCCCAAACGGATTTTTTTTCATTGGATGAAGCGCTTATCCAAAATATTCCGGATTTTTTTCTTTTTTTAATTAACGACGGCATAGAAATTTTTGTGATGGCGCGTATTGGTTAAGAGGCGCGCCGTAATCTTTCGATTTATGAGCATATTGAACTAATTCTACTCCTGAATAAGGGCGAGAATTTCGAGTTATCTCCCGTCATTTCTCACGCGCCATTGTTATTGTCTCCAAGGAGGAGAGGTATTATCTGTCCCAACGTCATAAATAGAGACAAAAGACCACTTTTCAAAGTTAAAAAACAATAACATATCCAAAATATGTTTATAGAACAAAGAAAATTAATGTTTGCTTTAATCAAATCTATGTCCATCCAGATTTTCTCATAAGGATTTAGTACATGTTTAGGACTTTGAAGTTACCCGCCTCAGCCTTTTCTAACAAATTAATAAGGTGGTGTACTGGGATAAAAAGTGAAAATTTTAAACAAAAATGCAACCATTAAGAACTAATTTTAACAAAACGTATTTGATACCATTTTAAAATGTATGTTATAAAATATTTGATCATGTGTGCGTCCATTAAGTAAAAAGAATTAAATTTGTGGCAAAATGAAAGTTTTCATTTTTCTCCCATAGATCGCTTTTGTAATCTGGATTGTCATCGTTACCACTGTTTACACGCATGCGCATTCAGGGGAGTAAAAATAGTTGAATATGATCGTGTTTACTTATCTACAGTGCTGTACCATGTATGAACAACGCTTTCATTATCATTATTTATATATTTACCAACAAAACTGAACTGAAATATTTGACAGGTCCTGTTGTTAGTTTTCTGTGGTAACAAGACCTGTTTTACTGGTAAAACAGGACCCAGTCACCAATGCTTGGGGTAAAGTCCTCTAAAATGGGCAGCATGAGTAAAACGATTGACGGAACTTGCCTTTACCGCCATGTCGCGGTTACGATTAGATATGATGCAGAAATTCAATTATATGTCCTTAAACACCGATAAATAAATAAATAAATAAATAAATAAATAAATAAATAAATAAATAAATAAATAAATAAATAACTCTGTCAGGTGATATTCCTCTGATGGATTACAAAATGAGATGAAAATTGTTCAACAACTGAAATATGTGATCAGTAAATCAGACTTCAGTTGCCGATCTGTTCCTCTATTTGCGTTGGTATGGGCAAACATATGGCAGACTGTTCTGTCACGTCGAAATCAAACAGTATCGAGGTAGTTTGAGAAGAAAAACTTTCTTTGTCTGTCATCAGGTCGCCTGTATATGAGACTTTCATACGTGAAGAGAATAACTGAGCAGTGGGACGGGAGAGGGGGGGGGGGGGGCAACTTTCAGAATCTCCAAGGTACTATCTCCACACAAGCAGGGTTAGCATTGTTTAACACTTTACCAAACATAACGGCCAAAACCGCTATTCACAAAACAATGCCATTCAATTTTCATTGTTTTTTTTTATTTTTGTCTCAAAATCATAGCTTATGACCCCTCATTGGGACGAGCTCGCTGAGCTCGTTCCAATGAGGGGTCATAAGCAATGTTCGTGATGCCAAAAAAATAAATACTTATTCAACAGAAAAAGAGTTTAAGAGGAGAAATTTTAGGATTTTCAGAATAGTTCGACGATTGGAAAATTTTCGAATCAGCACGAATCGAATGAAATTCGAAGTTTCAAAAGGCCTGCTCCAAATGACCAACATCTTCCAACTAGCTAACGGAAATTGATTTTAACCTTAAAACTCGGAGCCCACGCGTGAATTACGACCAGTCCACGGCGGCTGTATTGCCAACTGTCCCAACTCTGACACACCGAATAGTATCGTTTTAAACACTGATGTAAACAACGAAATCTATCATGTATTTTAATCACCCAGCCCTGCGCGGATAAACATTATGCAAACATAAGGGAGCGCGGTGGTTCAGTGGTAGACTGTCGGACTTCTATGCTAGAAGTCCTGAGTTCGATCCCCGTCCGGGACGACTCGCGTTGTGTCCTTGGGCAAAGCACTTTATCCCAGTTGTCTACATGGGGGCACGATGACGCCGTGTACTAAGGCGTACTACACGTCGATGATGCACATGTCTTCAACCGCTGTAACCCTGCTTGAGCTGAACAGAGGTAGGATGTTGAGGTGCTGGCAGTTGCTCGGTGGTTGTCTTCGGGTACTCCAGCTTCCTCCACCTGTAAAACTGGCACGGTCACGATTAGCCATTGTGCATAAGTATGTAACCGTAAACACCAATGAATAAATAAATAAATATATCCAAACATAACGACCCTATTTAGCCAGCGATATGATAGTTTTACCCCCAAGATTCTCCATTGAAAAAGTCATTACGGCCAGGTGAACGCTTGAAGCAAACTGCTATTATTAGCCCGACCCCGTCGCGGAAAAAAAACGCGTTTGCTGTTGTGGAATTAAAATTTATAAGTCACACATCTTTGAACTTTCGCAACATTAGTAAAAGATAAGCTTTGCTATTCTCAATTGCTCGAAGCAAATACGCCTGTAAAGTATTTTATTGAAATTACATGGCGTAATCGATAATGTTAAAAACAAGAAAACAATGTTTGTAGATGATTATGGCCACGGAAAAGCTTTTGGGCGACATTCAGTATTGAGCGAGAACATGGTATTACTATTAAAGTCATCGATTTCTGTCAGTTGAGCTCAATTCGCATCGCGTAGCCAAAGTTGGTGTTAGATAGTGAGACATACCAGACTGCAATACACATATACACCTCACCGTGCTACCTCTGTCCACCCACACATCGACCCTCGTCGGGATGTGTTGCACAGTGGATTGTCAGTGCTGTGTGGAATACGCAAATTATTACAAACGTCAATTTATTTGGATTGTCACATTCCACTGTCGACAACCTGAGAAGATCAGATCAGCTGTATTAACCCTTTACCTAATATGAAAAGCAGATGACACTTGCCAAAAAAATTCTTGAATAACTCATTTTTTGTCTCAAAACATAGGTTATGACCCCTTGTTGTAACGAGCTCGTTCCAACGAGGGGTCATAACCTATGTTTTTGTGAAAAAAAAATGAAAATTAATTGGAGATTTTTGAGAATACCGCTGGCCGGTTTTGGCCGTTACGTTGGGTAAAGGATTAAACAAGGAGCCGTGGGCGTCGCGTTTGATCTGACTGATCTGGTCACGTCAATGAGATGGAATGGGAAATCCCTGTTCTTTTTTATTTATTGATTGTGGTTTAACGACACTTTCGATACCCAGAGTCAACTCTTGTCGGACAGTTTTACGGGTGGAGGAAGCGAGAGTACCCGGAGAAAGCAACTGAGCAGCGGTGCGGGGAGGCAGACAACTGTCAGACTCCCCAAATTACAAACTCCGTACAAGCAGGGTTAGCATTGTTTAACCCTTTACCCAACGTAACGATCAAACCCGGACAGCGTTATTCACAAAAACAGCCATTCAATTTTCATTTGTTTTTTTTTTCATTTTTTGCCTCGAAAACATAGCTTATGACCATATCATAAGCAATGTGTTTGATGCAAAAGAGAAAAAAAAGATTAGTTATTCAATAATTTTGTTTGAAGGTGTCGTCTGCTTTCCATGTTAGGTAAAGGGTTAAAGGTAAGTGCACCATTGAAATGCACAATTATACCCCACGTGGACAATAGGGATTAAATGCCTTGCCCAACGACACAACGCAGTTATCGCTCGTCGGGATCGAACCATCGACATTTGTAGTCACAACACACACCTCAGGACCGAATCTTTGGACCGATGGAATGTGTACTGAATAAAAAATATATCGGTATTATTTTAAAATAAAACCAATTCGAAATAGTGGGTTTCGTGAGGGTGAGTTGTTTGACTTGCTGAAATCTTGCCTGCTTTAAGGGTTAGACAACAGCAGCAATTCTATCTCGAACTTTAATTTTAAGCTTCTTCGGGATTACATGTACTGTTTTACAGTGCAACAAAACCATCCGACAAGGACATGCTATTCATCACCTGTGTTCGTTTCTGTTTTTTGTTCTGGGAGAGTTTTTTGAGGGATGGGCAGTTTTTGTTTTTTCTGTCTCCAGCTCTAATATTCTGATATTGTGCAACGGTTACTTCCCCTGAAGAGATCATAAGAATGGGAAGGTAATCTGACAATTGGTACATATCGAAATGAAAGCTCTCTACTCCAGACAAGAGTCAAATTCTTATACAAATATGACGATGTTATAGCCTGGAACTAGTGCAGCCCTTAATTAGTCCTTCGCCTATTTTTAGATTCAATCAACTGAAAGGTTCGATTTTTCGACAAACTGAAATATTCCACCCGATTGAATTAAAAGAAAAACATAAGGCCTAAAACAGTTCAAAATATGTTTATCCTACCCTCCGACATGGTCCTTTTGGATGCTGCATGCTCTCTATTTTATCCAAGTTAATAAAATTGATAAATTTGTCCCTTGAGTTCATCAAGGCTCTGGGATGCTTTAGCATTGCAAAGCGTTCTTGTACTCAAGGGACGACATACCAAACCACTCATGCTATTTCCGAAAGGCTGCACGTTGAAAATATTAATTATTCCACCCCCAAATACTGAATATGGAGTCTTCCAATTGCTGCCATTGAAATGAAATGGAAGATTCCAAGGATTAGATTCACTTTTAGAATGTTTGGATTTATCACAGTACACGTACAAAAGGTAAGCCTTGTCAATTATGCTAGAGTTGAAACTAGAAGTTCTGCCACAATTAGCGCAAAAAATACTTACTCGTTATTAATGCGCTGCTCACTGCAGAAGACTGAAGTCGTCTGAAATACACAAGAGCGTTTGCGCTGATCAATGCAAAATATAATGTGTTATTAGCAAGGTCGGTCGTGAAGACATGAACTGAACATTTTAAACTAAATGAAAATATTGAGACTACAGTATGTGGAGGGTGGATTGCTACTAAATCGCCGTGGGAAAGATTTTTCACTTAGCAACTTCTGGGGACAAACCACAAGATGCACTTGCAAATGTTCATCACATGGACCACCGGGTTGCCCCGGTGGTCCATGCGATAAAACTTTGCAAGTGTTTCTTGCGCTGTTATGAACAATTATAAATACTTCCCAAGTGGGGGAAATATGGCTCTGCGATTAAGTTGCAATCCACTCTCTCCATGCGGTATATGCAGTCGAATTTTAATATCTATTGACGTCATTACATGTATATGTATCGCAGTAGAGTTTACGAATGATGTTAATGATCTCTGTTTACTCTCATAGATCGCTTTTGTAATTTGGATTGTCATCGTTACCACTGTTTATACGCATGCGCATTCAGGGGAGTTAAAATAGTTGAATATGTTCGTGTTTACTTATCTACAGTGCTGTACCATGTATGAACAACGCTTTCATTATCATTATTTATATATTTACCAACTAAACTGAACTGAAATATTTGACAGGTCCTGCCCCAGGAAGTGAAGCAGTGTTGTTAGTTTTCTGTTGTAACAAGACCTGTTTTACTGGTAAAATAGGACCCAGTCACCAATGCTTGGAGTAAAGTCCTCTAAAATGGGCAACATGAGTAAAACGATTGACGGAACTAGACTTTACCGCCATGTCGCGGTTACGATTAGATATGGTGCAGAAATTCAAATTTGTGACCTTAAACACCGATAAATAAATAAATAAATAAATAAATAAATAAATAAATAAATAAATAAATAACTCTGATGAGTGATATTCCTCTGATGAGATGAAAATTGTTCAACAACTGAAATTTGTCATCAGTAAATCAGACTTCAGTTGCCGATCTGTTCCTCAATTTGCGTTGGTATGGGCAAACATATGACAATCTGTTCTGTCTCGTCGAGACCAAACAGTATCGAATTAGTTTGAGAAGAAAAACTTTCTTAAACTCTTTGTCTATCATCAGGTCGCCTGTATATGAGACTTTCATACGTGAAGAGAATAACTGAGCAGCGGGACGGGAAGGAGGGGAGGGGGGGGGGGGCAACTTTCAGACTCCCCAACGTACATACTAACTCCACACAAGCAGGGTTTAGCATTGTTTAACACTTTACCCAACGTAACGGCCAAAACCGTTATCCACAAAACAATGCCATTCAATTTTCAGTAGAGTTTACGAATGATGTTAATGATCTCTGTTTCCTAGCAGAGAAGTGTACAGAGTTGAGCACGCTGTTTTTCTACAGGAATTGAGTTACACCAATTGTGCAGTTTGAAGGACAAAGGTTCGCTTACTCAGCGCGCTATTACTTCAAAATAGTGCACAATGCAGTCAGAGGACTTCTAGTTTCAAATGTGCCTGCGCGCCCGTTTCAGAGTACTCACATCCCCATACGCTTGTAATTGTCCCACACCTTTTAAAGCACAACTTTGTTTACCACATAAAAGTTCCTGGAGTTCCCACGGGGATCATTATGGAATGGAACAATACTTATAAACCGTGGGTAAGTCATATGCGTCATCAATACAAGAACATTTTATATATCAATGCATACCAAGATAGGCTGTCACTAGACAAATACCTTTTGTTGTGGTTAGAAACGTTTATACAAAAATATACACAATTTAGACTGTTGCATACCACTTGTTCCGTCGAAGATGCGAAAGCGTCGACGCTACAGGAAATAATCTAATATTTTTCTTTCCGACTTTCGATCGGGGCATCGTGTGGTGTCAGCAGTTTGAACTTTATTGTTAAACATAGTGTTCGGGCTACTTCAAAATGTAATGCAATCAATACGCGCTACGCCGAAGAGTAAAACAGTATTAATGCTTTTAGTCTTTAAATAAGTCGACAGTTCAGTGTTGATCTTCTGTTCGAACTGAGATGAAAATAGATACAAAAAGGAGTGGTAATCAATGGCGAGTTGTTTATACTTGACACTCTTTTAGTCAAAAACTGGTAACTTTTTGCCTTCCATCTCGCCTAAAAAGTTTTCACTTTCAACTCGTTATGCATAAAATGTAGAGTTGAAACGGTTATCCGATTAATCGATTAACCAATGATCAACGTCTTGATCGATCCAAAAAAGTAATTGATCGATTAACCATTACTTTTGAACTACTGTATTATATGGGTTAACAAAGGAACAAACTTGCTCCCAAAAAGGCAAACATTGTCACACTGATTCACATCAGTTATATGCGAGAGAGTAAAGCATGCAAGTTACGTGCTGACTTACTTTTTCACTTGCATGATTATTATACTGCATCAGCAGATGGCAATAGAGATGCTTAACCCTTTACCCAATGTGGTTAACAGAATATACTTGCAAAATAAATTCTTGAGTTACTAAAGAGTTTCAATTTTTGTCTCAAAAACATAGTTTATGACCCCCTCATTGAAACGAGCTCATCGAGCTCGTTTCAATGAGGGGTCATAAACTATGTTTTTGAAACAAAAATTGAAAACATTAAAATCTGAATGGAGATTTTTGTATATAGTGCTGGACGGTATAATTATTCAGCTACCTATTACGACGAGTGATTAATCGGTTAACCTTGGTTAATCCATGTGATTAATCGATCAAGAAAACTCTTTAACCGTTTCAGCTCTCATAAAATGTTTTTGTAAATAAAAAATAAAATTGGCCGCCCACTGGTGTGCAGTAAAATAAATACGAAACTGGGAAAGAGGATCAGGAATAGCAGCCCCGCGGGGCTGTAATATTAAATTATTACCGAACCTCCCTCCTCGGCTCTCAGGACACCAGTTTAATTATGTTATGAATTCGACGCTGTTATATGGGCTGTAAGATTAAATTATTATCGCACCTACCTCCCAGCTCTCAGGCCACCAGTCTAATTATCTTACGAATTCGACGCTGTTATGGGCTGATTGTTTACCTACTTTTCGTGGGGTTTACATGCAGACTACCACTGATGTAATGCGATGTCCTTTCACTAACAAAGATGTACAAACATACTTCCGAGGTCCAGTTATAGATATTCTAATCAATAAGTATTTAATTCACATTGTAAATATCAAACTATGAGCATCATCCGTGGAACTTGGCGGCGTAAAAGTAAAACTTCACGTTTGTGGAGTTTTCATTTATAATTATTTATTAAACGGTCGTGTCAAATAGTAATGGTAAATTAATTAAAAATTCTGTAAAATCAAGTCTAGATTGAGAAACAGATGATTCAGAGAAAATTAATGCTTTGGGTATTTTTAGATTTATCGTATGCTCGCTTTTCCGACCAACTCAAATATTCCAGACGAATAAATCTACAAACTGGTGATGGACGAGAAAATCCTAATATTGGAGAAGCACGATTTAGGGCCTAGACTGGTTCCAGGCAATGATAGCGTCGAATTCCTTAGGGGATTTGTTTGGTGGCATTAGAGACCCATCCCCCCGCCACACACACACACCAACAAATAGAAAAAAAGACTCGTCAATTTCCCTGGTGATAGTTGTGCGGGGTGGCGTGGTTTAGCCCTTTCAGGACTGAAACCCTGAAAAGTATCATTTCAGTCAATACTGTCAACAGCGAAATGGGCGAAACCATCCTGACTTGTTGGGAGGTTCAGTACTAATTTAATCCAATAGCTCTGTCGAGCTCTCTGTCGAGCTGTTGAATTAAATTATTACCGAGCTTCGATTCAGATGTTTTGCTCTTTATCCCTTTACCCAACGCAGACGATATCAAAATTTATTATTTTAAATACCATTTTTTCAAATTTTTCAAACAATTTCTACAAAACCATATCATGTGACCCCTCGTTGGAACGAGCTCGTCGAGCTCGTTCCAACGAGGGGTCACATGATATGGTTTTGTTGAATTTTTTTGAAAAATAATATTTTTTTAACTGCTGAATTTGCATATTACGCGGGCGGATGCGGCCGATTCGTTAGGTAAAGGGTTATATCGTCTGCTCGTCCACTACAATTCTTTTCTACAATCAAAAATGTATGAAAGGGTTAAGGAGTGGAACATCCAATTATGTTCAATTTGAGGGGCAACTGGAGAGATCGTAAAATACCCTCTATGACATTTTGTTCCAATATTTTATAAGTCACAAACAAGAATATTACGCATATAATTTGGTCGACGGAGGCGTTTGTATGTTTTTTTTTGCAAGAGAGTGGGGTTGTGAAGAGATATGTGTCACGTTCTATACGTAAGTACTTTTGAGAAGAGTATATCTTTCTGTAGATGTTTATTTGAGAGCGTCTTTGTCACTGAGCGAGTATGCGCATAAACCTGATTATATATATACATATTATCATGATTATGTGAAATATCCTGTGACTTGTATCAGATTCGAGGTGGTGCTCAGAATGGATCTCAACGAGCGACACTCTCAGTGTCACTTCACTTCCTAAGATGATCCGCTTGAATTTACGAGTGTGCGACGTGGACACATCCTCAGGAACCGAGTACGTGTAATATTGAATTGTGCAGATACTATTTATTTTTGTGTGGGGGAGGGGTCATTGGCTATTAATAGTTTTGTCGCTAGCTGTAAGGAATTTTGTTTGTTTTTTTTTTTTTTTAAAGCGATCAGCTGAGTCGATCACCTAAACGCACACATAATGTATTCATGCGCCTTTTATGATAGCTCGTCGCGTTACCAGAAACGAGTCGTCTTCATGATACGAAATCTTCAGACATTATGTGATACGTACCGTTTCTCGTGTTTTTAGGCCCAACTCTATATGATTGTTAGATAAAAAAGATGATTAATTATTTATTGGAGGGTAATGACATTTTCGACATCCAGGCCCACCTAGTGTCGGACAGTTTTACGGGTGGAGGAAGCCGCAGTCCGCAGAGAAAACCACCAAACAGCGGCGAGTAATGTCAGACTCCTCACTGTATCAACTCCACGCACAAGCAGGGTTAGCGACACAACACGATGGGGCAGATATGTGGGATTTATGGTCACTCCAGAGCTCGGCCGTACTCGGAGAGGACAGTCTCGATAGCTCACTCCAACTAACTATACTTCACGTTATACGTTCAACTTCGTTTACGGCTCCCAAAGCCCTTCTTCGCCACTTAGCCTAATAGCTTCTCGCCTATTCTAAACTGTATGTTGGACCCGCTAGTCCCACAACTCATTAGCACGCCCATAGCCAAAATCAGCCACCGGGTTGGAGTTTGAACCTTACGATCAATACTAGCTTTTCACACCTTGCGACATCTTTATATATACTGAGTCAAAAAAGAAAGTATAATAGAAACAAATGTGACAAAATAGCATAAAGAATGAAATATAATAGTTCTATTGTTGCATGTTTGTGGACAAGAAGTCGTGCAAAGAGTTTAATGACATGTTGTTGTTGTCCACCCAACCGTATACAATTTTGCTCTGGATTTCAAAATAGCACATGCTACCCGAGAATGTCAAAATGAATGGGTGACTGACAATTTTCGTTATGTTATGTTGTGCTAGAGAGCCTGGGTTATTGAGAAAACACGCTAGTTTTTGTCTTCCGATATTTTAAAAAATGCTAAGGTTGACCGAAAATCAGAGGATGCATGTCATTGTTGTGCATGAGACTGAGATACCTCCAGACGAGCTCGCTGCTGAGTTCGGAGTCACTGTGGTCACTATTTACCGTCTCATTGGAAGGTATAGAACCACAGGATTTACTGCCGACCGACCGCGTTCAGGTCGACTAAGAGTTACGACCCCTGCACAAGACCGACACATCTCATGGCGTATCACTTGCGGGATCGCTTCCTTTCGTCGACGAGGACAGCAGCAATTACTCCTGGAAGAAACACCAATATAATCAGTGCACAAACAGTCCGCAACTGACTCGCTGAACACGGCATCTGAAGTAGGCGTCCAAACCACGGACCAGTCCCTACCCAACATCATCGTACCGTCATAATGGAATGGGTACGTCAGCGCGTTCCCTGGGCTCAGCAGCGTTGGGGCACAGTTCATTTTAGTGATGAATCACGATTTTGTCTACGGCGCGCTGATGGTAGGGCAAGCGTGTATCGCCGACGAGGAGAATGGTTTTCTTATGCTTGCATGCGTGAATGGGACCGTTTCGGCGGGGGTAGTGTAATGGTTTGGGCAGGAATTTCCTTGCACCATCGAACGCAGTTGATCTTCATAGATGGTAATCTGAATGGACAGCGATATAGGGATGAAATTCTGAAAGCTGTTGTTGTCCGGTTGTTCAACGCTAACGTCGGATTGCAGTTATTCCAGCAAGACAATGCCCGATGTCAGGTGGCGCGTCGTGACTTTCTTGAGGAGAAAAGCATCTAACTTCTTCCCTGGCGTCCCACTTTCGCCAGATTTGTCGCCAGTCGAGCATCTTTGGAATCAATTGAACCGTCGGGTACGACTTCATGATCTTCAGACGTTAGACGATTTGCGTAATGTTCTAGAGCAGGAGTGGAACGCAATACCATAGGGTGAAATCCAGAGATTTATCAGGTCCATACGTCGTCGATGTAGTGCCATCCATGAGGCAAACGGTGGGCATACACACCATCAACTGCATGTGTGAACTTTTCATTTCACCCCATGTCTGAATTTCGACTTCCTGACGTGACGCTGGCAACAGTAACAACATGAAATTATGCAAATTCATACAGCTAGACTCGAAATATGAACTTACAATAATTTGTTTGGGATTAAAGTCGATAATACTAAAAAAATGCTCCTCATAGTTTATTATACTTTCTTTTTTGACGCGGTATATTATCAAGTTATCCAGGAATACCCGGGGGGAATCTGAGCGGTATCTCCTTGAAGCCCTCGGCACTGATTTATGGAGACCATTGACTCTATTGTGTTCGCAGGCATCGAGGCAGCGCCATGCTGTGTTACTCTGCGTTCTCAGCGAGGTTGTTTATCTTGCCCGTCTGCCTATCTGCGGGATAAAAATAATTACATGTTCACCTGTTTTCAAAGATAATGTTGATGTCCGATTAATTAAGAGATTAACAGGTGGCTTCTGCTAACCACGGATAAAAAAATAATTTATTTTACATAATATACACGCTACCGATTCGAGTCGATCTTGCCATTAGCATTGGTTGAAGCCAAGGGCAACATTGACGTGTAGTTCGTCTTAGTACACAGCACCACTGTGCCCCAACGTGGGCAAATCGGGGTTAAGTGCCTTGCAATGGACACAACGCAGTTGCACCTGGCAAGGATCGAATCGTGGACCTTTCGGTTTGAAGTTCAATGCCGTAAACACTGAGCCACCGTGCTTCCTGTATATATTATGATGGGTATGACGGGAGGGAGAAATAACAACAGCATCGATCGGCTCAATATTAACAACTGTATGGAAATATCCGGCAGTACTTTGATCACAAAATTTTCAAATTCACTGCCCGTGCTTTTCCATGCAACACTCTAAAATATCCCTTGCAAAAAATGATATGAGAGAACATTAAATCGAAAATGCCGTTCCGTTTATTCTTCTTGAATTCACAGTATTTTATTTAGTATACAAACACTTCTAACAGTTATAGTAAATTCATTAAAAATTCTGTGAAATCAAATCTTGGTTAAGAAATATTCTGATACACTTTGTTATTTTCCCATTTTGTTGTTAGCTATTTCGCAATTTATCACTTGTTCTCATATGATACTTTGTGAAGCACGCGAGCGCGACTACACGAAACAGCACTACTGTTATTATTATTATTATTATTATTATTATTATTATTATTATTATTATTATTATTATTATTATCATCGACTACACGAAACAACGCTATTATTATTATTATTATTATTATTATTATTATTATTATTATTATTATTATTATTATTATTATTATTATTCTCTTCCTTGCCCGTATGACATTACCTGGTCGAAATGTTTGGCAATGTTTACCGCTCAGACGAGAAGTCGCGTCACGGAAACACGAATGTGGCGACCTTCAACTCAAATGATCTCCTTGCATTGTCAAGTCAAAATAAATATAAATTGTACGAGTTTGTCAAAGTCAAAGATAAAACAATGAGGCGATGCCGTGTTGATTAACAGCTCTTCGAAAAGCAAAGTAAATATGGAATTTGCTGTTATATCCAGTTTGAAAGAATACATTTTGTGTTACGGTTATAGACAGAGTCCATTCGGTATAATAAAAACAATTATGACCTGGCTTGGAGTATTAGTTATCCTTGTGTTTTCCAGGGTGTGTGGGAATTTACGCCGATTTGGGAACTCATACACTCTGAGGCAAAGCCGAAGGGTGTATGAGTTCCCAAATCGGTGTAAATTCCCATACACCTTGGAAAACACAAGGATAAGGGATTTATTTCCAAGAATTTTGGGGTACTTAATACTTTAACTTAAATTGTGGGCAAAAACTGACAGGAAATTTGTACTTTGTAAGTTTCTTAATACAAAAAAACAGACAGATATGGATGTCATTGGAACTGGCTCAATGAGCCAGTTCCAATGACATCCATATCTGTACAATTTTATTGCACATAAATATTAAATTTCCTGTATTTTTATTTTTGTTCTAAAATAACAGAGCAGAATGTATGAATTATTAATTAAAAATTGGTACTTTTTTTAGCCATATAGCCTGCTATTGTATATTCTTGTTTTTACACCGTGGTTAACCACAGTGTAAAAAAAACCCACTGTGTATTGCAAGTTACACCGTACCTCTCAGCCAATCAAACTGCAGTATTTTGTTTTATTTGGAAATAATGAATAGTATCACCTCGGGAGACAATGAATTACTCAGAGGGACAATGCGAAATCTCCACTTCCAGCCAGGGGCCAATACTATTAAACTTTTACAATTGTATTTTCAAGAATTATATTTTCTGGTTATGATTTTAAATGGGTTGAAATGAACCATTAGCAGTTTCAAAGATGTGGCAATTTGCCATCTGATAAATTGCCACATCTTTTAAAATGATAATGATTCATTTATTCAGTTATATTAATAGCTAGAAATTACAATTATAGTAAATACAATTGTAGTAGTTTTATAATATTGGTTCCAGGTTGTCATTTTTGTAAGGAGAAGACCCACTTGTGCAAGTGTGTGTGTGCGATCGACCATGATCTGATCGTAAAAAGTGCCGTTCGGTGATCAAAACACCGTGTGTGGAACGTTAATGTCTGCCAACGTATTCCAGACTTGAGTTCAAATTACACGAATCGATACAGGTTCACACATTATATGATCTAGGGTTTCCTTGCATTTATTATCTTCTTTCTTCCTTCATAGTGTAATTACTTTTGTGACTATTGACGTAACACAAAGGTGTGTTCTTACCTTACCATATTGACATCAGTTCAATGTAAATGTCGCGACACTCTTAGCGTATGACAAAAAGTGAAGTTTGTAGCGGCAAATGTATGTCTCAATTTTTAAATGCTCTCTCATCTGTCTACTTTGTACATAATATGGCATCCCCACGTTTTCAGTTAAGGACACCTTATAAAGAATGGCATCAAATTTGATTTCCCAACAAGTTAATCTGATTCAAACAGAGGTCGGAGAATTTATAACAGATATTTCATTTTTTTACTCAAGGCTAATAAGAGTCATATTCCCCAGCGTTGGTTGTTCCACAAAAACCCAAAGTTAGCCTAACTTAACCCTTCACCCAACGCAGACGATATGAAAATTTATTATTTTAAATATCATTTTTTCAAATTTTTCAAAAAAATTCCACAAAACCATGTCATGTGACCCCTCGTTGGAACGAGCTCGACGAGCTCGTTCCAACGAGGTGTCACATGATATGGTTTTGTTGAAATTTTTGTAAAAAATAATATTTTTTCAACTTCTGAATTTGCATATTACGCGGGCGGATGAGGTTGATTTGTTGGGTAAAGGGTTCACCTCCCTACAAAACTGGTGTTGTTTAAAATCCAAGACAGTAACAAACAAAAGAATGAACTGTTCAAGGTGATTTGATTGGAGGCGTAGGTATAATAATATAATAACACTTTGGCCAGCCGCTGATTTGTCGCGGTTCTCGGACGAGAAGGCCATGGTTACCCCTGTACTCCCAACTGCCTCCCTATTCCCACGCTTCTCCTCTCCTCCCAACACTCGGAGACGAACTGCTTGATAATATCCCTTGTCCCATTCTTCCCAATCTCTCCGATTAGCATATTAACCCTCACCTTTGAGTCTCCCCCTAACCACATGTCCTTCATTCTCCCACCCCACTTCCCCATTATACTCCCAGTGAATCTCATTCTTTTAGGCTGATACTTTGGGCATTCTAGAAGAAAGTGTTCTAGGGTCTCCACCATGCCCAAGTTACACATCTGTTTGGCCACAAGTTGATTGATGAGATATTATTTTATTATCAGTTCTGGTGCGAATACGATAGCAGACTTCCAGGAACCAGTGGTGCCTGCTGTCAACTCTATGAGTTGATTACATATGTGATTCGTGTTCTATACCTCCCAACCTTCATTTTGATGTATAATTTGTGTATATTTAATCTGAATTGAAGGAATATCAGAGGTGAGAATTTCAAAATAAACAAAATTCCATTACTTACATAGACCCTTAAAAGTTGATTTTCAACAATAAAATCACTTTTTAGTTTGAAACTTCAGGATTCCAAATATTCTTTAGATCAAAACAGTACCATTGCCTGTCATTGCTTGTATGAAACTTGTTTAATTATCGTGTTTTTGAACCATTTGTCTTTGTCTATTTGGGAAAATTCGTCAGTTCCTATAGCAGGGACCGACCTGGGCATGCGCAAGTGCGTATTTGGTTCTGAAACATCAGGACTTGGCTCTTAAATCTCAGAAATAGGCTTCTCAGTTGGCGCGTAACTTCTCAGATCATATTTTGATATTCTTTCGATGGATAATCGAGAGAGACACTCTTACATGAAATTTATATATGATTATCATTTATCATTGTTGTAGAGTTCTTAAGTTAATACTTCAAGTCTTAAGTACCAAGCATTAATCTTCACTGTGGTTTCTGATCAAGTCTTGGCTGCCTAAATAGGCAGCCAAGACTTGATCAGAAACCACAGTGAAGATTAATGTTTGCTATAGTGTACTAAATGAAAATGATGAGAGCTATTACATACTTGCAGTGTGTGTTACAAACAGCAGTGTGACTCCGTAAATTGAAATCTGGCGCATGAATTGAAAAAATAGGCTCCGAGGCTAGAGCGTATTTTAAATAGTCCTGATCGGTCCCTGCTATAGACCTTAATCAGGATCGAACCTACGATCTTTCGATTTGAAATCCAAAGTCCTAACCAGTGAGCCACTGCGTTCCCTAAGGCATGCAAGAACTTTCAAAATAGGGGAACAATAAATAATATTACAAATGCCTTGGATGATTAAGGTATAGAATAGAGATGGAAATTGTTTCAAAGGCCAAACCGTACCCGAAATGTAAATTACTTACAGGTTGCATAGCTGATAAGGATGGCCGAATGATGAACAATGCGCATGAGTCATAACACCTTCAAACATTTTCATTATGCCAATAGGAAAGCTTGCGGCTGGTGTCTCGAGATGCCATTCGCTTAAGGGAACACTGCTCCTTAAAGTCAACAGTAGTAAGACAGTTGTTAGTGTCCTAATATGGTATATGGTGCCAGTTTATTCCATATCTGTCACGAGCGAAGTTAGAGAAGAAAATATTGATTTAACTGGCAGAGTATATACACCCACCATATTAACAAACCATGTAATGGATATATCTTACCGAGAACTTTTTTTAATATTACTGAACTTGCATCTATGATCAACAATAAATGAAAGGATTCCTTTTTTAACACGAAGCAGGCATCATCTGCCGACATTTTTAAAGATGAATGAACAAAGTGGAAATTACTCTCTCAACCGTGTATAGATTTAGACAAAATGAATGCAGTCTATACACAGCTTGCCTGGAACGATTTAGAACCAAAGAAATCCTTAGAAACCCGTAGGATGCAAGATATTGCCACATTCACTTTGCAGTGAGAGTCCAAATGAACTCGTTACTCAACGCAGACGATATTTATTCATTCATTCATTCATTTATTCGGGTATAACGACACTTTAACAGCCAAGGTCATATCGTGACAGTGACAGTTTTATGGGTGGTGGAAGCCGGAGTACCCGGAGAGAACCACCGAGCAATGACGAGCAGCTGCCAGCTCCCCAACATCGTAACTCCGCACTGCAGCACAAGCAGCAGGCCTGGCATTCTGAAAAATGCAGGAGGGCAAAAAATCGCTCTCCTCAATCAACTTAGGAGAGCAATTAGCTTTACACAGCATTTTAAGTATCCAATTGAACGAACTCATTGAAACTGAAACCAACAGACTACATCAGTGATTTTATTAAATTTACTAAGGTAAAGCGAAATCACTTAGACATCTAGATGTCTCACTCAACAACCGAACACACACTTGACAAGACCTGTGTGTGTACCCAGACCTGCTGTCCAAGAAAGTCATACGCCTACCACTACCACCTTCAACCCCTCAAGGGGGTTGAAGGTGGTAATGGTAGGCGTATGACTTTCTTGGACATCAGGTCTGCTTGAATCTACAGTCACATCCTGGTGCAAGTGCTTCAAGTGACAGGATAGTAGTAATGGTAGTACATTATAGTTAAATTACATTTTTGCTTTACAACAAAAATTTAATGTGAGCATAATACATGTAATCTCAATCATCCCAGACCAAAATATTTAGGAGGGCAATTTTTCGCTCTCCTTAATTCTTTCAGGAGGGCAGTAAGGAGAGCTAAAAAATCGCTCTCCTGAAATTGCCAAGCTGAAGCAGGGTTAGATTGGTTGACGAAATGAGCACCATCGACGTGCAGTACGCCTTAGTACACTGCGTCATCGTGCCCCATGTGGACAATCGGGGTGAACGAGCACGTTCCAATGAGGGGTCGCGTGATATGGTTTTATTGAAATTGTTTGAAAATATTTGTTTCAACTGCTGAATTTGTATATTACGCGGGTGGATGTGGCCGATTCCTTCGGTAAAATGGTTAAAACGCAGGAATTTGTTTTGGGTTTTGATTCATGCATTCGACAAATAAGCTAGAAATTTATATATGAGTGCAGAAATATAATACGATAATGCATGACAAGTGTGAGAGGTGAAAATTGAGCATGTTGATAAATTGAAATTTTCATCGCGACATGCCATGCGATACCGTTTAAACCAATAACTGCCGTTAACACACACACGTCATTGTGGCTCATCTTGTTCGGTTCAATGAGGTGACATAACCTATGTTTTGGGAGCAAAAAAGATATTGCAAATTATATATTTTAGGGTTATTATTTGACGTGCGTCGTCCTTTGATTGTGATAGATAAAGTGTTCAATTTCGAAAAATAAACTAAATTTATAATCTACTATTCGTGTGAGAACACAAGTATTTTCCGAAAAAGACGAACCCATATCTTTTATTCTAGGAGCTGCATGTCAACCGAGTTGTCAAAATAATTATATTTTTTGTCGAACAGATCCAAAATCTTGCCACTACTTCTAAATGCAGTAACGAATACCTGTGACAAGAGCTAAAATCATCTCTTCTCATTGCTATAGAATTACTCTTGAAAGTTTTAAATATTTTTATCCCGTAAATTGCCGTTTATTCGAACACTAGAAGCCTTGGATAGATTGTTACTTTATTCACCTAAAGGGTGATAAATTTTCCACGTAGGTTTAACACTGAAAGAATTTATTCCTATAGTAGAGACGAACTTGTTGACCCTGACCTCTACCGCATCAGTGTTGCCGTGACCTGTTTTACGCTTGTGGGAGCCATAATTAACCGACGTTTACGCTGACCGTCGCTTAAATGTTTACTTTTAGAATAAATGACACATTTCAACTCTGCCTAACAATAAAATGAACAACAATTAACAAAAACACAAATTAAATCAATCGAGAAACTGCGTTGAAAGGCATACAAGTTCGATTGTGAAAGCCGGGGGCATGATGAGTGATGCTTCATTTTCCAAATTCGGAAAGTGTAAATAAACAAATGCACGTGTCGTCTGCTTTGTTTATAAAAGTCAAGTTGAATCAACAACGAAACAAACAACAATAAACAAAGAAAATAAGAAAGATAAACATTGTTCATTTAATGAAGTATTTTTGCAACTTTATTTCAAGTTTGTAGGGGAAATGTATCACTCCGCCTTGTTTATGTTTGGCAGTTTTGCTCGTCGATCGAATTGGACCAATGTGCTCTTCACTTCCCGCAGTGTCTTGTAGCGAGTAACAGCACGATTTCGCAGTGACTGCCCTATAGATGATTTATGGGATAAACAAAATAAACATATAGTGTTTTCAAGTAAAAAATTTATTCGACTCGTAGGATTAAGAATGAAACCGACTCGCAAGAGGCTCGTCGGTTTCATTCTTAAACCTACTCGTCGAATATTTTTTTTACTTGAAAACACTATACGTTCATTCTATATTTACAATAGGGATAAACTACGCTTTGCCGAAATGCCGAGGAGTAATATTCTTTACATCAAATTATTGAAGTGGCATATCCGCAATAATTAAATTTGTGTCTTCCAAAGTGGTTGTCCAACAAAACGTTTGACATTTTTAGAAAATTTCACCAAAACCCTAAATACGAATTAAATTGGTGAATAGAGACAAATTATATACCAAAATAATGATAAAAGTACATAAGACCTCAATTTATCAGCTTTTTCCAAAAGAAAATTTTATTTTTTTGGTTTTGATGACAGAGAAATTTATTGCCAGCCGCATAAGTAACCGACGAGAATAACAAGGAATAGATCGGTAATTCTAATGTCTGAGTTGTAAATAAAAGACTCCACACTCCATACTCGGAAAAGCATATTAATCATTTCATCACCGACGTGTTGAAAACTCTTAAAGGAAAGAGAACGACCACTAAATGCAGATTGTGTTGGGAAGACATGATTAGTTTGATGACGGATTTAATGGGCCAAGTTGGGAAACGACTTCATTTCCATGATCTGAAATCTGCAAACATTTCATTGCTATTTTCGAATCTGCGATGCGATGTAATATGCAACACACGATACATTCGTAGGCAAATATTCAACTGCCAATGTAACAATTGGGAGATACTGTCCTTAGTAGCAATGTTGAATACGGAAGCTGTATTGTTCAGGCATGCAATTCACTGCCTATAAAATTAGTATTGTTAAGCGGATCCGTAATTGATGCTCTTGAATCTGACGAGTTAGCAACAGTCACGCCTCCTCAAACAGCAACTATAGAAAAGCGATAGTTTCAAAACAAATGAAGCATACCAAACCATGTACACACATGAATTAGAATCCATGATTTCTAACTTAACCCTTTACCTAACGTAACGGCCAAAACCGGCCAGCGCTATTCTCAAAAATCGCCAATTAATTTTCATTATTTTTTTCATTTTTTGTCTCAAAAACATAGGTTATGACCCCCTCATTGGAACGAGCTCGTCGAGCTCGTTCCAACGAGGGGTCATAACCTATGTTTTTGAGACAAAAATTGAAAAAAATTAGTTATTCAAGAATTATTTTTGCAAGTGTCGTCTGCTTTTCAGGTTAGGTAAAGGGCTAACGAAGCCGATTGATATAAGTATTCGGTATGCAGGGCAGTTCATTTTTGTTGTTTTGGCCATACTTGAGCATTCACATGGCACTCTCTGCAGCTATCATTGCTCATGCAGCACCAGAAATGGTCACAGATAATACCAAATGAGGAAGTTGGGTAGTTTTCTTTTTTTTTGGTGTTTCAATCCCATCTTTTTTACCAGTTTGACACAAATCTCCTCCAAAGTTGTGGGAATGTATGATCACTGCAGATTAACAAAAGCCACATTGGACATTCTTCACTTAACACTGATGCACACTCTCTCGTGACTCCACACTTGTTCATGGAAACTGGGTGGATTTGATCCTTGGTGAATTTCATAAAATGTAAACAAACACAAGAAAAATGACAGCCCTTGGGAAATTTAGACACCTTAAATTACAACTAGTCTTACTGTCCGTCCCTGGCAAGAATGAGAAAAAGATTTCTTCGAGTCTGTACGAGAAGGACTGCAGAATATTACTATTCAGTAAATTTAAGATATTTTATTGTACAAAATCTGGTCTCTTGCTCATGCCAGAGCAGACTTTTTGGCAGTGTTTTCTACCACATGGTAACGGTTCCATGGCAAATATTAGTTTTGAGGTGATCTATGTTTCATTCTAATACTTGTGATATATAATTTATTTGGGGTTTTCCTTTCTGACCTTTTTTAGACTTTGGATAAAATTACCTGAAATTTGCCCAAAGTTTGGTCGGACGTGCCCTTAACACTAGTTTACGGATCTCAGCGGTTGCTCAACAGAAATCTTTTAACAAACTGTTTCCATTCTTTCCACTGAGACGTAAACAGGCATGCTTTTATACAAAGGAAAACAGTGAAATTTGATCGCCGAGATTTTTTATTATTTTTGTTCTTTCTATCTTCTTTTTCTTTCTGCCCCTGTGTGTGAAGCAAGGTACGGGTCAATTCGGCTGTCTATATATGGTCTAAGAAGAAAGTGTCTGCAGCTTTTGGGTTCACTTCGGATTTCATTTAAAACGTAGTTGCATCGTGTGAATGGTTAAGTTGACTAATTACTAACAAGTTAGTATAAAGAGGCACCCAGGGGTTATTAATAATAATTTTAAAGCCTTAAATCCACACGTGTTGCGCTGTACAAAATGTCTTATGGAAAGGTAAGTGTTATCCCTTTACCTAACGCAGAAGATATCAATATGTAGAATTTGAAATATTATATTTCAAAATTTTCAAAATATTTCTACAAAACCATATCACGTGACCTTCATTGGAACGAGCTCGTCGAGCTCGTTCCATTGAGGGGTCACATGATATAGTTTTGTTGTAATTTTCTGAACATTATTATTTTTTCAATTGCTGAATTTGCATATTACGCGGTTGGGGGTGCGGTCGATTCGTTAGGAAAAGGGTTAATGTCCGTCTTCATTTCGTTTAGAACGAATAGGAAGTGAATTTAATAGCTTTGACCTGGCAACGTCACATCCCCTATCACTTGCACTATTTAGATGATGGCAAAACCAGTTTATATTTATATTATAACCGAAGAGACCGCATGCTCTAAATAAACCATTAGCAATATTATAATCATCCTAGTATGGCTACAATAGATAAGATGTATTAGGAATATTACAATCATCCTAGTACGGCCAAAACAGATAAGATGTATTAGGAATATTATAATCATCGTAGTATGGCCTCAACAGATAAGATGTATTAGGAATATTATAATCATCGTAGTATGGCCACAACAGATAAGATGTATTAGGAATATTATAATCATCGTAGTATGGCCACAACAGATAAGATGTATTAGGAATATTATAATCATCGTAGTATGGCCACAACAGATAAGATGTATTAGGAATATTATAATCATCGTAGTATGGCCACAACAGATAAGTATGGCCACAACAGATAAGATGTATTAGGAATATTAAAATCATCGTAGTATGGCCACAACAGATAAGATGTATTAGGAATATTACAATCATCGTAGTATGGCCACAACAGATAAGATGTATTAGGAATATTATAATCATCGTAGTATGGCCACAACAGATAAGATGTATTAGGAATATTATAATCATCGTAGTATGGCCACAACAGATAAGATGTATTAGGAATATTATAATCATCGTAGTATGGCCACAACAGATAAGATGTATTAGGAATATTATAATCATCGTAGTATGGCCACAACAGATAAGATGTATTAGGAATATTATAATCATCGTATTATGACCACAACAGATAAGATGTATTAGGAATATTATAATCATCGTAGTATGGCCACAACAGATAAGATGTATTAGGAATATTGTAATCATCCTGGTATGGCCACATCCTGGTATGGCCACAACAGATAAGATATATTAGGAATATTACAATCATCCTAGTACGGCCACAACAGATAAGATGTATTAGGAATATCATAATCATCGTAGTATGGCCACAACAGATAAGATGTATTAGGAATATTATAATCATCGTAGTATGGCCACAACAGATAATATGTATTAGGAATATTATAATCATCGTAGTATGGCCACAACAGATAAGATGTATTAGGAATATTATAATCATCGTAGTATGGCCACAACAGATAAGATGTATTAGGAATATTATAATCATCCTGGTATGGCCACAACAGATAAGATGTATTAGGAATATTATGATCATCGTAGTATGGCCACACCAGGTAAGATGTATCAGGAATATTACAATCATCCTAGTACGGCCAAAACAGATAAGATGTATTAGGAATATTATAATCGTCGTAGTATGGCCACCACAGATAAGATGTATTAGGAATATTATAATCATCGTAGTATGGCCACAACAGATAAGATGTATTAGGAATATTATAATCATCGTAGTATGGCCACAACAGATAAGATGTATTAGGAATATTAAAATCATCGTAGTATGGCCACAACAGATAAGATGTATTAGGAATATTACAATCATCGTAGTATGGTCACAACAGATAAGATGTATTAGGAATATTATGATCATCGTAGTATGGCCACAACAGATAAGATGTATTAGGAATATTATAATCATCGTAGTATGGCCACAACAGATAAGATGTATTAGGAATATTACAATCATCGTAGTATGGCCACAACAGATAAGATGTATTAGGAATATTATAATCATCGTAGTATGGCCACAACAGATAAGATGTATTAGGAATATTATGATCATCGTAGTATGGCCACACCAGGTAAGATGTATCAGGAATATTACAATCATCCTAGTACGGCCAAAACAGATAAGATGTATTAGGAATATTATAATCATCGTAGTATGGCCACAACAGATAAGATGTATTAGGAATATTAAAATCATCGTAGTATGGCCACAACAGATAAGATGTATTAGGAATATTATAATCATCGTAGTATGGCCACAACAGATAAGATGTATTAGGAATATTATAATCATCGTAGTATGGCCACAACAGATAAGATGTATTAGGAATATTATGATCATCCTAGTATGGCCACACCAGGTAAGATGTATCAGGAATATTACAATCATCCTAGTACGGCCAAAACAGATAAGATGTATTAGGAATATTATAATCATCGTAGTATGGCCACAACAAATAAGATGTATTAGGAATATTATAATCATCGTAGTATGGCCACCACAGATAAGATGTATTAGGAATATTATGATCATCCTAGTATGGCCACACCAGGTAAGATGCATCAGGAATATTACAATCATCCTAGTACGGCCAAAACAGATAAGATGTATTAGGAATATTATAATCATCGTAGTATGGCCACCACAGATAAGATGTATTAGGAATATTATAATCATCGTAGTATGGCCACAACAGATAAGATGTATTGGGAATATAATCATCGTAGTATGGCCACAACAGGTAAGATGTATTAGGAATATTATAATCATCGTAGTATGGCCTCAACAGATAAGATGTATTAGGAATATTATAATCATCGTAGTATGGCCACCACAGATAAGATGTATTAGGAATATTATAATCATCGTAGTATGGCCACAACAGATAAGATGTATTATGAATATTATAATCATCGTAGTATGGCCACAACAGGTAAGATGTATTAGGAATATTATAATCATCGTAGTATGGCCACCACAGATAAGATGTATTAGGAATATTATAATCATCGTAGTATGGCCACAACAGATAAGATGTATTATGAATATTATAATCATCGTAGTATGGCCACAACAGGTAAGATGTATTAGGAATATTATAATCATCGTAGTATGGCCACAACAGATAAGATGTATTAGGAATATTATAATCATCCTGGTATGGCCACAACAGATAAGATGTATTAGGAATATTATGATCATCGTAGTATGGCCACACCAGGTAAGATGTATCAGGAATATTACAATCATCCTAGTACGGCCAAAACAGATAAGATGTATTAGGAATATTATAATCATCGTAGTATGGCCGCAACAGATAAGATGTATTAGGAATATTATAATCATCGTAGTATGGCCACAACAGATAAGATGTATTAGGAATATTATAATCATCGTAGTATGGCCACAACAGATAAGATGTATTAGGAATATTATGATCATCCTAGTATGGCCACACCAGGTAAGATGTATCAGGAATATTACAATCATCCTAGTACGGCCAAAACAGATAAGATGTATTAGGAATATTATAATCATCGTAGTATGGCCACAACAAATAAGATGTATTAGGAATATTATAATCATCGTAGTATGGCCACCACAGATAAGATGTATTAGGAATATTATGATCATCCTAGTATGGCCACACCAGGTAAGATGTATCAGGAATATTACAATCATCCTAGTACGGCCAAAACAGATAAGATGTATTAGGAATATTATAATCATCGTAGTATGGCCACAACAAATAAGATGTATTAGGAATATTATAATCATCGTAGTATGGCCACCACAGATAAGATGTATTAGGAATATTATGATCATCCTAGTATGGCCACACCAGGTAAGATGTATCAGGAATATTACAATCATCCTAGTACGGCCAAAACAGATAAGATGTATTAGGAATATTATAATCATCGTAGTATGGCCACCACAGATAAGATGTATTAGGAATATTATAATCATCGTAGTATGGCCACAACAGATAAGATGTATTGGGAATATAATCATCGTAGTATGGCCACAACAGGTAAGATGTATTAGGAATATTATAATCATCGTAGTATGGCCTCAACAGATAAGATGTATTAGGAATATTATAATCATCGTAGTATGGCCACCACAGATAAGATGTATTAGGAATATTATAATCATCGTAGTATGGCCACAACAGATAAGATGTATTATGAATATTATAATCATCGTAGTATGGCCACAACAGGTAAGATGTATTAGGAATATTATAATCATCGTAGTATGGCCACCACAGATAAGATGTATTAGGAATATTATAATCATCGTAGTATGGCCACAACAGATAAGATGTATTATGAATATTATAATCATCGTAGTATGGCCACAACAGGTAAGATGTATTAGGAATATTATAATCATCGTAGTATGGCCACCACAGATAAGATGTATTAGGAATATTATAATCATCGTAGTATGGCCACAACAGATAAGATATATTAGGAATATTATAATCATCGTAGTATGGCCACAACAGGTAAGATGTATTAGGAATATTATAATCATCGTAGTATGGCCACAACAGGTAAGATGTATTAGGAATATTATAATCATCCTAGTATGGCCACAACAGATAAGATGTATTGGGAATATAATCATCGTAGTATGTCCACAACAGATAAGATGTATTAGGAATATTATAATCATCGTAGTATGGCCACAACAGATAAGATGTATTAGGAATATTATAATCATCGTAGTATGGCCACAACAGGTAAGATGTATTAGGAATATTATAATCATCGTAGTATGGCCACAACAGGTAAGATGTATTAGGAATATTATAATCATCCTAGTATGGCCACAACAGATAAGATGTATTGGGAATATAATCATCGTAGTATGTCCACAACAGATAAGATGTATTAGGAATATTATAATCATCGTAGTATGGCCACAACAGATAAGATGTATTAGGTATATTATAATCATCGTAGTATGGCCACAACAGATAAGATGTATCAGGAATATTACAATCATCCTAGTATGGCCACAACAGATAAGATGTATTGGGAATATAATCATCGTAGTATGGCCACAACAGGTAAGATGTATTAGGAATATTAACTCATAATCTTGAAAATGCATGACATACAAAGCAACGTTTAGGTTAATCGACCTCCGAGTTAAACATGAAGGTTCATTTGCTGATCCATTGCTTTTGGTTCGTTTTTTCTGTTTTTTGTCGCTGAGTTTCATAGTTGCGAACTAATGGCGATATTTTATTCTCACAAGAAAAGCATATGGAAAATGGAAGATCAATATGGCCTCCGGTGGCTCCATTGCACCTGACCACAATACTCTACAATCAATATAATCCGCAAACTTGATATACATGTACACTCATTCAAATTTGGAAAACAATAACGGCAAACGGATGACTAGTGCAGTCTTTATCCATCACTGGCAGAAATTAAAGAACGTGTAATTAATTCTCTCCGCGTGTGTAAAAGAAATGAACGTCTGACTAGAAATGTATAGCCGTATGGTTTATGACGGGTTAAACATAAAATTCGTTACCTACCTTTTTTAAAAAAATACAGTTTTGTCGTCAGAGCCGAACGAAATATGAGCATTAAAGAAATTGTTTCACAGTGCACTTTTCCTCCCCGCAGATTCAAGTAACAGATTCGCAATAACTGTTAAACGAAGAACAACTTGTTCATCCCCAATTGATCAGATTTACAATCCATCAAAAAGCCTCAATCAAAATGAAACTCAGCGTGGTCCAGTTTAATGGTGTGTTTGTTAAACATAGTGGCGAGATGTGAAAAAATAATCTCTCCGTTTGTCGGTCATTGATACTTTGATTAGTGAAAGTGATCTGTCCATTCACCGATGATGAATTCGGGAGAATATGTTTGCTGAGAATGACTGCTCGAAATAAGTCGCTCGCTTATTTACATCGATCCATCTTTTATAGTGAATAATACCGCGATATTGGCTATTGGCTGTGCGGAATGGAAGATATTTTGCACATGCTGGAAAACTATCATAACCGAACTGTGCTGGACAGTTAGCACCCGACTCCTAATCCAGACATCCACGACAAGCAATTTATTTATTTATTCATTTTGTTTTTAAGGTCACATATTTCTGCACAATGGCTTATTAGGACCACACACGACCAGCAAATGGTACTTCCAAAGCAATTTCTTCAATAACTAATCACTTTAATATTTGCCCATTTGCATAATTTAATTTGCCCGGTAAACATAGCCTACAACTCCTCGTTGGAACGAGCTCGGCGAGCTCGTTCCAACGAGGTGTCGTAAGCTATGTTTTTGACATAAAATCTGAAGAAGCAAAATTTGAATGCTGATGTTTAGGCAAAGCGCCGATGGGGTACGTTCATATTGGTACGAAATGGTTAATTTCTCGGTACTTTGAGAAGAATCTGTTCAGCGTTTAGAATGAGAATTCCGGTGTTGTGATTGTATGTTTAAATTTATGTTGAGATTTATTTATTTATTTATTGGTGTTTAAGGCCACATACTTATGCACAATGGCTAATCGTGACCGTGGCGGTTTTACGGGTGGAGGAAGCCGGAGTACCCGGAGAGACCCACCAAGCATCGACGAGCAACTATCAGCTCCTCAACATTCTAACTCTGTTCAAGCTGCGCTCAAGCAGGGTTACAGCGCTTGAAGACAGGTGCACCATCGACGTCAGTACGCCTTACTTAGTACACGGCGTCATCGTGTCCCCATGTAGGCACCTGGGATAAAGTGCCTTGCCCAAGGACACAACGCGGGTCGTCCCGGACGGGGATCGAACTCGGGACCTGCAGCAAAGAAGTCCAACAGTCTACCACTGAGCCACCTCGCTCCCATGTTGAGATTTAACAACGATTTTAGCAACCATGGTCACATCGTGTCAGACAGGTAGTGTAGTGAGAGTATCAATTGGAGACTAGCGATCAGTAAGGAATGATTGTCGGACTCTCTAAAATGCTAACATGGTATATTCAAGTTTAGGATTGGTTGAAGACAGGTGTATCATCAATGTGTTGTCTGACTTAGCACACGTCACTGCCATACTCCCGTTGTGTTTATAAAGTCTCTTCTTCATATATCTGCAAAGATATGTCCATTCAGACTTCATCTGCATGGGGTGGACTTTATCTCCCTCCACCCACGCATGGTAGTCTGAACGTTTATTAAAGTAGTTATTGCAAACCGATTTTTGAACTTTCCAAGAGTGGTATGTATGAGTGGAAGAGGCGTGAAAGAAGGGGAGGTGGAGAGGAAAGGCAACAAATACTCAACATGTCCGTGTGGTCAACATAGAATAATGGATGCTATTACCTAAATCGTCCATGTTCATGTAGGCGTTTATATGATAACAAATTGATTTTACATTCGATCTGAAATATGTAAACTGTAACAATCTTATCTCATTATTCATTAAACAAAGCAGCTTATCGTAGAGACCACATGCTATACGTGGGATGATGTGGCAATATCTCTTCGGATTTCGTCTTAATTACATGATAGCCATGAATCCAATGCATTGGCAAAATGAATACGTCAATGATGCGGTCTTCTATATAAATCTGAACCACCAATCTAAAAAAATGAGTCAAGTTCACTCAGAGCTATTAACCAAATTCTTATTTTATTTTATTTTCTCAACCAGAGTCCACGAACAGTCGCATGGCAGACTTGTCTTTTTGTAGTGAAGGATCTTCATAGCCCTGTATGGCTCGTGTGATTTGAAATTAAGGAGAGTGTCAAATGCTCGCAGAGAAAATTTTTGATAAACTAAGGGATTATTTCCAAAAAAGTGTTCGCACAATAAATGAATGGTAGCATACCGAGTGTCTTAAAACCCTTAATGACAATTCTCCAGAATTGTTACTACACATCACGCCTTATAAGTCTAGCGGTTTAAACATGAGTTGCAGTTAAGTCTTATAGTTACATCCAGAGGCAGTCAAGACATGACAAGAATCCACTGCCAAGGTATTTTACCAAAATATCAGAAGTCCTCTTTTCGATTGTGTTTTATTGTACCTTTTCTGGGATCATAACGTTTGTCAAAATCGGATGAAGGACTTTGACGGTAATTGGCTCGCAGTAGATGTTATCAAAGAATGGCTTATGGCACTGGGTTCCCGGTCATAGTAAAAAGATTATTATGCTATGGTGACATCTTGACCGTCACCCACAAAACGACACGCCTGATATGAATTAAGGCTTCGAGCTCGTTCTGAATGATCAATTGCTTTTAACAAAGCGACATTCGTGTCAGCTCAAAACGATACTCCTGTTGGCTGAAAATGAACACACGGACCAACTTCAGGCGTTCGTAATTTTGCATTGATCAAATATTGTATCTATATGTTGTAAACAGGTTACGATGCGAGTGTCGCATGCGATACCATTAAGTAAAAATCAACAGATTCTGTCTCGTTTTTGGATTTTTGACATCGTGTGTTGCCCCTAATTTGAGTCTTATTGTCGAACAACAACTAGAAGTTAACCCTTTGAACCCCAAAGGTCGTTTGTCCGGTCCAGTAGCATGATACTTCATAATTTCATTAAGTAGGTTGACTTTTGAGTGAAGGTGTGGTGTAGACAATCAATATTTTCAACGTGCAGCCTTGGGGTTGCACGTTGACAATATTAATTGCTCTACCCCCAAATAAAGAATATGGACTCTTCCCGTTGCTGCCATTGAACTGATATGGAAGATACCACTAGCGTTCAAAGAGTCAAACCAAGTTCAAAATTACAATCAACAAAGAAAGTTTTTCTGGTAGCAGAAATTTCCCAACTTACACACTTTCAGCCCAGAATCGCACAAGTCTGTTTTTATAGTACTGTGATCACAAAATCGGGCAGAGGATGTCGACCGATCGCGACTTGGTCGAGCGATTCGATCGAAATACTCTGTACGCTTATTTCACAACCACTCTGTTGAGACTCACTCGTCGAAAAGGAAATGCGGAAATATTGAATCTCAGATACCACTGAGGTTCGTTTTTACTAGATTTAATCTTCATTTCGCAGAATTGTGTTTCTGACAAATCGAGCCACTGTGGTAATAGTGTCGCGACTGGATCGCGGTTTGATCGAGAAGGGGGCCACTTTGGTGATCATTGTACTGTAGTGTTGGTTAAATAGTGGATTTGGTGTGGAATGCCTTGAACTCTGTCGGACCGTTTATCTCAAGGGCACATACATGATCAGTGTTCCTTGAAAAGAAGGTGGGGGATGTGAAGGTGGTTGCTTGAATTTACGATTTTGTTGTTTAAAAGTGTATATAGTTCTGATAATCTTTCTCACTCGGGCTAAATATAAAGCGTAAAGATAGGTATATGACGGACCCTTAAAACATATTTGTCACTTAAACAGACCAGCACTAATAATTCACGCGATGCTAATTAAGCATGGAATTTCATGTCCATTACCGCGTTTCTGTTAAGCGCCATAATGAGATTCTGGAAAAAGATTAAAGGTAGTAAAAGCTAGTGGCCTCATGCATCATCTATGTAATTATATCCAGGTAATGGGTAATTGTCGGAAAAACAGAATATCCCTCAGATTCTGGACACACACCCATATCACGCATCTGGACTGTCGGAAGTGTCAAAGTATAGCAAACTTAAAAGAATGAAAGAGAATTTTAAATTAAGGCGGATCTGCAGCGGCCAAGTTCAAGAGAAGAAACTAAAGTGGGAACTAATATCCTTGCTATTTAATAGGAGTCGGGGGGTTTATCGAAAAAGTCATGCCATTCTCAAGGCGTGTAAGACTGTGGGTCGTAGGCGAGGTGCTGGGGATGTTCCATGCTATAGGCTAGAGGAGGTGCCGCATTGGTGCGAAAGTATAGGCACGTTGTAATGTAAGGGGAGTCACAGAGCTCATTTAGATTTGGAACAGTCGCCGGCCAGGTCGGTGGCAATATGTGAGTGTAGGTTCAGAAATCGTATGAGCGATGGGAGCTCGCGAATTGGCATTTAGATATTGTATTACACGCTGTAGAAGGCAAGCCATACGTAGACAGAGTAGCCTTTGCCTGTATTGACATTATTCAGGGATAAATGGAGAGGAGCACTTAATCCCCGAAGTGGCGACTGTCTGAGTGAAAAGCGTCCAGTAAAGTGAAGATATATTAATGGCCGTGCGACGGCAATGATAGAGTTGCATTCTGTCACATGTTAGAGGAAAGGCATCCAATAAAGTGACAATACGTTAACGGTCGTGCGATGGCACTGATAGAGTGAAGTTCCAGTAGTAAGTTCGTGAAAGGCGACCAGAATCCAAAGACACTACATCGAGCCAGGGAGGAAGCAACCAGCGACAAAGAAGAACCAATCAGCGACAACAGAGAACGCGGGCCCGCAAGTGATTCAAAAACTGTGCGTGTCGGGTGTGACTGACGTTTGTGTTATTCATTTGATTTTACGTAAATAACAATTTACCATATTTTTCTGTATGTTTTAAAATTGTTAATTTCAGTGAACCCCTGTTCATTGGTGCCTTTTGAGAAAACGTCATTGACATCCCCAAAAAAACGAAACAGGCGGTTTCGTCACGGTGAGATATAAGTTTACGCACGATTCAGTGACACTCCTCGAGTTTTTCTCCAGCAACGAGCACTCCCGGTTACCGACAGGGGAAAATACCTCCACAAGCTCAGCTTTTTCCTACATATGGCAGTTACTACAATGAGCAAGCGGCGCCAACCGCGAAAGTTATAATTAACAATTATTTCATTCAGCCAGTTGTGACAAAATATACGACGTGGAAAACGCTTACTCGGTTGAAACACAATCAAGACGTTAAATGTGTACGATGATACTTTACCTCCAACCCAATGACAATCCGGAGATCAGGAGGTGGGCCGGCGCTCCATACCTAAATAACGTCCAAATTTATAGATGTGATCAGCTTCGAGCTAGAGACAACTTGGGGGAGCAATAAGCCACTACTAAGTCCAACGTGGGGAGGGGGGGGGGGAAGGAGGCTAGAAAAAAGTACCAATTTTAGGCTGGCGAACAAAAGAATAAGGCCGCTTTCGATATGAATTAAGTCGACTCTACCAGTGCGAGGGGAAGTCGATCCAATTTTGAGGACGCGTCAACCAAAGGTAGAGAATGTATCCTGGGCAGGCCTGGTGGACCAGTCCGCCCTCTGTACCATCATGTTCAACTTGGTGGTCAATTGGCTGGAACTTTGAAGATTTATTGCAGAGGTGGCAATTTCACTCTTCCACTGTATCACTCGCTATCTCTTTTTCTCAGCTGTGACGGCAGAGCCCGGGATTGCCACCAAGAAAAAAATATATAGCCTCGGGGTCTGCCTTCACCGGCGCCACTGATCAAATCCTTAACAATAGAAAAGTTATGTTCTTAAATGATCGATGCCACTAATCTTTCCAAGTTTCATTTAGAAGGAGCGTTCAGATGTGCCTTCAAACATTGTCTTGTTTATTCTCTGAAAATGTAGTTACCCAATGTTATCAGTATCACAGACCTATTCTTTGAAAGTCGTTTTGTATTGCCCATCATGTTGACAATGCGGAAAATTTATGACATGTCTTCTTTTACAATGATTCCAAGATAAAAGAAAGACTAATCCAATCTCTTTCAGTTATTGGATTTTTGAGATATTGTTAGTCGCCGGTAAACTTATCAGATAAACACGACTGTATCGAATACACAGAGCGTCTTTACCTCTTACACGCGACGTCAAACAAATTTCGAATTCTCACAAACGTAGAGACCGGGAGGAGTACACAGGAAACATGTGACTCGAGCTTATTCTGGATATAGTTGAGCGAGAGAGGAAGCGACGGACGGACGGACGGACGGACGGACGGACGGACGGACGGACGGACGGACGGACGGGCGGATGCTCCAACATTTCGGGTTTATGGGCTACCAAAAAAACATTTTGTATGTCCAAAACCTTATTTTACCCAGAACCCCACCCCCTCCACCCTAGAACTTATATTTAACCCTAACCCCACCCCTCCACCCAAAAACCACACCCTAACCCTACCCCATCCTGACTCTAAACCCTAAAAGCCCACCCCAGACCCTAACCCCCCACCCACCCCCGGCACCTACCCCCCAACCTTAAGCCCTACTGTGGGGCTACCCCTAACCCAAACCCCACCCCACCCCTGTCCCAACCCCACCCTAGCCAAACCAATAGGATTAGGAGCTATTTTTCGGTTTAGGAGCTACTAAAACTACCCCCCCTGACCCCAACCCTACCCCCCGGAACCTAACCCTCCCCAACCTTAAGTCCTACTCTGGGGCTACCCCTAACCCTAACCCCACCCCACTCCTAACCCTAACACTACCTTAATTTGGAGGTAGCCCCTAATAATAATATCCCCTAAACCCCCAATGTTGGCCCGGGCAAATAAACGGACGGACGGACGGACGGGCGGGCTTTTTAAAAAGAAATGGGGGTATGGACAGGGTTACATACCCAAACCCTAATGCTGAAGACAAACTAATCCTAACGTCAACCCTGAACTGACCCTAACCCTTATTATAAACCCCGAAAATTCGCAATTTACCTCATAAGTCTCATATCTTAGTAATTAAGCTCATAATATATCAAATAAGCTCATAATATTTCGGTGAGCTCATATTGCCTGCCCGGACACAAAAAATACTCGTAACTCCCTATTGTATCACGGACGGACGGACGGGTGTGCGGATGGGTGAAGCGAGCCAGCGAGCCAGCGAGCCAGCGAGCGAGTCAGCCAGTCAGTCAGTCTGTCAGTCAGTCATGTATGTCTATATATATATATATATATATTAAACCAGGTTTATCTTTGAATATATATGCAGGAAGAGGTTCGACAAATACTCTTTACTATTAAGCTGTGATCGAAGATGCTCTTGTTTGATTTGTCCCTTCTACAACCTTTAAAATGGCAGTAATATTCAGATTTTTTACTCCTTATTTAATAGAATTCCCCACCGAAATTTGTTAACTGGTAGAGTGCTAAATTATTTTGGGCCATCAAAATTTGTTCACATATATTTGCCTTGTTATAATTTATGGGAGAGTGCCTGTAGGCTGTATAAGTCCTTACAGACTAAATAATATCACTTCAAAGATAATACTGAGTATGAAGCATTCAAGATGCCGTACCTTCACCTCAGAGTAAAGCACAAATGTGGGATTCCAGCACTCTACCAGTTAAATATGAATCTAAAAATGTAATCACTGACCTAATACATACTTATTGAAAGATAAACTTAAAAAAGACTCGTGCTTGCCTTGGGTATTTCGCAAACTAAAATGTATGTACAGCAGTACCGGCGTCCATAGAGTCTGAGATTTTTTTAACCATTATCAGTGATGCTTTTTACTCTCTCCCATCTGTTATTACTTTCAAAGAGAATACTGGATTATTAATAAAGTTACATGCTAAGTTAATATATATTTATTTTGTTTTAATAACTTTTAAATCAAATAGAATACGTCAGCAGTTACGCAGTTCTTATCAATGTTCGCACCATGCATATTCTTCCAATGTCGATTTAATTAGGTTAGGATTATAAATACGTTTCCTAGATATTTTAACCCTTTACAAAACGTACCGGTAAAAACCGGCCAGCGCTATTCTCAAAAATCGCCAATTAATTTGCATTATATTTTAATTTTTTTGTCTCAAAAACATAGGTTATGACCCCTCTTTGGAACGAGCTAGTCGAGCTCGTTCCAGTGAGGGATCATAACCTATGTTTTTGAGACAAAAAATTAGTTAATCAAGAATTTTGTTTTCAAGTGTCATCTGCTTTTCATGTTAGGTAAAGGGTTCATGTTTGCTGAACTCAAATTTTATAGAAACGAAAATTGAATTTCTTGAAAAAGCAGGATGCGGACCAGACAATATATCTTAAAACTAAGAAAGGTTTTGTGATGTTGAAACTTCTTTTTTATTTTTTTAATGGCATAGTGGGGATTCAAACCAACGCCGAGAGAGTTTCGTTCGACATGAACCGCATAGTGAAACTGTACTACACTTCCCAAACCAAGGGAACCCTCTCATACGGAGTGCGAGGTTAAGTATAGTTTTGCAAGGTGGATGGCACAGAAGAAAACAGCTATTTGCGACAAAACCAACGTTCTTTCTGGCTTCTATGACTTTCTATAAATCTGAAAAAGAGACGTTCTCGCTGAATTTCGGTGCAGTGTAGTATGTGTCATTATGTGATACAATCTTCCAATACCCTAAACGGTTTTTCGTTTCTGCGTGTGTGTGTTCGTTTTCTTATTGTGTTTTCCAACACTTCAAAAATCTAGCAATAAAGATCACGTTTGAGAGTTGTACTTCCAGTCCCAACGAGAGGAAATCGAGAGTACCAGCGACCATCTGCTAGAGGGTGTCCGAATATGAACCGCCGCAAGGGCACTAGCTCCGTACATTTAATTAAAGACTTGACGTACGCCAAAAGCAAATCGAACGCAATCAGGGAATTCAAGTTCTGGGGTTGGGACCCCACGGATCACATATTTTTGACACAATCTCGAATCGAATCCGTCTACTATTCGAATTCCAATCGAATCAGTGGTGTCCTGAAGATGGTCAATGGGGATTGGGGTACTATAACCCTTTACCTAACGTAACGGCAAAAACTGGCCAGCGCTATTCTCAAAAATCGCCAATTAATTTTCATTGTTTTTTTTCATTTTTTGTCTCAAAAACATAGGTTATGACCCCTCGTTGGAACGAGCTCGTCGAGCTCGTTCCAACGGGGGGTCATAACCTATGTTTTTGAGACAAAAAATGAAAAAAATTAGTTATTCAAGAATTATTTTTCCAAGTGTCGTCTGCTTTTTAGGTTAGGTAAAGGGTTAAACCTGATTTGTTCCGACTGTGAAGGCGCAAGTCCCGATTGATAAAATAATCCAGCTACATCATCAAGCAAAAGTCAAGATGTTGTACATGTTACTGTATCGGACGTCACACGCTGTCTTTTATTTCAACATAATTTATGCAGGTTTTCCACCTGAACTGTACGTTTTGTGAGATAATGAAAATGACTGATAGCAAACTGTATTATTAACACTTTACCGGGCGTTCCCTAGTGGATTAACAATGTTTTCACGGCCGATCAAAAGCCGTAATGCTCAGTAGATCACGTGACGTACTGGGCCAGCGGGCGCTAATGGATTTCGATTCCATTAGCGCCCGGTGGCCCAGTAGAACGTCGACGGATGGAACGAGAAATTAAATCCAACATATTTCACATCAGAAACACCCCCTGTTTGCCAGATTGGCGAGTACATAATTTATTTACTCCTCCCTATAGTCACTAAAACAATCAACACTTCACTTCAGTGATATTCACTTTATTGACAATGACATGTCGAAAATAGTCACATGACACGAATTACGTCCCATGTTTTGCTGGCGCCTCGTTTCAACTGAAACGTTCGGTCAACGAAGGGCAAAATTATTCTTCATAAATTGAGGGCAAAAAAGGTTTTGGTGCACACATCTATCGATATCCCGTTGATCGGTCTGTGTGGAGGTGAGTACTATCCTCTAACATTTTAATCTTATTTCATGTTTCGTCTCCGATGCTGGGCTTTCAACTTACATGTATTTATGTTTTGCGCTTTCGACGAAAACATTGGTTTGGGTCACATGACGATAATACCCACGTGCTGTTTGTTTGTCAACAGACGACACATCTGCTTTCGAGTACGGTTTCAAAATGTCTCAATCCAGCGATAATAGCGAATTAAATGAAAACCAGTAAAAGTTGGTATTGGTAGGAAATCACAGATGGTGGCAATAATAGTAATAACATGATTTTTAGGGGCGTTATGGTTCATTAGCGTCCCTCCAGAAATGATTAACAGTCCTCTGTCCCATCAGCAGCCCTCGATTACGTCTCGGGCTGCTAATAGGACCTCTGGCTGTTAATCATTTATGTTGGGCCGCTAATGAACCATGACGCCCTTAAAAATCATGTCATTGTTATATTCCTATGAAGGAGATTCGAGAGGAAACGAATCAGCCAGCTGATTTCGATTCGAACCGAATATGTACTTAACATTCTAAATCGAATCGAATCGAGGAGATTTGCAGGCTCCTATCTGGGGTACTCCCTTACAGCAACCTTTACAAAGTTGAACGAGTTAATACAATCCAACCCAGCATAAAATACATAAATATCCGACATTTGGGAACTCCAAGCCACTGTCAACTGCCGCTCACCTCGATATTACCCCCTCAAGACGTGGGGGGCCGCCAATCAAAGAAGCTAATTTATCACTGAAGATTGTTGAGGTGTTGTCTCTATACGTCGCATACTATGATAGTTGGTTAGTAGAAAGACAGATCCCTAATTAATTTAAGAATGATAAATACAAGCAGCTTGATCGCGGGGATCATAAATGAATTCAAATGATACATAATTATGAACCTAAATATGAAATTTTGTTAAACAATTTAAACACTCGATCATTTTATTATTCACAAAGTACAACCGCAGGGCTTCTTGCAGTCAGTGTTCAATGTGTTGCGCCGCTGGGTGTGGTGAGAATCTCTACGGAAAAGTCCGATACACAAGAATCATGATTGTTGTTCAACCCTGTACCAAACGTAGATGGTTTAAAATTGTTATTTTGGTTATATTTTTTTCACATTTTTCCAAAAAAATCAACAAAACCATATCATTTGACCTTTCGTTAATTAACGCGGGTGGATGTGGCCGATTCGTTAGGTAACGAGTCAATAGATTTAATTTGATTTAATTGTTTATTTATTTGGGTTCAACGACACTTTCGACAGCCAGGGTCACCTCGTGTCGGACAGTTTTATGGGTGGAGGAAGTACACGGAGAGAACCACCAATCAACGACAAGCAAATGTCAGACTCCCTAACGTACTAACTCTACACAGACAGGGTTGGTATTGTTTGAAGACAAGAACACCATCGACGTGCAGTAGGCGTAGTGCACATCTGCACCGTTCCCCCTTGGACATAACACAGCTACCCCTGGCGGGGATCGAACAGTTGACCTTTAGGTTTGAAATCTAATGCCGTAACCATTGAGCCAGGAGGCTCCTATTCAATTAAAAAATGCCGCTCAGGATCACCGATCCAATGTCGAGTTGTGACAACAGTTCCTCGCACCAAGGCCAGCACACCTATGAAGTTTCATGACTCTAGGTTGAACCACTATCAAGTTCTCATCCGGAAACCAATTGTTGCGATATACTATGTTCAATGTCACTGTGACCTTGACCTTTGACCTGGTGAGTCCAACATCAATAGGGTTCTTCCTCGCACCAAGGCCAACACGCCTGTAAAGTTTCATGACTCTAGGTTGAACCACTATCAAGTTATTATCCGGAAACCAATTGTTGCGATATACTATGTTCAAGGTCACTGTGACCTTGACCTTTGACCTGGTGAGTCCAAGATCAATAGGGTTCTTCCTCGCACCAAGGCCAACACACCTATGAAGTTTCATGACTCTAGGTTGAACCACTATCAAGTTATCATCCGGAAACCAATTGTTGCGATATACTATGTTAAAGGTCACTGTGACCTTGACCTTTGATCTGGTGAGTCCAAGATCAATAGGGTTCTTCCTCGCACCAAGGCCAACACGCCTGTAAAGTTTCATGACTCTAGGTTGAACCACTATCAAGTTATTATCCGGAAACCAATTGTTGCGATATACTATGTTCAAGGTCACTGTGACCTTGACCTTTGACCTGGTGAGTCCAAGATCAATAGGGTTCTTCCTCGCACCAAGGCCAACACACCTATGAAGTTTCATGACTCTAGGTTGAACCACTATCAAGTTATCATCCGGAAACCAATTGTTGCGATATACTATGTTAAAGGTCACTGTGACCTTGACCTTTGATCTGGTGAGTCCAAGATCAATAGGGTTCTTCCTCGCACCAAGGCCAACCCACCTATGAAGTTTCATGAATGTAGGTTGAACTACTATCAAGTTATCATCCGGAAAGGAATTGTTGCGATTTACTATGTTCAAGGTCACGTTGACCTTGACCTTTGACATAGCGAGTCCAAAATCAATAGGGTTCTTCCCCTCACCAAGGCCAATCTACCTATGAAGTTTCATGAATGTGAGTTGAACCATTATCAAGTTATCATCCGGAAACCAATTGTTTAAGATTTACTACGTTCAAGGTCACTGTGACCTTGACCTTCGACGTAGCATGTCCAAAATCAATAGGCTTCTTCCTCCCACCAAGACCAACCTACGTATGAAGTTTAATGAATGTGAGTTGGACCACTATCAAGTTATCATCCGGAAACCAATTGTTTACGCCCGCCCGCCCGCCCGCCCGCCATTCACCAAACTATAAGTCGCGTTTGACTTCGTCACAACTCGACTAATTACTAACATCTCAACTAGCGGACAGGATAACCACTGCCCATTATTATGTACTAGTGGCGCAGTTGTCTCAGATTAAACTGAGTCCAATGGTGATCTAGAATAAATTGAAATTTAGGCAAGCTATCTATTTAGCTCACGGTCACCATTAGACTTAGAGGAGTAGAAGCTGTCACCACGTTGATAACCCTTGCCTTTGAAAATTAGTCAGTATTTCTATATACAGTACGTGGAGAATGGATTGTAACTAAATCACCCGCGGAGTGGAGTTATCACCCAAACTATAACTTTCAAATTGTATACATATGGACAAAAAACAAGCAATGTTTCAGCCAATGGACCTCCGGGTTTAACCCGGAGGTCCATAGGTTGAAACTTTGCCTGTGCTTGTTATGCTCTGCAACACATTTGCAATTATTGCTTGGGTGGAATCTCCACTTTGTGGGTGATTTAGTGATAATACACTTTCCACGTACTGTATCGAGTGAACAGAAATGTATTGTCAAAATCGAAGGCGTCGTACATGTACATTTGGAACACGGAGACTTCTCAGATCGTATCTTCAAGATTAGAAAATATAGATTTCCAATGAATTCCGATTTGATATAAAGCTGTCTGATCGGAGGTCACTAAAATCTATCAAGAAAAGTTTACCGAAGCTAAGATTGATTTTAGAGTACACGATTCAGACATTTCATATAAAATCTTGAGGAATTTGCTATTCTTTTTGTGACATCATGCGTAATGTAATCTTTTGCTTAACGTGGGAGACAAAACCTACCAGTGCAATTCCCAAATATCGTCGACAACGTGTTACTATTGTTTTCAATTTTTACCTCGAACACATACCCCATGAAGCAATGTTCTCGATGCAAAAAAAAAAAACGAAATTTATTCAGAAAATTTGTTTGCAGGTGTCGTCGTCTGGTCGTATTGGGTAAACGGTTTATGAAAGAAATGATTTCAAAAAGAGAGAAGATAAATTTCATTCATCTTCCGAAAACGACAGTAAATTATAGTCTTACGAATTCAGGCAGACTACACTCACGACACCTTCTTATCAAACTGTTGCGGGTGGTATTTGCGTAATGGGCAATTTGATCATGGTTATGTAAAAGAGCATTTTTTCTTGGAAAGTACACCCAAATCCAGCAAAAAGCTTCGCGCTATTGTTGCTCGCATTTTGTGTCGTCGCCAAATTCCATGTAAATTCTACGGCCGCCTCTGGATCAGATTATTTTGTTTCTGATATGAGTTTTGCAGCACGTGCTGTGCCGATGTGGTTCTGCGACAGGGAAATAGATAATACTAAAGTGAACATCTGAGTGACAGAAATTGAAGGTCAAACGGCACACTTGATTCGAGTTGTGTACGAAAGCGAATTGTACTTGGAAATAAGTGTACTTAATGTTAATGAATAGCGCGAATGAGCAGGTGATTACTGAGCAGCCTATTGAGCATAAGTACGGAATTGAGAATTGGATTTTTTACCTTTTCTGTAATGCACGCTATGATATTTTGAGTCAAATCATTGCGCTGTAAGGGTCTTTCTGGAACATCCAGCATGTTAGACGAGTAACATTTGAATATCGTTCCTGGAGTTGAGCAATGCATCATCTGCACTACTAAAATATTACTAAGCCTTGTTCCACTCTTGGGACGATATTATGAGTTACAGGACGCTTACATGCCAGGTATGGCGTCGTGTGAGGCGAAGTGAAATTAATATTAGCCGAGGCTGTAGGCCGAGCCTAATATTGACCGCACTGAGCCTCACATGACGCCATAACTGGCAAGTAAACGTCCTATACCTATTTTATCATGTCACCAAACGAATTAAATAATAAATTAAAAGACCGCGATCAAGTTGCGAGTATGTCGCCACAACGAACTGCCTTTTATTTGCACGAAAATAGGTGAAAACTTGAGGTGCGAAAATTAATTCGGAAACAAATTGGCGCTCAGCAGAGGGGGTGTGTGGGCTCATACAAGGTCACTGGCAGTGTAAGGACTCAATCCGATAGCCGGTTCCTCATTGAATAACCTAATATCGCATAGTCCACCGATGCTATTGGAGCACGTTGATTGTTCAAACAGGTGACATGATATTATTAGTTACCCGGCGCAACCGAAGGGTGTATGAGTTCCCAGACCGATGTAAATTCCCATACACCCCGGAAGAAACAAAGATAACGGATTTATTTCCAACTCCTTTCGTTATTTTAACCCTACATCTAATTTGGCTTTCAAAATTAACATTTTCTCCTTTTTTCCAATAAATATGTTCTTAGTAAACTGGCACACTTTTTGCCGCACTTGGCTGTATATACTGGTATTACTTTTGTTCTCTTTTTTTAAAATTTCAGTTTCAGTGTGACTTTCAAAGCTTTTCTTAACCCTTTGAACACCAGAGGACATTTTTCCGGCCGCGTCATAAGCTTCGTCAAAAGGTCATTAAGGGGGAGGGCAACAAGGTAAATGCGTGGAGTAGACCAATCAATATTTTCAACGTGCAGCCCTAAGGCTGCACGTTGAAAATATTAATTGGTCTAACCCCAAATAATACATATGGACTCTTCCAATTGGTACCATTGAACAGACATGGAAGATTCAACCAGGATTCAAAGGGGTAAAATTAATTTGAGCCATTTTTAATTAGACAGACACCAAAACAAAACGCATCACACCCCTTCCAAAAATAGAACCATAAATAAATAGTCCCGACATGATACATTTGTATTTGTATTTTCATTAAAAAAATTTGGTAATAATTTACTTCAAAATGTTCAATTAACTATATTTTTATTTTTTCAAACATACAAATGAGCTAGTAAATAAATAGTTATCATCATATAAACAAACAGGACTTTTACCAGGTATTGTGTATTCATGTTTTACACCGTAGTTAACCACGGTGTAAAAATTAAAAGAAACTATGGAATAAAAGTCACACTATATCTCTCAGCCAAACAAAAAGAAGATATTTCATTCCATTTGGAAATAACGTGCTTTGTGTCGAGCGTGGTTGATAAAAATCTATGAACGTATCGTATTCTTGATTTTACGTGACATCGCGCAGTCAAAAATCCCAACAACGTCCCCCGTGTTAAAGAGTGAGTGGACAATTAAATCTCTGGGGCATGTGCCCTCATTTATTAACGATCTTCTGTTCATCAAAATGGGCATGTTTACCTGCTGGTACAATACATTTGATAAACACTTCAACATAACATGCTCAAACTTCCAACGCGTTTCAATGCAGAACGGCATTTTTACAACATTATGCCAATGCTTCAGGAAAATTGTGTTACGTTCCGGTAGACTTAAAACGTATTGCGGTTTTTTTTCTTGAAAGAAGAGAGTGAATATTAGAAACACTAACTAGTATATATAGACAAGTATTGTTCAGGAAAACAAATGGAGCCGTAAATTAAACTCTCCATCGGAAATGAATTTGTATCTGTTTCCATCGGCAAATGAATAACTGATGAACTTATAACAGCTTCTCTCACAATGTATAAATACAATTTTACAGAACTTATGATGTATCTGCAGGGAGATTGAATAGTTAATGGCTTTTTGAGAGATGGAAATTATTATACATTTTCATTTACATCTATTTCAGGCATTTATCGTTGAGAAAACAGTTGAAGCTGTGAGATAAAATCTATATGAAGAAATAACTGATGTGTTGTTCAAATGCATGAAAGCTTCCGTTTAAGACAACCTCATAAAAGATCACCTAAAGGCTCAGTCGATAAAAAAATATACAAACATAGCAACTAGCACGCATGCATTTCTCAACTGGACGTCGCATAAGATAAAATGAAAGCTTTTAACAAAATCCATGTAAAATGGAAACTAGAATTTACCAATACGTATATATTATCATACTACAGCTTCCAATGAAAATACGAAAATCTTTTAAGGCCCCACAAAGTACTCTTTCTGTTTCTCAACCCATTTTATGCAAAACTGCTTGTGGGCGGGCTTTTTATTTTTGTCATTATTTCTTTGCCATCAAAGTTCATGTTCTTGGTTGTTTTACGTTTTAGACCTCACAGTCTACAGAATAGCAGGGGTGCTTCGTCCGTTGAGTGCAAGAAGGCTTTGCAATGCTAAAGCATTGCAAAGCCTTGTTGCACTCAAAAGACAAACGTATCAATTTTAACTTGGATTAAATATCAGACATAATTTATTGTTTTAAATTTGTATACTCATGCTGCCCACCTTGGAGGACTTCCATCCCAGGTGTTGGTCCTGGGACCTATTTTACCAGTAATTCAGAACTTGTTTACCGCATTGGTTGTAATTATATGCAACGATGATTTGTTTCGAATTTGACGTCATTTTAAATAACAGTTAGCGGCTAAAGTATCAACTCATTTTCTGATAATCTCTTGTAATCCATAAAATAACACTTGAGAAGATGAAAACACACAAGACAATAATTTCCGCAACAACAACATATTACACCACCTAACGCGACAATAACGCACATCCGTGGCAATTAGTGAGAATGTCTTTTTTTCAAAAATCAGAGATGGAGAGTCGAGAAAGGAAACAGATTTTATAAAATATTGCCGTATAAATTAGCATGGGTTATGTAACAACTATTTTTCGATACCTTTTGTCAAGAAAGATGACAGATTTAAGAGACCAAACGTCATTACCCATGATTTCAAGACCTGGAACGGTTTGATGTTGACAAACAGACAACATATTGCGAGCACTCATTTGTCGTACAAGTCGCACGTAGCCTGTTTAAAATGACATGTCAAAATTGACGGCCTCGGTAATTTACGCGTGCGTTTGTTTTGGATTGTGAATCAATCACGTCTCAACAGAGGGATATTTCCGTCTTCTTCTCAATTCCAATAAAACAAAGAGAGGTGGCCCAGCTGTCTGAACGCGGCAGCCACGACGTTCAGACAGGTGAACTAAGGGAGGGGGTGCAGCATCCTAACTTTCAGGCTGATAATGAAATTCACTGCAGAAAATCAGCGAGGTGAGTTTTGAGTACTAAATTTCAAACATTATCGGGGGACTGTACCCCTACCCCTCCAGTGATGCACACTGCGTCAATCATCGCTGTGCGCTGACAGCCTGTTCTCAAACCTCTGAAAGCATCATTGGCCCGAGGTCTACCTGCGGACATGATCGGCTCGCAGTTGGCGTATAAAATCTGCTTGCGAAAATAGTCATCCTAATTGGGTCGAAACAAACGTTAAGCACCTCCCCGTATCTCCGTCCCAACCCCAATACCTTATTGTCGTGCTGCTCCGACATAAATACCCAGCTTGATTTATCGCATCCCGGTAATCGTAAAATCTGAAACGTTTGCGTGGGAAAAGCTTTTAAGAAATTAGGAGCGTTGTCTTCTAATTGTCCAACCGAGAACACGCCGTGAGTGCCATAATGTCCCCCTCGGGGTAATATTGATTGATCAATATCCATTGCAAAGAGACATAGAGGATATTCACGAAAATTTGATGAATACCGAAAATATCTCGTGAGTGGCTACAAAGAAATATGAGGATCTTCACGAGCGACGCAGTCGCTCGTGAAGATCCTCATATTTCTTTGTAGCCACTCACGAGATATTTTCGGTATTCATCAAATTTTCGTGAATTTTCTTTTTATTTAATGCTCTACGACTACAAACTCTCCAATTTGTGGCCTTTATTTGCCATTAAGACGCAAAATTTATGTGCCGAACCGGCGTCCATACAAAAATTACAACAACCAAACTCCAACCATTGGAATGTGTGAATATCCGCACAAAAAGTAGTCCCGTCTTATTTCTCCCCTAACTTTACGATTTACCAATGCTGGCGAATTGAAATAATCGCAATGTGTTTCGAAGAAATAGAACAATAACAAAAAACACCACTTTCTTATTTTCAATAACAAGACACGTCATTTTATTTTTTTTGAACTCAATGCACCGAAGACGTGTGAAGTTGAACTGAAGAAATTTGAAAGTGATTTCGGCTTTTCGCTGGAAGGTGAATGAGAAAGTCAAACTTTGAAACCGCTGATTTAATGAATTGATTTAGTCACTGTCACTATCAATTATTCGAATTCGTTTGTATTTGGGACTCTGGAATTCATTACTGATGTGCTGACTCGTTTAAAGTACATGTGATTCGTCATCCGAACCTACGATGAAATATCGATTTCTAAATATCATTTTGATATTTCGTTTTGCCGACCGACAGGGGAATATGACTTAATTTTTCAGCGTGAATTGATGCCTGAGCATTAAATAAATGGCAATTTTCGTTAACCCGCTCTCTAACACGAAATACAAATGTCATTTACGATATCTATTCCTGACTAATAAACATCTTCAATGTTTTCCTTTGCGTTTCTGCTGACATTCGGATCTCTGGCGCAGAATTAAATATGCCTGACGTACAACAAATCGTACAGCCCCATATTATGGGTGAGAGTTCCCATATCACTGGCTTGCAGTTTATAATCTTAAATCTATTTGTCAAGATTTTTCTCTCTGGTTTTCTTTAAAGTTAGTGGGTCGTGCTAAAATTCATAAAACAGACTGGTGAATTGTAATTCGTTATTCGTTTGTTTGTTTATTGGGTCTTATAGGCAATTTTAACAGCTATAACCACCCAACAACGGTGAGTAACTATTCGACTGTCCAACTCAATAATTAGCGACCAAATGGGTAGCCATGGTAAGATGCACTTGAGATGTTTCTCGTATAAGAAGTGTGATTAACTCTTAACCTGCTGAGTATTTTCAAGGTATTTTTCAACAAATCTAGTCATGGCTGCTTCATGGCAGCCAAGACAAGATTTGATGAAAAATTCTTCTAACTTTAACTTACAAAAATCATTGGTGAAAAAAAACATTCTATTTGCAGGGAGAAAATTGGACTAAATGTTTCCACATTATACTTATTTCAGTGGCAAGAGAAATCCTGTCCCAGCAGGAATATCTGCCAGCAGTAAGCAAGGAATTAAAAAAGTACTTATCTGCATATTTTTACTTTAGAATACAGATTTCAAAACTCCATTTCCTCCATTAACGACTGACATTTTCATTAGAGAAAGAACTTCCACTCTAATTTCTTATCTCTGCGCCTTTAAGGCACTCAGAATCTAAAGCACTTGAGTTTTAGTATCAGACACCCCGGAAGCACTGTGGCCCATTAGTTAGAGCATTCGATTTAAACCGATAGGTTGACAGTTCAATCCTGGCAGGCATCATCTGCGGTCTGTTCTTGTGAAAGACGCTAACTCCCAATTGCCCACGTGGAGGAGGGGTATTGAAGGGCTGTGCCTTCATCTTCTGCTAACTCTTCTCCATCTTCTTCCATCCGCAAACCTGTCAGTACCCAATGTGATTATGATTGTTGAAAGTGCCGTTAAGTCAAAAAAAAAACAATTAGACAGTCACATTGTTCACTTTATTTTGTTCGTGTTGGTAACAGTTTTGTGCAGTCGGGAAAATGTGCATTTTCCTATCGACAGATATTAAGTGAGAAAGAGCAAATGAATCACGAAACTTTCAGCGGATGAACCATCGGGTAGCGTCCTTTTGAACAACATAATGTAGATGATATGATAGCGACGCAACCTGGTCTAAATTAAGCATAGAGGTTATAATTCGGGAGGGTCAGTGTTAATTAAATCCAATAGCCCCATAGGGAGAATGTGAGGGTTGTAGAAAGTTTCGTTAAAACCCCAATCAATCAATAAATAAATAACAATAAATTTAGGTTATATGGATTGAACTTGCTACGATTTATGGGCGGGTGCTGTAGGCACTTCCCCATAATCTGTAACACGCCAAACATATGTGAACAAATTTGGTTGACCAAACGAATGTAGAAGAGAGACTGTGATGTTCTCAAATAGCACATTGGCTGTATTTGAAATCGAGCTAATACACTAACGTAATCTGTAAGAATGTGAACATGGTTTCGTTTTTATCTCTGTAAACACATCATTTGAAAAGGTTAGCAATGTGAACATGGTTTCGTTTTTATCTCTGTAAACACATCATTTGAAAAGGTTAGCTTGTGCGTTATCAACAATACTACAACAGATGCTCACGCGATGTATTTACCATGAAATGACAACACTAAAGCAAGCTCTGTTTCACGATAAGGCGAACACAACCCGATAAGACATGGTTTACGAGCACTTCTAAAATCAGGAAGTATCAGCTAAATGGTAAAACATCTCTAATGCAGATTTACGACACTCTCTCAGAGAACATTTTATGTCTGTCTTGATTATAACTCTTAGAAGCCGGGGAATCAGAATGAATTTATTGAACTTGACATACCGCTAAAAAACTTACAGTAAAGCAGGTGCTTCTAGTCAGTGTCGTCTGCCTATTCAGGCAGACGACACTTGGTTAGAAGCGCCTGCTCAGTGTTTAATTCGCCCCCAGCCAAAAGTAAGCCGAACTTTCACAGCCTGATTACCTGCTGTATTACATCACAGACAAGAAAACTCGACTTCCGGCTTCAAGAGTTAATACATTTGATTTCGTTATACATACGGAAGTGACACGTATCTGGTTTCAAATTCTAGACAGTCTGTTTCTTCAGGACAGCTTATCATAAATTTGGGTATTCACCCTCTATGGTATCTTGTTCTGTGATAATACATTCTGATATATCATGACGGTATAGTACTGTAATAACAAACGTAGGCAGCTTTCTCTGTCAGCTTGAGATCGGGTCGAGACACATTCACCCTAGCAGCTCTAGATTTCAGGAGCAAACTTTTTGCGAAATCATGAATGAATCAAGAAAAACGAATGATCATAGCATCTGAGATTCAACGTTTTCGCATTTCTTTGTCGACAAGCGAAATTCCACAGCTCTGTTGAGAGGCATGCGGACATAAAATTTTGTCCGGATCGCGACCTAGTCGCTATTCGGTCGAAAGGCGCTACCCGCTTGTGTGCCCACAGCGCTGTAAGAGTCTTCTTCCGTTAGTCACCACGTCATCCTTTGGTTTTGCGGTCTGTGTTTTTTATTTCTATTTTCATCGACAAACGTTCGTCAGCTACTATTTCCGAAACGTGACACCATGTTGTTTGTTTACAGAAGAACGTGCGATAATTGAATAGTTTTGCGCTCATTAAATATGCTATTAAGCCAATATAGGTTGGTCACGTAGGTGGGGTGTGATAGGTGTCGGAGGGGTGAGGGGAGACACGATTCGCAAAACAGTTTTTGTTCGGCCAGCTGAAATGTTGATGTTTTTATGTTTGATCACCTACGAAAATATATTGCACGCATTAAGTGTAGAAGGACTGGCACTGTGAAAGCTGAACAAGTGACGACTCTCCCGGCGACTACCAACTTCTCCCCACCTATAATGTACTGTAAAGCGGGAGTCTGAAACCCGACAATGTGTTCTTATTACATCTTCCATTCACATCGTTTGCAGTTCAGAGAACTCGAGACCGAAAAAATAGTTACAGGATCATATATGGCTCTTGGCCAACAAAGCGGTTCCGGGACGAGAGGCATTCTCGTGGCGTGGTTAAACGTGATAAGCAATTTCAGTTTTGAACCATTTAAAATTCAGTTCATTATTTGAATTTTCTGGTTTGCTTCTAAAATTCGTCAGTATTTTCATCGTGGATAAGATTAACTAATGAACTTGCTGTATGAGGAACTATTCCAGGGCGGCATAGTACGCTGTCAAACACAGGGTGTAATGACTGAGAGATCGGGGTGAATGAGACTATTATTACACCTGGTGGGTGGGGGTTTGAGATGAGGAAATCGAGGCTTGCTGAGTGTCTGGACCAAATATCTTGTCCCGAGGGTGAGAATTCTCCATCTCACACCCGCCCCATCAGGGATAACTTTTCTCACCCACCAAAACAGTCTGACGTCATCAAAAGTAATTCAGGGGCACGTGCAGCTATATTGGACAATTGTGTTGTCCATTTCTGAAAAAAACTGATTTGCTTATCGGAAAAAGCACACAAAAGTTCTGTTTCTACTACAGGTATATACCACAAAATTAAATCCGAACGCGGGCAAGACAGAACTTAAAGATCTGAAGCGAAATGAACATTGATACATTCTGATGACGTCATATTATGATTTCTGCAATGTATTCGCATAACTTTTCGACGGGAATTTCGTGCACCTCACTCCCCTTATAAAGGCGTCCATCCAGAAATTCATATAAAAGAGTCAATTGTCCTTTAGTTTTGTGGTCTGTGTTTTTATTTCTATTTTCTTCTAGAAACGTTCGTCAGCTAATATTTCCGAAACGTGACACCATGTTGTTTGTTTACAGAAGAACGTGCGATAATTGAATAGTTTTGCGCTGATTAAATATGCTATTAAGCCAATATAGGTTGGTCACGTGGGTGGGGTGTGACAGCTGTCGCGTGGGTGGGGTGAGACAGTCATATCTCTCTCAGGTGTCTCACACGATTTTATATGTGGCTCAGTACTTTAATGGTGGGAGTATTATGATCCCCGATGAGTCTGGAGGTGGGATGGGGAAATCTCACCCGAGGGGTAAGATATTTGAACCAGACCCGAGGCTTTCCGAAGGTCTGGTTCAAATATCTTGCCCCGAGGGTGAGATTTCCCCATTCCCACCTTCAGACTCATCGAGGATGATTTTTCTCCCCACACACGAGGATTACGTCATTATAGATGATTGGCGGTCACGTGCTGACATACCCAATTTATCAAGTCGTAGTCCTTTCGAAAAACGAACAATTTCATCGGAAAGATCGTACAAAAGTTAGGTATATACCATAGGTATATACTAAAAAATGATTTGTAACACTGTCCGTTAAGGGGTTAATGAATTTGCGCGTGTCAAACTCTAATGTAAAGGGCATTGTGAGATTATTGATCGATCGATAAATTCGCGTAGTGATATTATTAAATCTACAGAGAAACATGGGGTTCAAACAAATCAAGTTTAATATTTGAATAATAATTAAATATTGAGTCTATATCAACAAGGAACAGATAAATAGGTAATAAACGCAATCGTGAAGGCATTTTGATTATTTACAATTGTGCAGACGATGATGAAATAGTTCCGGCGACCTAATAAAATATGCAAATGAGTATATCACGTGGGGTGGGTGGGATAGAAATATCCCACCCTGCTGTCTCACCCGGGACACGCGTATGTTTCACGTATAGTGGGGGGGGGGGGGGGGGTAGTCTCCAGGGACGGGTAACATTTGTTCTAAAAATGCGTTACAAATATCCGTTGTCCAGCACTACATTTATACACTGGTTACATTTGAAGACCTGGATGTATTTTCTGAATTGAATCGTTGTCACTTAAATTACCCGACAATTTAGCTACTAATAAATTTTCACACCCTTAAACAATTTAACAGCCAACCCAGCCAAGCACTATCCACAAGAATCACCATTTCAATTTTATTACTTTAATCCCAGGAACGGTTTTTTTCCCGGTTATGAATGTCAAGATACCCGAAAAATTCAAAGACCAGAACCAGGAAACAATGGATGCGTAACGCAATCTTGGAGTGCTGGTTCTGGTCGATGACTTCTCCTGTTATCGGTAATGACTTTCAGGAACCTTTGATTGTCAGTTGTGGTTTACGAATTTCCCGGGTATGGTAACTGACTTTCAAAAACGGAAACCGAGAAGACATCTTTCCCTGGATAAAATCCAAGTCTCAATGCAGTTAATATTTGTTTCACAGCAAGGCTCCGATCTGAGGCGTCGCGCCCTGTTTAACTTCCCAACTAGGGCGAATCATTGCCGGGAAGAGGAAAATCAGGCTTTAGTGTTAATTATGTGACGTGCCCTCTTTCGAAAGTATCGGGATATTGATTCAGATGACGAATTTCTTGAAGTGAAGAATTATTGAAGTGATAACTCCGGTCTGGTGCATATGTGTATAGGAAACAGTCTATTAACCCACTATCCAAACTAACGGACAAAACAAACCAACGCTATTCACAAAAATTGCCTTTTGATTTTTATTTCTTTTTTGATTCAAAAACATAGCATATGATCCCTCATTGGAACGAGCTGTTTGAGGTGTCATAAGCTATATTTGTTCGCGCAAAAAATGAAATAAAATAGATATTCAATAATTTTATTTGCAAGTGTCGTCTGTTTTTCATGTTAAGTGTTGGGTTAACAGATTGGAAATCTCCGGATAATCGTTTCTCGTCAGATCGCCGAAGTTAAGCAACGTCGAGCCCGCTTAGTCCTTGGATGGGTGACCGTCTAAGCGATCGATTCGGACTTCCGCGTTGTGTCCTTGGGCAAGGCACTTAACCCTGAATGTACAAATGGAGGCACGATGAAATGGTGTACTAAGGCGTATTGCACGTCGATGGTGTGAATGTCTTCAACCAACCTAACACTGACAGTGCTGCAGTGCGGAGTTACGATGTTGGGGAGCTAGCAGGTGCTCGTCGTTGATCGGTGGTTCTCTCCGGGTACTCCGGCTTCCTCTATCCGTAAAACTGTCATCGACACGACATGCCTTTGGCTGTTAAAGTGTCGTTAAACCTCAATAAATAAATAAATTGAAAATCTCCGCCGGGCACTCCCATTCCTTCTTTACATGAGTGGCAACTAGTATTCCAACACAACGGCGGACTTACCTTGCTGACTCTCGCTCGGGGATCGGGAGGGGAGCAAAAGCTTGGCACAGGAGTCAGAACTTTGGGAGAATTAGCTGATCCAAGAATCCTGGGCCCAGCCCAGGCCCCCGAAGTTCCGGGCCCCACCCTCTACCCGGCCATGAGGCGAACATATTTTATTATCATTCATTGATCTCTATACAACCGGATTCCTGGGACGCTCATTGGTCACATACATAAACGTGTATCAACCGCCGTCATCTTAGGGGGCGGATGTTGCTATAAATAAACAATTCTCAAAAACAAAAAACATATTCAATTTTCGGATGCCTGGTAATCGCCCTTTTAAATAATATATACTACTCAAAGTTTGCTAAGCTCCAAATATTTGACACATCATTGTGAATTTTGCTTGTAACATATTTGCGATATTTTTGGTGGATATGATTGAGGAATGTATTGAGATGGTCTCCAGTGTTTACGTTAGCTCTCTTGACAGCAGACTTTTCGTGACAGTCGTGGAAAGTATGTGCCCCTTGATTTCCATGATGTTTTCGTGTACATGACATGTGTAGGGTATTCAATCTTCATTTCAACAAAAGCCCTTGTGATTTAATGATTGAATATGGCAAATGCAAATGTAAGAAGACATTTGTCTGGAGCAGAAATGTGGCGGGCTGTAGGGATGGTGGAGCAAGGGGCAACCCATCGTCAGGTTTGTGAAGCCCTTGATGTGCACCAGAGGGTGATCACCAGAGCCTGGCCAAGATTTCCGCAGTATGACACACCAGTAAGCTGGCATGGCGGTGACAGTGCCAGGGCAACATCTGCAGCTGAAGACTGGTGTTTGATCATTGAGGCCCGCAGGAACCTCTTTGTCACAGCAACCCAGCTTCGCAGTGACCTTCAGAATGCATCCAGGGTAAATGTTTCGACGCAGACTATCCAGAAAAGGTTGCATGAAGGTGGTCTTCGATCGAGAATACTATGTATTCGCATACCGCTGTCTCAGAACCACCGCCAGGCACGATATGAATGGGTCATTGACCACGTTGAATGGACCAGAGAAGATGGGCCATCTGTCCTTTTTACAGATGAGTCAAGGTACTGCCTAGACCACACAGATAGGCGTTCTTGGGTATGGAGAAGACCAGAAGGGCGATTCCATGCAGCCAACATTGCTGAGCATGACCGCTATGGTGGGGGGTCAATCATGGTCTGGGGCGGTATCAGCAGGGATGGACGTACAGAGCTTTGTGTCCTTGAACGCGGTACATTGACTGCAAAGCGGTATATTGATGAGATCCTGGATGTCCACGTCTGATTGTATGCAGGTGCAGTGGGTGAGAGATTCATTCCGATGGACGATAGTGCCCGTCCTCATGTTGCCCCTGCTGTCGGGGAGTGCCGACAGAGGGGGGGGGGGGATTGAGCTTATAGACTGGGCAGCAAGATCCCCTGACGTCAGTCAAATCGAAAATGTCTGGAATGAGTTGCAGCTTGCAATTTCAGCCCGTCCAGTCCAACCAAGAAGTGTCCAGGAGCTTGGTGCCATGCTGGTCCAAAAATGGAACCACATCCCACAAAGGACCACCAGAAACCTGATTGGAAGCCTGAGAAGGCGTTGTCAAGCTGTAATTAACGATAATGGGTCTCATACTCGATATTGAACCCATACCAGTTCGCTCCGTCAACTTTTTGGCAAATTGAAAAATTTTCTCCTTTACCAATAATATCCATTTTCCATGGTTATCGTATTCAAAAGCTAAAAAATAATGTCAAATACAAATAAAATCTTAATTTCTTTATTTAAATCATGAAAGATATAATTAAATAAAAAATATATACACTTTTCATTACAATATTTCAACTAACACGTAAAACAGGTAGTTGGATATACTTGGTGCTTAGCAAACTTTGAGTAGAAAACTTTAATGTCTTTTGAAAAAGTACAATGTTGATGATGCGCAAATTTTACAAAATTGACAAAAAACAAGTGCCGACAGAGTTGAAAGTTGATGCGGTTATTTATTTATTGATTTATTGATTTAGTTATTTATTTATTTATTTATTTATTTATTTATTTATTGTGTTTAACGCGACATTAGCAGCTATCATACCGAGAAAACGGTAGAAACCACAAACGGTAATTATGAGGTAAAAAACAGTAAATAAAAACATGAAAAACTTGCAATAGAAATGTCAAAGACAAGTAGAGGAGTCTGAACAACAATGAGTGATGATACAAGAAAATTGAATACGTATAAATGAACCTGATGATTTTTAAACTTGAATAGTCTAGTTTAAAAGAATAAAAACAATTTTAAAATTTACTAAAAAGATTGATTGCTTTCAGAAATGAGCGAATTTTGTGCGAACTCGTATGATAAAAAATGATCTCTTATCCCACATTTGAATACTGCCCTCTGAAATGATTAAAATAAATCAGTACAGTGTAAAAGAATGTGTTCCACTGTCAACGTCTGATGGCAAGGAAAGTTGATACCGTGATTCTACATGACCTTCAATGAAGTCATAGTTGTAACATTACGCTGTAATTACACTCTAAATCGGTTGGGTTAAAAATCAACCCAAATCGACTGGGTTGAGTGAATATGAACCCAATTTGGGTTCATATTCACTCAACCCAGTCGATTTGGGTTGATTTTTAACCCAACCGATTTTAGAGTGTAGATGCACAGTGTAACAGGTTTCACGTCATCACACGTTATCGATTGGGAGGGGTTTTTTTAATGCGTTGATTTACTTTACATGACTTAACGCCATCTTGGGGAAGGATGCTGAGTTGCGACATTTTTCGGTTCGGTGACGTTCCAGCAATCCAGTTGGTAGTATCGCTCGTTACATTAACATCGCATTCAGTGTATTTCAATCACCGCACTGCAAGATCAATATTAATTATTTATATACACGAAAGAATGCGTGACAGGAATGGGCAGGAGCCTTTGGCGCGCGGTTAACACCACTTCACCACGAGTGGTGAACATTTGGTACACCAAGCAACTTTGGGTATATTATATTTATACCATTATCATCAGATTATTAAGAGTCGCTATTATTTTTTCTCGATTTTACTGAGTACAAGACGTACATACGTGCTTATCTATCTGGTATCAGCGAACTAAATATTTGAATTAGAGTTTCCCGACTTGAAAGTGATGCAATCTCTAAAATAAACAGCCTTGGGAAAATAAATTGTTTCAATAAACGTTAGAAGCATTCTATTGACATCTGGCGTTATTGATGAATATTCCAGATAAAAAAGGGTGATTTGATTACTTTTGGACCAAAGAAAAAAATACAATTTATATTTGGTGTGTTTTTGTAGGGAATTCCCTGAAAAATATGTGCACGTGACCGGTACTTCCCTTGCTGTCAATTTCTCTCTCTCATTTGTTGCATGACCTCCTGTTTTGGGGTCAGAAAAAGTTGTCTGAAGGGCTATACTTGTCAAAGATATTTGAATGCCAAAACTAAAGTGATGCGATATTTTTTTTTTTTTTGGCCTGAACTTTATAATGATCGACTGTAGGAAAATATTTAGTTCCATGATACCTATTTTTCTTTACACGAGCATCGGTGGGCGGTACTTCCGCTGTCAATTTTATCGGCGAAACGACATGGAAAATGAAACGGAGCCTTTTTCATTTTTATAGCATAATAACATACCATTTCGAGTTATGGATGCTTTATTAACATGAGACAATGCATGTTTGTTACGTGTTGGTGTCTTATGGTGTAAACTCATTTAAAAACGTAATAAATAATTGTCGCTTTCATTTTACTCTTCGTAGGGCGATGTGCGATAAATTTAGACAAGTTGCATTCAGGTCGACGTCACCAAAGGTCAGCTTGGATGTAGTTCCACTGTAGGTGTAAATTTTGACTACTGAAATCCCATTGCTGGCGTGTTCACCACGGTTGGTGTGTAGCCCTGACACGTATATCATAGGCTTTTCGTATATTGTAGAATAGGTCATCATGGTATAAAGGCACAATATCAACAGGTCAGAAGCAATCGTGTTCAAGGGTCATGCCATCTTTCTTTGTGTTTTATCACGACACTTCAATTGACAAGATAAAAAAGCAACTGCAACGAAGTTTACGTGATTGCCAAGATCCTGTCCGGATGAGGTTGTCGTGTTTTTGTAAATATCGCAATAAATGACTTGTAGACAGTGACAACCATTTTAAGAGTTCGATTATAAACTAACGACTCGCTGTAAGTGGACTCCGTCTTGAGAAGTTTCTCGTTAATCGACTTCCGGTACAATATCAGCTAGCTTGCAAACAACCATCCGTGTCTAATGGGCTTTTGTGCATGTTGATGTCTGTCCGACAACAAAGAGAGGTTTTCCTTCCAGGATATAACCATAACAGTAAAGGTCGATACCGCCATCACATAAACAGAGGTGACGAGTGAAGTTGCTGTTTGCCAATATCCACACTAGCCCGTGATATTAATTCTTTACAAACGCGTATGTTTACAAAAAATGATAATGACTGTATAGCAGACACACCGATTAAGGTTGACGCTCTATGATCTGTATTTTCAATGCTACGGAGGTTCTGTGGGAGGTTGGGTTTGGGTCAGTGGTGGAGGGTATTGGAGAGATTCTCCTACTCCCTGTAGTTGGCGAAGATAGGTGCACGGACCTTCCGGATCGATCCAGTGTGAGGAAACTTTGATTTTTATGAACGAAACTCACCAAATCCTTGACTCTAGACCTTTCGGAAGGCCTGAATCTAATACCAAAATTTAGTATGTTTACGTTAAAATTCGGTGTAAATATTAATATTCAATTAGCGTATGGCCCCGCGCACGGAAGAGGGCCCTGCAAGTAAGTTCTGCAAACACGGGGCAGAGTTACGAGAGGGAATGGATGGAGTATCATAAAAAAACAATGTTCCTATATCCTTTAAAATCTATTCGAACTCCAAGGATGCCAAATCTTTAACAAAACAGGTTTGTTTAGTGAATGTTTCATTTGCCTCAAAAGTTTGGCGACCAGTGCAGAGCTCGACGTTCTAGACTTACACCATCCTCTCCCCATGGGTGAAGCACCGCTGGCTGAGAGATGGTTGGGGTTCTGAAAGTATGAACTAAACATATGCCAGTGTAGTGTCCGATCAGACGAGGCGTCAGTTTGCGTAATAAATGAGACGTTAATAGTGAAATGCAAGCTATTCCAGTAAGCACCTGCACTAGGCAATGCAATCGAGGCAATGTGTCAGAGGAGAGGCGTTGAGTGGTACAACTTGTAATATGACAGTACCATGATCACAAAAGAGGACAATGAATTTCGACCGGATCGCGACTGGGTCTCGATCCGGTCGAAATTCTCTCTCCTCTCTACTCCCAGTAAGAACGTATCATGTCACCCGTCGATAGGGATATTGGTGAACATTGAATGCTATTTCCATTTGTTTTGCTTTTTATACAGTGTGGATTTCGCGGTTTTGTATTTCGGAATCACAATACACTGACGTTGGTATGTCGCGATCGATCGTGACCACAGAGCCGTGTATCCATCAAATGAAAATAAGCCCCGAGACATCTCATCTCTTTGAGAACGTAATGGGACAAACTTTTTGAAGGTCCGACGGAAGTAATCAATATGCACACATCTTCTGCACAATAGTCGGTGAACCACACTGGGCTGGAATGCCGGTAGTCCTGTATCCATTGTTCTGTTCATTATCTAGTGACTGTGGAATATGCGGAAGGGGATTGGGAGAGGTTCCTCATTTCACTTTTCCAAGGTCATACTTCACGATAACTGACACAAAATTTCAGAGAATATAAATGTCTCAATATACAGGCACTCCTGTAAAATAATATTCACAAATGAATTCGACATTCGTCAGGTTAGTTCCAATCCGAAAGCTTGAAGGTAACGAAAATAGACTGAATTTTAACGAGCCTGCCGCATGACTATCAATAAAAGAGAACCCACCGGGTACAATTTCTGAAATTCGATTATAATAAATGCATCGTGCAACATGAAAGGTCTCCGACAGCTGTTTTAAAGGTGAAGTCGATTTATCGCTCATCCATCCCCTCAACTCCCACACACATTGCTGAACACCTAACTTCGCATCTCTCAAGACATGAGAGTAGTGCGTCTCGAACCTTTCGGGACTAATCAGGTGGATCTCGGTTGGGAACCTCGAAAGTGAAGTCAGATCACGTGACCCTGTTACGTAACGCGGGATTATCCAGGTAGGTCATTGGTGCCGCCAGGTTGTGACGCCATTACCATAGTGAAACGTGGGTGTCAGCGTGCAGGTGCTGCGTGTATTGTTAGGGTGGCGCGTGTTAGGGTGGCGCGTGTTCCCGTCGTCAATTGTGTGTACATAATCAAACCATTTTTGTTTCTACGATTGCATGTTGTTACTATTTGACTCAAAGCCCCCTGGTAGGACGGGCATGTATTCGGTGGGTACGTTCTATCCAAGGGGAGTATATTTAATTACTCAAATGTACCCGACAACAATCGAAAATCACCCAAAACAGCCAAAATGACCGGCATGGCCTTTATTCACTCGGATTCTCCCAGTATTTTGTTTACAAAAGTAACACGTAGTGCGATATAGGACTAGAGAGGTGATTTTTTTTTTTTCTATTGGACAAGATTAATAACCACAAGCAACCCCACAACTACCTAAAATTACCAAACACAACTCTAAATCACAGATACGAAGATCCTGTGGCTCGGATTGTCCAAGCATTCTCTTTATAACAGTAGCACGTTGTGCTATGGTGATTTTACATTCCTATCCTTTCTCATCTGATTAGACCGTGTGTGTACATGGAGTCCTTGGAAACACATCTCTGCAATCTAGGATCAAGTCGCGCATATCCTCGAAAGTACTTGAGAATATGAAACCATGAAGGTTCAGTCAGAGAACTCAGTCTAGATATCGTCGATAAGTCAAAATTAATACTTCAACTACCACAACCTATATGTTTTTTCAAACAACCTTGTCTATAATTTAATTTTTTTTACAATTTTTCCTGCTCTTGCACTACAAGGAAGATATACTTGTAAATGTATCAATTCGAGGGATAACTCTCTAGACACAATCCTAAATGTTTTGCTGTTATTATCTGCATTGCATCTAGTGATAATAAGAGACCAATGCCTTAATTCTAATATGTTTTGTCGGCTAATTCACGACGAAGGCGGTTGACTTGTCAACATACCGTATGCGTATTGGTCTTTTCAACGATGGAACAATCATGTCACATTCTGATGGAGATTCACTATACTTCTTTTCTATGCTCTATAATTTTGGTTTCCTGGGTCTTTGGCGAGTAGTCGTTTTTTTGTGGAGATATCGAAATCAACCCTAGATAGAATGGTGACGTCTCTATCGTTCGTATTAATGTTTGTGGGCTCCGTCTAAAAGACAATATAATAAAGCGCAACTTAGCTATTACGACGTGATTGTCGTAACAGAATCTAAACTTAATAACGACATTGATGACTCAAGTATTTATATTTCCTGATATCACTTCCCCCATTTAGGAAAGACCGTCCCCAAGATCAGCGTGGAGGTACTGTTATTTATATAAAACGTAGCCTTTATTTGAAAACCCGCCCAGATTTAGACGTTCCAGGTCTAGACGCAGTATGGGCGGAAATTCGCCATACCAATAAAAAACATTTGCTAGACATGTTTTATGCCTTCGGAGCTCTCTCTTTATTGAGATCTCATTGATGAATCACTCTAGTTAGCTAGGAACGATTTATCAATGAAACGTGTAGTAATGGGCGACTTTAACGCCGACAGCTTAAACAACATAAACCCCAAATTTGCACACCTGCAAAATATCTACGGTTCAACACAACTAATAATATCCCCCACTGGTGTGAAGAATAGACCAAATCACTACTTGATTTAATATTAGTTGCTTGTCCATTATCAGTGACACAGTGTGATGTCATTCCACCTATCTGTAGTGATCACTACGCTACATAAGTACACATAAAGTCCACGAGATCGACCATAAACCATTTACCCAACGTAACGGCCAAAACCGGCCAGCGCTATTCTCAAAAATCCCCAATTAATTTTCATTATTTTTTCATTTTTTGTCTCAAAAACATAGGTTATGACCCCTCGTTGGAACGAGCTCGTCGAGCTCGTTCCAACGGTGGATCATAACCTATGTTTTTGAGACAAAAATGAAAAAAATTAGTTACACAACAACATTTTTGGAAGTGTCGTCTGCTTTCGATGTTAGGTAAAGGGTTAAGTCCTATGAGCGACATATTTATAATTATAAAGAAACCAATTTTAAGGCTACGAATCGCGTTTTTGCAAACATTAACTAGGACACTTTCCTTGAATCTGGCGTGGTTACTGTAGTGTCAAAGTCTGTACCTATATCACAGAAGCAACTCAGGGGTTTACACTTTCAAAATGTGTTAGAATACGTCCTAAAGACAAACCCTGGATGAACAGTGAGATACTTGGGTTAATGAGAAAACGCAATAGAAATCATAGAGTAGATAAGATTAATAGCCGCTCCCATGGCTGGGAAGTTTTCCGGAAAATTAGAAATGAAACGATCAACTCCATTACAGCTGCTAAGAAGGAATAGGATATCAAACTTGAAAGCAATATGTCAGCTAGCGGTTCTGCTTCCAGACAGTGGAAGAAAATTGTTTAATTTTTTTATAAGCAACAGAGCAATTCTGATGTATTATTTCAACTACAGTTTGAAGGCGCAGCCGTGATTGATGGCCCACAGGAAAAAGCAAATCTTCTGAGTAAACATTTTATAAGTCAGTGTGATACAATCAGAGATGATGTATTGCCCCCCCCCCCCCCCCCCCATAACCATGCACTGACCTATGCATCAAACAGTTAGAAATTACCGTTGAGAATGTCAAAACGATATTATGTAGTTTAGACATGAATAAAGCTAGTGGTCCCGACTTAACCCTTTACCTAACGTAACGGCCAAAACCGGCCAGCGCTATTCTCAAAAATCGCCAATTAATTTTCATTATTTTTTTCATTTTTTGTCTCAAAAACATAGGTTATGACCCCTCGTTGGAACGAGCTCGTCGAGCTCGTTCCAACGAGGGGTCATAACCTATGTTTTTGAGACAAAAAATGAAAAAAATTAGTTATTCGAGAATTATTTTTGCAGGTGTCGTCTGCTTTTCAGGTTAGGTAAAGGGTTAATAAATAATAATGTACTGGAAGAATGTTCCTAGCAACAAGCTTACCCATTAACTTGTATTTTTAACCTATCTTTGACAACGAAGTACTTCCCTGCTGTATGGAAACGTGCTCATGAACACCCAATTCATAAAAAAGGAATCCATAAATAATAAAAGAAATTACAGACAAGTAATGTTAGCAAGGTTTTTGAAAAAGCAGTTTTTAACCACGTGTTTACTTACCTAAAAATTAATAATCTTTTGACAGACGTGCAGTCAGGGTTTATTCCAGGTGATTCGACAATTTTTCAGTTACTTCATATTGACAGTTTTATACGCAGAGACTTGGATTACGTTAAGGATGTTAGGTTGGTTTTCTGTGATATAAGTAAGGTATGTGACAGGTTCTGGCATAAAGGTTTGGTGCATAACTTTTTGGTATTGGTTTTAAGGCTAGTTATAAGTAAGGCATTTGGCAGGGTGTGGCACAAAGGCTTGGTGCATAAATTATATGGTATTGGTTTTAATGCTAGTTTATGGTCGCGGTTTTAAAATTACCTTGAGATTAGGATCCAGCAAGTTGCCGTTAATGGGCAAAAGTCCGGCTTAAATATAATCCTGCTGGTGTACCACAGGGATCTGTTTTAGAATCACTGCTGTTTAATGTATATATTAATGATATTGCAGATGATATTACTTCTAATATCCGTCTGTATGCAGATGACACATCACTGTACCTTATCGTCGAGGATCCTACATTGGCATCTGATATATTTGATCAAGACTTGAATAAGATAACTTTATGGTAAAAACATGGAAAGTTTTATTCAGTCCCGAGACAACAGTGAGCGTGTGCATTAGCCGTATACATACCTCTCAAGTGTATCCGACACTTTCTCTGTTAGGTACGCCTATATCTGAAACAAGTACCCATAAACACCCGGGACTTTATTTCCATAGTTCTGGTACATGAGATGCCCGCATATACAGCAAAGTATTTAAGGTAAGCCCAATGATAATTGCCTACACAGCCTCAAACATCGAATATCTAGAACAGCGTTAGTGACACTATATAAGTCGTTCTTTTACCACCCTTTGATTATGCGGGTGTTATTTGGGATAACTGCTCGGCAAGAAAACTAGATCATCTTGAAAATCTACTACTAGATGCGTTACGGGACAACGAGATGGACTAATCGTCGACTTTTGTACGAGAAAATGGATTTTATAACATTGAGAGAGCGCAGAAAACGTCACAAACTTTCAGTGGTTTACAAAATGAAAAACAGACTTATCCCTAGTTATTTATCTCTATTGGCGCCAACCCGCGTTGCAAATGTTACGTTATACTCATTGAGATCAACTGACTACCTTCGTGATATACTCGCATAGTGAGTTGCTATCCCTCTTTCTTGCCATCGACGGAACGAGTGTGGAGCGCTATAGACCCCCCGCAACTGCTTGACGTTATATTCTTTCAAACTGACTTTAACAAGTGGGGACATTTGCGTTCCATTGTATTATGGAGTTGGCAACAGAGCAAACCAAATTCTATGCTGTAGACTTCGATTGGGATGTAGTAATTTCAAGGCACATAAATTCTAAAGATTTCTCATAGATGACCCTAATTGTGGTTACGATTGATTTAAACGTATCATTTTCAGACCTACTCTTTGGGAAGGCCCGATTTGATCGAGATGAAAATGAAATTATTGTGAATATACATTCCTCACTGACAAGACACGAAGCGTTTTGGCGGGCCATAAGGGTGAATATGCATGCATGTGTATGTGTTTATATGTATATATGTGCGTGCGTATGTATGTATATGTGTATATATATAAATATATACGAATGTGTATGTATGTGCTGGATAACTACGTGGGTCTGCACCGTGAAGTGTAACCAATACAACTTCAAACTTGTTATTGTTCTACCAAATGAGATAGAGAAATGTATACTGCACAAGATTTAGCCGCCCTGTCTAGATTATATTAAATAACGTTTTAAGGATACTTCTTCTTATCTCCGTTTGCACCTGCACCGTTCTAGTAATGAGTCGTTTATTGATGTAGGGTGAGGCTATTTATAGGCATAGACTGTTTGCCAAACCCATTTCTGTTTCAAGAAATAAAATATTTCTTTTAAAAAAATGAAGGCCATCAGAAAATCACTCAGATATATCTACTGCCCCTTTCTCAGGGCCTCCATATGAACAAAGTTTGACGACTCAGAAAAAATTTAATAGCACCCTACCAATTAAAACCTGCAGTTGTAAAATGTTGACTAGGTGTCGCGGTCGGGTAGATTTAATGGAATTCCCTACTTGTTGGAAATTAGTAGTAGTCCGAATTTTGCAAAACGGGGGAGGGGATACAATTGGAAATCTAGTAGTGGGCACCCCTCCGACATTCGATACCCTTAGCAACATACCTGAGAAGTACTAATATCCCAAATAAACAAACCACGGCAGGCAAAAAATATCGTCCAGTGTGAAGGAATTGAGAATGTTTGATGAAGAGATCTAATTTCCTACCATAACAGGCTATAAGATTAAATATGTTATTCAGTGAATAGATAGGAAGTTGACAGCACTAGTCGAAACCTAACAAAAATAGTGGTATCTGAATGTTTAGTATAGGAAGAATTTTGGCTACAAACTAAATATATTTTCACATCGACAAGTAGCACTTAATCAATCGCATCCTTGACTGGTCGCATGATAAATTATTAAAACATTTGAAACATTGATTTATCAATTTCTTACTCGAAGACGTATAAAAGTCACGGAGATTCTTCTGAGAACGTCATGTTATAACAATTCACCTGTAATTTTTTTTCATTTCCCTCAGAACAAGAAAAAGGAAAAAGGATTCTGTGAATGGTGGTCAGTTCTGTGAACGTATAAAACTGATGGACTGTCTTTTTCCTCATGTGCGTTGGAGGGGAGTCAAGAACCTTTAAAAGGTTTTAACACATTTTTGTCTTCTTAGCACTTTGCCTAAGGTGAATATTAGATGACACGGACTAATATTTTTGAAAATAAATAACATTTTCATTTTTTGTCCCCAAAGCACAGCTTATGACCCCTTATTCAAACGGGATGTCTCTAATGAATGATTTTAATCTATGTTTTCATGATGGAAAAAAATGAAATTTGGATCGCGATGTGTGAGAGTAGCGTTGGTTGTAAATTAAAGTGAAGGCTAAGTTTAGTATATGTCTTTCAGGGAGACTATATAGACGTTGGACAAACAGTTGGCACGAAGAGTTATTTTTCTCCCGGGGAAGTCACAAGACCTTCGCATATGGGGGATTTACAATTGTAACACAGCGCGAAGTGAAATGAAGTCGGGAGGAAAAATGTTTCAGCTCCCATTGTTGTCCTCCCCACACTTTATGTAACATGGCCATGCTGCTAAACAGGGAAACTTCTCGATTTGCAACTAATGCAGCAATCCAGTTATAGACATCAGTGGATTACAAGGACTAGACGAATTTGTGTTCAAAGAATCAGCTTTACCATAATAACTACGTATCGATTATCAATATGGAACACGATGCGTGATCAATCGAGATTAATACGTTGCGGTTTCTATTGTCGCGGATTAAAGGCACATCCTAAAGCAATATCATGAATGGCGCGTTATTTGTTCAGTTACCGGTATTTGTTCCAGAATACCATATGCTGACGCTGACCTTTGTAAGAGACAGTTTCCCGATTGATGCCATAGATTCCAGAAATATGTAGACAACAGAACATTTACCCGCTTAAAACGATGATCTATTGTACTATCTCCGGAACAAAATTTTCACGGAACTCACGATCGTTTAGTGTGATAGAAATCCAAACTATAAGGTTTTGTGATGCCTGATGGGAATTTTATAAACCGCAACAAAAAGACAGAATGCATTTAACTCTTTAGCCAACACGAACAGTTTACAACAAATGTTATAGAACTAAAGTTATTCATTCCTACCACAAACACATAGCTTATGACAACTCACTGGAACGAGCTCGTTCCAATGACATGCCAAAGCTATGTCTTTGAGGCTAAACTTGAAAACATAATCAAATTTCAATTGACCCTTCCCCTCTCGTCTAAAAATTGCAAGGGAGGTAACTTTATCGAAAGTCGATTCTCGTGATGATGCATGCCAGGTGTGATTACAAACACGTTTCTGCTAGCTTATCGCACCTTTCTTGCCACAACGATCGGTCGATTAAGATACAAAATTCACTGCTACGACTTATGCAATGCACGTTTTGGTGCACCAGACGCCGGCAAACATCTGTAATCCAGACTATTCGGCATGTGGACAATGGCTGTCGTTTAGCTTTGTCGAACACGACTTGTCTTTTAAAACACGCATAGTTGGATCGACAAAATATGACGGAATTTTCCATGGTCTTGATGTACATGTTATCCTTACAATTTATGAAAAACAAGAGGCCCCAAGGAGCCTTAATCGCTCACCGGCCAAAGTGGTTCAAAGAAGTATTTGGGGTCACATTCAGTTAGACATGGTTCATCAACACTACAAAGGAATGAAGTCACGAGAGACAAATTTTATGGAACTAGGGACATGGCTTGAACAAACTTGAATCATACACCCCCCACCCCCCACCCCCCCCCCCCCCCCCACCCCAACGGATGCAGATACCAAATATCAAAAGCATTCATCTGCTGGATCTGAAGAAGAAGATTTTTAAGAAAATTCCTCATTTTGAACTAAGTTATCATTCGGGCTCCCACAGTGAGCCCAAATATGAATCCAGGGACTTGGCTTGAACAAACTTGAATCTGACCTCCCTAAGGATGCTGCATGCCAAATATCAAAACATTCCGACTGCTGAATCTGAAGAAGAAGATATTTGAAGAAAAAATCCTCATATTGACTAAGTTATAATTCGGGTCCCACAGGGAGCCCAAATATGGAACCAGGGACTTGGCTTTAACAAACTTGAATCTCACCCCTCTAAGGATGCTACACACCACATATCAAAACATTCCGACTGCTGGATCTGAAGAAGAAGATTTTTTAAAAAAAATTCCTCATTTCGAACTAAGTTACAATTCAAGCTCCCGCAGTGAGCCCAAATATGGGCCTAGGGACATGGCTTGAACAAACTTGAATCTCACCTCCCTAAGGATGTTGCATACCAAATATCAAAAACTCCGAATGCTGGATCTGAAGAAGAAGATGTACCTCCTAAGGGTGTTGCATACCAAATATCAAAACATTCCGTCTGCTGGATCTGAAGAGGAAGATTTTAAAAGAAAATTCCTCATTTTGAACTAAGTTATAATTCGTGCTACCACAGAGAGCCCAAATATGAACCCAGAGATTTGGCTTGAACAAACTTGAATCCCCACCCACCCCCCACCCCCCCCCCCCCCCCACCAGCCCCTAAGCATGCTGCATACCCAATATTAAAATAATCTGCCTGCTGGATCTTGAGAAGACGATTTTTTAAAGAAATTTGCCTGAAATGCTCTATGTTCAAATTTGGGTTCCTATACTGAGCCCAAATATGAACCCAGGGGGTCGGTTTGAACAAACTTGAATCAGATCCACCCCGCAATGTTGCATGCCAAATACCAAAAGATTCTGCCCGCTGGATCTGAAGAAGAAGATTTTTTAAGAAATTTGCCTGAAATGCACTAAGTTCGAATTCCAGCTTCTATAGTGAGCCCAAATATGAATCCAGGGGGCTGATTTGAACAAACTTGAATCAGATCCACCCCACAATGTTGCATACCAAATATCAAAAGATTCTGCCTGCTGGATCTGGAGAAGAAGATTTTTTTAAGAAATTTGCATGAAATGCACTAAGTTCGAATTCAGGCTTCTATACTGAGCCCAAATGTGAATCCAGGGGGCCGATTTGAACAAACTTGAATCAGATCTACCCCACAATGTTGCATACCAAATATCTAAAGATTCTGCTTGCTGGATCTGGAAAAGAAGATTTTTTAAGAACTTTGCCTGAAATGCGTTAAGTTCGAATTCCAGCTTCTATAGTGAGCCCAAATATGAATCCAGGGGGCCGATTTGAACAAACTTGAATCAGATCCACCCCATAATATTGTATACCAAATATCAAATGATTCTGCCCACTTGTGTGGGAGAAGATTTTTTAGTAATTTCTCTAATATATATACATAGGGTGCTATCGGAGTTATGCCCCCTATGGAGCATCCAAGTGGGCATGTCCATTTCATTTGAACAAACTTGAATTGACATATGGTAAAGAACATCCATAAACGATAAGCGATGGGGCATGGGGAGCCCACCTGAGTGTCCGAATCAGGTCGAGGAAAACCTATCTAACTTCGTGTGCAGTGAAATTAAAACGGAGGAGGTGCGAAAGGTGATATCAAAATAAGGGATGGAAAAGCGGGAGGAGTGGATGAAATTCCTAACGAGTTTATCAAAAAAGGGGGAGAGGAATTCGTGGAAAGCCTAACTGCCCTATTCAATCTAGCCATAGAAAATCAAGAGGTCCCAAGGGTGTGGAGAGAAAGCAAAGTGACATTTATTCACAAAAAGGGGGAAAAAGACGTTTTGGATAACTATCGAGGGATCTCTGTCGGTAGCAAGATTGGAAAGGTTTTCTGTAAAGTCCTTTATGGGAGACTAGAGGAGGTGATTGAGGAGAATGTTTTTTTGGGAGAAATCCAGAATGGCTTCAGGAAGGGAAGGAGAGTAACTGACCATCTTTCCACGCTATCCCAAATTATAGAATCCGCGAAAGCAAAAAAGAAAAAGATGTTTATGGCCTTTTTGGATGTCAAAAAGGCATGCGGTAGAGTATGGAGGGAGGGTATGTGCCGCAAGCTGGAGGCTATGGGCTTAGGAGGCGAGTTTGTTGGAATTATGAAAGCATTATATAAAGATGTACAGAGTGAACTTAGCCTTGGAAACATTACAACAAAACGTGTGCCTATGGAGATAGGCCTAAAACAGGGGTGTATCCTTTCGCCAATTCTGTTTGCATTGTACATCAAAGGTTTAGGAGATGAACTACTGCGTAGCGACGAGGGGGTAGCAATTGGGGACTTGAAGATCCCAGGGCTATTTTTTGCAGACGATATGGTTCTAGTGTCAGAAAGCGAAGAGGGGCTAACGAAAATGCTGGTAATTGTTGAGAAATATGGGAGCAAATGGAGACTCTAACTTAATGAAAGCAAGAGCAAAGTTATACCTGTGGGCCGCAAAGTGGACACCACTCGAAGGCGGAGAGTGGGCGAGTTCTGCATTCCGGAAGAGAGCAGCAAACTTCTCAGTGTAGGAGAGACAGGTGATTACGAGTATTTGGGGGTAAATATAAACATTACAGGAAGAAGCATCTACCGAAACCACACAAATAAATTGATTCTGAAGGGGAAGCGAATCCTTAACCAAATGAAACTTATAGGCAGAAACAGTTTCAATAAGGTTTTCGTGGGGAAAACCATTTGAAAAATGGTGGGACTGCCAAGTATAACATACGGTACGGAAGTAGTACCCCTAAATCAGACGGCCCTAAAGAGCTTGGAAATCCTGCAGAACGATGCAGGCCGATGGATAACGGGGTCGAGTAATGCCGCAGCGCTAGAAGCAATCAGGGGTGAGCTTGGGTGGATGAGGATCAAGGACAGGATAGACCTGTTGAAACTCGGTTATCTTAATTATTTGGTAAATCTTCCCGACAGCCGATGGTGTCCAAGTGAGGGAGCAAGTAGAGAACTACTCATTGGAGATCTCGGACCTGGACGTTGGGGCAAACCAGGGTAAAAAAATCGTCAGAGAAAGGGTCGTGGAGGATTGTAACCGTAATTGGCGAGAGGGGGTCAAATCAAAGAGGTCTTTGGGTGGCCTGCGTGATAAAGAGAAGCCAGGTTTTGAAAAGTACCTTGATGGCACCTTTGGGGGGTCACTGTTGTTCAAGCTGAGGTCGCGATCCCTGGAGCTGAGGGGAAAAATTGGGAAAGGCGGTGAAAGGGAGCACCAGATGTTTAACCTGGGCATGGTGGAGACCCTGGAAAACTTTCTTCTAGGATGCCCAAAGTATCAGTCTAAAAGAATGAGATTCACTGGGAGTATAATGGGGAAGTGGGATGGGAGAATGAAGGACATGTGGTTACGGGGAGACTTAAAGGAGAGGGTTAATATGCTAATCGGAGAGATTGGGAAGAATGGGGCAAGGAATTTCATCAAGCAGTTCGTCCCCTAGTGTTGGGAGTAGAGGAGAAGCGTGGGAATAGGAAGGCAGTTGGGAGTACTGGGGTAACCAAGGCCTTCTCGTCCGAGAACCGCGACAAATCAGCGGCTGGCCAAAGTGTTATTATTATTATTACCAAGTTTCGAGCAAATTGACCTCGCGGTTTCAAAGGAGAAGTCGTTTGAAAAATGTTCACGACGCCGGGCGGACGACAGACGACGGACGACGACGGACGACGGACGACAAGTGATAAGTTTAGCTCCCTTCGGTGAGCTAAAAACTCAAGCGTTTATTCGGAAAACATTAACTTCGAAAGTTAGTTTAATTTACACAAATGCAGGAGCAGATTTTCAGAAATCACTGAAACACGTTTCCACTCGTTTAGAAGTAAACATGCATTCATTCAAGTTCTATGAAATACAACCTCTACAGTGCTGAATAATGTGCACGTGTTATTCCAAAATTAGTCGAAATTCAGAATAAAGACATTTACATAATATTTAAAAGTGTAGTCGGAATTCGTAAACATGGAAATAGCGAGAAAGCAAAGAATAGCTGTATTAACCCTTTACCTAACGTAACGGCCAAAACCGGCCAGCGCTATTCTCAAAAATCGCCAATTAATTTTCGTTATTTTTTTCATTTTTTTGTCTCAAAAACATAGGTTATGACCCCTCGTTGGAACGAGCTCGTCGAGCTCGTTCCAACGAGGGGTCATAACCTATGTTTTTGAGACAAAAAATGAAAAAAATTAGTTATTCAAGAATTATTTTTGCAAGTGTCGTCTGCTTTTCATGATAGGTAAAGGGTTAAAAATAATATTCAGTAACTGTAAGCTTGACTTTGGACATTAAACTCAGTTCTCGATGTCATGGATGTTTCTAGTACAAAACAAATACACTACTAGTTTTGTTTTTAGACATGCGGTTTTGAGTTTAAATTAATTCTTTCTATAATGCACTTCACACTGGTCTATAAGGTTTAGAACAATGTTTCCTTTTCTTCTCACAAAATAATAACTTGGACTTGTACCCTCCATGCGTTCAGGCAAACAGTGAAATTTGGTAAGGAATCCAATGCTATTATGCACACTGTTTACCCACAATTTGTAGAGTTGACACGCAGACTGCTGTTGATTAAATATGGCGTCCTTTAAAAACAAGTATTCAATTCGCATGCCCTTAGTCTACAAGTGTTTTCAATTTGATTACCGGTCCTAGTACCTATTTGTTTTATTTATACCATGTTCTTAATAAATAATCGACTTTGTCACTTAAAATGGAGAAAAAACTACACTTTCGGAAGCAAACACACGGGTTTGACATCTGCGCCGGTGGGCATTACTACGAGCAGCACGTGAATGCTTGATTGAGAGATAGACACATAGTCAAAGTTGGTTGAAGTTACCTTGCTTTTTCAGTCAAATTATTATTAACAATTCTTAAATTTTATTTTAAATATTTAATTGTCGGTATTTTGAACATAATAAGTCATTGCACGTAGTAGATAGTACCGCAAAACGTCGTATGTTTGAATGAAACATCACGAAGTGTGAATGTACAGAAGTTGGGAAAGTACGTCATGTCACGTCATGGATGAACTTCCTACTCTGGGTGTACATTTGTAACAACAGTAGACGCTTTACACCAGTAGTCGGGTTAAAAGCTAAAATTTAATATAAGCTTTTCACAGGTAGTAACATCGGCGAGTATGGTACAAGTTAACATAATTTAAGAAATTATGCGGCGTTATCGTAAAACCTTTATTCATGATTATTTAGTAAGCAAACATGGTTAGTGGTATCCGTAAGTAACAGGTAGTAAGGTAGTAACATCGGCGAGTATGGTACAAGTTAACACAATTTAAGAAATTATGCAGCGTTATCGTTGCACGATACTCGTGTAAAACCTTTATTCATTATTATTTAGTAAGCAAACATGGTTAGTGGTATCCGTAAAGTCATTAAAGTCTCGATTAAATAATTTATTGCACGCTTGTGCTTTTATTTTCATAAAACACACGCTTTTTCTGCAAAAACCGACGCGAACAATACTTTGTTTTTGTATTGTCCTTAAACAATACGGATGATGTGCGCGGACTGTTTAACTATTTCTTTTTTTACGTTTGGGTTATTTTTGGCAATAATTTATGTTTTTAATATTCTTCAGTAAACTGCAGGCGTGCAATAAATACAGAGCAGCATGCGCATTCGAACTGTTATTTTTACCGCACGAGATAGATTTGGGCGGAGGGATAATACTGAACTCGAAGCCTTTGGCTTCGAGTTCAATATTATCTATCCGCCCAAATCGATCTCGTTCGATACAAAATGACAGTTCGAACGCGAATGCCGTACTGTCTATGTCTCGATTTACTATCCTTTTTTTTTTTGCATTGATACAAAGTAAATGCATGTCTACAGTATTTTTTTTTATTTTAATCGTCAGGGATATTACAGATGGTGGGAAAGGGTTCGCTTTTTCGACCAACAGAAATATTCAAGACGACTAAAGCTAAACATGGGCGATGGACTAATTAAGGTCTAGACTGGCTTCATCGTCGAATTCCTTACCGAATTGGACTGTTGGCTTGAAGGTTTGGTAGCCTTTGTGCCTTAATAATAGTAATCTAATCCACCCAAACAGTAGCTAGAGGATTAATGGATATTTATATGGACGCTGTTCAGTTTAGAACGATAAAGTAAACACGCACCATCAAACGCATATCAAATTATCCCGGATATCTGTCTAATAATTAAACTTAAAGAAGTGTTTCTGTCACTTTGTGATCGACTTGGAATTGAAGTTTGATTGTCATGCAAATTAACAATTTACTGTTTTGTAAAATTACAGTGAGCACATTTACATTTGAATAGTGAGACAAGCAGTATCAGACAGCATCACTATTATGTTGTGATACCAAGATTCAACATCGTTTATCCAATCAATACAATGGTGATTATCAATTAACAGAACATGTGTGGAACTGCTTGAAGTGGGTGGTCATTCTTCCGCTGCATATTAAGTACATGTTTACCACAGAGGTCAGTGACCTGTTGGGTCAAATGTCCGCACCCGGTCGTGTTCTGGGATGTTTTGGACAGTGAAAATAGTTCAATCTTTTATTTTCCTATTAATTGTAAAATACTAAACAAGGCAGGTCACATCGATTAAGGAACTGTTCTATAATCTCCAGTTGTTGTGTATTTGTCGTAGCTGTTTTGTAGCTGTTGCTGTCAATCGTTTTTTCGAGTGGAGAGGCGAGTTGTATGAACCCTTCCTGGATATTGTACTGATGAGTTGGTGCTGTGATGACATAGCGACCTTTAACCCGTGGGGATTTCAAATAGATGTTCACTGTGCTGATGGTTCATGGAGAGGCATACTACCTGCAGGTTGAAGAACCTAGGTACTATCTGAGAAATGGGAGGCCACAAAGTAGCCGTTCAACAGGTCAACACGCAACGGTTGTGCAATACAGACAAGAATAAGCGTGAATATAAACTGCAGGACATGACAGGCAGTCCTGAAAAAATGGATAGGCTATAAACCCGTGGTTGAGTGTTCATTTTCAAGTTATCACAAACTATTATTATATCACTACCACGAATACCCCAACAACACTGTAATAGTTTGCCCATCAATTCTGACTCGCCAGATAGTGAGATTCCCAACATTTCCAAATCCGTATCCTGCCCGTCTCAAACGAGCCTCCCATACCATCATTGACGCTTCTCACGCCGAGGGATTTTCGTAGCGACAATTTTACAAACGCGAAATAAAAACTTATGTGCTTTGTCACTGAACATGCTGGCCAAACATCCATGTTTTATTTTTTTTACATTTCAGGTTTGTATTCAATCATTAATGATTCACTTCCATTTAACAAACACATTATTACAAGTCCGTTAATGTGGGTTGTCATTATCCGTCGCGTTAACGTGACCAGATCGTTGAAAAGAGATAAGCCTACGGTGTCGTGTTTGATCTAGCTGATCTGAACTCGTCAACTCCACCAAATCTAACGACACAGATCAACTGATTGCTGTGATAATATTCATGTATTACATTCAATTATCCAGTTTGATTGCGGAAAAAAACGACGAGCGTGAACATTACGGCGAAAAAAGTAGAAATAAACACGTGACGAATGAAATCCTACTGGTTTTTAGTTTGTAGTTCCATTGACTTGAAAGGTTATCACTGAGATACAAACACCCAATATACTGTTTACATGAACCCCAAGAGCTCTGTTGTACAGTATGTGATATATATTGTTGGATATAGGGTACAAAGATTAACCTTCAACTTAAAGAGAGTTAACAAGATCGGAAACGTGAGACAAAATCAAATCTGGACAAAGCTTCCCTGAGCAATACATGCGGACAAAACGTCTCGCAACTTAATTATAAGTTGGAATTAATCGTAATTGCTGATTGCGTTTTCAGTAAAATACCAGCATTTAGATTCAGCTAATACACTCTAAAATCAATGGGGTTAAACATTAGCCCAATTTTTCTGGGTGGAGTGAATACGAACCAAAATGAGTTCATATTCACTCAACCAAATTGATTTGGGTTGATTTTTAACCCCACTGATTTTAGAGTGAAATTTGTGTCTGGAATCTTTCATGCCCCTTACGGACCCCACCCCACCCCTCTCAAGACGGTTTAAGCTACACAATTGCTTCTGGTGAGTAAAGAATTATTAGAACACGACTGTGGTGCATGATGGAGGATTTTCACTCTGGGCGATTAACATTTTTTTAAAAACTAAACACCAGAAAAAAACTATCAAAAACTGAAAACGTGCGAACGCCTACTACCCACTTCCAAATCCAGCCCCCATCAAACACCACCTCCATTCTTCTAAATAAAAACAACTTTCGAACACAGAACTGCTCGCTTTGTTTCAGTAATATTCCATCTTATAAATGCGTCCATATCACTATTTTAACACTGCCTGACTCGAAGTCACTTTTTCACAACTCTCACTTGCTGACACTTTACATTCATGCTGTTAGCTTTCTATGTTAAGGCGAGGGATGTAATAAACTGGGCGAACGATTTTCCGTTCGCCTATCGTTAACCTTAAAAGAAATAAGGCGACTGATTTTTTCTGTTTCCCTACATTATTAGTCCTTAGGCAAATTTAGTTATTTATTTATTTATTCATGTTACCCAGAGTCATGTCGTGTCTGACAGTTTTACGGGTGGGAGAAGCTGGGGTATTCGGAAAGAACCACCGAGCAGCGACGAGTAATTGTCGGACCCGCTAACTTAATAACCCGCACAAGTACTGTTAGAGTATCGACTGATAACATGTGTGGGTACATTCGACGTACAGTGCGCTTCAGTCCAACGCGCCTCCGTACTCTCACCTGCGCAAATGGGATTACGAGTCTCATACCATGACCAACACAGATGACGCGGGTCGGGATAAAACCTTCGACCTTTCAATCGGAAGTCCAATATTTTAACCTTAGGCAAATGATAAGAAAGTATACTCGAATTTCCGGTAGTATCTGTTAGCTCTTCGAGAACAATAATCAGCTGTATAATGATGCTAAAACAATGTGCTCTTTGACTTTGCGATGAAGCGCTGTGATATAAACCACCGTTAGAGAGGCTCTCGAAGCCCTTTCCAACAGAATATTACATCACAACACTTCATCGGCTCAATGAAAGCATTTTAGGAAGTATACTACAGTAGTCTCGGTCGCTTATCGCTAACGCCGTTAAGTATTATTCTACTTTTCGCATGCTAGAAAAGTCAGAAAAAAAGTTGCCTTAACTCTTTTGGGGAAGAATAATCTGAGAAACAGAATTCTTAGCGCCTAATATTCATCAGGAATTTTACAAAAAGTATAGGTTGTTAGACTAAAGCGTTATTATTTTAAAAGATGTTTTAAAGATCTCATTGACAGTTTTTTAAATGATTTTCTGTATATATTTAAATGGCACCTTTAAACTTTCAAGGGACGGTATCGTTGTTCATGGATAGGACATAAATGGTGCATGAAGCATAGGAATACGTATGTTTGTTCAACTCTTTACACAACGAGTCGAACGCACCCCCCCCCCCGCGTAATATGCAACTTCAGCAGTTGAAAAAATATTATTTTTAAAATAAAAAAAATTCAACAAAACCATATCATGTGACCCCTCGTTGGAACGAGCTCGTCGAGCTCGTTTCAATGAGGGGTCACATGATATGGTTTTGTTGAAAGTTTTTGAAAAATTTGAAAAAATGATATTTAAAATAATAAATTTTGATGTCGTCTGCAACGGATAAAGGGTTCAAAAGCACTTGGAAATGGACACACACAGTTGGCTAAAATGACTACTGCAGTACCTTTCCGCCGTCTGCGGTCTGTCAACTTTAGTCGCCTGTCGCGCCAAAAGAGTTAAAATGAAGATAACCCTTTTTCACTTTTCAGGATGCCTAACTTTTGAATTTGTAGAGGCCTGCGCGGGAGACCTGCGTGGGAGCGCGATGGCTCAGTGGTTACGACTTCGGACTTCAAACCCTAAGGTCTAGGGTTTGATTCCCTCCAGGGGCAACTGCGTTGTGTGTTTGGGCAGGCCACTTAATCGTGATTGCCAAAGTGGGGGAATAATTTCGCTGTGTACTAAGGCGTACTGCACTTCGATTGTGCACAAGCCTTCAACCAATGCTAATCCTGCTTGTGCGGAGTTGGTACGTTGAAGAGTCCGATAAGTGTTCATCGCTTCTCTGTGGTTTTCTTTGGGTACTCCACCAGTAAACTGTCAGACACGAGGTGATCTTTGCTGCCGAAAGTGTCATTCAATCCCAAAAAGTGATCTTCATGGCTGCTATCCACGAGAAGCAATGATAGCATTGTGCGTGAGGAAACAATATTATTATCAGTGATTCCTCTTCACATTTCTGATTTTCTATATAGTGTTATGCTTTCAATTTGGACCTTTCTGGAGAACAATGACGCCGAAAACATCAACTAAGTTATCGATGCACATTTACTCAGGGGATTAAACAGTGATATGATGTTTAAGTTTACATTTTGATCTCAGTGTAGTAAACTTGTGTTTTCCAGCAAAGCGAAACTGCGAGTTTGTCAGTTCACACTTTGTCGCATCGTGCGCTTTACATGTACATAGCATATCGAAAGATATTACTTTTTCTTGTATTGGAATAATACGGCCACACAAGATAGGGGAAGTGAAAGGAGTGAGGTTAAGTAGACAGCAATGTCAGACAAACAGGAAAGGATATACAAGAAAGCACTCGACGCAAACGAAGCGGCAAGGAATAACAAATCAGATTTATTTATTTATTTATTTATATTTATTTATTTACTGGTGTTTAAGGTCACATACTTATGCACAATGGCTAATCGAGACCGTGACAGTTTTACGGGTGGAGGAAGCCGGAGTACCCGGAGAGAACCACCGAGCATCGACGAGCAACTGTCCGCTCCTCAACATTCTAACTCTGTTCAAGCTCCTCTCAAGCAGGGCTACAGCGGTTGAAGACATGTGCACCATCGGCGTGCAGAACGTTTTAGTACACGGCGTCATCATGCCCCCATGTAGGCAACTGGGATAAAATGCCTTGCCCAAGGACACAACGCTGGTCGTCCCGGACGGAGGTCGAAGTCGGGACCTCTAGCATAGAAGTCCAACAGTCTACTACTGAGCCACCGCGCTCCTAACAAATCAGATAACTTATTAAAAAACACGAATTATATCACGGGAAACAGGTGTACACACATCTGAGGTGACATATCAGATATCTTAATGAGATGAGCGGAAATTTCAGAACTAGTTTTACCCCTTTACCTAACACGAAAAAAACGACACATGCAAAAAAAAATCTTGAATAACTTATTTTTTATGTTTTTTATCTCATAAACATAGGTTTTGATACCTCACTGGAACGAGCTCGTTCCAAAGACGGGGGGGGGGGGGGGGAGGGACATAACCTACGTTTTTAAGACAAAAAATGATAATTAATTGGCAGTTTTTGAGAATAGCGCTGGCCGGTTTTGACCGATACCTTGGGTAAAGGGTTAAGAGGAGAGATCCAGAATGCGCACAAACCCATGATGTTGAAAACAACAACTTACAAAATATTCGACCTCAGTTTCCAATTAGGGATGAATTTGCTGGAGCTCCAAAACATTCGAAGATCAAGAAGTCAAGAGGAATCAATAGCAATGCAGCATTCCTGGATGTGATTACTCTTGATGTGACAAGGTTCCTGCATTCCATGTTTTAAAATAAATTGACCGAGAAAGATCTTGTGGATTGGAAAAACCCTCTCAAAGAAAGAAGATATATAGAATATATCCGCAGTAGCTTGGTGTACCAAACGTCACCACTAGTGGTGAAGTGGTGTTAACCGCGAGCCCTCGGCGCGCGGTTAACACGACTTCACCACGCGCGGAGAACATTTGGTACACCAAGCTACTTTGAGTATATTTTATTTATACCATGATCGTCAGATTATCAAGAGTCGCTATTATTTTTTTCGATTTTACTGAACAGCAGAAAAGTATATACGTGCAAATTTGTTTTTGTTTACATGAGCATCGATGGGCGGTACTTCCGGTGTCAATTTTATCGCCGAAACGAAAAGGAAAAAGAAAAGGAGCCTTATTGATTTTAATAACATAATAACATACTATTTCGAGTTATGGATGCTTTATAAACATGAGACAATGCATGTTTCTTAATTTTTGGCATCTTATGAGGTAAACCCATTTAAAAACGTAATAAATAATTACCGGTTACATATCACTGTTCGCGAGGGGACGTGCGGTACATTGAGAGAAGTTTGCATTCAGGTCGACGTCACCAAAGGTCAACTTGGATGTTGTTCTACTGTAAGTGTAAAATTTAACTAATGAAATCCCATTGCTGGCGTGTTCACCACGGTTGGTGTGTAAAGCTAAAATGTATGCCATAGGCTTTTCATATATAGTACAATAGGTAACAATGGTATAAAAAGAGATTGTAACTATAACGGCATTACTAAACATTTGTAAAACATTGGCCATCACCATTGTACTGAGAACCAAAGATACATAACTAAGAAAGGAACAGGTTTGATCGATGAAAGGCAAATCCCGCAATGGCTAAATCTTCTCTTGAGTACATTGCAGATGACACATTCTTTCTCTCAATGGACGAAATGTTTGTTTTCAGATATATAATCGAACAGTCGTCGGAATGGCAAACATCTATGTGAATCAATTTAATGGGTTTAGAGAAAGCTTTTCAAAGCTTTTATAGTGAAAGTTTATGGAAACCTGGATGATCTATGGACTTCAATCACAATTAGTGGATGTATAAGCCGTCATTTCAACGTGGGTTTCAACGTAGCGTTATACTTAACAAGCAGATTTTTGGAAAGAGTCAACCGATTTGCGGGAATGCTGTTTCTAGTTCCACTACTTTCCCTGGTCACATTTTGGATCATGTGAGAAACATGTTGAATGTTTTTAACATGTGATAAATGGATCGCACATGTAACATAACTCTGATTCACAATATCTACGAATGTTTTTTTTTTTTTTTTTGGTGTTGACGTTACTATCTCTTCGTCCTGTATTTCCAAGAACGAACCGTGTATTGCTCCATTTATCCGCATCTTTTTTTTAAATCGCCAAGTAAAACACCTCAATGTCTTAACCCTTTACCCAACGTAACGGCCAAAACCGGCCAGCGCTATTCTCAAAAATCGCCAATTAATTTTCAAAATATTTTCATTTTTTGTCTCAAAAACATAGGTTATGACCCCTCGTTGGAACGAGCTCGTCGAGCTCGTTCCAACGAGGGGTCATAACCTATGTTTTTGAGACAAAAAATGAAAAAATTTAGTTATTCAAGAATTTTTTTTGCAAGTGTCGTCTGCTTTTCATGTTAGGTAAAGGGTTAAACATAATTGTTTGTTCTTATGTGAAGGTGAAGAAATCTAAAGCCCATGGCTGAGTTTTAAAAGCAATGAACCTTGTCTCGAAAATTTTGATCTACCGATAAACACAAGTTGCTCTTGCCTACTGCATAATATATTTCGTATTTGCTCTTATCTATCGCATCCAGGTGCTTACTAATATTTGTTAAGTTCGGGAATTCCTCCCCTTTCTAATTTCCGATTGGTCTAGGACAAAGTATTAATGGCTGTCACAAGGATACAATTTCATTTTGCATTAGAATTTCAAGATAATGGAGAAAAATGGCTTTCTGGCATTCACAATGAAGACACTTCTTCACAAAATCAAAACAAAGTTTTCTAATACCTAATTCAGAAATAATCTATCGTCGCCGATGTTTATCCCGTTTCGAAGATCATTAAATATTAGGAGAATATACACCGAAATATAGGGAAAGGACTTCCTCAATGAGACGTCAAGATCAGAATTGGGGGAAAATCAACAGGTCTTTGATATGTTCAGACCAGTATGGGCCTCCAAACAAACCACTATTAAAAGTTATATTAGACTTCTCAACAGCAATGTCAAAGCTGTCCTTCAATATAGTTGTGACTGTTAGATCCAGCAGAAAGGTCTGGAAAAGCCTGCCGTTTTATTGGCGAGCGATTTTCATCGGCCTCTACAACTCATCTGGTTTGAAAATAACATGAGTGGAAAATGCTCACCGATAAAATCTTGATGAACTGAAGGATTCGAAACCCTATGTTCCCACAATACACAACACCTTGTGAGACTGTCAGTGGTCAGTGTCTCTAGAGGCAGCCATGACTGGACTAGAAACCATTCCCTAGATAAACTGGTATCTACCGCCTGTATTGGTATCTATATTGGGGCGCAAAGTTTGTCAAAGTCGGAAAAAGTCATTTGATGGTTAACAACCCTAATGGATAGAATTTAAAAACACCCATGATGCATGTTTTCTCATCAATTTGAAATGACTCTTATACAATGAGGGTAGTCGTCCTCATGAACGCTATACCCAGAAGAGCATTTAATTACCTCCTCCGATTTTTAAAATCGGCCTGCATTATTGATAAATGGGTGTCAAATTACGTAGTCCGTGTAAAATCTTTAACCACACCGCGACTAACCACTACAACAAATACATTACGGTTATTTATTTATTTATTTATTTATTTATTTATTTATTTATTTATTTATTTATTTATTTATTTATTTATTTATTGGTGTTTAAGGTCACATATTTCCGCATATGGCTAATCGTGACAGCAACTTGAAGAAAACGTCACGTTAATTCTATCGTTTATACCCATGTTGCCTATTTTAGAGGACTTCAACCCCAAGCACTATTGGTGGGGTCCCATTTCATTTTACCAGTAAAACAGAGCTTGTTTACCACCCGCTATAAACGAGCACTGCTTCAATCCCGGGGTTCCAAAGTAGGGACATTACAGCTGAAATTGCCAAGCGAAAGTTGAGATAGATTGGACCCAGATAGTATTCTGGACATCTGATGGAAAAACAAAACGAGGACGCCCCAAAGAAAACTGGAGTTGAGATGGCTGACGGGGGGTGGGGGAGGGCTTATGTAAATATTTGCACGAAGAGGATTAAATAAGAGTGAGGTAAAGACTTCCGTCCATTACTTTTCATGTGAACTCATGTCTAAAACCGTGCATCACTTTGAACATTCAAGTAATTATCTGATGCATTTTTTGTTCGATATCAACAATTAAAATATTGCGCGCCTTATTTATTTTTTTTTTTTTCTTCTCATTTTGAAGGCCTGGCGAAGCTGGGATGCTTAATCACAATAACCTGATGAAAATCTCATATATGATATAACAATAGTGGTTTGTGAGAAATGCCCCCCAATTTCCACCGGTTTAGTGGTGCAAGGCTGTCGAGAAATGTGCTTATTTAACATTTCTCCACATGGTTCTGCTGACAGGATAATGTATTCGTTTGTTGTTTGTTCACCGACAACAGTAAGGCGCTGTGGTCTGATCCGGGGTTGTGCTGCTAAACGCTGCAAACTAGTGTAAAATAACCTTAATGACGTTTTGAAGGTTAACCAGTGTTTTAATTTTAATTTAACCCTTTACCTAACATGAAAAGCAGACGACACTTGTAAACAAAATTCTTGAATAATATAATGTTTTTCATTTTTCGTCTCCAAAACATAGGTTATGACCCCTCTTTGGAACGAGCTCGTCGAGCTCGTTCCAAAGAGGAGTCACAACCTATGTTTTTGAGACAAAAAATGAAAAAAATAATGAAAATTAATTGGTGATTTTTGTGAAAAGCGCTGGCCGGTTTTGGCCGTTACGTTGGATAAAGGGCCAAATTAGCAGTAGAGTAAGACTGAAGAATAACCATAAGGAAGTGTTACTTCTTTCTCCAACGCATTGTCAAGAGCCGTTGTGTTATCTTGTTTGAAAACTGTTAAAAGATAGAATCCCCCAAATACTCTGTGCGATTTTTCTCAATCAAGTAAAATCTATTGAATTTTAGCACAAAGAGGTATGAAAAAATGGGAGCATGCATGTACCCTTCAAATTTTGTTAAACCTGACTGGCAATCGATCATATACTAGAACACGATCTTATTTCAAAAACCGAACGCACCTATTTCTGTAGGGACGAGTACTTTTGCAGTTGGAAGCAGATAAATCAATATATTGATATTTGATAATATTCTTGGGTCGATTTATTTGGAAACGATAAACATACAGAACCGCACGTGCTATAATTCTTAACCCATTCAAAAAATATGTGCGGTTCTGTTTATCGAAATAGGGAACTTGGAATTTCCAAGAGATATCGACTCCGGTGCATTCGACCAATGATCGACGTGATTTATTTAGACAGGTTCCTTCTCGGTTGGCGTTGGAAACGAGATCGGGCGTGTTTTGCATCACACATGTGCGATACAACTTTATTTTTATCGTACGGGCAGAACAGTGGGAATCCCGTGTTTTACATTACATGATGTGTGATAAATACCATTATTTATAACAAGTCAGTTGATCCTGGTGGTGTTATTTCGTCGAGTGGACTAGTATAGATCCGCCAGACCGAACAAGAGGCCATGGGCGTCGGGTTTGATCAGGATGACCTGCGGCCAACACAATAAACCATTTACAACTGTCCTTTCCAGAACTGGATTTTCCATCTTTGGCTAGAAATAGTCAAAATAAATTATTGACGTTTTAATAGACGGATCAATTGCCCACCGGTAAATTAGCACGCCTATTAAAGCGTCAATAAATAATTTCACCATTTATATTCAAAGGCTGAAAATACAATTCTGAAAATACAAATGTGAAAGGTTTATAGTATTGGCCTCACTGATCACGTCCAGGATACGGAATATGACAACCCAGATTGGCAGACGTTTAATAAATCGTTTATTTTCTGAGTGAATATTTAAAAATTTAATACTACACCTGACGTGTACCCAAAAGGATACTCAGCAATGATGTTGTCGCCTCGAAAATGTTCGCACGTCAGTAAAGTTTGAGGCCGTTTGATATGGATTTAGCAAAGCTAACACTCTCGTTGTTCCGCGGACCAGAACGGATGATGCTACTGTTGTACTGACGAGCTATTTTCTGTAGACATATAATAAAATCCATTTATCATATATTTTACGAGTTCTCAACTCGTGTCAAACCCTTGTCCTGCAACCAGCTGGTATTACAACAGGTAACTTATTTTTCTAAGATGTCAAAGCATAATTTTTGGTTAAACACGTATGTCAGGATGTATCGAAGAGATCTGCGATTCAACCCATTTAACCTGCGTAAACCTTTGCGTAAAGAAACTCTTTTGGTCTGTTGGCAAACAACACAATGGGGAACCAATCGATAATGGGGCCAATATTGCAGCCAAATAGGATGGCGATACAATGGAGATTTGGTTGAAATTATCTCCCCGTTTTGTAATCGCAGTACTCTAACAAGATGTTTATATACATGTACTCCAAATTGTTGCACACCAAGTATCTTAACCCTTTATCTAACATGAAAAGCAGACGACACTTGCAAACAAAATTCTTAAATAACAGGACTTTTTTTTAGTTTTTGTCTCAAAAACATCGGTTATGACCCCCACTGGAACGAGCTCGACGAGCTCGTTCCAAAGAGGGATCATAACCTATGTTTTTGTGACAAACAATGAAAATATAATGAAAATTAATTGGCGATTTTTGAGAATATCGCTGGCCGATTTTGGCTGTTACGTTGGGTAAAGGTTTAAAAGGTCGAAGAAAAATATAAAATAGATAAAAAGCCTTTGTTAGGTTGTTTTTAAATACAGTACCAACGGAAATAACTTGTACATGTAAACGCAAAATAACGGCGTTTACGGTTCCGTTTGGCATTGCGTTTCTAAACGAAATATAACGGCGTTTTTCGTTTTCAGTGCGTTTGTAAACGAATATGTTTCGTTTACCTTCGTTTAAGTAAACGTTTTATTCGTTTAAGTTCGTTTACATAAGCGAAACTCGTCGTTCATGATACCCGAGCACATGCATCAATTGAGTCGTGTTCAGACAATATCACAACCAAGTCAGTGTGATCATTCGGTGTCAGTGGTGTAGACACTGGGAAGATAATGTGCAGTCCCGTAGGAAAATTATTGGGACCATTCTAGGCGAATTTATGCCTATACGTGTAATAGCATAAAAATATGGGCGTTTTGTGTGTGAGTTGGAGGGAGTGGGGGGGGGGGGGGGGGGGCACACCACAAAATTTCCGACCAAACAGAGTCACAAAATTTGGGCTTGCTTAGGCGTACGGGACACCTTTTCGGGGGGGGGGGGTCTCAAATATTTTTCCGAAAAGTGATGCTGCGAGCATTATTGAGTGAAGTGGTCCTTGGGTGGGTTTGGGTGTGGGAGGAGGTGTTCCCCTTCCACAGTTGTAGCTAACGGCCTGTTTATGTCTGTAATTAGCTAGAACAAACTGTTACGCTGGCGTGTCTACAACCCTCAGATGCGATATCAATCTGATAAGACGGTATTACAGGTATATGTACGAACATGGACCTGAAGTCCGTAATATACTTTTTTGGTGTGGTACGACCTGTGGGACGTACTACACCAAAACATTATATTACAGACTTTGTATCCAAGTTAGAACTGATGGGACATAATCCTTTATTGAAGATAAAACTGCCCAAGTGAGTAGGTCAGTCAAACTTGCCCGAAACAATCATAAAAACTGGCCGAAAAAAATGTATTTGCCCCGACTGGAGGGGAACTGCAGTCCTCAAGCCTCCCTGAAACATACGCCTATGTTGGCGTGAACCCCGGTCACCGAAAAGCTGTCTATGTCACTTTGCTCTTTTCGATTGTAAGGCCTGTATGCTGCTTCAAGTGCCTTGGTCGGCGCGGAGGTGCCACCTCCCACAGATGGGGTCGGGGAAAATTATTTTATGCTTGATTCTTTTTACCAGGATACATATACATGTACATAAACGTGAACTTTATTTCTTGGTTGTTTAAAATAATAAAAAAGAGGAATTTTGTCGGTTACCAATCATTGAATATCAACGATAGATATCACGTTTGTATTTGTTAATTGTCAAGATAGATATTACAGTTGCTATTTACTCAGCCAATATGAAAAGACAAAACACAATTTAAAACTTAAAACACCGATATTCCCTTTCCATAATAAAACTTCGGCCAGTCACTGATTTGCCATGGTCCTCTGGTAATTGGATTAAGTAAAGTCAATTAACCACGTGTTTTAATTCGTTTGTTTGATCCCTTCTGTTTACTACTGTCGGTAATTATTTTATTAGTAGCTCTCATGATTAGTGTGTTTATTTTGCGTAATTGGGGTTATTTTTTATTAGTAGTGTTATTTTTCCGTTTTCAAAGGAGAAAAATAAATGCTGACCATTGGCCCTACAATATTCGAAAACGCCTTTTACGAGGATTCGAAAACGCCCTTTACGAGGAAAACATTCCTCTCTTTTTGTATCATTGGTTGCTCGTAATGATATAATGACCAAGTCTCCCAACTCACCTTGAATACACCCAGTTAGCAAAATGAATTCTATTAAACGAACTAGGGTCCCGTATATTATACGCCAGAAGATTGTCAGTCTGAATGAAGGAGGCTCAAACATTGCTGAAATAGTTAGAATCATAAAAGAAGAAGAGAGAATGAATATAGATCGCAGAACCATCAGCAGGGTGATCAGGAGTTATAGAATCACAGGGACAATATGTGATAGGGCCAGGAGTGGAAGGCCAAAACTTTTAACAGATGACAATTTAAACCTTCTTGACAAAACGATGAGAGACAACGCAGAAACGTCATCAGTTGAACTTTCTAAAATGTACATGGACTTAGGGTTACAAATTGCTCCGTCTACTGTGTGTGATGCCAGGAGGAAATTAAATTGGTGCAGAAGTGGCACAAAGTACTGTCAGATGGTAAGGGACGCGAACAAGAAAAAAAGGTTTGACTTTGCCAAAAAGTGCATTGAAACACAAGAAGAGTTCGACAATGTTATTTTTACGGATGAGTGTACGGTTAGGATGCAAAGCAGTCTGAGTAAGAGTTACAGAAAAAGAGGAGAACCTGCTTCTTTCATCCCAAAACCAAAACATCCGTATTCAGTGCATGTATGGGGTGGCATTTCACGAAAAGGTGCCACAAAATTAGCCATTTTCACGGGCATCATGGATAGTGATTTCTATCAATTAATTCTCCAGAATTATTTCATTCCGGCTGCTGAAATGTACTTTCAAGGATCTGAGGGTCATCGTCTGTTCAAAGACAACGACCCTAAGCACACTAGTAAATCAACCCTAGAATTTATGGCAGCTCAAGGCATTAATCATTGGAAATCACCTCCAGAATCCCCAGATATGAATCCAATCGAGAACATCTGGGCGGGCATGAAATACTATCTGAGGAAAACGGTGAAGCCAAAAGTGAAAGAAGAGTTAATTCAGGGCATAAAAGACTACTGGTCAGCGTTAACCCCACATGACTGCAATAACTACATCAACCATTTATTCAAGGTTATGCCTTGTGTCATTGAAGAGCGTGGAGGGGCGACAAAGTACTGAATATTCTCGTGTACATGTACATTAACATTTAATTCTCAAAAGTGATGAAGAAGTAATGAAATTTCAAGCAGAAAATTCTTCCCATAATATAACTAAAAATTTAACAAATTTATTATCGTTTGACAGAGCTCTGAAAATTTCTGTTTAACAAGAATAAACTGTTTACATTTCTAAAAATATAACAGTACAGTGGTTTGATAATGTTATGGAAAAAAGTTGAAGCAAAATGAGAAATCACAATTTATAAAAGCAAGCAATGTTACATATACATAAATATTTACCAAAACAGTCAGAATATTGACTAATATTCTGTGAAAAGGCATTGACCACTTTACCTCATACAACTGAAAAAAATCGTCGTACACAAAAATCAACATTCATATTTTAGGGGTCATAATATATGTTTTGGAAGAAAAAAAATGAAAAAAAAAAAATGATCAAACATTTTTCGATATTTTGCTTTTAAAAAGTTCCCAAATGTTATTTATTTCTTTTTTTTTCTTCCAAACCACATCTGATGACCCTACTGTGAGGTCATAAGATATGTTTTGGAAGAAAAAAAAATGAAAAAAATGCTCGAGCATTTTTCAATATTTTGTTGCTAACAGGTTCCCCAAATTTATTTAGTTTTTCATATTTTTTTCCAAAACACATCTTATGACCCTACTCAGGGGTCATAATATATGTTTTGGAAAAAAAAAATGATCGAACATTTTTCGACATTTTGCTTTTAAGAAGTTCCCAAGTGCTGATTATTTCTTTTTTTTCTTCCAAACCACATCTGATGACCCTACTGAGGGGTCATAAGATACGTTTTGGAAGAAAAAAAAAATGAAAACATTGCTTGAGTGTTTTTCAATATTTTGCTTCTAATAAGTTCCCCAAATTTATTTAGTTTTTCATATTTTTTTTCAAAAACACATCTTTTGAGCCTTCTTACGGGTCATAATATATGTTTTGGAAGAAAAATATAAAAAAAAAACTGATCGATCATTTTGTCGATTTTTTTATTTTAAGAAGTTCCCAAGTGTTAATTATTTCTTTTATTTTTTTCTTCCAAATCACATCTGATGACCCTACTGAGGGGGTCATAAGATATGATTTGGAAGAGAAAACAATGAAAAAAAATGCTCGAGCATTTTTCAATACTTTGCTGCTAATAAGTTCCCAATTTATTTCTTTTATTCATTTTTCATCCAAATCACATCTGATGACCCTACGGAGGGGTCATAAGATATGTTTTGGAAGAAAAAAAAATGAAAAAATTGCTCGAGCATTTTTCAATATTTTGCTTTTAATAAGTTTCCCAAAATTATTTAGTTTTTCATTTTTTTTCCTAAACACATCTTATGACCCTACTTATGGGTCATAATATATGTTTTGCTAGAAAAAATAAAAGAACTGATCGAACATTTTTTCGATATTTTGCTTTTAAGAAGTTCCCAAGTGTTAATTATTTCTTTTATTTTTTTTTCTTCCAAACCACATCTGATGACCCTACTGAGGGGTCATAAGATGAGTTTTGGAAGAAAACATTGTACATAACTTAAATTTCACTGATATCACAATATTTATAGATCTTGTTGACAAATAAATTTCTGTTGAACTGGTCAATGACCTTTTTTATGTCTGCCCACACTATGCCTTGTCTTCCTGCTGGCTGTACAGGGAAAACCTGAAACAAAACCTGCTTTAGAATATCCATTTTCTCCACACCTATCCTGGGCTTTCCTCTCGTTCCCGCAACATTCTTGTCCCTAACCTCCCCAACAGTGAACATCTTACGAAACATGTTTCTTGCGAAAGCATTTCTGTCACCTTTTGATATTTCAGCCGTCACTTGAATAAGGTCGGGGTGAAGGATGAAATTAGTGCCCGTCGCGGTTTTATCCATCGCCTCAGCAATATCTTCTTCCTTCATGGACACTGGCAAATTGTCTAGAAAAATATCCAGGAACCTTTTATCAGTAATTTTCAACTTAAGCATTTCTTGGGGGGCCACAGCATTACCAGTGGCGTTGTCAACAACAGAACCATTTTGGAGCATACGTCTACATGTAGTACCCTCTAATTTATCCAATCTTGCTTGCATTTCCGAATTATGTTTTTGAAGATTGGCCATATCTGTCTTTAACTTTTCCAACTCCTGTCTGACCTCAGTTAAAATGCTGCTGCATTCGCACGCTTGTGGCTCGATCTGTGTAAAATCTGGGGATGGAATCGGAGAAGACACCCACGTCTCAGGAAGATAAATACAGGGTAGTATTCCATCATTTGCTATTTCAGCCTCTCTATTATCAGGGATTCGTGTGGATGACAAAAATGAGTTTACCACCTCTACGGGTGTGTCGTCAACTGGAGGATCCACACGTACTGTCGGTGGACTTGTGGTATCATTTGACAATATCTCCTTAGCTTTCTCGCTGAGGCAATACCGCCCTTGGACCACCACTTCCGCAGCAGAGTTGTTCATGCCAACCTTTTCTGTTGGGATCACATGTGCTGTAGGCTTTGCAGGTGAAGCAGAAACTACAATTGCTGCTTTGTTCTGAAAAGAAAAAAATAACGTCATTGTATTAGCAAGAAGAAAAATGGTCAAGCCTTTTTATTTTATTTTTTCACTTTTCTTTCTTCCAAAACATATCTTATGACCCCTAAGTAGGGTCATAAGATGTTTGAAAAAAAAATGAAAAAATAAATAACACGTTGGAGCTTATTAAAAGCGAAATATCGAAAAATGGTTAAGCTTTTTATTAATTTTTTTATTTTTTCCAAAACACATCTTATGACCCCTAAGTAGGGTCATAAGATGTTTTGGGGAAAAAAAGAAAAAACAAATAACACTTTGGAACTTATTAAAAGCGAAATATCGAAAAATGGTCAAGCCTTTTTATTTTATTTTTTCATTTTTCTTCCTTCCAAAACATATCTTATGACCCCTAAGTAGGGTCATAAGATGTGGTTTGGAAGAAAAAAATAACAATTTGGAACTTATTAAAAGCGAAATATCGAAAAATGGTCAAGCCTTTATATTATATATTTTTTTTATTTTCTTTTCTTCCAAAACATATCTTATGACCCCTAAGTAGGGTCATAAGATGGGGTTTGGAAAAAAAAAAGAAAAAAATAAATAACACTTTGGAACTTATTAAAAGCGAAATATCGAAAAATGGTTAAGCCTTTAAATTTTATTTTTCTTTCTTCCAAAACACATCTTATGACCCCTAAGTATGGTCATAAGATGTTTGGGGAAAAAAAAAGAAAAAACAAATAACACTTTGGAACTTATTAAAAGCGAAATATCGAAAAATGGTCAAGCCTTTTTATTTTATTTTTTCATTTTTCTTTCTTGCAGAACATATCTTATGACCCATAAGTAGGGTCATAAGATGGGGTTTGGAAGAAAAAAATAACAATTTGCAACTTATTAAAAGCGAAATATCGAAAAATGGTCAAGCCTTTATATTTTTTTTTTTTCTACCAAAACATATCTTATGACCCCCTAAGTGGGTCATAAGATGTGGTTTGGAAGGTAAAAAAATAAATAACAATTTGGAACTTATTAAAAGCGAAATATCGAAAAATGGTCAAGCCTTTTTATTTTATTTTTTCATTTTCTTTCTTCCAAAACATATCTTATGACCCCCAAGTAGGGTCATAACATGTGGTTTGGAAGAAAGAAAATGAAAGAAAGAAATAACATTTAATCAGCTTTATTTAGGAGTAACGCGCCTCAAACATAAAAGTTCACATTTCTTGTTCAAAATTTAACAGGGAATTTTAAACTTTAACCCTTTGAATTTAGTGAATACATTTAGTGTTGGTCGGTTTGGACTGTTATGTTGGGTAAAGGGCTAACATTTCAAATGTCGTAAAATCACACACTGGGGGAATATTCGGTCACTTTGAGATCATACAAACTCACCCATTCGTTTAACTCTATACATGCAGTACCATAATGTTAATCTTCTTCAATGGCACTATTCGGGGCCAAAAATTTAACTAAACTGCATCTTATTCAACAGGGCTTAATGAGCTATGTTGAACAAGATGCAATTACTTAATTTTCAATTTTAATGTGGAAAACTGTATCCCTAATCATTACAAAAAATGCTTGCAACGATTTTCGACATGAAATGACACCCCAAAAAATAATATAATTTTTTTCATTTTGACACAACGTCCCAATAAAAATGGATATGCAAGTGACCCCAGCAAGTCTATTGGTGTGGCTTCTGTGACTACAGGTGATTATAGTTGATTATTGGGTTATTAAAATCGTGGCAATAAATTATAAATTATAGTTGATTGTTGGGTAATTAAAACCGGTGATCAGACAGTCGCTGCAACAAGATTAGTGACCAGACAGTGGAATAGCTATGTCACTGTCACACGTTCAATTTGTAAAGGAATCTACATGTAGTAACATATTTTTTTTACCTTTTAAACGTTTTTTGTCTTTGTGGTAGTTTGCCTTTGTCTTTGTTCTGTTGCTGGTGTTGGTGTTTTATCTAATGGAGTACTTGATGCAGATGGTGCCTGGTTTGGCGAAGATGGTGGCTCTGGTGACGCAACTCCTTGTGGATTTTCCTTTATGACCTCGCTATAACGTTTGCTCATCTCGGAACTATTTCCTGAATCCAAAACCTACAAAATAAAATGACTGCATGTACAAACTAAGTTCTTGAACATTAACTTCGGTGAGTGGCCGTAACAGTGGAATTTCAATGTGTGATAAGTCACAACAGCAGGACTTCCATTTTCTCATGTTGGTAAAATGAATTTATGGTATCATTTATTGGGAATGGGTCAACTCGCCACCGGGACAAGTCACCACCGGGTCAAGTCGCCACGGGTCAACTGTCCACGGGTCAACTCGCCACCAGAAAAAAAATATATATAAGACAGGTTTGACACTACACACTGTATACAGTAGGGAAATATCATATTTTGACGATTTTTTTTATACCTTTAGCATTCCTCCCAGCACATAATCTTATAATTGTGAAATATTCTATTTATAAATGGGGGAAAATCGACAGTTACATTGAAAACTTGGAAAACGTTTTGGGGGGATCAGTGGATTTGCGTTTAGCAGCCCTGACTTGATTTGATACGAAACTCAAGAAAATGTGAAGCATGTGGTAAACCATGTGTGGAAACTTATTTCGTGATCTCTCCAGCAACATTCAGCTGGCGTTTGCAGAATTTCATGTTTTGGCCTATATGGATTCGCGCGAATATATTTCGCGAGAATCTAGTTAAGATTCTCGCGATATCGGACGAACTTTAAGCCCTGACTAGTCACATATTTGGAAAAATAAGGATTATAGAAATATCGCAAGCTTTTTATTGAGCCGTCATCACCTTTCAACGGCAGCTGATTCAACAATCTGTGCAATAAAAACAAACCCAAACGTATCTTCTCTTATTCATTTTCATGTGAAAATCACTGCCGGACGGTCACGGAGTGAACAGTGAGTACAATCAAATTTATTTTTTTGGAAAAAAATGTTAAAAATAAGTAGAAAAATATTGGAAAAAAACTTATCAAAAGTGAGTCAACTCGCCACAAAAAGTGGGTCAAGTCGCCGCTAACATGTGGCGACTTGACCCGGAAAAAGTACTGGTGGCGAGTTGACCCAGTGGCGAGTTGACCCCGACCTCATTTATTGAGAACACACAAGAAACGAGCTTTCGAATGATTGATACCAGAAGCTGGTATTATCAGTACAGGGAAATATAATAATTATTATTCCTGTGCACACAACCCACTGGACGAATTACTGCTTTGTGTTAATGCGCAGGTGAATGAAAAATGGATACAAATTAAAAAATGTTGTCTGTATTTTTTTAGAGGTGTGGGGGGGGGGGATATTTTTGGGTGGGGGCTCTTGCTCATTCCCCCTATGGCTGCAGGCTGCCCTCACCTTTTTTTCTCATTTTGTCCTTTTAGTGCCAATAGTCCCGGGTCTCAGGGCAATTCCAATTTAATGGTTGTGTTGCCCCCTTCTACTTATAGTTAAAGGTATGTCCGGGTGGAGGGGGGGGGGGGGTATATTATTAGTTACATGTAGGAATTGCTTTCATTTCAACAAAATTATCACAATAATAAAGAGCAAAAACTTACCTGCAATCTCATTTTGGCGAGATCGCGCGTTAAATTTTGCTATTTATTTTTGGCGATAATTCTGTGAAAAGATAAACGACATGTCGTATAATCAAATAGCTTGTTCACGTATTTTACAAATGACAAGCCCCACATAACCTAAACCAGGGCCGATACTGGTGGGAGCGCTCAGAGCCTTGAATTGTAAAAACAAATCGGGAAGGGGAGAACCCCCAGCACCCCACTACACCACCACCCCCGTCGGGGCTAGGCAATTCGGAAATGGCCTTCGCCTTCGCACCAGGATGCTATCCGACATGCAGAGGTGGGTGAGGTGGCAGGGGAGGGGCGCCCCACACTCTCCATGTCGGAGTTTTATTTACTGCTGGCTTCGGGCCTGACCTAAGCGGAGGTTCAGTAGTTATTTCCAGGCCTACCATGATCGACATTAACTCTCGCCGACCCTGTCGGATATTTTTCAGTTCCTTGTTTTGGGCATACATGTAAGTAAAGGGTTAAAAATAAAACACGTACCTTTCCAACAGCAACCTCGTGCACTCTTCTCCACTGAATGAGGTAAGATTCTCCTATCTTTATTGGGTCTGTCAGTTCTTTAAAAAAAACCGAGCTTCTCACTTGTATTGCATTGTCTTCAATATACCTCACCAAATGGTGACTCGGCGTTGAAGACATTTTCCGTCGGTTCATTTTGATTCAGAAAAGTCGAGTGATAAATTCAAGTCAAGTAATCACCTTTTTAAAAGGGAAATTTGTTCTGTTTATACTGTCTTGACCAATGACTGCATGTACAAATGTAGGTGTGTCCTAGTGCCTTTAATGTTAAGAACAACATCTTGTTATTTTTATTTTTACAAAAAACTGTTTTTAGACCCATTGTTTTAGATACAAACAGAAAAGGTTCTCAGTGCTTGGTATCAAAGGTTCGTACCGCAGTAAATTTTAATTACAATAACAACCAAACTTAAAATGACAAATCTGAATGGTATTCTTAGAAGAAATATGGGATGCCAGCTTTTATGTGGCTTGGCCGCTTGGGGTCGACAACAATCAAATAGAAAGGGAAATGATACAATGTACATGTATGAATACAAAGTCGAGACAATTTTTAAAACAATGTTTTTTCTGCAAAAATGAAACACCATTACTTTTCCAGAAAACACTTTTCAGAAGCCCTTCAACTTTCAGTTTCGGTTTGAAAATTAACTTGGTATTGATATTGAAACCTAAAAATTCACAAATGGAATTAAAACGCCAGATTTCGCGTCCCATTCCAGTCATCCGTTATACGCCTATCTTAAAAGCAAAAACGTACCATTTTAAAAATCTTCCCCATTATTTTGTAACCGTGCTTCGATAAAAGTGAACGCAATAAAATGAATTGTTCCGATATTGCGGAAATGATCAGTCTGTTTGCAAACCGTTTATATGTCGTTCGGTACGTGTACATATAAATGGACTATCGTTTGTCTTCCGTTCAGCTAAACGAAAAAACGTTTAGCTTTCGTTTAGCTAAACGAAAAATCGTTTACCTTTCGTTTAGCCTTCGTTTAAATCATCGAAATACGGATCGTTTATAAACGTTTGGTAAGCGGAAAATAAACCCGTTTTTCGTTTAAATGCTATTTGTGAACGCGTTTACAAACGAAGAATAACGGCGTTTAATGTACAAGTTATTTCCGTTGGTACTGTAGACGATGTTGTCTTATTTACAATACAAGAATGGTGTTATTTGATAGGGAAACCTCCATGAAGCTATGTTATCCGTCCAGACCACACAGAAAGCGCATATACGAACAAGTAAAAAATACCGTTAAAATGTGTTGAATGTACTGAATGCATTGGGGGGTCAACTTACAGTCCTTATACCATAATTGTTACTGTATGACTTTTGGTTACAATAGGATAAAAGTTCCTGGAATTATCCGATTGGTGGAAAATGAACCGAGCTTGTAAGTGTGAATAAAATTTTTAAAGTGCATGTTTTGGAAAAGATATAAAATATTGGTGACTATTGTCTTCTGAAATGTGTGAGAGAAGATTAAAATTGGGTGGGAATAGGTAAAAATATGTCTATTTCATTCAGTGCGAAACTGGACAGGAGTATAGGAAGCTCCAAATTTAAAGGCAAAATTCACGTGGCGACCTATATTTTTTTCAGTATCTTTTTTTCATGAGATGATAAACTAAATGGATAGATGGTTGTTTTTTCCCAAATCAGCTTCATGAGATGGGGAGAGGAGGAAAGATTAGTACTGTCGTCAATGGAAAAAAACACTGTATTGTAACCTAAATTTTACTGCTTTAAGTATAATCAGACGAAAACAAATAGAGGATGACTTCTCTGAACGAATGCATACAACTCTGTAGTGTCTGGTTTACTCATATGGTATCGTCCATGCACAAGATGGTTTGTTTTAGAAGAGCCGGTTATTACGGTAGACTAATTAATAGTTTTAATCTGCAGCCATACAGTTGCAGGTTAAATATCACTGATCTATTTTTCACAACTGAACAGCTTTTGGTGTTATAAAGAGAAACCAAATATTCCTTGGTTTCGCTCCAAGTTCCAACAAAACAACTTGGCAATGCTAGTAATACTGTAATACGTTATTTTCACGGTATCAGTTTACGGTAGAAGTACCAGAAGCTAGTTGTCAGTCCTTTTACCGTATTTATAACGGCAAATATTTATAGTATTTAGGGTATCGGCAGCTTGTGTCCAGTAATTTAACTTTGAAAGTATTTTCTACACAATACTACATCGCTGAACCATACTGATGACGTCTGCGCACTCCAAGTAGATTTTTCTCTCGGCGCATACCATGAAACACGTTTGAAAAGAACTATGTGTGAAACCCCAAGCTGTATGTTTCAACTCGGTCCATTTTGAATGGCCTAAATTAACTAAAATGTAGATTATTTATCGAAAGGTATTTAACACGTGTGAACATAAAGTACATATCTCAGTGTCTTAAATCCTAAATGTCGCAAGGATCCTGTAGGTTCCTATACATCGCATTCAAGCAGCGAATAAACTAGATACGATAAGCTAAAATCCACGGACAAAAAGACGGCTGGCTCTCAAAAGTGACCTCCCTTTGTCCATTGATCTCTCAAAATGTCGGTAGATGATAACCGCTCCATATTAAATAAGTTATGATTCTGTCATTTATTATTTTTCTCAGTTGCTACCACAGAGTATGGAAAAAGTTGTCTGTGAAATAATACATCCCTTACACAGTTTGTTAATGACATAATATTGTACGTACGGTGCCAGTTAATTCCATATGGAATTAACTGGCATTGAACATGCCATATTAGATCACTGACGAACGGCATAACTACAGTTGAAACTAGAACTCTTATCACTATTAGTGAAGAAAACGCTCGTTAGTTAATGCGCTCCTTACTGCAGAATCTTTTAGACAAAACACAAGAAGAACTTGCAAACTTCCATCACATGGACCACCGGGTTGTACCCGGTGGTCCATCTGATGAAAGCTTGTAAGTGTTTGTGCTGTTATGAACAATCATAAATACTTTTCAAGTGCAGAATATATGGCTCTGCGATTAAGTAGCAATCTTCTCACTTCCTTTTGTATATGGTCTCACAGAACTAAATATTTTCCCATAGGCGACCATTATAACACTTATGTGGAAAAAAATATGATCGCATCACTTTAAATTAAATATTTAAATACCTACATAAAGTACAGACCTTCACACAACTTTCTCTGGCCAGAAAACATGGGGTCATGCAACAAATAAGAGAGAAAATCCACCAGGAATTGAAGTACCGTCCTTGAACTTAGTTTTTTCTGGGAATTCCCAACAAAAATACACAAATATTTAACTGAATTTTAAAGACCCAGAAAATACTTAGAAAATCTCCTTTTTCTTGTGAAATATTCAGTATTGTTGTAAAAACCTAATAAAATGCTTTAACAGTTTTCTCAAGCAATAAGTTTTTTTCTAGGAGTCTTATTTTAGACTATGATGCAATATCCGAGTGCAACATTTCAAGGAAGATCACTCTAAACTAAATATTTAGTTCTGCGAGACCTATAATACTTCTCACCCATGCCCTAATTTCATTTTTCCTGTTTTATGTGATAAAACAATCATTTCTACACTAAAATACAAGATTTGGCTTCTATTCATCCAATAAGATTAAAAATATAGCTTTTTTAAAAAAGTTGTTAAATTGTGAAAAAAAGCCCCAAAAATTAGGAAATTTCAGTATACCGCTTTCGTTACTTATCTTGATTCTGCTGCCAATCTATTTGACAGAGCAGTTCACCAATTGATGTTTTTTACTGGAATTTAGCCAGTTTACCTGATAAAAGTCCAATATCGGCATAGAAGAACTCAATTCGAGAAAAAATTGGTGATTTATGTGTCAAATAGCTGAAAATTTATGTCCGAGAGAGAACATTTACACAGGTATCATTCACAAAAAAGCTGTTCAAAAGTACAATTTTCATCTAAAAACCTTCCAAATATCATAATTCATGTATACTTTATCTATTTACTAAAATAGAAAGGTATACCACCCGATGGGTTGGTGATTAATGTCCCAACAGATGTGAGGATGTTTCACAGAAAATCACATGCTGAGTTCAAGCTACCAAATCACACTTGAAACACAACTATCATGTGTAACAGTTCTTGAGTGATACAATTCCTGAGAAGTCTACCTGATTTTTAGAATTTATTAAGCATATTTTTTCAATTCTTTCTCGAAATGAGTGCAAGAAAATTAAAATTTAATCGCAGGACACATCTGAGAAAATTTGCATTTCAGAAAAATCATCCGCCTTGCAATATTTCCAAGTGTGTGGCTACTACAAGTGCAGAACCTGAAAATGTAGTAAAATATGTAAGACTCACACAAGAAAAGCATGATAAGGTTACTTCAAGTCCACTTCCAGTGACAGCAGCAAAAGAAGAGCCTGGAAAGAGCTTCAAACTCTTACGCCCATTGTCAAGATTAAAATCTGAGCTCGACATCTGCAATGAGAAAATAGATGAAAAATGGTAAATAATCATATGGACAGTTATCAAGACATACAAACATACATGCATGCCTGCCTGCCTGCCTGCCTGCCTTCCTTCCTTCCTTCCTTCCTTCCTTCCTTCCTTCCTTCCTTCCTGCAGGCAGGCAGGCAGGCAGGCAGGCAGGCAGGCAGGCAGGCAGGCGTGTGGTTCCGATCGGGCGGGCGGGCGGGCGGGCGGGCGAGCGAGCGGGCAGGCAGATGGACGGATGGATGGACGGACGGACGGACGGATGGACGGACGGACGGACGGAGATGGGTAGGCATCCTGCCTGCCTGCCTGCCTGCCTGCCTGCCTGCCTGCCTGCCAGCCAGCCAGCCAGCCAGCCAGCCAGCCAGCCAGCCAGCCTACAAATCCACCTGATTATTGTTAGTTAGTATAAAGATACAAATTTGGAAAAAATTGCTCAGAAAGAAACATAACTCATTCTTTCATCCATCCATCTATCCATCCATCCACTCACTCATCCATCCAATTCATTTCATTTCATTTCAGTTCATTTCATTCATTCCATTTCATTTCAGTTCATTTCATTCATTCATTCATTCATTCATTCATTCATTCATTCATTCATTCATTCATTCATTCATTCATTCATTCATTCATTCATATCTGAGCAATTTTCTTCAAATTTCAGGCCTGAAGAAGATAGTTACAGACTGGTACATGTGGGTAAAATGGCAGAGATGTGGAATACTGTTTTCAAAAAACACAGGCAACTTAATCCAGAATGTGATGGATACCTATCTTTTGATCCGAATGGGGAGGAGAGGCGTGGACTTGTTTGGAGGGAGCGAGTCATCTGCAATACCTGCTCCTATGTTTCTACTCGATTCTCTTTATATGAGGAAATTTCCAGCCCAAAACAGGGTCGCAGATCAGCATGCACAAACAGAGCACTTCAAGTGGGGCTCTCACAGACTAGTATAGGTAATGCAAGTTTCCGCAGGTTGTGCATGACACTAAATTCACCTGCCCCTTCTGAAAAAGGGATGCAGAAGACAGGGAATGTGGTATGTTCACAAATAGAGAAAACTAATGAGAATGAAATGAAGACCAGACGTGAAGAACTCAAAGAAATCAACACTTTGAGAAGTGTGAAGCGAAATATTATAAGTGTTGAATGTGATGCAGTGTACAATAATCCACTGTATTCAGGTATAGGGAAAACACCATTCCAACCTGCTACTCAGTGTACTTATATTCATGCAGAGAATGTTACCAGCAAAAAACAAGTGATTTCAGTTTGTAATAAGAATAAACTATGTTCCAGGAGAGGAAAACACATTAACCAACAGCCCTGTGGGCCGGAAAACCCAGAGTGCACAGTAACATTGAATATGAAAGAAAGTATTGGCAATGAAAAGGCATGGAATACTTCTTGCCTAGAACAACTAAAATCAGATGACTTGGAGGTCCAGTACATGACAACTGATTCTGATTCTAAAGCCTTTAAAGCAGCTGAGAACATTTACAAGAATAAAAGGAGTTCAATACGCCCTGAACATTTACTGGATACAAGGCACTTATCTGCAAATCACAGAAAGAAAATAAAGAATGACAAGAGTATTGTTGCAATAATGCCTGGGAAGACAAAGACTGAAAGACAAACACACTGTAACCGCTTTGCATTGGATATAGCAGCCAGATGCACAGCTGAACTGTCAGCTTGTCACAAGAAACATTTTGGAAACATAAATAAAGTTATAAATGCCATGTCATATGCTGTAGATGCAATTGTCGATTGTTACCAAGGAAATCATAAATTGTGCAAGCGATATTCATATGTTTGTTCTATCAAGAAAACTTGGCTTTCCAAGAGTGCATATTTGTCAAATTCATTTAAAATTCCTCTATCACCAATGGCAAGTCAAAGGTTACGAAAATGTGCTAATATACGACTGTCCAGGTGCAATATACTGAAGACCAAACTTCATAGCAATACCCAAAAAGTTGAGGCAGTGAATCGTTGTCTACGGAGGTCTTTGGCACGTAATATCACCTTTGCTAGGAACTTTCCGGGAAGAGCCCACAGTGCTATACATTCAGTGAACAATGGCCCAGGAGAATCTATTGTGAAACTCTGTAAAAAGTGTGAGTGCCCAGTGGCATCTGGTTCTCAAGCAGCAAAACAGCTGAAGCAGTTGCAGAGCAAAAATGATTCAGATAAAAAGAGACAGAAATCAATAGAATTCAAACTTCAGCGATGTGAAAAACGCACAAAAATGTATAAATTATATGAAGAACACCAAGAAGATGAAATTTACAGAAAAGCCTTGGACAAGGAAGAAGCCAAAGCTCAAAGGGCCATAGCAAAAGTAAAAAAATAAGAAAGATCGCCACAGATATCACGAGCAATAATTTTCTGGTAAGATTTCATTCTTGCACTTGCTTGCCTGCCGCCGCCACCCCCCCCCCCCCCCCCCCACACTCTTTCTATCCTGTCCACTTGGAACATAGTGTGACACTTTAAAACAAAATGAAATAGTTTAACAAGTATTAACTGAACTAAATGAGTAGCCTGGATTAATTTTGCCAGTCTGAATACTTTTTTTCAAATGGATAGTCAATCGGCCATGAAATTTGCCATAGAATTCACACTTTTTCTGAAGCTATAGCCCTAGCTGCTGAAATTGGCCATCTATTAATAATTATTTATAAATGTATGTAATAACCTATAAAATACATGCAGGGGTATGTTCATTCGAACAAATACCATTTTGGAGACACAATTTCCTGTATTCATTGGTAGAATGGCTCTCCAAAACTAGGTGCCCAGGCTCAACACAAAGCTTCTGATGACACAAGTGGCTAACATCTAGCTGCTGTCCATTTGCACCAAAATGTGGCATTTCATCCTTCATCAGTGCATTGACAGCCATGTACATGGTTCTGTGTACATATTCCAGTGAATTATTAGAATCTCCCCATGTTACTCTTATTAAGCCATATCCTCGGCTATTTTTTGCCCCCCTCCACAACAAACAAGCATGTCCACCCCCATCCCTTGAAGATCTAAACATAATTCTTTCTTTGAGCTTGTCAAAAAATGATGCCATTCTTGAAAATAGACAATAATGCACGTGCATCTTCATTCTGTTAGCAACAATCACCAAGGAAATGCAGAAAAACAGCATTCCTATAGGTCTCACAGAACTAAATATTTTCCCATAGGCGACCATTATAACACTTATGTGGAAAAAAATATGATCGCATCACTTTAAATTAAATATTTAAATACCTACATAAAGTACAGACCTTCACACAACTTTCTCTGGCCAGAAAACATGGGGTCATGCAACAAATAAGAGAGAAAATCCACCAGGAATTGAAGTACCGTCCTTGAACTTAGTTTTTTCTGGGAATTCCCAACAAAAATACACAAATATTTAACTGAATTTTAAAGACCCAGAAAATACTTAGAAAATCTCCTTTTTCTTGTGAAATATTCAGTATTGTTGTAAAAACCTAATAAAATGCTTTAACAGTTTTCTCAAGCAATAAGTTTTTTTCTAGGAGTCTTATTTTAGACTATGATGCAATATCCGAGTGCAACATTTCAAGGAAGATCACTCTAAACTAAATATTTAGTTCTGCGAGACCATATGCAGTTGAATTTTAATATCTATTTACGGCATTACATGTACATGTATTTCAGTAGAGTTTTGGAATGGTATTAATGATCTCTATTCACTAGTACAGAATTGTACAGAGTGAGATGGGCACACTGTTTTCATACAGGAATTGAGTTACGCTTGGTGCGGGTTGACAGGGACACAGGTGCACTATTACTTCAAAATAGTGCACAATACAGTCACAGGACTTCTAATTTCAACTGCAATAATGTAAAGATAACTCTCAGGGCTGCAAAATTTCCTTAGACACAACGTCATGGTTTTCGATAGTGAACTTCCAAGACCAACAAAGAGATATTTATTTATTTATTTATTTATTTATTTATTTATTTATTGATGTTTAAGGTCACATACCTATGTACAATGGCTAATCATGACCGTGGCCGTTTTACGGGTGGAGGAAGCCGGAGTACCCGGAGTGAACCACCGAGCAACGACGAGCAGCTGCCAGCTCCCTAACATCGTAACTCCGCACTGTAGCACAGGTAGGGTTAGATTGGTTGAAGACATGCGCACCATCGACGTGCAGTACGCCTTAATACACAGGCGTCAATCGTGGACAATCGGGGTAAAGTGCCTTGCCCAAGGACACAACGCGGGAGTCCGAATCGATCGCTCAGACGGTCACCCATCCGAGGATTAACCGGGCTCGACGTTGCTTTACTTCGGTGATCTGTCGAGAACCGGTTATCCCAACAAAGAGATACATTGCTTATAACACTGCTTGTTCTTCCTGTATTTCTTTTCGAATCCAATTATCGAGTGAAAATCATTCTCCCTGTATTAATGACATTCTGAAACTATTTGAAGGAGTATAGAAAAAATACTTCCAGAAGTGACATACTTCATAGAATAGAGCACAGATCCATCAATCTATGTAGACATAAAATAGGTCTGTGTATTATATTATTAATTATCTAGATGGAAAACTCAAACATTTGTAAATGCCAACACTGTCGGGCCTTTTTGTTTGAATTCACTCGTGATTTGTGTTCTTTGAATGTGATTGATACATCGCCAAATCTTTTACTGGTTTTTAATTTTCATTATTTTTGTTGTCTACATTAGTTTTAATAGTCTCGGTACCCGATATTCACGGTTGAGTGTTCTCTGAGCAGAATGTTTTGCGCAAACATTTACCTCTATTTTATTACTTTCCAAAGTGTGATTTACTGGGATTTTCCAGTTTGATAATTTAACAAATCAATTATGCAATCAACAATTGGGTTATGTAGCCGTGCGCGCAAACGAAGATGCTTTGCTGTGAGTGTAATGGGGACTTCGTTGTTTTTTTTAACCCTTTACCTAATATGAAAAGCAGACGACACTTGCAAAAAAAAACATCTTGAATACTATTATTTTCATTTCTTGTCTCAAAAACACAGGTTATGATCCCTCATTGGAACGAGCTGGTCGAGCTCGTTCCAATGAGGGTCATAACCTATGTTTTAGAGACAAAAATGAAAAAATAATGAAAATTATTTTGCGATTATTGAGAATAGCTCTTTTTTGTCTCAAAAACATAGGTTATGACCCCTCATTGGAACGAGCTCGTTCCAATGTGGCGTCATAACCTATGTTTTAGAGACACAAAATGAAAAAAATAATGAAAAGTAGTTGGCGATTTTTGAGAATAGCGCAGGTCGGTTTTGGCCATTACGTTAGGTAAAGGGTTAAGTAATATAATTATCGTTAATAATGAAAAGTAATAAACAGAGAAATCGCTTGACTGGACTGGTTACGTAAAATAATTCATTCGAGGCGAGGGTCTATATTCGCGCATGCGTGTTTGTATAACGTCCCTCACCTCTCATGAATTATTTCACGTAACCGGTCCAGACAAGCGATTACTCTCTATTTATTTCCGAAAACCGGCAATAGTTTATGAGTTAGTAAATAGAGTTTAAACATAATGCCCCTGTCGAAACACAAACAAACCCGTCTTATTGGACCTTCAGCGCACCCACCCAATTCTTGACAGGGTTCCCACAGATATCAGAAAATCAAAAGTAAGCACAATTTAAGCACTTTTCAGGAACTCTGACCAAGATTCCCAACGACTATTATAATTTTCAAATGAACTTACATCACGAACAACACAAAGAATTTCAGCCTCGAGAATCTGCTTTGATTTCTGAAAAACCCAACTAGTTAGATACCTTTGCCCCTTGAATGCAATTAGGTTTCATCTGCATCTGCAGTTCTAATGCATTGCTATCACTGGTATATAGGACAGGTTATCGTGAAACTTCTTGTCTCAGAGGTTAAGGTGAACAGCATTCAAGTACTTTTCAAGAAGGGTGTTGGAAAATCGAGTACTTTCAATGGTAGAAACAAATTCAAGCACTTTTCAAAGAAGGATATAAACCTCAGACACTTTTCATTTGAGTGGAGACCTTGCTTGAATCGTTACGCGTCCAGATGTAAAATTTTATCTAACAATCATATACATTTTGGCTTGAAAACAACGAGAAACCATACCTCTCACATAATGTGTTCCGATTCCGTATCATATGGACGAATCATTCTGATTCCGTATCATATAGATGACTCGTTTCCGGGAACACAACGGGCTATCATAACAGGTGCATGAATTCATTCTATGTGCGTTTCATTGATCGACTCAGCTGATCGCTTACAAAATATAACAGAATTCCTTACAATTAGCGACAGAACTATTAATAGGCACCCCCCCCCCACCCACACACACACACACACACACAATAAATAGAAACTGCACAATAAAATATTACACACTTGTAAATTCAAGCTTATCATCATAGGAAGTGACATTGAGAGTGAATAATTTTACAACGCAACATTGAAAATTTTCGGTGACTGCGTTACTCATTGTTTGTTAAAGTGTACAACAATATTGTTCCATAAAAAATGTTGTTTTTTTTACTTTTTCTCGCACAACATTATGTCCCAAAACTGTATTAATAACTTAAGATTTAATCTGTGTATGTGACGGAATTGTTAGATAAATTCCGGCTCGTTGAGATCCCATTCTGGACACCACCTCGAATCTGATACAAACCACAGACATGCACATTGTCATGATAAAAAGTTTTTTCGATGGAGATGTGGGGGGGGGGGGGGGGGGGGAGGGGTCCATATACTATAAGCTTTTTTATTATTGTTTAGATATTTGACCATGATATTTCGTTATTTCCCTGGTCAGACAGACGGAGAGGTAAAGCCCTTATTCTCTCCGTGGAATGCAAAAAGGAAGCCAGTGGTGGCCTTTAGATTCTTCCCAACAGTTTATTACGGGTCTGAACTTGAGGTCAGCTAAAACATACACCACCTCTTCGTTGTTCCAGTTTCTTCCCTACCTGTATTCTCAACAAAAAGCGATCTGAGTGTACGCTTTTTTAATCTCTCATTTCATACTAACTTCCGTTGGAGCGACATAAAGTTCACTTTGACGGAGGTTAATTTTCGTGGTACGCGTGTGCTGGACTACTCTTTCAAGTATGCTTTAGCATGTTGTGGTGATCTTGTTTACTAAGATTTCAATGCCTTGTCTTCCCGTGTACTTCCAGGACATACCACATCAGATCAAATGAAGCATGGAGAACGCATGTTCGGTCTTGTGTACTTTAACCCGAGGTTTGAAAAAATAGACCGTATAAAACTTTGCAAAATGATGCCGACATATGGACCACAGGGTCGAGCAACACAGGAAGTAACTACAGTAGAGTTGAGTGGACATGAATAATGGATATGACGACTTGAGGAAACTATGAACTGAATTACACTAATAATCCTCCCGAATAGTCTATGATGATGCGATCTGGCCTTTCACAGCAACTGGGAGTCTAATATCCAGACAGGACGGACAATACAAGTGCGGGTGTTGACGGATAACTATACAGTATATGTCACATACCTAGAAAATGGGAGGAACCAAGGAACGAAAGTCACCAGAAGAAATTCAGAGAGGAGAGTGATCAAAAAAAAGGAGGGAAAGGGTCAGAGAAGCAAGGTCTTTGAACGAATTGCAGAATGATGAAGCATCTAAATGCACATTTTTTTCAGGCTGGGAGAGGCAGGCTTGGCAATTTCAGGAGAGCGATTTTTTAGCTCTCCTTACTGCCCTCCTGAAAGAATTAAGGAGAGCGAAAAATTGCCCTCCTAAATATTTTGGTCTGGGATGATTGAGATTACATGTATTATGCTCACATTAAATTTTTTTTGTTGTAAAGCAAAATTGTAATTTAACTTCGAAGTCACATAACATCACGTAATTTCATTTTGAAAGTGGTTTAGTTGTAAAAGGTAATGGCTGCAACCATACCCAAACACAGTTGCAATCATTTGAAGCAAAATGGGTCACAGCAATATTTTTTTTTCTGTCAGTTTCAAGTTCAACAACTGACGTCACAGTTTGAGGGGTAATTATTCAAGGAATATTGACACTATAATATACTACCATTACTACTATCCTGTCACTTGAAGCACTTGCACCAGGATGTGACTGTAGATTCAAGCAGACCTGTTGTCCAAGAAAGTCATACGCCTACCACTACCACCTTCAACCCCCCAAGGGGGGTTGAAGGTGGTAGTGGTAGGCGTATGACTTTCTTGGTCAACAGGTCTGGGTACACACACAGATCTTGTCAAGTGTGTGTTCGGTTGTTGAGTGAGACATCTAGATGTCTAAGAGATTTCACTTTACCTTAGTAAAGTTAATAAAAGCACTGATGTAGTCTGTTGGTTTCAGTTTCAATGAGTTCGTTCTACTTGATACTTAAAATGCTGTGTAAACCTAATTGCTCTCCTAAGCTGATTGAGGAGAGCGATTTTTTTGCCCTCCTGCATTTTTCAGAATGCCAGGCCTGGAGAGGGGCGGGCAACTGTTCCTGTTCATTTTGAGGTCAGTGTCATTGACACTAACGAAGAAGATTGAGAAGGACATAGTCATATGTATAACATGGGAGTTTTGGCGACAGTGCAGCACTTTCCTCTGAAAAAGTGAATACTGAGCTGAGCGCAATGGTAGAGGTTGCAGGGTATGGAGCAGAAGTGTTGCGCAGGTCTGAGGTAATAAACACCTTCACATTTGGAAACCATAGCAATTAACCACTGTGATCTAAGTGATATTATTAGACGAATCAAGTAGTTAGATATATAGAGTATATCGACGCTGTTTTAGTGAATATTGGGAATTATCTCATGAGTGTGAAGCTGAAAGTTGTATTTTTCACGAGGGGTTGTGAAAAATAATACTTTCAGGTTCACTAAAACAGCGTAGATTTTCTTTTTATTATACGCTACGTGATATTTTAATGCGCAATATTCAGATTAATTCGACTGCAAACAGTTTCAAGACAATACGAAAAAGCTGCTAATAGTTCCTTCAAGGCGACGTTCAAGGTGACGTCATGCGCCGAAGCTTAACGTCATTTGGGAAGCTACTGAAAAAATTAATCGCGTGGACTTGAAAGTATTATTTTTCACTCGCGCAAGCACTCGCGAAAAATAAAACTTTCAGGTCCACACTCATGAGATATTTCCCGACACTGACTAAAATAGAGTAGATTTTCTTTTTTATTATATGCTATGAGATATTTTAATGCACAATATTCAGCCCGATTCGACGGCAAATGCGTACGTTTCAAAACAATAACAAAGATCAGCTGATCGTTTCTTCAAAGCGAAAGGATACGGCGTAGCGAGACGTCATTTAGGAAGCTACTGAGGAATATTTCACGATATGTATCGAGTCGATAGATATTGAGAAATATCTTTTAGATAATTTGCGATAATTCACAGGCAAGCATATAATAAAATTTAATTTCATACGAATTACCCAGAAAGATTATGACTTATGTTTTCTGAAGCTGTTTGATAATAATAATAAATGTTTTGTCAATTATCCAGAATGACACATGGAGCAAACGGCCGATAGTCAACATTTGATCCAAATACATTGATGGGCTTCTAGATAATGCAGTTCGAATAGGTTCCGCTTCTGAGACTACAGTACATTCGCTGTGGATGGGTCTTAACCCTTTGAAACAGAGCGGCTGCTTTTCCGACCAGGAGGGGCCGCGGTGGCTCAGTAGGTGGAGGTGCAGACTGCAAGCCGAGAGGTCATCGGTTCGAAACCCACCTGCGTCAACAGCGTTGTATCCTTGGGCAAGACACTTCACCTATATTGCTCACGTGGAGGCACGGTGGCGTTGTGTACTAAGGCGCACTGCACGTTGATGGTGCACTTGTCGTCAACCAATGCTAACCATGTTTGTGTAGAGTTAGTATGTTGGGGAGCTAACAGTTGCTCGCCGTTGCTCGGTGGTTCTCTCCGGGTACTCCGGCTTCCTCCACCCGTAAAACTGTTATGGTCATGGTTAGCCATTGTGCAGAAATATGTGACCTTAAACACCAATAAATTAATAAATAAATTTCCGGCCAGGAGCATGATACGTCGTAACGTTATTAAATAAGATAGCTGTTCAGTAAATATGTTGGGTACACCAATCAATATTTTCAACATGCAGACCCGAGGCTGCACGTTGAAAATATTAATTGGTCTACCCCAAAAAATGAATAGGGACTCTTCTAACTGATGTCATTGGACTGGCATTGAAGATACCACAATAGTTCAAAGGGTTGGTCCACACGCGGGCAGTGATGTCTACGCATGCGTTTACCAGGATATAAAAAAAACATCATCAGTAAAATTTTAATTAATGAAGCACCGGATTGTATCTATATTCCTATAATTTATTGTTTGGAATCTAATATTATTGCGTCCGTGGAAATTTTACCCACCCGTGGAAAGTGACCTGTTCACGGCGGCTGAACGGTACTTTGATTCCATTTCGGAATATTCCTCAATTTTGATTGATTTGCGTAAACAGACGAGTGGCCTTTGATTACAATACTTGAGCGTATGCAGACAATATCTGCGGTTGCATGCAACTGTAAATACACAGAAGGAACTGCGTGAATGGGTTAATCGATATGGCACGAGGTGCCAGCGCGGAAGGATAAAACGAGAGGCCGTAGGCTACACACCTTCCCGTCTATAAAAGCAATTATTAAAAGGACACTCAGCAATTTATTTGCCGACTATCAACAAAAAGAACACATTTCATCGCAAACAAAATTTGCGGCGGAACCTCTGTTACTATTTCGTCCCCTGAGTTCTAATGTGTTCTATGTGCCTAGTGGCACATAGAACACATTGGACCTCCGGGGAAAATTTTTAGCTAGCGCTAGCGATCCAAATTGTAATTGCGGTGCACGATTTGTGGAAAATTCCAGTGAAATTTCGTTTCTTTATAAAAATAGTCCGTCAACGATTTCCGTTCCGCACATATGTGCGGAACAGATTTTTTCATTTTCCGCACCGTTTAGCGTTGCTGTAGATGGGGGACTTCACTGAACAGGCGTGTAATAATATATATTACATGAAGAGTGGTAAGATTCGAATCGAGATTTGATTCGAAATCCTCTGTGATTTGATTCGGGGTCAGATTCGACACGACATTTGCGATTCACAGAGCCCTATTTTTAGGCAAATAGGAACTTTTTTAGTTTTTCGCGAATTTTCGTTGAAGTGTCGTCTTCCATTCGGGTTGGGCAAAACATTAAAACTATCTGAAAACGTTGCCACCTTGATTCAACGATCTATGAAACCAACATGCATTGCCGGCCATTTCACGTAACCGAAGTCTCAAACGGTATTATTACATTATCCTCGTGTCAGCTGGACTGAAATTCATCATATTTTCGCGTGAAATGACATCTTAAAATAAAAGTCTCTTGGAGTTTGTTATTGATTTTTCTGTTTCTCTTTTCAGATCAGTCATTCTGTTTTAGTCTTTCTAAAATTGGTTTTCAGATAACGAAAACATTCATCATAAATTTGCAATTCATTTTCAAAGCTCATATTTTCGTTTACAAATTACATTGACACCCAAACAATAACGGTTGACTCTAGCCAAAAATTACCGTACATTCGTAGGAAAATGACGTCCTTTTTTGCTGTCCATTTGTCTTATCTTTTCTCAGTAAAAAGCGATATCACAGCGATCACAAATTGCTTCTCAATACAGCCTCAGTTTACAACCATTCTGGCTCGCCGAAAAACCACAGAGTTTTTTCCAAAGTTATATTAGTTTTGTCTCAAATGAGTCCCACGAGACGTGTGCAAAATTCGAGGCGACCACTTTGAGTGCCTTTGCGCTGATCAATCTCGACAATAATTTCATTCGAGGACTGTTTGAAACTACTTCACTCAGCACTTTCCATGAAGCTAATTCAAACTTCGTAAGAGAAATTGTTCTTGAAAGCGAATCTCAACACAAATGGATTTTAGACCTCCCGGCATTGTGAAATATTACTACGAGTTAGACATTTTTCCATTTCAGTAGTTAATGTGTGTTATCTGGCTAATATGTAGAGGATATCTACTGTGTTTTAGTGAATATCGGGAATTATCTCATGAGTGAGGACATGAAAGTTTTATTTTTTACGAGCGCTTGCGCGAGTGAAAAATAACACTTTCAGGTCCACACGAATGAGATAATTCCCGATATTCACTAAAACACAGTAGATTTTTTTTTTATTATATGCTACGTGACATTTTACTGGACAATATTTAGCCCAGTCCGACTTCAAACAATTTCAAGACAAAAACAAAAAGCTGCTGATATTTCCTTCAAGGCGACGTTCAAGGCGACGTCATGCGCCGATGCGTAGTGTCATTTAGGAAGCTACTGAAAACATTCATCATGTGGACCTGAAAGTTTTATTTTTCACGAGCGCAAGCGCTCGTGAAAAATAAAACTTCCAGGTCCACACTCATACGATAATCCCAGATACTGACTAACGTATAGTAGATTTTTTTATTACATGATGCAAGGCATTCTATTGCACAATATTCAGCCCAATTCGACCGCAAATGCGTACATTTCAACACAATAACAGAGATCAGCTTATCGTTCCATCAAGGCGACGTGATGGCGGCATGCGGCGTAGCGTGACGTCCTTTAGGAAGCTACTGAGGAATATTTATCGATATCTATCAAATCTTTTAGATAATTTGCGATAATTCACAGGCTAGCATATAACAAAAAAAGTTCACCTTTGAAGTGTGCAATTCAATGTTTGAATAGTCATGAGTGTTGTCCAATTTTATTGAGGTTTGATGAAACAAAAACTTTAATCGATGAGCGTCATAGCATGTGGGGCAGTTTGACAGGCGGGGGAGGACGAAATACCCAGAGAGAATCACTGAGCAGTGGACAATAACTTCCGACTCTCCAACTTACTAACCCGGTAGAAGTACAGTTGAAGACAAGTGCACCATCGACGTTTATTACACGCCTATTCAATATAATCTCCATATACATCAGCACTAAACTATTGAGGAAAATTAAAATCTGTTCCGCACACATTTGCGGAACAGAAATAGTTAACTGACTATTTTTATAAAGAAGCGAAATTTAACTGGTATTTACTACTATTTGTGCACCGCAGTTACAATTTGAATCGCTGGCGATAGCTGAAAATCGTTCCTTGAGTTCTAATGTGTTCTGTGTGCCAGGTGGCACAAAGAACACATTGGAACTCAGGGGATGAAATAGTAACACGGGTTCCCATCGCAAATTTGGTTGGCGATAAAATGTGTTCTTTTTGTTGATAGTTGTCAAATGAATTGCTGAGTGTCCTTCTAACAAATGCATTTATAGACGTGACGGCCGTTTATAAACACAGAACAACACATGCGTGTGAATGGATTAATCGATACGACACTTGTGACATCGCGGAAGGATAAAACTCGAGGTCTGTGACCTCTCGTTTTATCCCTCCGTATTGGCACTCGTGCCATATCGATTAACCCATTCACACGCGTGTGGCGTTCTGTGTATACACTACACATTTGTACACAGAGCCACCATGCCCAAACGTGGGCAATCAGGACTAAGTGTCTTGCCCGAGGACACAGCACAGATGACGCGAGTTAGGACCGAATCATATATCTTTAGGTTTAAGGCCAACCAGTGAGCCCCACGCTCCCAAGTATATAATGAACAAATAACAGTCAATTAATATTCCGCCTCAGTGGATGAGATCAGGTACCAATACCATAAAAATTTCACAATTGAATTTTCTAGAATTTTATTTTTTGACATCCACATGCCAAATATCTAAAGCCTGACTCGAAATACAAAAAAGTTCTGGTCCCGACAGTTTACCTTAAAAAAGTGCATAAACCTGACCTTCAGGTCAAAGGTCAAGGTCACATGAAGGTCAAGATGGTACACTGCACACCGGTTCATGGTGATACATCCACATGCCAAGTATCTAAGGTGTAGGTCAAAAGACAAAAAAGTTATGGCCCGGACAAAGTTTGTGTGATTTTTCCCTTAAAAAACACATAAATCTGACCTTCAGGTCAAAGGTCAAGGTCACATGAAGGTCACTCTGGTACACTGCACACCGGCTCATGGTGATACATCCACATGCCAAGTATCTAAGGAGTACGTCAAAAGACAGAAAAGTTATGACCCGGACAAAGTTTGTATGAGAAGAAGAAGAAGAAGAAGAAGAAGAAGATGAAGAAGAAAAGAAGAAGAAGAAGAAGAATATGCACTAAAACAATATGTCTCCCTTCTGGGAAGGGGAGACATAATTCCATATACTCAATAAAATTGAAAGTTGTTAATCGAGCCTTCAAAAAAAGAAGGCAGCAAGACATATTACTTCGTCCGAAAATTTTCCCCAGTTCACTCCTTGCGGAGCCTATAGAGCTTTTTATCCTTACATGCGACATTAGATAATTTCCAACTAAAAGTGTTAATTTAATGTTTAGTACTTGCTTTCTAATCTATTGTGCGCTGAATCTTTTTTAATGCTCCATGAAGCTGAATTCATGATGATAAGCAACTGACAAAGACAAGTGAGTTGACAGGGAAGTACTCAACCATGTGTAATGAAAAACTGTGTAATGACTATGATGTGCGGAAAAGGCGATCATCAGCGGACACACAAAAGCTCTTTGTGAACATCATTTGAAGAAAGACGAAATTTGAAGGACGACTTTTGTTTGTCGAACAAGCCGGATTTTACCAATATATGCCGACAAACGTTTTATTACACGGCTGTTCTATGAAATTCCCATCTACAGCAACACTAAACCATGCGGGAAAATGAAAATCTGTTCCGAGCATATATGCGGAACAGAAATCGTTGAGGGACTATCTTTAAATAGAAGTGAAATTCCACTCGATTTTTTTTTACAAATAGTGCAACGCAATTACAATTTGAATCGCTTGCGATCGCTGAAAATCGTCCCCTGAGTTCCGAATGTTCTATGTGCCTACTGACACATAGTCCCCTGAGTTCCTATGTGTTTTATGTGCCAGTAGGCACATAGAACATTCGGAACTCAGGGGACGAAACAGATTCATGGGTTCGGCGATAAATGTGTTGTTTCTGTTGATAGTTGTCAAATGAATTGTTGAGTGTCCTTCTTATAATTGTTTTTTACACATGTGAAGATGTGTAATAAACACAGGAGTTGTGCTTTCGCCTATGGACTCCCATTCTATCCTTCCTCGCTGGCACCCGTGCCATATCGATAGATAGATATTTATTTCAAAAGTATAAACAGAAACATTACAAGTATGATTCAAAGTTGTTGTACAAACATTACTTATCTGTTTACACCGTTACCAGATTGATTGTCTACCAGTAATCCCCCCAAATATACAATTCTTCATCCAGCATCGCATGGTGTATACAACTTGTATTGGTATTACCAAATAAGCCCCAGAGTAGAGTTCACAACTTAGTGACAGAATCATATTTTCCTAATATGACGAGGGTACCAGAACGAAGTTATGTCAGACGTGTTTATAATATCTCCAGTTATTTTGTCTAGACCTATGGGTCCTAATATCGTTGCGGCACTCGGGACAGTAGGGATTGTCGCACTGCACATTTTCATTATAATTAGTTAATAATTTGTCCGTTAAGGCCTTTTTAAAAGATTTCTATTGGTTATTTGCCTGATGGAATCATCCAACTTATTCCAAATTTTTGGAAACGCGTATATGGGTAGCTTGTCCCGAGTTTTTATTCGAGACCTACTAACATGTAGCATGTCAGACTGTCTTGTTGTCATGTGTTGATGATCTGCGCGCACAGTAAAGAAATCAGCGAATGATTCGGGAAGTAGGCCATTTTTCCAGTCGAAAACAAAGAGACATGCGTGCAGCGTGAATAAGTCTGTGACTTTCAAAATCTTGTTCCCGGAAAATAATGGATCCGTATGATTAACCCATTCACACAAGTGTGTCGTTCTGTGTATTTACTTCATATAATGTAAAGTTAACTAACTTGTTATAACAACTTAGTAACCTGTTATAACAACTTAGCTAACTTGTTATAACAACATAGCTTAACTTGTTATAACAACTTAGCTTAACTTGTTATAACAACTTAGCTAACCTGTTATAACAACTCAGCTAACTCGTTATAACAATTAGCTAACTTTTTATAACAACTTAGCTAAGTTGTTATAACAACATAGCTAACTTGTTATAACCACTTAGCTTAACGTGTTATAACAAATTAGCTAACCTGTTATAACAACTTAGCTAAATTGTTATAACTTAGTAATTTGTGATAACAACTCAGCTAACTTGTTATAACAACTTGGCTATCTTGTTATAATAACTTAGCTAACTTGTTATAACAACTTATCTAAGTTGTTATAACAACATAGCTAACTTGTCATAACCACTTAGCTTAACTTGTTATAACAACTTAGTAACTTGTTATAACAACTTAGCTAACTTGTTATAACAACTTGGCTATCTTGTTATAACAACTTAGCTATCTTGTTATAACAACTTAGCTATCTTTTTAATCATTGCTCCCTGGGTCAGTTTGTCCCTTCCTTGATAGTAATTGGTCAAAATGCGTTTAACCCTTTACCTAACGTAACGGCCAAAAACGTCCAGCACTATACACACAAAAATCGCTATTCAGTCTTTTTTATATTTACATTTTCTGCTTGCAAAAACATACGTTATGACCCCTCATTCGAACGAGCGCGTTGTGCTCATTCCAATGAGGGGTCATATCCTGTGTTTTGGATGCCAAAAATGAAAATTTTTAGTTACACGAGAATTGTTTTCACGAGTGTCATCTGCTACTAGCGTTAGGTAATGGGATAATGTGTCCCATGGACGGAGCTACATTATAAACACTCTATCCAACAAAACGACAAAAACTTTTAAAAAAGTAACTTAAATAAAGCTCACAAAGTCTGAAATATCTTCGAGCTTTTTCAATAACGCCCTTTAAATATGGATATCGGCGGTTCTGTGTGATTGCGAAGGTTCCCGTGATATTCATGTTTGTAAGGTTTTAATAAGGTGTACCCATCTTTAAATAAAAGTTTAATTAGTTTTTCTAAAAAGGCCTTGTTGGCAAAATAATTAAAGGTCAAGTCGCACAGCTTGCTAAACGTGATTAGGCCGTCGTTGCCCCCTCTAACATGGGAGGATCCAGGATTTCTGAAAAGAGGGGCGTGTCTTAATATGAAACTGAGCCATGAAACAACAGGGTGCGTGATAAACTCGAGATCGATTCTTCCATCTCTAAAGGCAGTGTGTGTGTGGGGGGGGGGGGGGGGGTCTCCTGGGAAAAGATCAATTAATACTGGACTCTGAAGTGACTTTTAATCCAGTACCCAGGAATGCAGCCAAAAATGTCCAGAAATATATATTTTATAAAAGTTTTTAGTAAGACTATGTATATTTGGATATCATTGGAACCGGCTGAATAAACCAGTTCCAATTATACCCATATCTACATTGTTTCAGTAAGATATAGTAAGGGCTATTTTCTCAAAATGGTAAAACAAACTGCTTGTGTAAAGTTGTGTGGAGTTTTCGACTCATTAGCAGTGCGCTCCGACGTGTCTCGGGTAAAAAAATAGAGGGTGCGCGCGCCGGATGCGCCCCGTCTGAATCAGCTACTGTCTAAGACAAAATATTTTTTCAGGATTCTTCCATTTTTACGTAATACAAGAGGTGATGCAGTATGCCTTCAAAATGAGCTGCGTTTTCAAGATAAAGTGGGTAGGTCCAGCTAAGAGAAGACCAGCAACAGAAAACTAAAAAAAATTGTTTTGGTATTTTACACTTACTACATAATTTTGACGACGCAAGACGGTTGGCTTTCCCGTGACTGAGTGACCACGTAGCCTGGTCCACCCTTGGAATGTAGGTTGACCACTATGTGAGAAATTAGGCTTTGTTTTTCACATTCACTGCGCATACTACAAAGATTCACGAGGCGTTGTTTGGTCAGCCATCACAGGACTATTTTCAAGCGTTAAGTTCCCCAATAAAGTAGCATTTTTGTGCAGAAATGTATGACCTTAAACACCAATAAATAAATAAATAAATAAATAAATAAATAAATAAATAAATAAATAAATAAATAAATAAGAAGGGCGTACCCAAGCACATTGAACTTGCAATCAAAACGTTGTGAGTTTGATGCCTGATCGGGGCAAATTGCGTTGTGCCACCCAGAACCGCCGATATCCATATTTAAAGGGCGTTATTGAAAAAGCTCGAAGATATTTCAGACTTTGTGAGCTTTATTTAAGTTAGTTTTTTTTTAAGTTTTTGTCGTTTTGTTGGATAGAGTGTTTATAATGTTGCTCCGTCAATGGGGCACATTAACCCATTACCTAACGCTAGTAGCAGACGATACTCGTGAAAAAATTATCGTGTAACTAAAAATTTTCATATTTTGCATCCAAAACACAGGGCATGACCCCCTCATTGGGACGAGCGCAACGCGCTCGTTCGAATGAGGGGGTCATAACCTATTTTTGGAAGCATAAAATGTAAATATAAAAAGACTGAATAGCGATTTTTGTTTATAGTGCTGGCCGTTTTTGTCCATTACGTAGGTAAAGGGTTAAACGCATTTTGACCAATTACTATCAGCTACAAGGAAGGGACAAACTGACCTAGGGTACAATGTTTAAAAAGATAGCTAAGTTGTTATAACAAGATAGTTAAGTTGTTATAACAAGATAGCTAAGTTGTTATAAAGTTAGCTAAGTTGTTATAACAAGTTAGCTAAGTTGTTATAGCAGGTTAAGCTAAGTGGTTATAACAAGTTAGCTATGTTGTTATAACAACTTACCTAAATTGTTGAAACAAGTTAGGTACGTTGTTATAACAAGTTACTAAGTTGTTATAACAAGTTAGCTAAGTTGTTATAGCAAGTTAGCTAAGTTGTTATAACAAGTTAAGCTTAGTTGTTATAACAAGTTAAGCTATGTTGTTATAACAAGTTAGATAAGTTGTTATAGCAAGTTACTAGGTTGTTATAACAAGTTAGTTAACTGGTTATAACAACTTAGAACAACTAAAAAATACATCTACTGGCGTCAGCACGCCGCCGTAGAATGCGCATTATTTAATTGTTTACGGGTGTATAGCCTGTCATACAAATTAGCGACAGCGGTCGGAAAGTCGTGTTAAAGCCAAAGGACTCTGCCACTGTTTTTAGCATGATATTGCCGATTGTCGTAGTTTGTCTCAATGATTTGTCTGAAAAGCCCCTGACAACACAGGAATATGTTCATATGAACCATAGAGTAACCACGGATCAGCAACACCGCCGCCTCCACCGTCACCCTAGGAATATCTGAAAATATATATGGCACTGCAACGGATATTGTTTGGTCGAGTGAGAATCATAAACATTATTGATCGATGTCGAACAGCTGGTTGCAATCTCTCAAGCCACTAGTCTAATTTAGTAAGAAATTCGAAGCTAAAACCAGTCAAACTTTTAAACAGTTCATCGCCTATGTTGTAGATTCTATCGCCTGGAATATTTCAGTTGGTCGGAAAAGCGAACCAACGGTTCACATTTCTGACCAACTAAAAAAATTCAAACGATGAACTCTAAAAGTACTTTGAAACCAGGGGGGGGGGGGGGGTGGAAAAAATTTGCAAAACACTGATGCCGGGGTGGGGGGGTGGGTGGGTGGGTGGGTGGGTGGGTGGTCAAGGAGGACAAAAAAACATTTTCCGATGCTTGCAATTTTTTTCCTCAGACACTTTTGGGCAAAATTGCATACCATAATCAGTGAAGTATCATTCAAGAACCAATAAAAAGACACTCAAGTTATCAGGGGGTACCTACCATGGGTTATATACGATGATAAAACTGTTATTGTGGCTGAGCTATGATTCGGCTTATAGTGATACAATGTATGACATATTGAATCATGCATGTTAAAATGCATCAATAATTGCAATTATCAAACACTGCAGTCTAAGGATAAGTTATCTTGAGGGTGTTCCGTTTGATTAAATTTCTAATATGTTCACCCTAATATGCAAGATCGGCTGGCTTAGATGAGGAGCAAAGACAATTATGTGAAGTCAGGAACAGTTACAGATTTCAGCTGCGGGAACTATTCTGCACAACGATGTATCCAGACCTATTACGAAAACACCAATGACTCTTATTGTCATTGTAGGAAGTATGCAACACAAAAACTACTAAACATTGAACCTGATTGAACTGCTAATTTATTTCGAACACATCTGAGAACACAGGTGTCAACAAAATCATGTACCAGACCTTCTAGGGCTGGACTTAAAATAAGTAATAAATCTCCTCCCCCACTCCAGCCATGCCCCACCCAAACCTTCGTCCAAAAAATAAACAAATACGTAAATGACTAAACACATTGCTTTTTGCATACACATACCGTGGAACCTCTCTTGAGAGACCAACATTTTTTTGCTAGACAGAAGGGGTCTTTCAGACAGGTGGTCCATCAAGACCACCAGTCTTGAAAGACCACTTTTGTCTGGCCGAAATGGTATGTTGTCCTGTGTTGTCCACATAAAACACGCTCTAGCACAAAAGTGGTGGTTCCTCAAAAAGGTGGTCTCTCAAGAGAAGTTCCACTGTATATATGAATGGAGAACGCAATGGGTCCTGATGGGTTGAGTAATTTATGACATTTAACCCTTTGCCTAACATTCTTTTCTAAAATACAAAACAATAAAAATTCTCATATAACCATTACTGTTCAATAAGGTTACTTGAAATAAACACATGTATGGCTAACATTAGAACTGGCTTTATTGTGGGATATATTTGGATATATAATCCACTTTGAATGTTGTTGGTTTACATTTATTGAGGCCACTATGTTAGGACATACCAGCTTTACTCTATATTTGATTTGTTATGGGAGACCATCTGCCTTAAGAGACCACTTTGGTCTGGTAAAACGGATGTTCTTTCAAGACCTGCCCTACTGTACAAGGTCAATCACTCAATACTGTATGATAAAATTGGTTATGGTGCAGTATGGTGGGAAGGATGATGCAGAAGCATGTATTTAGTGGGGGTCCCCCCCCCCCCCCCCCCCCCCCCGTTGAAACAACGCAATTAATGTTTCTCTCAAGCACTACTTGATTTGGCAGAATTTGTCGCCGTGGGCTGGTCGTGGTCCACGGGTGGGCAGTTATGTCCACGGATGCACTTACTAGGTACTAAAAGTCATGATCTGCAAAATTTTAATTAATGAAGCACCGGGCTATACCCGGTGCTTCATTAATTAAATTTTTGATGACTAATCCTATAATTAGTGTTAGAATCTTATATTATTGCTTCCGTGGAAATAATACCCACCCGTGGAAAGTGACCAGTCCACGGCAGCCGAACTGTATAAATGAAGACTCGTCACGGTTGTAGCTTTATGATTACGCCGCGTAGTGCCAACAATTATGTTAATATTTTGAGAGAATATCTATATATCTTTATAAATAAAGGGACACCACAAAATGTTAAGGGTAGTTTACGGGCAAGCTCCACGAAAAGTAGGTAAACATATCGCCCTTAACAGCTTTGGGTTCCATTCAGAATTGGACCGATGGCTTGAAAGCGTGAGTTGGTTGGTCAAGTGACCGATTATTTTGAGGCTGGGTGGAAATGTGGACTTATACATGTACGCCGTTGCACGCAGACTGTCCTTAACAACCATGCAACGGTAAACAAGTAAACTGAGCCATGTTTTATCAGGAATCGTACTTTATTAATGTAAAAAAAACAGACATTTTACATAAACCGGGACCTATCAAACCAATCTTTGATATTCAAGTTGTTCTAAAATAATAAAAGAGTCTGTTTAGCATTGGATACTTGATAAAGCTGTAATTAATGTTTCGAACAGATAATGATTGTAACGGCTGTTTTATATGTCCAACTTGCATTTCTAGACAACCCGTTGGCCGCAAATCCACTTCTCGGCCAACGCAAAATACTGGGCTGGGTTTACCTTCTATTCATTTGAATGCCCAATACAATATCTTTTTGTCAAAATATTCATGTGTCCTGAAGCGTTGCTTGGGTAGTCTGGGGCTGGGGACCCCCCCCCCCCCCCACCCCCATACCCTCTATTCATTTGAATGCCCAATACAATATCTTTCTGTCAAAATATTCATGTGTCCTGAAGCGTTGCTTGAGTAGTCTGGGGCTGGGGGACCCCCCCCCCCCTCACACACACACGCACACTAATCTTTCCAGTCGTGACATTTTAGTATACAGTTAAAACTAGAAGTCCTGTCATGAAATGCGCACAAATAGCACGTTGATACGCGTGTTAATGTAAAGCTATCAAATTCTGTACATATGGCCTGTGCACAAGAAATTTTTCAGTCAATGGACCTCCGGGTAACCAGGAGGTCCATTGGCAGAAACATTGCATGTGTTTGCTATGAGTAACCAGGAGAACCTGCCGTGCTTTGGATGCCATTCGATATGGCAATTGCACGCAATTCCATCGCACAATTAAGCCTACATAAGCGCACTATTCGTAACAGGACTTCTAGTTTTAACTGTACTTACTTCGAGACTAAATTTGATACTTGGATTTCAGTCACACATACATATCTAAGACTTCATTCCAGACCAAAATGTCCCGGTGTGAAGAATTATTATGGGATGTCACACCCAGAACCCCTTCTTCCTCCTTGGCTACACCTCTGTTTAAATGAGTTTCTTTTGAGCGACCCCGCACCAAAAGAAACGAAGAGTGTTTACACGAATGGCCAACATTTCTTAACCATTCTATGTTATAGCACACAAATACATTAATTTAATACATGAGGGGTTTTACCTTCAAGATTTTTTGTACGAGTACTTCTGAGAATCTTTATTCCTTCAACATCATTAAATTAGGTGCACTTTAAGATAAATCTTTTCATGGGCGTAAGTATTTTTACAGAAACTGTGTGAAACCAATAACTGCACGTTTTACCTGAAATTTTCAGTAAATTCATGGGAAACACATGTATTGAGTAAAAATTCTAAAATTACGCGTATTTACTGAAATTTGCTGGTCATTTTTACAGAGATTTCCTAAAGTGATTTCAGTGATTTTCAGTAAATATATGACGAAACAGAATTAACCTTTCTTATGTCAAAATAATTTTGGAAATCTACCAAATTATGCAGTTCCACAGGGATACTACAGTTTAAACTTGATTTTCCACCTTCATTATTCATTTTTTATATGTTAAAGTTTACATTTCTAAAATCTGCTATGAAAATACTACATTATGGTGACATTCAAAATTTTAAAAGTCCAAACATTTGCATAATTTATGCAAATTAACCCCTTAGGATACTTGTTATTTTTTTGTTCATCCACACAAAAATAAATGATTTTTATTGGTAATTAAGATGCAGCTTTCCATATTTTGGTTCTAAATTTATGTTAAAACCACTGAAAAAAAGTAAACAATATCAGCTGGATACATTTTCTGAAAAAAACTGATTAAATTAGCATGAATATTCATACATGTACATACAAGCATTGGGAAGGCTCAGTATGCTAAGGAGAGTTTTGAAGTGTCGGATACTGTACTGGTGGTATACTTGGGGTATATAACCAGATTAGGCACACATATGCCTGTATGTACCTGTGTGTTTGTTTATAAACATTGAAAGAAAGTTTTCCTTACCTCATGCAGACTAAATTAGACAGGTTAACCCCTTTCATGGTGGTAGTGAGTGCGGCAAGTGATGAATTCCCATTGCATACAAAATGCCAACAAATGCCCTTATTTCAGATTAGATTGTATCCCCTGTGTATATTTCACTTTTTTGGAGAATATAGGTTGTTTTGTTCAATGTATGAAACATTTCATCTGGGCACAACAATTCAAAAAGTCAATTGGTGAAGTATCAATTCCCAGAGGAGTTGTTGGTCCATGTTTGCCACGAAATTCAGGGTACTCAACACAACCGACTGTCAATCTTTCCTCATTTTTTGGAAATATAATCCTTTTCAAACACACTTGGCTTTGTTTTCTTACATTGTGGCACATTTTCTGACAGATTTCCGCAGCTGAACGAAATGGCAATATTTCATCATTTGATGATTCACCTGACGTTTGAGGACCACGCCCCCTTTTCTCAAAGGGTTCAGACAGGTGTTCGTCATCATAAATTGCCGAAAAATCAGAATCAGTACTTGTTTTTTCGATATCCAAATTACCGGAATCAGTTTCGCTTGATTCGTCACCACTTGAAGGTAAATCCATAATAATTTGGCATGCTTCAGCGGCGGTGAACATCTTACTCCTCCTACCTGACATCATCAAGAAGATTTTTGAAAAAATCACACAAGTATGCATCACAATTTTGGTCTAAACAGTCTTGTTTTGCCAAAATTTGAACAGCTGTTTGCTGGAATTTGTTTAAAACACTGATATTATCTCCCTTGAACAAGCGTGGATTCAGAGCTGGACAAATTCTTATTATAAAACCTGACTGAACAAAGTACCTGACAAAAGAAGGGTTAAGATCTAAAGATACTTTCCAGCTATAAATTGGTGCTAAAGTGTTGTTACACTTTAACTCGTAACATGCTAAGTATTTTCAAGACTTTCTCTAGCAAAAAACAGCCATGACTTGATTTGATGAAACCTTTGGTAGAGCCTGGCATCAAGTATTTTTTTGTTATGTAGATTATTCCTTTCTGCTATAGTTGAAACTAGAAGTCCAGTGCCTGCTTTGTGCACTATTTTGAAGTAATAGCGAGTTTAGTAAGTGCACTTTTGTCCCTATCAAATCGCATCATTAGCGTAACTCAATTCCCGTAGAAAAACAGCGAGCTCAACTCTGTTCAGTTCTATACTTGTAAAGAGACCTCATTAACATCATTTCTAAACTCTACTGCGATACATGTAGATGTAATGACGTAAATAGATATTAGTGAGGGGGCGCGTTGGCTCCGTAGGTAGAGATGCAGGATGCAGAGGTCCTCGGTACGAATCCCACCTGCGGCAACGTCGTTGTGTCATTGGGCAAGACACTCCAATCCCATTGCCCACGTGAGGGCACGGTGGTGTTGTGTACTAAGGCGCACTGCTCGTCGATGGTGCACTTGTCTTCAACCAATGCTAACCCTGCTTGTGTGAGCTTAGTATGTTGGGTAGCTGACAATTGCTCGCGTTGCTCGGTGATTCTCTCTGGGTACTCCGGTTTCCTCCACCCGTAAAACTGTCGTGGTCATGATTAGCCATTGTGCAGAAATATGTGACCTTAAACACCAATAAATAAATAAATAAATAATTAGATATTAAACTTCGACTGCATAAACAGAATGAAGAGAACTGTTACCACTTAATCGCAGAGCCATGTATTCTCCACACGAAAAACATTTAATATTGTTCATAACAGCACAAGAAATAGTTGTAAACTTTCATCACATATACCACCGGGTGCATCCCGGTGGTCCATGTGATGAAAATATGCAAGTACTTCTTGTGTTTTGTCCTCAGAAGTTGTAACTAATTTCTAAGTGAAAAATCTATCCCACGACGATTTAGTAGTAATCCACCCTCCACATACTGTATTCTTAATATTATTTTCTTCGTTTGATCGGTTCAGTTCCCGACTTCTCTACCGACCTCGTTAATAGCGCATTATATTTTTCATTGTACAACGCAAACGCTCTTGTGTATTTCAGACTACTTCATTCCTCTGCAGTAAGGTGCGCATTAACTAACGAGCATTTGCTGCGCTAATTGTGATAGGACTTCTAGTTTCAACTATTAGGGATATTTCCTCTGTCGGGTAACAGAGTGTTGTGTACTAGACAGGGAAATCCACCCACAGGAGGCAAAGAGTTGGTCGTTTTTGAAAAATGGGGGTGATGAATTCCTTTAGCCGGAGTACTGCTTTGAGGGGTGACAGTCTTTCACTATGTGGTGATTTCTTTCGCCTCAGAAATCTAATATGAAAACAATGTTGATGAGGAGAGGAAGGACTCGGTAAATTAGTGAAATGTATCATTGGGACATCAAATTTGACTACGGTGTTTAAGGTTTGCATTTATAAAGTATAGTATTTATCAAATAATATTGAAACAACGTCTTCCAGATAGTTTTGTTCCAGTAAACACGTGAACTCCCTGGCCACAAATCTCAGAAGAAACTATGTGTGTTTCTTAGAGTTCAAGCTCAGTACTTGTTGGTTTTCGTTTTAAAAGCCACTGGACCTATTCCGAGACCTATCGTAAATGTGTAAAAAGATCAACAATAGAGATACTTAATAGACATCGGCATTATTAGCCCGTTCGCTAGACACAATGAATTAAAATGGATACCACATGCGTACAAAACTATAGAAGTGCATTTTGTTGTGCAGCTGTCACTTTGGTTTTAGATGGATGTTTTGTGAGTTGAATATTGGCATCTCGAATAGAACTAAATTACCTCTCGTTCGAAGCGCTCATGTATAATCATGGATTGCGGACACACAGAGAATTCATCAAAATACTTGATTTTGCTAAGCGCAGTATAGAGAAATCGTTTTTATTTAATGCTCAGGCATCAATTCACGCTGAAAAATTAAGTCATATTCCCCTGTCGGTCGGCAAAACGAAATATCAAAATGATATTTAGAAATCGATATTTCATCGTAGGTTCGGATGACGAATCACATGTACTTTAAACGAGTCAGCACATCAGTAATGAATTCCAGAGTCCCAAATACAAACGAATTCGAATAATTGATAGTGACAGTGACTAAATCAATTCATTAAATCAGCGGTTTCAAAGTTTGACTTTCTCATTCACCTTCCAGCGAAAAGCCGAAATCACTTTCAAATTTCTTCAGTTCAACTTCACACGTCTTCAGTGCATTGAGTTCAAAAAAAATAAAATGACGTGTCTTGTTATTGAAAATAAGAAAGTGGTGTTTTTTGTTATTGTTCTATTTCTTCGAAACACATTGCGATTATTTCAATTCGCCAGCCTTGGTAAATCGTAAAGTTAGGGGAGAAATAAGACGGGACTACTTTTTGTGCGGATATTCACACATTCCAATGGTTGGAGTTTGGTTGTTGTAATTTTTGTATGGACGCCGGTTCGGCACATAAATTTTGCGCCTTAATGGCAAATAAAGGCCACAAATTGGAGAGTTTTTAGTCGTAGAGCATTAAATAAAAAGAAAATTCACGAAAATTTGATGAATACCGAAAATATCTCGTGAGTGGCTACAAAGAAATATGAGGATCTTCACTCGCGACTGCGTCGCTCGTGAAGATCCTCATATTTCTTTGTAGCCACTCACGAGATATTTTCGATATTCATCAAATTTTCGTGAATATCCTCTATGTCTGTCTATTTGCGAATATCATAACGGAATAGATGATAACTATTTCTCATTCAAAAACGAGTTTTCGATTTCTATCTCGAAAGTTACTTGTACAAAGGGCGTACTATAAGATAGCACGTGTACTAAATGTAATTGCACTTGCTTTTACATAGAATGTGCAGTTTTTCTCTGCGTACCAAACACCTCAATAACAAAATGTTTTGCGTTATGTTTCCGGGTGGGAATACTATTAGTTACACTGTTTGTTGGTGGCCTAATATGGTATATATGGTGTCAGTTAATTTCATATTGGACGAGAGCAAAGCTCGAGTCCAATATGGAATTAATTGACACCATATATATCATATTAGGCCACCAACAAACTGTGTAACGAGTATATCTTACCGACTGTTGCATCGATGCACAGAACTAATAACAACAGCGATCAAAATTAAATGAGATAATTCCCACAATGTGTTCACGTGTCTTTGCCTCATTACAATTTATGGGAGTTTCCCATAAATTGTAACAAGGCAAATTCATATATACCAAACATTTTCATTTCGAAGGTAACATTACACACATCCACAGAATATGAAGCCTTTTAAAGTTGCCTAACCTGCACTTGAGACCAAATATGGGCTTCCAACACTCAATCTTTCAACTTGAAGCGTTTATCGGCTGCTGCCATTTTGAATAATCAACGAATAAAGGGGAGATTACCCATAGCTGTCAGCGTATATTGATGTTGCATGGCAGTATATGGTTTTATATGCAGCCTGCATGTGACGTCTTTGAACCGATGAAATTCCCAAATACTTGTAGGAGGTAAGATATAATACAATGAGGATAGCTATGTTTTTTGGAGTGGATACCATAATTATTTCAAGAGTGAGTGGCAGGTGAAATATATATTTTCAACAATCGACCACCGGTCGATCTTTGAACTGTTATATTTCGTCTGCAAGATAATCATCAAATAATTATGGGAATCTCTAAAATAAATAGGTATTCTTTTTTGTCATGTGCGTTGCCTGGTCTAAAAAATATTTATGTTTTTAATCCCACATTTATACAAAGCAATTGCTTCGAACGCGACAAACATTTCAGTTCAAAAGCCTTCAGCGGATCGCCAACGAACCGATTTCAACGACAAAATTAGTCGTCCGCGAAACAAAATAGTTCACCCAGCTGTTCACTGAAAGCTACACGAAAACATTAATGGTTATTAATTCAATATCACAAATGACAATAACAGTAACTGTTCACCCTGAAATAGTAAACAACTCTCACTTTCATAAGAGTTTAGCAAGTTTACTTCGTGCTTGCTGATACTATTTTCGCTGTGATTCGCGGATTATACCAACACTGAAATATACAATTTTTAAATAACGTAATCGTATGTCTTGTGTCGGTCAAAACGAGAAATACGTTTTCGCTATTCTCTTATATTTTTCGTGAAAGCATATAACAAAGCATACTGCACGTTATAAACGAATATCGATGAAGATCAATTTAGCGACTAAAAGTCTCTTCTTGTGCGAACAATTCCAGGCACTAAAAAATGTATACATAGTTTTCGGAATTGAGTTGTCAATATACAACGAATATAAGGCGACAGAGCGTAACTAACGTTTCTTTATATTTTTAACCTATGTCACAAGCCGAATCTCACCAAACATTCCCCATACTGTATTAATTTTGTTACAGAGATAGTATTGTGTTCGCAATCTGTTTCACGAGCATATCAGTATCTCATAGCGGCACTCAATTGTCATAGCAACAACGTGTCTGCATGGAAATGCCATACAGCGGCCCATGGATCACCTGTCTAATTCTGTTCGAAGTTAGACGCTGCTGTGGGATGTTTACTCACTTTTTGTCGAGTTTGCGCGCAGACTAACATTCATTTTATGTGACCCTTTTACTCACAAAGATACAGATATTATTTCGTGCTACAACTATAAATATTCCCATCAATAAGTATTTAATTCACATTGAAACTATCAAGATATTGACACAATATCTGAAGCGTGTCCGGGCTTCGGTTCGCCAGAGACTGCCTGGTAAAGTTGCAGTACTGATTGACAAGAATGTGCCTGCAGGAATTGTGTGCGAAAACTTAGGCTTGTTCACACTGTGTGTGAATTGAGCCGTGTGGGTAATCCACTACAAACCATTATCGTAAAAATACGGCAAAATGCTGGTAACCAATTGGCAATCATGTCAATTGTATATTTTAAGGTAATAACTATTACTCGTAAAAGTTTATTTACATGAAATAGTAGAACAAGAGTTTCAACGATTAGTGAAGCTAGCCCTCTCTCCAGAACAAACTCAAACACATTTGCCACTTTACTTTCTTCTTTTGGTGTAAACAGTAATTATTTCCGTTGGAAGCATAACTTGTTGACAACATACATAGATGCGGATTCGAAAGTAAGGCACTGTGCTCATCATATTGTCGTCTCCATTATCCAATAGTTTTTTAAAATTTTTTTTGGTTTTAGGACCATGCGAATCACACATTTTCGATTTTCAATTCGAATCGAATCGAATCACGTCTATTATTCAAATACTAATCGAACCTCGAATCGAATCAAGCGACCAATGGGGGTTTGGGTACTATAAACCAAATTTGTTCCGAGTGTGATGGCTGATGTCCCGACTGATAAAATAATCCACCTACATCATCAAGGCATGCCTTCGTCGAAGGCATGTCTTGATGATGTGGTTGGAATATTACCCTATAAGGATTATAGTTCATCGTCGACACGACATTGCTTGGAAACCTTAAATTTGCATTTAACAGTGGTAGGGACTATTGGTATTAGAATTAGAATGGCTGGTGGCATGGGTAAAGATGTTATTTATGTTAATTTACCGAAAGTTACACTCAGTCTTTTATTTCAACATTATTTATGAACGATTACCATCTAAACTATACGTTTTGTGAGTCGATGAAGATGACTGATACCAAGCTATATTCCTAGGAAAAGGATTCGAGAGGAAACGAATCGGGCAGCCGATTTCGAATCGAACCGAATATCTACTTAAGTTTTGAAATCGAATCTAATCTCGAAGTTTCTCAGGGCCCTATTTTTTTATAGTTTCGTTCATTTCACAACAGCACTTGTCCAGAAAGAGAACAATTAGAATAAGGGCCGTCACTAAGGGGGTTTTCTTTTTCAAGCCAGGGAATTTACATCTGGGTTGGAGACTTCGATTCGCTCTTGGTAGTAATTGTGTACTTTCTCACAAGACTAGATTTGACACTTGGACTTACGTAACACACAGAGGCCGTCACACAAATAGATGGCTGTAGCGCCCATCCGGGCTGTTGGGAGTCGAACACGACCAAGCAGGAGTACTCCAACTACATTGTCAAGGCATGCCTTGATGACGTAGTTGGAATAATTTTTTTTTCTATCGGGAATTTATCATCACAGTTGGGATTACTGAGATTTACACCCCTTCAATTAGCCATGTCCATGTTTAGAATGTAGACTTTTTAATATTTCTAAATATAAATTAGCCTACGTTTGACAAATGTGAAAAATAGTTCTGCGTAATCAAGCCACAACAGATTTTAAATTCGTACTTCGGCTTCTCGGTAACATTTTACGAGAGTAGAACCAGTACCCAGGCTTTTACCGCATTTTAACGGTATCTGTGTGCACAGTGTGTGACAAAAATATAAAAATGAGCGTTTTTCTACTTTCAGTTGTGACTAGAAGTGTCTGTGATTCCACCCTGTTCCAGAACAAAATAAAATTTAATTTCTCTCATTTTAATATCTATTGTCGAAGATATATTTTCTCGTCAAAATCACAATCGGAGAAGTTTATGTTTAGCCCGCATTTCGGACTCAGATAATCCATGTTGTGGTTGTTTTATGACAGGGTACAAATTACTGATATCACAGTATCCTAATTTTCCTGCAAGACACTTAACCCCGATTGCCTATATGGGGGCACGATGACGCTGTGTACTAAGGCGTACTGCACGTCGATGGTGCGCATGTCTTCAACCAATCTAATCCTGCCTGTGCCGCGGTGCAGAGTTCAGAGTTACGATGTTGGAGAGCTGACAGCTGCTCGTCGTTGCTCAGTGGTTCTCTCCGGGTACTTCGGCTTCCCCCACCCGTAACACTGTCACCTACATGATATGACCCAGGCTGTTAATGTGTCGTTAAACCCTAATAAAAAAAAATTTAAAATCCTAATTTTTCATGCTGGCGTCGGTTTCGTTGTGATACTGATAGTGAAACTTAGAAAAACCTAGCTCATTGTATATACAAGAAACTCAATACAAGTGTAGCAATCGAGATATAAAGGTCATTTATCAACCAGACTGTTTGGTCCGGACCTATTAGTCTCGTGGTAAACCGGTCGCTTTTTGCTCTAGGGATCGTAGGTTCGAAGCTCGGCTCTGGATCTGTTACACTTGTGCAGTGGCAAGCTCTCAGCGGTTGGTGACGATGCGGGTGTTGTTTCGATATCTCTGATGGGAACGTATTAACTTTCCAACTACGGATACTGTAATAAACTAGTCCTCCATTATTTCAGGAAATCAGTATTTAAGAAAAAAAGATAAATGTAAAGCACGAGACCACCACTTTTTTCCCAAAACAAATAATGTGGGAACCTGGCGTCTGTGGATTCATTACTGTTGAAGGTTATTTGAACATTTCAAGACAGTTGCATGGCTCAACTACATATGTTCAGCGGGATAAAAATATTGAAATTTTCACTATACCTGTCGATGAAGTAAATTAAAAAAACGGCATGTTATTTTACAAGGACGTGTCAAAATGAATGAACTATACTCTAAATACAGAGAAAATAACAAGTAATTTCAAACAGAATTGGCTAAACTTGTGATAGACAGATGTAACATTGGACATTGTAAGATATCGATTGTTGGACGAATCAATCATACTTTAGCTGGCGCAGACTACACAGTAACATGAACGTAATGTGGGGATATACATCTGACTTTATTGTCTCTGTCTGACATCTCACGTGTTGGGAAATTTATTAACACTTTACCGAATACGAATAGGAGACGACAGTCGTAAAGGAAAGATCTTGAACAAACACTCGTATGTTTGGCCTTAAACACATAGCATATGGCCCTCATTAGAACGAGCTCAATGAGCTCGTTCTAATGCTGGCCCATAAGCCATTTTTTTCGAGACACAAATATAAAATTTGAATCGCGAATGTTTCTAAATTGTGCTTGTCGGTTCTGGAAGCTACGTTAGGTGAAGGATTGACAATCAACATTTGCTGCCGTCTGCTGTCGCAATAGTTAATTCCTCGTAGGTCGTTTTGTTTCATTTAATGGCATTAAAGTCTCTGCTGTTATAATATTAGAACACAGCTTCTGGTGTTCTAACGATCTTTGGTACACAGGATTTGTGATTTTTTTTTCATAAAGCCTGGCGTATCGATGCTGCCGGAGGTTTTATACATATATCACCAACAAACGCAGGCACTATTGGCCAAGAGAAAAGCAAAATAAATGTTCTAATCATTTTATTATGTTCAGCAGAATTCTGAATGTGACATGACATGCCATGCCATTGAAAAGACAAACTATGTTGACAACAAGATCCGAAAATTGTATTTCAGTGACCTCATTTATCGAATGATGACGCGAGACGTGGTTTTCAGATCAACGAATGCAAACAGTGCCGGGGAAACAATTGGAATGTGTTTGAATGTCAACGCCTGTAACTTTTAAACAGACCTTAATATTAAGTTAAAGTGGCTTCGTGACAAATAATTGATTTTTCATGGACAATAGGCATGTAAATGGACGTTGAATGAAGCACTGATAAACTAAGTACTGAACTTCGAAATAATATTGTCAACAGACACATCGCAGTACGCCTCAATGGCACGTCAGTACGGAATAGCACGGGAATTTGTCATGTCTCTCTATTTGTTAGTATACTCGTATTTTTGGGATTAAACACATAGTATATGGGCATCATTAGAACGAGCTCATTGAGCTCGCTTAAACACATAGTATATGGGCCATCATTAGAACGAGCTCAATGAGCTCGTTCTAATGATGGCCCATAAGCCATTTTTTTCCGGGACGAAAATATAAAATTTGAATCGCGAATGGATCTGAATTGTGCTTGTCGGATGTGATAGTTACGTTAGGTGAAGGGTTGACAATCAACATTCGCTGCCGTCTGCTGTCGCAATAGTTGATTCCACGATAGGTGGTTTTGTTCATTGTCGAATTTGTCATGTTTCTCTATTTTATAGTATACTGTTGGATTATGTTCGAGGTAGAAGCCCCTTCTTAAAATAAAAATCTAACATTGCTGGCTGATCCTCATGAATTGTGACTCTATTTGCTGCAAAACATTAAAAAAGAATCTGTCGCAGTCACGGCCATGTATTCCAAGTTTCATGTATTAATTGAATTAATTATGATCTGCAGTAACTGTTGATTTAGTTGACAAATTCCACTCTTCGCGCTGTTTATCGACACTTATCAATGGCAGCGGGGCTTACATTTTATTGTGCCCACGTCTCCAGGTTAGAACTCTCTGATAATACCCGTATTTTGGTTAAAAATCCCCCAGAACTATGTCTTTGCAGCGTGTGTGTGTGTGTGGGGGGGGGGGGGGGGGGTAGGGGGGATTAACCACTCACGACTGTCGTTACAGAAGTGGGGCATATCAGTTTATAACGAAGATATTTTTACAATGTATAAACAAGTTAAACATTTGTAAATTAGTGTTTGTGACTTTCGTCAATAAAATTTCAATAAAAATCAAAATAAACTTACAAATTCGCTGCTTAATGTTATGGTCATAGAATCTGCCGTCTTGTATGCTTCAAGGCTAGAAAGGGAGAATGAAAAGATAGATATATTTATAGCAACAACAAGAAGCAATGTGATTTGCACCCACCACCTCATGGAAGACTATATAAGTTGTTCTCATCCTTTTATTCGTTTCGCATCAGCTGACAATGATGTCTCCGTTGCTTCTGCAGCTGCTTCCGCGGACAATGTCCCAATGGTATTTGTTTCTCGGGATTTAACGACACTCAAGTAGTCATGATTATATTTTATCAGACAGTTTTACATGTAGAAGAACTCGGATAATCCGGGGCGAATCACCGAGCAGCGATGAGTAACTACTGGCCTGTCTTATCATTCCAGCACAAACATGATTACCGCCAGAAGAATATATCGGCGTGCAGTACGCCTTAACATTTAATGGAGGTGTATATTACCCGAGTCGGGCTGTTAGGTGCCCAGCAAGACCGATTTGGAGTAACGTTACGGTACGTTTTTATTTAATAAGATGTTGCGTCACCACTATTAAAGTACGACCGCCGTGGACGGGTCACTTTCCACGGGTGGGCAATATTTCCATGGACGCAATAGTATTAGATCCCTAGCAATTATTATAGGAATAATTATTTCCAAATGAAACAAAATACTGCATTTTGATTGGCTGAGAGGTATGGTGTAACTTGCAATCCACAGTAGTTTTTTTTTTACACCGTGGTTAGCTACGGTGTAAAAACAAGAATACACAATAGCAGGCTTCATGGCTAAAAAAGTACCCATTTTTAATTATTAATTCATACCTTCTGCTCGGTTATGTTAGAACAAAAATAAAAGTACAGGAAATTTAATATTTATGTGCAATAAAATATTACAGATATGATTGTCACTGGAACTGGCTCATTGAGCCAGTTCGACTACATCCATATTTGTCTGGTTTTATTAAGAAACTTACAAAGTACAATTTTCTGTCAGTTTTTTCCCACAATTTAGGTTAAAGTATTAAGTACACCAAAATTCCTGGAAAGAAATCCGTTATCCTTGTATTTTTCAGGGTGTATGGGAGTTTATACCGGTCTGGGAAAGTACCCATTTTTAATTATTGAATGAAGCATTGATAAACTAAGTACTGAACTTCGCCTCAGGGTGTATGAGTTCCCAAACCGGTGTAAATTTCCATACACCCTGGAAAACATAAGGATAACTAATATTATCTATTGACTAAAGTGAATTTTTTTATTTGATTGGTTGATAGATACGTGGTATGAGACCATATTCATTGAAACCCACGATACGTCCGCCCAGCCACTGACAAATTTCCCATACCCAGTGGAAGCCTCGTTCCGAAATCTACAAATTGTCCATACCCCGTAGAAGACGCGTCATTCCAGTTTTACAGTGTACATGTATTATATTTTTTAATTTTTTATCTCCAAAATATAGCCCATGACCCCTTATTGGAATGAGCTTGTCGAGTACCCTCCAATGTGGGGTTCATAAGCTATGTTTTTGAGACAAAAAAGAAAAAAATAAATTCAATCATTTTTTTTATACTAGTCATAACGGCATATTTTCACAAAAACTCATTTGCACAAAAATTCCACAGAAACCTGTATGGCTCAACAATGGAAGATAAAAGATCTCATGCTGTGTGTGTTCACATATGAAATAGATTGTACTTCTAAAACGGAAAGTCAATAGATAAATTCGTTACCCCGTGTCTGATCACGTGGTACGGGTTTTTACCTACCCGAAGCCAGCCGTATCCTATACGGCTGGCTTCGGGTAGGTAAAAACCCGTACCACGTGATCAGACACGGGGTAACTAATAATATCAAAACTTTAATTAAAGAAGCACAGGGTATAACTCGGTGCTACATTAATTAATTTTTTTTTTGCTGATGATGAATTTTATTACCTGATTTATTACATCACTGCCCATGCGTGGATGACGATTAGTCCACGACGTCTGTACTGTACATGTATATGTTATTTATTCACGAATAAATGTCCAAGAAGTTATGAACTTTTTAACTATAATCTCGCCGCTAACTAATGTTCCAACTGCATCATCAAGGCATGCCCTCGACGAAGGTATGACTTAATGATGTAGCTGAAATATTAGGCAGCCGGGACTTGGGCCATCACAGTACGGACTAATCAGACATATACCCCCGCCCCACCAATCGGTAATCTTCGCTGCGCCCCAGTGAGTCGCCGCTGGAAAGGATGCAAAAGCCTTTTAAAGAAGTTTGTCACATACCAGCATGCTATCAACAAAGACAACGTCACACAGGTGGAAGGTGCATTCGTCGTGTGCTTGTAACATGCGCTGTGATGTTTATGGGAGAAATTATGTTGGAGGGTTTTTGGGCATTATGAAGGAAGAAACTATTTTTGTTAAGAAATGGCACACATTGTTTAACTCTATTGTTTTACTACTTTTCCTTTTCCTTCTATTTCGTCTTTGTCCTGTTATTTTTTGTATTTACTTTTTTTATCTTTTTCATGGATTTTGAATATTTAGAAATGAAAAGTTCGTGAGTCGTAAAGATTCTCGCAGTAAAGGATAGTTTCAAAGTCAAATAATCGCCAGTATACCCTTGACCCTTTTGGAACGCAATAAGGCTGAATTGCTATTTAACTTTTCTACATTTTTAGCGAGAGGGGAAGGGTTCGTTCTATCGGTGCTTCCTTCTCTGTGTACATGTACGTTTGTGTTAGGCTGCACTTTGTTGTAACTGTGTATTCAGAATAGACTTAGGCGTAGAACACTAATATTGCGGACCTCATGTTCCATGATCATTCAATTAAAAAAAAGGAAAATCTTATTGATTTATTTTTGTCGTGTTTTACAATAACGCTCAGGATTGTAAAGTTAAAAAATTGTAGATATATTCGACGTAATTGTTAGGTAACAGGTTAAAATGATGCAGCTTATCACAATATGGACAGACAACAAAGTTATCAGCTAAAACCAACAAGCGATTTCTATATTCAAAGAAATAGAACTTTCAAGTTCAGAAATGATTAAATCTCTCTTCAAAGCTAATTTGGTATAAACCTCTAACGTAGTTGATGCCTGATGTAAATGTTGGTTTATAAGAATTCTCTTGTGTATCGGTGTCTCTGTATCAAACCCCAACGGAATTCCGCGTGTAATTTTACGCTACAGATACAATCCCCTGTGGGACCACGGGCTGCTATCTTTAAAGAATCGCATTTCTGATATTGTCCCAGATGTTTGATACCGTCAATACATTTGTTCAAAATTGAATAGTTACTTATCTTATTCCAATTTCGCGGTCGAAGGTCACTTTTGTCAAGATGGCGTGTTTCCAAGAGGAAACATTTGTTCCAATTCACTTATAATAATCATCTGTAACAATTCCATACTCTGTGATAACTGTGTAAAACGTTTTAATATGAGCCACGTTGATTAATGAGGTATAATATTTTAAACCCATTACCAAACATGATCAGAGGATCTTTGCCTGTCGTATTTCCCTGCGAGAACAACTAATATGTTTAATTTTCTTTCTTCAGAAGGAAGCTAATGAAAGGCGCGGCGGAGTACACCAGTTCAAGACTTTGTAGGCTTGAGTATGCTTTAACCCTACCACGTTTGGAGCAGCGGTATTGGTTTACAGGTGAATTTCTGACACACGACCAAACTGTAGAATGTAAACATTTCACGGTTTCCCTTAGAATGTATACATGCCACAGTTTAACCCGTGGAATATTCATTTTCTATGATTTTCTTCAATGTAAACATCATATTGTCCGTTGATAGCATAAAGGTGTTAACTGGCAGTTGGCACTTTTCTGCTTTCAAGGGACAAAATACACTCATAAAGACGACTGTTGACCAGTTCATTGTCCGGTATCACTATACCATAATCAGTCATACGGCAAGTACTTAAATATTTCTGTGACTTGTGATTTTCCATTACGTTTTTCAAATTTTCTTCGTATTTTGACGATAATACAAGTTCCGGAGCTATCACCATTTATTTGCTTTAGCGGCTCTGAGCTTATGACACCTTATTGGAACGAGCTCGAGAAAGGACCAGAAGCTATGTTTTGTATATAAAATATAAAAATGGTAGGAAACATTCAAAATAAATGATTAAAATCCAGATAATTCTTCCGTTTAACCAGTACGATATGCCCATAAGGTTTAACAAAATCGAATCACCCCAAAACACAAAGCTATAAGCAAATAATTTATAAACTACAATTCAATGAGAGAGCTAAATCTGTACCCAAATAGCATTTTGTAAAGTGCATCATTTATACTCATCAAAGGGCTTTATTTTCATTGTGGATATACTTCGTTTCCCTTCGAATTTAACCCTTTCGACTGTAGTGGTATATTCCATGCCAGTTCAATAGCAGCATATAGAAGAGTCCATATTCATTATTTGGAGTAGACCAATCAATATTTTCAACATGCAGCCGAGGGGCTGCACGTTGAAAATATTGATTGGTCTACCCCACACATCTGCTGAACAACCATCCTATTTAAGAACGTTATGACGTATCATGTTCCTGGTCGGAAAGGAGAAGCTAGGTTCAAGGAGTTAATTAAGAAAACATTGGCACTCGGCAGTTAACCATCAATTGTTACTCCATCATAATCGGTGATGTGTATTTTAGAAATGAAAACGAAACACACATTTTCCACACAACACATTGGCAGGGGCGTAACTGTAGGGGGTGGGGGTGATATCCCTCAATAATTTTCCAGTCATCTGGATGGATTTTTAGATATCGATCCGCCCTTGCTGGTATAATCATATACTTTCTTACGGGACTCGGTCGGTCTCATGCAGTTGTAGGTCTGTGGCTGATGGTGAATGTTAATTCCACAGCATGACCAATTTTGAGCTCGGCACGCGCTAATTACATAAAGATTGGGAAACCAATGCATCACGACTAATACATGATTTCTCACACACCTATTAATGTTAACCCTTTACCCAACGTAACGGCCAAAACCGGCCAGCGCTATTCTCAAAAATCGCCAATTAATTTTCATTATTTTTTTCATTTTTTGTCTCAAAAACATAGGTTATGACCCCTCGTTGGAACGAGCTCGTCGAGCTCGTTCCAACGAGGGGTCATAACCTATGTTTCTGAGACAAAAAATGAAAACAATTAGTTATTCAAGAATTATTTTTGCAAGTGTCGTCTGCTTTCCACGTTAGGTAAAGGGTTAAACAAGGATTATCCACTGTTCTGCCAGCACGATAAAAATAAAGTTGTATCGCACATGTGGTGAAACAAAACACGTTCGATTTCGTTGCCAACGTAAAGAATGGAAGGAACCCGTCTAAATAAATCCCGTCAATCATTAGTCGAATGCACCGGTGTCGAGATCACTTGGAAATTCCACGTTTCTCATTTAGATTTGTTTATCCAAGGATATTTAAACAATCAGATTCGAGTCAAAAATTGACAAAATAAAAGTAACATTTTGACTGGTTTGTTCCTTTACAAATACTTTTCACAACTGGTCATATAATGATGGAGTGTGATAAACCTATTAAAAACCTCGATCCGCAAGTACACAGAAGAAGTCTCCTTGGTTACGAATCGAAATTAAGTATTTTTATTGTTTACTAATCATATATATTTCATTTTCAGGTTATTTTATTCAAAATTTTATTCAAATTTGTGGGGAGTTAGTTTAGTATAGTAACTGGGACAAAGTTAGGAGGTCTTAAATAAAACTGTGAGCGCTAAGTTGTCGAACGGTTCGTCGCGTTGCCTTTTGTCGCGTGTTTACAGTTTTCCCTGTCCGATCGCGTAATTTTGTCTTGATGATGGCGAGCAAGTCTGTTCAGACGGAGGTAAGTATGGAGGTAAATACGTGTAATATCGCGATCCAGGTCAACGGTGCCAACGGGGTAAGTATTGGTGTGCAGACAGAGGTCACTGGGGGTGTCGGTCAGAGCCGGGTTGGTGGGGCCACCGATGGCGATATTGGGCTTGAAGTTTGTAAACAGTGTTCTATGATGTATGGGGACTGTCGCTCGGTGGGATATGGAGAGGTATGTGCAAACTGCCAGGAAATCCTCCGCCTACTTGAGACAATTGTTAAGTTTGAGGGGGAGATTGCTGAGCTGAAGGGAAAACTTGGTAGGGCGGGGCTGTCTGGAGTTACGCCTGTGAAAGTAGCTTTCCGAGAAGGATGGAAGGTTGTCGGTGGTTCCAAGAGGAAACATGTGGGTAGAACCTTTGATGTGAATGAGGTAGGTGATGAGGTGGGGGCTGCTAGAAAAGTACGTAGGACAGATGAGGGGGGCCCAGGCCGGAGCAATGCTGTAAAGCGTTTGGCGTGGACTATCAAAAGTGGTAGGAAAGGGGGGCCAGAGAAGCAGGTAGATAGGTGTGTAAAGTCCAAAGGCAGTGGGGAGTGCAGCACCAGAAACAGATTTGATGTGCTCGATTCGGAAGAGACAGAGGGGGAGATGGAGGTAGTTGCAACAGATAGTAGCTTGGGGTCTAGGCCAGGAAAAAGGAGGAGGGATACGGGAGAAGACCAGGGGAGTAGTCCAGGTAGTTCAGGGCCTGGAAAGAGACGGAGGGACAAGGATAGGAGTAATCCTAGGTCAAAGATACCGATACCGATATTGATTCCGAGTGGGGCTGTTGGAGAGGAAGAGGATGCTGTAAACAATAGGAGACTAGAGGAGATAAATAGGGCGAGGGCCAAAAGTAAGTTGGTGGTTGCGGGAAGTAGCATAGTTCGGGGGATCGACAAGGTTGTCTGTGGTCCGGACAGTAAAAATAGAACAGTTCTGTGCTTTCCGGGGGCTAAAGTGGAGGACCTGAGGGATAGAGTGGACGGTATTGTAGCTGGGTCGGGGCCTGATCCGGTAGTGGTATTACATGTGGGGTCCAATAACATCAGGGAGAGGAAATCAGTTCGTTTGGTGGACACATACAAGGACCTAATTAGTAAGCTACTTAGCAGGAATGCTCGGACCATCGTTTCAGGGGTGCTCCCCGTTATGGGTGGTGGGAATGAGAGGAACTCGCGGATTATGGCACTAAACGAGGAGCTGGAAGAGCACTGCAAAGACTTGGGAATACATTTCATTGACCACTGGGATTCATTCTGGGGACAAGGAGAGTTGTATGGGCGAGACGGATTGCATTTAAGTAGGATGGGTACAGACCTGTTGGGCCAAAAAATTTTACAGGTGACTGGGCCTTTTTTGGAGAAAAGGGGGGTAGGGAACCACAGCCGATAACCCAGAGGGGCACAAATGCTGGGAACATAGGAAGAACAACAAACATGCACAATACAGGGACATACCAGGGTTATAATAATGTGCCAGTGATGACAAAAAAACAAAGATTCATTAAGTTTGGGTACTGCAACATCCAGGGTCTGCACAAGAAAGTAAGCGAAATATCAACAATGATGGACGAAGGAGACTTCGATATAATGGGTCTAAGTGAGACGTGGATACGACGGGATGAGCGGGTTGATCAGATGAAGGGTTGCGTGTGGATAGGAGCTGGGCGAACTGAGGGTCAGAAACGGGGTGGGGGTGTTGGCATCTACGCTAAAGAGGAATTACAGCCCTCATTGATTACAGATCTCACAGAAGCAAGGACTCAGATTCCAGTATCCAACGAAATAGTATGGGCAAAAATCAAGTTAGGAAGCAGGAGTGTTGCCGTTGGTGTTGTATACTTAGCAGTGGAGGGAAGTAAGCCTGAGTGGAATGATTCAATATATACAACTCTTAGATCGAATATCACAGAGCTTGGAAGCAGAGGGTTCAGTATTGTCCTAATGGGGGACTTCAATGGGCACATCGGGGATAAGGAGGAGGGCATATAGGGAGGTGATAGGAAAATTAACACGAATGGGAGGAAGATGTTGGACCTATCAAAAGAGCTTGGTTTAAAGATCCTGAACAGGGATGCGAAATGTAAGGGTAAATGGACCTGGGAGAGGAACGATAAGAAAACAATAATTGATTATATACTCACTGACATTAGCGTATGGAGGGAGGTTATAGATGTAGAAATAGATGACGAGGGAAAAAATGACTTGGGTAGTGATCACAACCTGATAACAGTTAAGATTATGGGCAAAAAGACGAATAGAGACAGAAATACCTTCAAGGAAGTTTGGGGACTAAAACAAGGAACCGACTGGAAGCAGTTTCGGGAAAAACTAAAACCAAATCTTGAATGTATACCTAGGGATGCAAATGTCCAGAGTATTTCAGATGGCATAGTAAATAGACTAACAGAGGCAGGGAGGGATTGTATAGGAAGAGTGAGGGTCCCAACGAGAGAACTTGGATACAGGGTTAACGAGGGACTGAAAAAGGCTATAAAAGAAAGGAAGGTAAAATGCGCTGCTTACAGAAGAAGTAGGAAGCTTAAAGGGGTGGATAACAATGACACGAGACTAATGAAAGGAGAATATGAACTGGCACGGAGAAAGGTGAATGAGATAAAGAATAATAATAGGAAAGAGCACAATTGCAGTCTTGCCAGAACAATAAAGAAAACGGGGGGTTCGAGCTCAAACGTATTTTGGAACTGGATAAATAAACGGGGGAAAAGTAGTGTGCAGAGTATCAAAGTGGATGGGGAAAGTACAGAAGATAAAGGCCGTATCGCTTCAGAGTTAGTCAAGCACTGGGAAAAGATAAACGATAGGCGATGGGGCAGTGGGTCCCCACCAAAAAGAAATACACTGGTGGAGGAGAACCTATCCAATCGTGTATGTAGCGAAATAACGGCAGAAGAAGTGCGGAACGTGGTCTCGAAATTAAAAAATGGTAAAGCGGGAGGGACTGATGAAACTCCGAACGAATTCCTCAAAAATGGAGGGGAGGCACTTATTGAAGTCCTGACAAACCTTTTCAACCTGGCTCTGCGAAAGCAAGAGGTCCCCAGAGAGTGGAGGGAAAGTAAGGTGTCGTTCATACACAAAAAGGGGGATAAGGAAGTTCTAGATAACTATAGGGGGATATCAGTTAGTAGTAACATCGGAAAAGTATTCTGTAAGGTCATATACGGTAGACTAGAGGAAGTTATTGAAGAGAAAGGTTTTTTAGGAGAAATTCAAAATGGTTTCAGGAAAGGACGAAGAGTCACTGATCACCTATTTACACTCACCCAACTGATAGAATCAACAAAGGCTGAAAAGAAAAAGGTGTTTCTGGCATTTCTAGATGTGAAAAAAGCGTACGACCGAGTGTGGAGGGAAGGTATGTGGCGAAAGCTCGAGGGCATCGGACTGGGGGGTGACTTTGTGGGAATCATGAAAGCACTGTATACAGATGTGCAAAGCCAACTCAGTCTAGGGAGTATCACTACAAAACGAGTCCCTATGGATATAGGCCTCAAGCAGGGGTGTATCTTTTCACCGATTTTGTGTGCATTGTATGTTAAAGATTTAGGGGACGAACTAATTCAGAGTGCGGAGGGGGTAAATGTTGGAGACATAAAGATACCAGGCTTATTCTTTGCGGACGACATGGTGTTAATGTCTAGAACTGAACAGGGGCTAGAGAAACTGCTGGAAATTGTTGGTAGATATGGGAACACTTGGCGGCTCGAACTAAATGAAAATAAAAGCAAGGTAATACCCGTTGGACGCAAGGTAGATATGACGAAGAGATGGAGAGTGGGGGAGTTCTCAATCCCCGAAGGGGAAAGCAAACAAATCACTGTAGGAGAAACGGGAGAGTACGAGTATCTAGGGGTAAGCATAAATATAACGGGAAGAGGGGTGTACAGAAATTACTCAGCCAAACTGATTCTGAAGGGGAAAAGAATTCTGAACCAACTAAAACTTTTAGGGAAAAATAGTTTCAATAAGGTCTTTGTGGGGAAAACACTGTGGGAGAGGGTGGGTTTACCAAGTATAACGTATGGCACGGACGTGATTCCATTAAACCAAACCGTTATTAAGAAGTTGGAAAGTACTCAGAATGATGCCGGCAGATGGATAACAGGGTCGAGTAATGCTGCAGCTTTGGAAGCAGTAAGGGGGGAGCTTGGGTGGATGAAAATCAAGGACAGGGTAGATTTGGGAAAACTGTGTTACTTTAACTACTTGAGAAACCTGCCTGACAACCGGTGGTGCAAATTGATGCTCGATACCATTTGGAATTCTAATATAGAAACGGGGTGGTCAAAACATGTGAGGGAACTAATGGACAATTACTCTATAGAGGTCACAAACATAGAAGTAGGAATGAAAGAAGGCAAAAGGTTTGTCAAAGAGAGAGTCATGGAAGACTGCAATCGAAACTGGCGAGCAGGGGTTAGCATGAAAAGATCACTGCAGGGGTTACAATATAAAGAAAAGCCAGCTTTTGAGAAGTACCTAGATGGCACCTTTGGAGGGTCACTGCTGTTCAAACTGAGATCAAGATCACTGGAGCTTCGGGGAAAAATTGGGAGAGATGGGGAAAAGGGATGCCAAATGTGCCACTCTGGAGTAGTGGAGACCCTGGAACATTTTCTCTTGGAATGCCCACAGTATATACCTCATAGAATAAAATTTACTGGAAGAATAATGCAGAAGTGGGGTGAAGAAACAAAGGATAGATGGCTGAAGGGGGACACGAGGGAGAGGGTAGGAATGCTTATTGAAGAAATTGAAAAAGAGGAAGTGAGGGACACTATTAAGCAGTTTATATCTGAATGCTGGGAGGAGAGGAGGGGAAGAGGGGGTGGGGTGCAGGGAGAATGATGGCCTTCTCTTATGAGGACCGCGACAAATCAGCGGCTGGCCAAAGAGTTATTATTATTATTAGCTATTTAAAAACTGTTGTCGTGTTATGCCCAGCAGTTTAGTCAATATTTGAAATTTGATCATCGAGACCGTGACACTGATGTCAGTTGGTTTCGACCAAATGAATGCCGTAAAAATTAAAAAAAAACATTATGGTTGGTACATCGCCAACTAACAGTGATGTCTTGTTGGCAAAGAAGATACGCAGCAATTATCCAGATATGAGTGATTTTAGTTCAATTTTCGGGAGGTTTGGTTGTTACACTGGAGGTGTGTGATAAATACAGAACCGCACATACGTTTGAATGGATTAAGAATTATCGCAGGAGATTGCGTTGGCCCAGGATATCGCCAAAGCAATCTCGTGCAATATTTCTTACCCCATTCAAAAGTCTATGGGTTTCTGTATATTTATGCACAAACAAATTCCTTGAGTTTTTAAATTATTATCCCCATTGCCATCTATTCCAAACCCTTCGAAACTCTTTTATCCTTTAGACCAGAGCACTGGAGAGGAGACGGTCACGACGGAATCCGTGGATGAGATCCTAGTGATGATCGAAGATGACTAACTTGGAAAATATCTGCGTGAAAAACTTTAAGACTACACTATCTCGCGTTTGACGCAGAACAATGCAAGCGCTGGCTACTATTCGTGAGGGACAGATGGACGATATAGCAATCAACAACTAACAACCCTCCAATCCAAACAGCAGAGAAATCACACTACAGCCCTGAAATGAAATGTTTATAGAATGCCAATGTCTAATGTGTCATAAGATACGGAAATGTTTCCAGAAAGTTAAAATGAACAGTTCTCTAGCACATCAAGCACTACAGCAACACCAACAACTTCAATCGTGTATCCCCCACAGCCGCATTCTCCTAAAAGAACCGGAAGAAACACAAGTAATTTCTCTCATTTACCTCTCCCAGACATGGCTCAAATTATTATTTAGTTATAGAGGATCGAAACGGAATGGCCTGTCCCACACCGCCCATATGATGCCCGGGTGCAAAAAAAACTTATTCTTCTCTTTTAAGTAGGAACCAGAATGAACTCATTCTGAAGGGCAAGGAAATCTAAATTTTCAAGAGCGGCTTGAAGCTCAAAATAGTAAGTATCATCTATGTACATGTACGTATTCATACGTTTCAGAAATAATTGTACTTCTTTCCTCAAGCAGACGCTTTAAAGACATTTTGTTTAAACCTAACGATTATATACAGAGTAATCCCTTGACTGGACTAGTTACGTGAAATAATTCATGAAGAGTGAGGGACGTTTACAAACACGAGTGCGTGCATGCGCACGAGTGTTTTACAATATAGTCCCTCGCCTCGAATGTACTATTTCACGAAACCAGTGCAGTCAAGCGATTACTCTGTTTATTACTTTTCATTAGCAACGATACTTATATTAGTTAACCCACTGCCTAAAGTAACGGCTACAAAGAGCCAGGCTGTTCTCATAAATCGCCAATTACGTTTTTATTATTTTTTTCATTTTTTGTCTCTAAAACATAGGTTATGACCCCCTCATTGGAACCTATGTTTTTGAGACAAAAAATGAAAAAATAGCTATTCAAGAATTTGTTTTGCCAGTGTCGTCTGCTTTTCATATTAGGCAAAGGTCTAAAAACAAAAAAGCAATGAAGTCCCCTTTACACCCACGGCAAAGCGTCTTCGTTTGCGCGCACGGATACATGACACAATTGTTGATTGCATAATTCACTTGTGAAGTTATCGTTGATAATCAAACCCGGAAATCCCAGTAAATCACACTTTGGAAAGTAATAAACTATAAGATTAAGAGTCTAGGAAGATGATTTGTACTTAATTTAAGTAATTATCTTTCTTCTTCCTATTTCCACTTCGTCGTTCTAAGCATTGAAACCTGTACTTTATTGAATCAATCTTACAGTCACAGCAATTTGAATCTTTTAGAAATGTAACAATGTCGGAAGCACCCATATGACAAGGGATGGGAAATGCGATTTTTATTCCGTATTGAAACTGCTATCTTGCAAATTGTATCAATAATTTGAAATTGTAGTCGTTGACATGCCTATTAGTAACTATCTCAAGTTCCATTTTACTGCTGACCTTGCAATACGTTGTCTGCAATTGCATTAATGTCATCTTTCTTTCGAGGCACAGTTTTGCGAAAGTGCAAAAAGTGCAAAAGTTGAACAATCTGCATATTGATTCTACTTCGTCAACTGAATGTAAAAAGTTAACATCTGCAATACTAATAGAGCTGCACGGTATATCGATAAGCCGATATATACCGGTATTCGAACCAATATCGATTGAATACCGGTGTAATTACAAACATATCGGTATATCGTCATCATTTATTTACCCACAATTTCATTTTGAAGATGTCTTGAGTTTTAACTGTAGCCACGAATGAATAACAGTATCCCTATACCCAAGGAATCGTCAGAATGTGCTAGCGTAATATACAAATTCAGCAGTTGAAAAAATATTTTTCAACAAAACTATATCATGTGACTCCTCAGTGGAACGAGCTCGCTGAGCTCGTTCCAAAGAGGGGTCACATGATATTGTTTTGTAGAAATTTGTGGAAAAATCTGATAAACTATTATTTACAATAATAAATTTTGATATCGTATGCGTTGGGTAAAGGTGTTTTGAACCGCATCATTCTGGCATGCTGATTCGTTCAGACTGTGATGCCTCAAGTCTCGATGCGGTAGTAATATTCAGATATCTGAACAGTTTTCGATATACCGGTATACGGCGGTATTTTTTTGAATACCGATACTGGTATTCAGTTCTGAATATCGTGCAGCCCTTAATACAAAGGCATTGAAGATGGGATAGCACCTTGGGTTTAACCCGGAGGACCTTTGGCTGGGACTTTGCTTGTGCTTGTTATGCTTTGCAACAAATTTTCAATTACTGCTTGGCTGGAATTACTACGGGTGATTTAGTGATAATACACGCTCCACGTACTCTAACTGTATGTGTTTTGGTACACTATGGCGCTTTTTTAACCGAAGTAAATAACGCTGAACTTATATCGTCTTTTCTGGAGTGCCCTTTCATAACGTAACACTAATGGAAGCGTTTTCTGCGCAATCGGGCGTCTTTTGGACTGACATTTATAGCGTTAAACTTATAACATATTTTAAATGGACTGGTGTGTAACACCAACCATGTGGACGGCCTCGTTTGACAATCTCTTTAGGGTTAGGATTATGTACCCGTCCGTCTAAAACTTCGACGTAAGTGTTTTGCTCCTGTCCCGGTAAAAAGACACCTTTAGCCTGACCTTTCTGTTAAGGTATGTTATGTAATTCTAAAAGTGCAAGAGTGTTTCAAAGACCCCCGTGACTACCTCGGTATTCATAAACTGCCTCGGTGAGTTATGCTTTAACCCTTTACCAAACGCAGACGATATCAAAATTTATTATCTTAAATATCATTTTTTTCAATTCTTCAAAAAAGTTCAACAAAACCATATCATATGACCCCTCGTTGGAACGAGCTCGTCAAGACACCTACGGCAATTATTTCATGAGTGAGTATCCCCTGGCTCTTAATATCAAATTAGTTCGCTTAGTTGCGTTGACTCTAAACCTGGTAACCATATTGATGTAACATGTAATGTAGTGTGGTATCTAAAAACGCTGTTAAGAGACCTACACCGAATTTACAGGTATAATTTATGAACACGAACTAGTGACATACTCTGCTAGGCGTCCTGGGCATGTTAGCTCTGGCCAGAAATATTTACCTGCAGTTGGCAAAGAATAAATCATAAAATATTTGTTATGACGTCTGCAGTTCTTATTGTACCTGAATAATGAATTACCAAAGAAACAGCCGCACGGTGCCCCCCCCCCCCCCCTCCCCATTCAATTATTCACAGTCCTGTGGTAAAACATAATTTCAGTCTAAAGCTCGAGCCGACTTTACTGAAACTACATTTGTGCGTTCTTCTGGCTCCTTGCATAAATCGAGTTATCTGAGTGAAAATCAAACTCTTTAAGTGGTTTTACAAGTAATTTACACTTCTCCTTGAGTTACGTCTTGTGTATTGAATTCAACGATATTTCACACAATGGTTTTGAGACAGTGTTGGGTTTTCGTTTGCTTACACATATTTCGTGTGAGGTTAGGAGAAACGGTTTGAGGACCAAGGACTGTATCGCGAACCAGGGCTGACCTCATTACCAGGCGCCTGGGTAGGATCGGAAGTGACCTCATTTGTTACGTAACCTGTGGCATCATGTCAATTGTCGTGTGGGCTCAACTACGCTACTACTATTAATGTGTTCGTCCGACTTCGGAAAAGAGAGCATTTTTAGACATGCATGCAGTAGTACTACAGCTCGGTTTTATTGGTTGAAGACTGCAGAGAAGAAAGGATGCAGTGGTACTGAAAGACAATCACAGGACTGCTAGCGGTAGCGAACCGCTTGGTTCTCAAAGAGATTCTGCACACCAGAAAACTTCACTGCTCTGATGATCTTTTTTATTACATACCTGCCCTAGGGTAATAAATTAATGTCTCGATTTCGGAATCTGTTAAATACAATTATTGCTACGGTATGTTCTTTATCTCGATCCCGGAATGGGTGGACTCGATCTACAGCATCATCTCGCTGTAACGGGCACAACTCTTATGTAAGTTCGACAACAGTCGTTGAAAAATGAACTGATACAACTGCCCGACGAGAAAGATATACAAAAGCCTAATTAATTGGAGCGTGCTGATTTATGATTCATATTATAGAGCGACGTGGAAGAAGACACAGTATTCACCCAGTCTCGTTTTCGATTTTGCAGTATCACACTACATGTGTTTTGCCTGTACCAGTAGCAATGGCTGGGAAGAGGGTGGGGGCGCTAGTAATCCCGGGGCCCGGAACTTTGGGTGCCCGGGCCTGGCCCAGGACTCTTGGATCAGGCCTGGGACTCCCAAAGTTCTGACTCCTGTGCCAAGCCTTTGCCCACCCCCCCCCCCACCCCCACCCCCCATTCCCGAGCGAGAATCAGCAAGACAAGTTGAGTCATATTTGAATACTAGTTGCCACTCATGTGAAGAAGGAATGGGGGAGCTTGGAGATTTTCAATTTTCATTTTTTGGCTAAGAAACATAGCTTATGACCCCCTCATTGGGACGAGCTCAACGAGCTCGTCCCAATGAGGGGTCATATGTTATGTTTTTGAGGCAGAAAATTGAAATGGTAATTTTTGTGAATAGCGCTGGACGGTTTTGGCCGTTAGGTTGGGTGATGGGTTAATAGACTGCTATCTATATGCATAAGCGCCAGGTACAGTGTTATCACTTCTAGAATTTTTCACTTCAAGAACTTTGGCATCTGCATCACTATCCCGACTCCTTGGAAAGGGGGTCTTCGCAGAATTAACCCGGGGGTCCTAATTTCCTCTATCCGGCCCTGCCAGCAGTATCACACCCCATCTGATACTGCGCTAGAGATTTAATGACCGAATTCCTGTCAGTATCAATGTAAGGTATATACTGAAGTATTCTACAAAACTACAGCATCTCGGATATTTATCCTAAAAAAAAACAGTGATCCACTCTGGATCCCACCAATTTTCAATGGTTTCCCGGTATCTCCAGTGGTTGGAAGAACTAGCTCCCAAAACTAAATAGTTATTCCCAGTTCTCTCCAAATTACTGTCTGTAAGGATGCAATACGTGATTGTGTTGTATATTCTGAATTTTCTCTGAGCACACTGGACTCTAGAAAACAAACGCATACGACACATACGACATAATCATAGACGTCATTCAAGCTCTCGTGTCTCTGAATGGGTTAATGCAGGTCCAGAGGAAATGTAGCTGTCTGATTGGGCCTGCTACATCCTGGTAGATTCAATAGTTAGTACACAGAAAGCCAGGCATAATGCGGGGTTCTCACTTTCAGGGTTTGGGCCCCGGATTCCTACGATTTTGAACCGTGGTAAAACCGGCGTTTCAGCCACGGTAGACAATTTATACGGTGGCACTAGGGGGTGGCTACGGCGCCAACGAAAAATCTAAGGAAGCGCAAAGGATGTACACAGGTTGTGCTAAGGAAATACCAAGGATTCGCCAAGGATTATTACGATTATGTGACGGTTTTCCCACGGCCATGCTACTGCACCACCGGAAGCGTTACGGAAAAGCCACGGTTGTCTTACGGTTTGTGACGGTTAGTCAGGTCATGTCACGGTCTCCCACGATTGGGTCGGTCAAAATTACATAAAGCAAGCGTAGCATATTCGAAGCCCATAATACCGGATCGGCTACGGATATGCTACTGTTTTGACCTGATGTCTACGGTTTTCTACAGCCACGCTCATTGGAACGATCTCGTCCCAGGGAGGAATCATCAGCTATGATTTGAAGGCCAAAAAATGAAAAATAATAAAATCTGAATAGAGAGTTCGGCTAATGGCGGTGCCTGAGCGTCGCCATTGCGAGAAAGAAAGAATTGGAGTGCGCCGTCGACATATTATGCTGTAGACCTACGCACTGTTAGAGGTGATCTGAGAACACATTTCAACGGTGAATTAAGTAACAGTAGGTCGTACCCGCCCTATGATAAAAATCGCCGCCTTAAGACAGTTTTACCAGTGGCGTAGAGATGGGGTTTCTTTGGTTGTTCTTGGGCGTCCCCGAAAGCGGACTCAAAGGCCGACTCCATAAAACTTCCAAATGCAGCCGGAATATTTTTATTCCCTTGATGGTTAGGGAAATCAAAACAAATGCAGATGACCAAAGGCAAAAGTTATGAATATAACACTTCTTTGACTTCTAGCTATTTACTATATGATGTAAAAGGCATAAGAACATAGAGCTGCTCTTTCAAAGGAACTTAACACAAAGGTCTCGAGAGATATCTTTTAAAACGAGCGTTCGTTAAAGATCAGCTTATTAATCTACAAAACATATTGAAAATATATATTACATCTATCAAATTGGGCAGCCGATCGTGTCCGTGAACTTTCTTGTAAATCTGCGAATTTTGTGAATTTATAGTGAACAATCACGCAAAAAGAACAATTTGATTAATTTCAATACATCTTTGACACATCTGGTACTTTGATCGTGATGTTTCAAATCTCGTATTGTACTATACAGGAGGGATTGCGGTGGCTCAGTGGTAGACTGTTGGACTTCTTTGCTAGAGGTCCCGAGTTCGATTCCCGTTCGGGACGAACCGCGTTGTATCCTTGGGCAAGGCACTTTATCCCGGTTGCCTACATGGGGGCACGATGCCGCCGTGCACTAAGGCGTACTGCACGTTAATGATGCACATGTCTTCAACCGCTGTAACCCTGCTAGAGTGGAGCTTGAACAGAGTTAGTATGTTGAGATGCTGATAGTTGCTCGTCGATGCTCGGTGGTTCTCTCCGTGTATTCCGGCTTCCTCCACCCGTAAAACTGTCACGGTCACGATTAGCCATTGTGCATAAGAATGTGCCCTCAAACACCAATAAATAAATACTGTACAAAGATTGTTTTGTTTTCAATGGACTACTCATCTCTCAAATTCAGAGTACAACTTATGACCTACAAAATGAATGGAAAATGATTTTTTGTGTAATTTTACTCAGCACGATTATTCGCATGTGCAGATTCAAGTGGAGGAACACACCCCTCCTATTTTTGCAACTCTCTTTTTCACAGACTCCGAGACCAGAGGTTGATACAATAAAACTTTTACAACTATATTTTGTAGAATTGTATTTTCTAATTATGATTTTAAATGGACTAAAATGAACAATTAGCATTTGAAAAAATCTGGCAATTTGCCACTTGGCAAATTGCCCTGCCTTTTAAAATGCTAGTGATTCATTTTAGTCAGTTATATTTATAGGTAGAAAATATAATTCTGGAAAATACAATTCGAGAAAAATACAATAAACATTTTATAGTATTGGCCCCAGATTCCATCCGCGATAACACATGGGCATCCACTACCAGAGCCGATAAGCAGAAAACATAATAAAACGGGCTTCGCGACAGAGATGCTGGAGTCGTGTTGTGGTGGCTAAAGTAGAATCTGTGCTAGTAACTGAAACTACTGAAACTGGGATAGGGCAGATTTGGTAAAAACTGGATAATGCTTGTTCACGTTATCGTGCTGACACCAAATGTAACTCGGAAATTCAAACAAGAAAACAATGTAAGAAGCAAAACTCCTGCAAAAAGTCGGACAGGACTGGTTTTCGAGCCCATTCAAGACATTCTGAATTGGACATCACTGACCAAATCTGGTAAGAATCGAATAACGTTTGTTCAAGTTATCGAGTTGCCATCGCAGCACGAATGGACAGACGGCCATTAAAAATGGCTCTTATGTGGTTTTTCGTTTATTTTAAAGGCACCACCCCCTCCCCACCCCCCCACCCCCTACACCACTTAAGGCAGCAATACTCGGCACTTAGACGATGAAAATTAGTTGTGTTATAGCCACATCTCCCGCGTAAGGAATGCATATCCACCCGGCCATACGAACGCATGGACGCCCACTGAGTTTCATCAATAACATAGTTCGAATTTTTGACACAACTCCACTAAAAATAGGCTTCTAAAGTGGCTCAATAATAATGTATATCCTCTCAGCTATATGCGAATCCGTATTGAATGTGTAGAAATATCAGTATCCATTTAAACTGACATTCCTACAGGCTGTTGGGTTCAAGACAGTACCGTCGCTGTGGATTGGTCGTAATCCACACGTGGGCAGTTATGTCCACACAATGTCATGTGTTTACCAGGTTGTAAAAATCATCATCAGCAAAATTTTAATTAATGAAGCACCGGGTTGTACCCGGTGCTTCATTAATTAAATTTTTGATGATTATTCCTGTAATTAGTGTTTGGAATCTAATATTATTGCGTCCGTTTCACATATCATCTTTGCCAATCCCCACCAAATAAAAACTTACTAGCGCACACCTAACACAGAATCCTGGCTACGCGCCTGTCTCTCATCGTCAGGCGATGAGAAGAGCAGATTTGCCATGATAAAGGTGAAACGCGCTCTCGCACAGATGGGTCTGATTGAGCGCCGCGGAAATACGATTCTCTTCGTATACAAAAGAACGTTTACAATGAGATGACGCTCGCTCTGATAGTTGTTCAATATAAAGTATCCTTTGTTGTCCCATGTGCACTAAACAGGTCTATTAAAAACCACACTGTGTTCGGTTTCTACCCTGGTATTAAGTTGCATGTAAGTCCTGAACCTGCATACAAATCCAACATGCAAAATACATTCGCCCATTCGCTGCAAACATGGTTGTGTACGAGGATCAGCGAGACGAAGACGTGGATGGAGGAGGTTAACGTTATGTGATAACTATTCGTTCCTCGAACTAGAACTGGACTAAAGTAGCCTTGAAGTTTGCCTGCGGTAATATTTAGGTCGATTCAATGACATACGTTCATCAGATAAATGGAAAGAGATTGGTTGTAGCTCCAATAAACCTTCTGTCATCGAGAAGATTATTGTTTCTTGGGGTGAAATGTTGATTTCCTAATCAATACGTTATGAATGATGCCGAGACAAACACGGTTTCTTCTCGTGATCATTTAAAGTTTATAGATGTGTGACGGAAAGAGAGTACGCCTTATCAATCTTACGAATTAGTTCCCGTCCGATTGTTTCCTTTTATTGTGGATGTTTTGTGAAATGACTTTGCTTCTTAGCCTGGGCTGGTGATAAAGCGGGATTTTTAAGGTTCGCAGTCCGTCCTTCTTTTCCTTCCAATAATTTATCATATTCATATCTGGAACCTAAACTATAAAACTTTTACAATTGTATTTTCTAGAATTGTATTTTCTACCTATTTATATAACTGAATAAAATGAATCATTAGCATTTTAAAAGATGTGTCAATTTGTCACCTGTAGAAATTATAGTACTGGGCCCTGGATAATTGTAACAATGTACCTTAGTCGTAAATCGTACCAATATGCATTTATGTATAGCAGTGTTCCGTCTTCTCTCTTCAAGTGGATTGCTGGAGCGTCAACAACAAACTTCACAAAACAGTCCCCCTCTTCGGTCAATCTGCACAATAACTTCTCCCGCCGATAATGTTTGATGACAAGAATGCTGTAACAGCTTTCACTTCATGAAACGCTATATTAATTACCTATCACGAAAACTAGTCACACGGTATGAACTTTCCTATTTTCGGACTTTTTTTTTCCAATAACCAAAATACATTGTAAATATCCAAAATGTTCACACCATCACAACAGTCATTTTTTACTGATGTCAAAGTAGATTCTTTAGCCCTTTGACCCCGTGAGCCCGCTTTTCCGGTCCAGGAACACGATCCGTAACAATTTCATTAAAGAAAATGGCTGCTAAATGAATATGTGGGGTAGACCAATCAATATTTTCAGCGTGCAGCCTCGAGGCTTGGATTGTGTACCACCAAATAATAAATATGGGCCCTTCGAACCTCTGCCATTGAACTGACATGGAAACTACCACTTGGGTTCAAAAGGTTAAAAAGCGAAGCGTCGGGAAATTGAAAACCTTCTGGATTTTTTTTCTTTTTTGGGGGGTGGGGGGGGGTGGTTGGGCAGTGTTTATGTATAGCACCCCTCCCTCAAGATGGCGGCAGTTGAAAAATAGTTTCTATGTGCGGCCAGTCAACGTTCAAGTAATCAAGTTGTACAGAGATCAATGCAATGTGGTTGTTAATTGGTACCGAAGGGCCATGTCCTGTTTCCATTACAAGTCTGCCCCCGTACTTTGAAGTGGAGTCCATCGTTGTCTCCCACGTACAACAATGTCAGTAGTTTAGTCTGTTTTTAGGTTCGAAATTGAAAGCTCTCAGTGCCATGAGTTTCGCGAATATCAAAATCACAGTACGTTCGGTTTTAACAAAATATGAACAGAGACTTTCGACTGGAACTGAAGGGGGTAGCGATCTGGTGGAAACTTTCTGCCCAATGTCCGGACCACAACACTGTAGAATCCCGCCGGTGTGACAGGAATGATAGTCCGTAGGAACGTTAGTCCCTCTGGACTATTATTCCGCGGAATTATAGTCATAGGTCTAATATTCCTAGGAATAGTAGTCCGCCAGACTACTATTCCTAGGAATGTTAGACCTAGGACTATAATTCCGCGGAATAATAGTCCAGAGGGACTAATTTTCCTACGGACTATCATTCCTGTCACACCGGTACAAAAAGAAAGGCGAAAACACATTTTGCTTTAATTCGCACTCGTGATTCAGTTTTAGTTTCGTAATTTTATTTATGAAATTGTGACCCATTTCTTTAAATGTGCCGCGACCAAAACACGAACTGCTCAAAAAGGAGACTTCTTTACGATTAAAGGATTGTATTACACCCTCAAACACAAACATGCAACAATCTTTTCGACACTATAGATTTTTATTGATAAGCCTTGTTTAGCAATAGTCTATTTTTGAGAAAAAATTCCAAACCTTGTACACTTTAAGCCTATACTAAACTTGATGACTAAGTTTCATAAGTTCCATACACAAACATTGCCAATTAAATTATGCAAGACTAAACAAAATTAATCTTTTGATTTTCAGGCAGCGACACATTCGTTTTTTTCGGCCCACGTTCGTTATATTTATTTCGGGGGTAAAATTCGAAATGTATAAAACTATCATACGGTGTGATTTTAGCGGTATCGCATCGAGATTTGCGATTCAATATGTCGTATACATTGATACAGTGTTGTTATTCTCTTCGCGAAATGCGACCCGATTCTCATATGTATGTACAAAATAAATAGTTATTCAACTGGTTACATTATTTTAGTGATCTGAATTGGTTCATCAAAAATAGTTTAAAATTGTGTATTACAAATTATTGGAGAGTGCCAACAGGCACTCTCCAATAATTTGCAATATAACAAATTTGTGTACACAAACTATTGTTTACGTTGGACTGAATACAAAACATGGGCAAGGAAAATGTTGGCTTTTGCACAAGGTAGTTGCACAAAGTCAGTTGTTCTATATTGATTTGTTGTTGTATAATCACTGTTACAAAAACAAAACTATCAGTGAAATCAGCATGGAAGCTCTGTCATTTAATTTTAGTCTCTCATAGCTGGATTTTATGCGCCAGCTACTATTCCATCAGGAATAAAAAAATAAAAATGAAAACCGCCCTCCCTCATTCGTTTTAAAAAATATTGTCTGAGAATCAATTATTTAATTTTGTTTGCCCTAACCTTTTCACCATTTGCTTCAAAAACATAGCTCATGATATTCGAAATGTACAAGCCTTTCACAACTTATGACAAAAAGGGAACACTGAATTTTAAATTTAGCAAATCCAAATGGATTATTTTTTTTTCAAATCATTTCATCATTGATAAGCAACTGAAAACTCTACGTTCATTTGCAAAGCTTCCTACGACTCCCCAGGGAACCTGCACAAAAATACTGTGCACCGGGAATTTCACGTGAGATACCAAGCTCTGAAGCCACCAGTCAAATGCTATAAGGAATTCGACGCTGTTGCGACCTGGAACTAGTCTCGCATTTAACTCTTATCCTGCTGAGTATTTTCAAGATATTTCTCATGATCATTAATTAGAAGGAAAAAAATCCATCTAAATTTAACTCAAGAAACCATTAGAGGAAAAATCCATTCAATTTACAGGAAGAAAATTAGCCTCAATGTACCCAAATTATACTTACTTATTTCAGTGGTAAGAGAAGTCCTGGCCCGGTAGGGCTGCAATGATACGTCTCACTCACGATACAATATGTATCGCGATTTTTTTTCACGATACGATTTTTTCACGATACATTACATTCAGTTCATTGAGAGTGAATTATCAGTAATAAAAGGCCCCCAAACTGCACAGAGTCCAACTTTCATTTGACCACTAACATCCAATTTCTTTTTTAGTGCTTGAGAAAGACACGCAAGTTTCAGCCAATGGACCTCTGGGAGTCTGGGTTCAACTCAGAGGTGAGAGGTCTGTTGCCTCCAACAACCCTTATAATTTAGATAGAGCTGATATTTTACTAAAATACAAATGAACAAGTGGAATCACGGGAGTCTGAAATTCTATCAGTATAGCTATAATGCACTTTCAACGTGATATTTACGGTCCCAACGTAATCCCCTTCTTTCAACGTGATATTTACGTTCCCAGCGTAATCCCCTTCTGAAGGGGATTACGTTGGGGACGTAAATATCACGTTGAAAGTGAATTATAGCTATACTGATAGAATTTCAGACTCCTGTGGTGGAATTATAAGTTGGAAAAGCACAAAATAGACTTGTTGGGCCTGAAAATGCAACTTCTGGCTACATCATGCCAACCTTCTGGAAGTGTATCGTTTGTATCGTGATACACATGAAAGGATACGAGCTGCGTATCGTGTACACATGCATCGAGATGCATTGAAATCGTGATGAATCGTTGCAGCCCTATGTCCCGGACAGGAATAGTCGACAGTAGCATGCAAGGAGTTAAAAAGTCCACCGTCTGCGCTTAGATTCACTCGTCTGAAATAGTTCAGTTTGTTAGATAGGCCCCACTTGACATCCCACTACCGTTATATAAGCTATTGAAACTAAAAAAACAAACGAATGTATCTGACTAATTTACCAGCCAACAGAAGAACAATAGACGATCAGACAGGTTTACAAAAAGGTAAAACACCCGAAAACCATTGCCAAACCACAACAGATTCGATATCGCATTTCATCGCGACCCGACTCGTTTTTGTTTTGGGGGTGGTATAGCTACTCGTCGCGCAAACGAATGTATCTGACTAATTTACCAGCCAACAGAAGAACAATAGACGATCAGACAGGTTTACAAAAAGGTAAAACACCCGAAAACCATTGCCAAACCACAACAGATTCGATATCCCATTTCATCGCGACCCGACTCGTTTTTGTTTTGGGGGTGGTATAGCTACTCGTCGCGAAAGCGAGATTCCAAGTTACACGTCCTCAAAAACCCAGTACCGTCGCAATAAAAGATTCTGAACAAGCACAATGTGCACATAACATATATAACAACTAACTCCACAAAAATGAAACAAAAGGTCGAAAAACAGGATATCTAGTGACGTTAACCCTTTCAACACTGGTGGTATCTTCCATGCCACTTGAATGGCAGAAATTGGAAGAGTCCATATCCATTATTTGGGGGTAGAACAATTAAACTTTCAACGTGCAGCCTTCAGGCCACCACACACGTTCACTTAGTAGCCATCCTACGTAATGAAATTATGACGTACATGTATCGTGTTGCTGGACCAGAAAAGCGGCCTCCGGTGTTGGAAGAGTTAACCTAACGCCATTAGAATTTTTTTTTTTCAATGCGTTTCTCTATTTGAATCAGGTTTGATGGGTATGATAATCTCTTCGCACAGGATGAAACCTGAAGCAAGTGGATACTCCCCTAGAAGGCTCTCGTTGGCCTTGTCCTTGCATAAGATTGATTTAACTAAGATCTCCCACTAGACGCGATCCTTATTAATCCCACTCTCTGCCTCCTTCCGAGTTCCCTAGAAACATTTTGCGTCCCGGGGTTTCTCCCCCCCCCCCAAAAAAAAACAAAAAACAACGACAACAGTATTTCAAGATTAGTGCGAATGCCATGACTTTCGTATGTTCCTTCATCAACTGAGATCCTTGAATGTTGAGCAGCCCACCAAATAAATCTCGACCCTCTTATGACCCCATAACATGTTTATGGGAAATTTTCTCATGTATCAACCGTTTTCAATAAATTGTTTATTTTCTGATTAAAACTGCAGATTTTCTCGTAGCATTTTGTAATTTGAAACCTTATTATTCACGAACACAGAGATTCAAATGAAGCAAATTTATTTTGTATTCAAAATACAATTGCGTTGTGTCATCGGAATCGAGATATTTAATTTTCTTTTCAAAAAAGAAATTACTAGAATGCAAGAAGATCGGCAATGCATCAACGTATTTTGGAGAATTTCTATTAAGTATAAAATGAATGCACATAGAGTTTTTTTAGCAGTGAATCGTTCCATTATCGGTATTAGTATTCAGAAACACGTAAATGGCGTAAGCACAATACGACCCATCGATTTAAAGTGTATGCTATATAAATATCAGTTACTAAAGCACATCAATGGGACAATACACGATTACACGGGTCCGCATTTAAACGATACCACAGAGAGCGCGGTACTTAATGGTTAAGGCATGGGACTTCAAACCAAAAGGTCCACAGTTCGATACCACACCAAACCCCTCACATCACCCACGTTGTGTCATGGGGCAGGCCTGAAAATAAGAAGTCTGACATTTGCAGAATGAGGTCCCCCAGAAGGTGAATTTGATGATGCTATCCCATACAGTGGGCCAGTTTATTCTTTGGGTACCTCCTTCTGTTTAGTTTTGAGACACTGATTCAGAATGAGGTTCACAGAGGGTAAATTTAGTGATGCTACCCTGCCATGCAGGGTAGCATCACTAAATTCACCCTCTGGGGACCTCATTTTGCAGATGACAGTCTGCTTATTTTCTGGCTTGTCATGGGGTAAGGAGCTTAATACCGATTGCCCACGAGGCGGCGTTGTGAACTTTGTGCACTTACTATCAACCAATGCTAACTCTGCTCCTGTGCAGTTAACGCGTTTGGGAGTTTAAAGGTTGCTCGCTTTTATGTAAAGCATTACAGTTGAAACTGGAGGTTCTGTCCAAACTAGCACAGAGCGCTGTGCAATGTAAAATATAATGCACTATTATCCAAATGGAAAATTATTTTCAAATCATTTCATGAATGAGAAACAACTGAAAACTCTACGTTCATTTGCACAGCTTCCTGCGACTCCCCAGGAATCGGGAACTGAACCGATCAAACAAAAAGCAAATATTGAGACTACAGTATGTGGAGAGTGGCTTACAACTAAATCGCCTTGGAAAGATCAGGAATTTTGCAACTTCTGAGGACAAAACACAATTCCAAACTGGTGGTCTATGTGATGAAAGTTTGCAAGTTTTTCTTGTGCTGTTATGAACAATTATAAATACTTGTCGAGTGGGGGGTATATGGCTCTGCGATTAAGTAGCAATTCACCCTCTTCATTCTGTATATGCAGTCGAATAATTTTTATACCTGTTTACGTCATTACATATACATGCATCTCAATAGAGTTTAGGAATGATCTTTGTAGTATAGAATTGTACAGGGCTGGACACGTTGTTTCCCAGAGGAACTGAGTGCAATGGAATTGTGCAGTTTGGAGGGACAAAATTGCACTTACTAAGCGCGCTATTACTTCAAACTAGTGCACACAACAGTCATAGGACTTCTAGATCCAACTGTATCTGTGAATATATCATGTCACTCGCATCCTCGTGAGGTTTTTAGCATATTTTTGTACTCACTGTCTCGTTTGGTGGACTTGAATTATATTTTATATTTATGGCAATAAATTATTGCTAGCGTTTCAAAATTTGTGGAAATTTAGCTGCCGGTAACCTGCCACGAATTTTAAAATGCTAACAACTCAGTTCACTGATTATACCAACATGGGCCAGTACTATAAAACCTTTACACTAATATTTTTTAGAATTGTATTTTCTAGTTACGACTTTAAATGGGATGAAATGAGCCATTAGCATTTTCAAAGATGTGTCAGTTTGCCAGTTAGTAAATTGCCATATCTTTTAAAATGCTAATGATTCATTTTAGTCAGTTATATTAATTAGTAGAAAATACAATTCCAGTAAAATTCAATTGTAAAAGTTTTATAGTTTTGGTAACAGGTAGAAATTACAATTCTTTGAAATACAGTTGCCCCTGATTTCGTCAAAGAGACGCTCGATAACCGGTGTGACAGGAATGATAGTCCGTAGGAAAATTAGTCCCTCTGAACTATTATTCCGCGAAATTATAGTCCTAGGTCTAACATTTCTAGGAATAGTAGTCCGGTAATGTGACTGACTGACTATTGTAATATTCTGTTTATTATATGATACTGAATACTTCACAACTGAATACGACAATTGCAAAAAAATTATTGTAAAACTTTAAATAACTGGCCTTGGGCCCTGCATGTATTCGTAAAATAATACGTTCGTATTTAAAAACAAACTGGCATGCTCTCTGTTGAAGACATTTACACCACGGGTGCTTTTAGATCGGTGCTCGAGATGCGATCACGTGAAAAGTTACAGATTTTCCTCTCCGTTTGTAAGTTCAGCCAAATCTTTCACCTCTGTAATAACTTAGTATTATTTTGACGCAGGCACTTATTGGCTCAAAATAATATTTAAAAATTGTATGTTTCCCTATGGACAAAATTTATTTATTTATTACACATTGACAGCCAAGGTCATATCGTATCGGTGACAAGCGCTTCAAAATTACATTATTAACAATATATCTTAATGATGCTACAGTTGGGGATACAAATGCCTCTTACCATTCACCTAATTTTGTCTATTAAAGGTGTCTTGTGATTCATGCTTCTTGCGATATCTTTTCCTAAACATTTACCGAACATCACAAGATGACGGCCGGCTCAATATCTTATCTTATTCCAATCAGCGGCAACTCAACGGTCTGGGGGCACATGGGCGAATATTGTACTTTCTAATTATGACATTATTTATTTATTTATTTATTTATTTATTTATTTATTTATTTATAGATGTTTAAGGTCACATATTTATGCACAATGGCTAATCATGACCGTGACAGTTTTACGGGTGGAGGAAGGCGGAGTACCCGGAGAGAACCACCGAGCAACGAAGAGCAGCTACCAGCTCCCCAACATCATAACTCCAAACTGCAGCACTGGCAGGGTTAGACTGGTTGAAGACATGCGCCTCATCGACGTGCAGTACGCCTTAGTACACGGCCTCATTGTGCCCCTATGTGGACAGGCGGGATGAAGTGTCTTGCCCAAGGACACAACGCACGAGTCCGAATCGATCGCTCGGATGGTCATCCATCCAAGGATTAACAGGGCTCGACGTTGCTTAACTTCGGTGATCTGACGAGAACAGGTTACCGTAACGCCATCACACCCCCTTGGACTTAATTTAATTACTTCTTGCATCTAAGGCGCGCCTTAAAGACAGCTATTGTCAATATTGCACTCAGAAGAAAAAATATTAATTATGATTAATTAGACACCAAAATTCTGTTTGAAGTATGATATCTGCCTCCCTTCAAACGTAAGTAAATCTCGGCTGATATGCCACTGTACTCGATTGATACAGGTTTGTAAACTGGGCTGTTTCACGTCACCATTAGCAAATACTATAGAACTTTTGTAATTGTATTGTCTAGTCTTGCATTTTCTGCATATTAATACAACTGCCTAATATGAATCATTAACATTTTGAGAGATATGACAATTTGCCAACTGGCAAATTGTCACATCTTTGAAAATGCTAACGTTTCATTTCAAATCATTTAATGTCATAATTGGGGAGCGCGGCGGCTCAGTAGGTAGAGGTGTAGGCTGCAAGCCTAGAGGTCCTCGGTTCAAATCCCACCTGCGGCAACCGCGTTGTGTCCTTCGGCAAGACACTCCATCTCCAATGCCCGCCTAGGGGCACGATGACGCCGTGTACTAAGGCGTACTGCATGTCGATGGTACGCATGTCTTCAACCAATCTAACTCTGCCTGTGCTGCAGTGCGGAGTTACGATGTTGGGGAGCTGGCAGCTGCTCGTCGTTGCTCGGTGGTTCTCTTCGGGTACTCCGGCTTCCTCCACCCGTAAAACTATCACGGTCATGATTAGCCATTGTGCATAAATATGTGACCTTAAACATCTATAAATAAATAAATAAATAATGTCATAATTAGAAAGTACAATATTCGCCCATGTGCCCCCAGACCGTTGAGTTGCCACTGATTGGAATAAGATAAGATATTGAGCCGGCCGTCATCTTGTGATGTTCGGTAAATGGTTAGGAAAAGATATCGGAAGAAGCATGAATCACGAGACACCTTTAATAGACAAAATTAGGTGAATGATAAGAGACATTTGTATCCCCAATTGTAGCATCATTAAGATATATTGTTAATAATGTAATTTTGAAGCGCTTGGGCCAACGGGAACGCACGGGAGTCAATTGCCGTAATATCGTTTCATTAGAATCTGGTGATTGTTATAAGCGCTCTATTCAATAATTTGTAAGCATTGCTAATTTATCTATAATGCTAGGTCAGACGACGGAACCGGCATTATATAACTGCAGTCTACAAATGTCATCAGGGCTTCTTCAGGGAGTGTTTAAATGTCAGAGCTATAGAACGAGTTTCAATCTGACACTGTTTATTTTAACTCGAGGATACGTTCCGACAGAGCTCTTCCGTCGGAAAGTTGCACTTCAAAAGTGGCAGGGTCTATACAATGACTTGAAGAAGCGTTCATTTATGTGTATAAAAATATATTTCCGTTCATTTTCAGAAGCGGTGAAGGAAAACGTGAACAACATGTTTATTGGTGTCTAAACGAAGACTGATTGAGAAGGAAACATGGTTGGTCTGAGTTAAATAATTCCTTGATTTCCCTTTGAAGACGATTTGTGCGGGAGGGCCACATTCCGCTTCTACACACTAAAAACTAAAGTATAAAAACTGACACTTTCAAGGTGTTAAACCCATTCTAACTCTTAGGGTTTGATTTTAACACTCAAAGTGCAATGCTTTAAGCACTTAGACATTACAATCGTCAGACATATGAAACTTGAATGGATGGCACTTCCCATGTGTCTAGCATTGGTGGTTCTTCCAGAATCGTCCATAATTTGATTTGCGCTTGGTGGGTACATAATTAAAAGGACACAACGCAGATGACGCGGATCAGGCTCGAGAGTTCGAGTCTGATACGCGTCATCTGCGTTGTTTCCTTTTAAGTGTCGCGACAATGCACTTGTCAAGTTGTATTATTGTAACACCTGTCAAGTTCTGGGATATCTACACTTGAACAAAGTGCTAGTTCGGTACTTAGTAAGTGTTAAATACCGCACTTCAAGTGTAGTTTTTAACACTTTAGTTGTTAGCGTGTATGAGAAAGTGTGGTTCCAGCTGATGATGAGAGCGTGTCCCGATGGGACTTTGCAAAGGCCAACTGGAGCACTTTCACGTCACTTTGTCCCGAAATACTCAAATGGGAGAAATTTGTAGATAGTTGTGATCACGTAGAATAGTTAACTAAAGAGTTACTTGACATTGGGAGTACTGTCATACCAAACACTACCGCTAACCCAAACTATTTCACCACAGCGTGGTTCGATAACGATTGCAAGCAGGTTGTAAAGGAACGCAAGAAAACTGAACATGAATTTATCCCTTTACCCAACGCTTACGATTTCAAAATTTATTATTTTAAAAATCATTTTTTAAATTTTTTCAACAAATTTCAACAAAAGCATATAATGTGACCCTTCTTTGGAACGACCTCGACAAGCTCGTTCCAAAAAGGGGTCACATGATATGGTTTTGTTGAGATTTTTCGAAAAATAATATTTTTTCAGATGCTGAATTTGCATATTACGCGGGCGGATGCGGGCGATTCGTTGGGTAAGGGGTTAATAAGTCACCCACGAGAGTAAATTTAAACAAACTACGTATCAATCAGGCAAAGACAAAGAAAACTTGTGTTTCTAAACTTGACCAACACACTCCCACCAATAAAAGTTGTAAAATGGTAAAAATAATTAAAGGTAAAAAAAACAAATTCAAATGTACAACTGAAGAAAGGCAACAACGGACTAATTACTTCAGAAAATTAAATATCAAACAAATGTGCCTCAACATTTCCTAAATATTCGTCATCTGAAAATTGTCATCCAGAATTCATAAGAACAAATTTTAAAAATCAACAGGAAAACAAAAGATAAAATTTCGCTCTGGCAATTTAGAGGATTACAATGCAACTTTCTCTATAGGAGATTTAAATAATTCTTTGCTTAAACCTAAAGACACTGCCAGTGGACCTGATGAAATACGCTATCAACTTTTAAAACATATGCCTCACTCTTAGCTTGAAATTTTACTCTCAATTTTCAATGACATATGGGTGACTGGCCATTTTCCAACTTCCTAGCGAAAGCAACAATAATTCTGATTTCAAAGCCCGACAAAGACCACTGCAAGCCAAGTGATAACAGACCTATTGCATTAACAACTTGTCGGTGCAAAATCATAGAAAGGATGATCAATCGACTTGTGTTGTTCCTGGAATCGAACAATCTACTTGCGAATGATCAGGTTGGTTTCTGATGCCAGAGTCGCACTGTAAGTCATATGGTTAGACGTTTATTAGAAACGCCTTTGCAAGAAAACATGTTGTCGCCATCTTCTAACATATGGTTGAGAGGGTGTATGCCTCATTTATAGAAAATTGTTTAAAGGATCGTCCATTTCGAATTTGCCATAGGTCTATATTATCTGATCCAGTTAGAATTGGGTGTACCTCAGGGCAGTATACTATCTGTTATCCTGTTTTCCACGAAAATCAGTTATATGATTGACGCAATTGAGAATAACAATAAGGTAGATTCTCCATTGTATGTCGATAACTTTTTGATTTGTTAGAAAAGTAAAAAAACATGAATGCTATTGACACAAAATTCAGAAATGGTCTACAGAAAACAGTTTCGAAGAACAAAATGAATTGTGTTCATTTCTGCAAGTACCTGGAGCAACACTTTGTCCCGGAATTAAAACAGATGACAGAACCATTAAAGGTGTTAAGGAAGTGAAATTCTTAGGTTTATTGTTTGGCAGTAAACTGAGTTTCACTTCTCGTATCACACAACTGAGAGTGAAATGTAAAAAAATGCACTTAACCTCCTGAAGGTAGTTGGTAGCACTAATTATTTATTGTTTATCATTTATTGGTGATTTTAAGGTCACATACTTATACACAGTGGCTAATCGTGACCGTGTCAGTTTTGCGGGTGGAGGAATCCGGGGTACCCGGCGAGAACCAACGAGCAACGACGAGCAGCTGCCAGCCCCCCCCCCCCCCCTCGCCCCTCCCCCCCCCACACACACACTCATCGTAACTCCGCACTGCGGCACAGGCAGGGTTAGATTGGTTGCAGCGATGCGCACCATCAACGTGCAGTACGCCTTAGTACACGGCGTCATAGTGTCCCAATGTGGACAACCGGTGTTAAGTGCCTTGCCCAAGGCACAACGCGGGCGTCCGAATCGATCGCCCAGACGGTCACCCACCCGAGGACTGACTGGGCTCGACGTTGCTTACTTCTGTGAGCTGATGAGAACCGGTTACCGCAACGCCCCCGCGCCCCCGCACTGATTTGGGTGGTGACCAAAAACCAGCACGGCATTCTGTATAGGCCACTTGTTTGATCAAAATTAGATTACGGTTGTGTGGCCTATGGTTCTGCGAGAAAGTCATACCTCAAACCTCTTGAAGCAAACCGTAATAGTGGTATTAGAATTAGCCTGGGTGCTTTTAGAGCACCACCAATAGATTCCATATTTATTGAGGCAGAGTAGCCTACCCTTGAGAAGCGCAGAATTAAACTACCACTTCAATATGTTTCTAAACTGTTGGCTGATCCATCCGAACCTGTCTATATTTTTTCGCCGACGATACAGTTAAGTTAAGTCAATCGTTTGTACTCATGCTGCCCATTTTAGAGGACTTCCCTGGGAAGTCTTCCCATCTGGCACTGGCAACTGTGTTCTACGTTACCAGTAAAACAGAGTTTTCTTACCACAGCACTGCTTCACTGCCTGGGGTTCCCACGGGAGTTCTGGGTCTAAACAAAGGTCACATGTTTGCCCAACGTGTACCGACTCAAACTGTTTCCTGCTGCAATAAAGCGCCAGATGTCAATTGCTCCAAACTATCAAGGAAAATATTCATTATTCGATATATTGTTTGCGCCCCACAAATTTGTCACTGCGAATGCTTTGTGAACGAAAATATAAATTATCACGAATATGTGTACGATGCTGTGATTACAAAAACAAAACAGACTTTTACTCGATCAGATCCCGACCCAGTCACGACACACTTCCATCACTGGATCGATATTTCGTAAATAATTTCGAAGTACTGCGGAATCAAGACACCACAACAAACAAACGAGAATAGCACCTCAGACTGAATGCTCTCGTAATTTGTACGACAGGCGAGATTCTATTTCGGGGTACAGAGGTAAGGGGACGGAGAATTATCTTCGAATGGTTTAGGATGAGGTAATCACACCCGGGTGAGAAATTCGGCTCAGACACGATGCTTTATTGCAGCAAAATTAGCTTGCATCGATACACATCGAGCAACCACGTGACCTTTGTTTAGATCCAGAACTCCCGTGGAAACTCTTCTTCCCGTCCCATCCACCATCACTCTGGGGGTGGGGGAGGGGGGTGTCCCAACGCACCCTCAGGACTTCGTGGGAATGGAAATACAGCTCGTGTAGTGATACTTCACTGTCCGTAGAGAAATGTGAATTACATATTCGCTTAGAGCACCGACAAATTTCAACGTTAGATCATGGCAGTGATCTGTTGGTTCCTTAACCCTTTACCTAACCTGAAAAGCAGACGACACTTGCAAAAATAATTCTTGAATAACTATTTTTTTCATTTTTTGTCTCAAAAACATAGGTTATGACCCCTCGTTGGAACGAGCTCGACGAGCTCGTTCCAACGAGGGGTCATAACCTATGTTTTTGAGACAAAAAAATGAAAAAAATAATGAAAATTAATTTGCGATTTTTGAGAATAGCGCTGGCCGGTTTTGGCCGTTACGTTAGGTAAAGGGTTAATGGAAAAATGCATCAAGCGCATTGTGTTCCAGAAAGCTGAAGTAATAAGTTTGAACTTAGTTGGCGTGGCGTTAACTGCAAAATAATGAAAAATCACTTCTTTTTTTTTTTTGGGGGGGGGGGTTGTTAAAATGTTTGTTTGCAAATTAGCACGTCAATGGTTTTACATTTATTTAAAAAGTCGGAGTTGCTTCTCCGACGCCACTTATTTTAGACCGATGAAATGTCGCACTGTTGTATTACTATGTTTAATAAACATTCATCAAACCGTTTTAACTGTCTAAAAGGGGCATCGAGTAAGCAGTTTGAAAGCAAGTACTCATGCACTTCCCAGTTCCTTTTTGTCACGAACACCTGCATGCGAAACTTGTGCCTAAAGATTGAATAAATAATAATAAAAAACAAGCATATAATTCTGTACTACAGGGCCATAAGATTAACTCGTTCAGCAGTTTGTTGTTACAGAGATGTTTCAAATTAAGTAATTCTTCCCAGAAAATAACTCACTTCACGCCCCAACCCATCACTGATGATGTGTATTTCTGTAACCTATTCATACAGTTTCCAACTCAAACAGCTGAAAAATGTACGAATGAGTTACAGTAATTACAACTACTTCGATAGACCGCAACTGAGTCGCGCTCTAGTCGAAATGTGTTCTCCACCTTCCAGCGCACACCATTCTAGACTTTCATCTGCGTAAAATAAAATGTGGAATCATCACGTATCTGATGTCCTTTTTCGCTTCATTCCGTCTTAATGTTTCAATAGTTTATGTATATAATCTCCTTTCTCTGGTGTGTATGTGTCGCGACCAAATCGCGGCCTGATTAAGATGAATATACCTTTTGTTATCAGAGTTTTTTGTTTGTTTGGGTTTGGCGACACTTTCAGCAGTCACGGGTATATCGTGTGTGAGAGTTTTACGGGTGGCGGAAGCCGTTGTACACGCCAGACTCTCCAACTAACTCTCCCAGGAAGCAGAGTTAGCAGTGGCAGAAAATATGAGCCCAGTCGACGGGCCGAATGCCTCACAGCTTCACGGTGGCCCAACGTGAGTAAGCTAGATCAGGTTTCCAGCCCATTAAAACAGCGCTAATGGCATTGGCTGGGACCAAATCATTCATCGAAGTGAAATGCTGTCACCAATGAGCCACCGTGCTCCCACACTATCATAGTACTGTGACACAACTAGTTTGTGATACCCAACCTGTACAGTAACAATCTTTCAGGTTGTTTTTTTTCTGTTGGAAAACTGCATAGTTCGTTGCAATTCACTGTTTTTTACACACTACAAACATTTCCCCTCTCTCCACTCATCAATCAGCTTGCTTTTTGCAAAAAACACTCCCATATCCATTTAGTTTATCACCTCTTGAAACGAATACACTGAACAAATATTGGTCACCATTTGACTTCTGCCTTTAAATTTGATGATTCCTATACTACCATTCAATTTCCCACTGAATAAAATGGACATATTTTTACTTCCTCCATCTCCCCTCCCACCCAATTATTATGTTCTTTCACACTTTTCAGAAGACTGTCTACCCAATTGCCGCTCAATGAGCCATTGAAAACGTAGTTAAACCACAATAAAACTAGCAAACAAAACAAAACTCTCAATGAGCCAAAAAGTCTCCAAACTATCATTCCAATGAAAACCTCCACACACAAAAAAATTCAAAGTCTAGAAAACCAGAAGCTAGAGGTGCCGTGACTGTATTGTGCACTATTTTGAAACAAATAGCGCGCTGAGTAAGTGAACCTTTGTCCCTGTCAAATTGCACCATTAGCGTAACTCAACTCCATTTGAAAAACATGGTATCCTACTCGGTAAAGATCTGTACATGTAAATGGAGATAATTAACATTTTTCCTAAACTCAGCTGCGATACATATACATGTAATAATGCAAACAGATATTAAACTTCGAGTGCATATACAGAATGATGAGAGTGGATTACTACTAAATCGCAGAGCCATACATTCTCCACTCGAAAAGTATTTATAATTGTCCATAACAGCACAGGAAATACCTGTAAACTTTCATCACAGGGACCACTGGGTGCAACCCAGTGGTCCATGTGATGAAAGTTTGCAAGTGCGTCTTGTGTTTTGTCCACAGAAGTTGTAAATAATTTCTAAGTGAAAAATCTATCCCATGGCGATTTAGTAGTAATCCACCCTTCACATACTGTAGTCTCAATATTTTCTTTCTGATGGCTCCGTTCAGTCGCGTTTTTACTACCGACCTCGCAAATAGCGCATTATATTTTGCATTGCACAGAGCAAACGCTCGTGCATTTCAGACTACTTCATTATTCTTCAGTAGGGAGCGCATTAACTAACGAAAATGTTCTGCGCTAATTGTGACAGGATTTCTTGTTTCATCTGCGGAGTAGTAAAAAGTTTCCCTTCATTCTTTGACCCACTATTCAATATTAGACATCTCATCACATGTGTAAACTATGAAAAATTCCTGTCAGACATCAAATTAATTCAGTATTATAAGTTCAATAAATAGCTGCCTAGATATAGCAGGATCAATTGATCAAAAAAGAATAAGAAGTGCATCTCTATCGAACATGATCCCAGTCTGTTAGATCGTACGTTCAGACAAGCTGTATAAATATTATTTTAAGTTTGGCGTGTGGTTTTATTGAAACCCCGGTTGTGTACGCTGGAATTTGTTTAAGATATATTGGCATCTGTCATTGCAGCATTTTACAATACAAGCGATAGAATTTCAGCACGCAACATGTATCCGTGGACAAAAGGTGAACTTCATTCTATGGCGTCGCGAGGATTCCCGATTGGAGGGCTGTAACCCTGATTTGTCCCGATTGTGGTGGCTCATAATCAAGACCACATTGACAAAATATTCCAATTACATCATCATGGCATGCCTTCACCGAAAGCATGCCTTGATGATGTAGTTGGAATCTTAGTCAGTCGCGATTTTAGTAAAAAAGACCAACTTAGTCTTCATGGACATTTATTTGCGGATAAATAAAAGATACATGTAGTAGCCGTGAGGCAATTATGTAATTAATACACGCGGTACCAGTACTCCAAATTTGCCCGCCTGGGCTCAAACAGCCCGAATTGTGTACTAAGGACATCCATTTTATGCGACTCTGTGAGTGCGGAGTCTGCGTGTAAAAAAGTGCATGATTGGTATCAGGAGCAAATCGATTTCCAAGACTCCAATCAAGACGAAGAGGTCCCGACTCAGTACTTGTAGCCCCCCTCCTCCCTCTCTCACACACACTCTCTCTCTCTCTCACACACACACACTCACCCTGACACACTCACCCTGACACACACACACACACACACACACACACACACACACACACACACACACACACACACACACACACACACACACACACACACACAGTCTTGTCTTCCCTACATACCGAGGTACCCCATTGTTTGTCCTTTGTGTGTACTAACGGTTTCTACCTCGTTTTGCCGGTACAGTTCTGGGAAAACAACCGAGGTAAAGGGTTTCTTTTGTCTTTTGTACCTCGGTAAGGCGAAACACGCAAACTCTTTTGTCTAGTTACCTCGTCAAGTTGGTAAGACAAACCCACACACACACACACGCACACACACACACACACACACACACACACACACACACACACACACACACACACAGTCTTGTTTTCCCTACATACCGAGGTACCCCATTGTCTCTCCTTTGTGTGGACTAACGGTTTCAACCTCGTTTTGCCGGTACAGTTCTGGGAAAACAACCGAGGTAAAGGGTTTCTTTTGTCTTTTGTACCTCGGTAAGGCGAAACACGCAAACTCTTTTGTCTAGTTACCTCGTCAAGTTGGTAAGACAAACACACACACACACACACACAGCCTTGTCTACCCTACATACCGAGGTACCCCATTGTTTGTCATTTGTGTGGACTAACGGTTTCTACCTCGTTTTGCCGGTACAGTTCTGGGAAAACAACCGAGGTAAAGGGTTTCTTTTGTCTTTTGTACCTCGGTAAGGCAAAACACGCAAACTCTTTTGTCTAATTACCTCGTCAAGTTGGTAAGACAAACGCACACAGACACACACACACACACACACACACACACACACACACACACACACACACACACACACACACACACACACACACACACACACAGTCTTGTCTACCCTACATACCGAGGTACCCCATTGTTTGTCCTTTGTGTGGACTAACGGTTTCTACCTCGTTTTGCCGGTACAGTTCTGGGAAAACAACCGAGATAAAGGGTTTCTTTTGTCTTTTGTACCTCGGTAAGGCAAAACACGCAAACTTTTTGTCTAGTTACCTCGTCAAGTTGGTAAGACAAACCCTCTCTCACACACACACACACACACACACACACACACACACACACACACACACACACACACACACACACAGAGGGACGGATGGACAGATGGACACACAGACGGACACACGCACACTTCAATCACTATATGCCACCCGACCTAAGTCAGTGGGGCATAAAAACCCTTTAGAAGTGTTTTAGGCCATTCAGGTAATATCTAATTTTCCAATTTTATTTATTTCATCACTTTTATATTTTATTTATACTTAATTCAGCTACTTTCTTTAACAATGGCAAGAAAAGGGCAGGGGCATCAGAGACAGAGAGTTGCCCAGTCCGGAACTGGCCAGGAACTATCGTTCCAGGCTTATTCTAGGCTGGTCAAGGCCTTGTTTCAGGTGCTTCAGTGTTTGCACCACATTGGGCTATTAGAGCACCATTTGGCAAATCGGGATTTCCCGAAACAGCTGGAGAAGAAAGTAGATGAGTTAGGTGGCTTTCTAAAGCCAGCTCTTCCCACCCCACACATTTTTTCTGTTTTTCGACAGATTAGTGTGGGATGGGCCAATCAAACGTTAAATGCTTTAGTTGAGCATTATAAGGTAAATTTAAACCAGTTGAAGTCTAAGATAACTTTGGCTATGCGACCACCTCCTGGACTCGAAAAAATAGACTTCAACAGCGCTTCGGCGCGTGCCTTGATCTGGGCTAAAAAGAACTTTAAAAATAAGTTGACAGATAAGACTATTTCGGCCTATGAGTCTTACATTTCGGAACTTCGCCCAGCGTCTGGAGTAAGGAACAATACGGGAGGGAGCAAGCAAACTCCGGCCCGTGTTGTCCCTCTACCCCAACGCGAAAAGCAAAATAAAAAAAGATCAAGGCAAAGCACTTCTCCCTCTTCTTTTCCTTCTACTTCTTCTTTCTCTCAGAGTAAGCGCCTCAATTTGCAAACATCTCCGGTCCATATTGTGACTGAAGATGCTCGCAAATTGAGTAACGCTGTCTCGCCTCGTCTTGCTCCTCTACCCCCTACTCCTCCTCAGCCTTTCTTCTCTGGTTCTCCTAGTGCTCTCACTAGAACTCCTCCTCCTCCTTCTGTTTCTTCTCCTGCTTCTGTTTCCTCTCCTGTTTCTGTTTCTTCTCCCCCTTCTCCTGCCTCTAGTGTGGTTCAACCAGGTATATCGTACTCAGAGAAAGTCAAATCACCGAGCCGCAACTCGGGCCGCTCATTTGATTCTAAATTCTCCCAGTTTCGGCATAAAAACGGAGTTAATTTTGACAAAAGGAATTGGCGCCTCCCCGATGTTTGTAAAAACATCCTTATGATTGGAAGTTCAAATTTAGGACGCATTGATCGAAATCCCCATCCGGACATCCAGGTGGAGTGTTACCCCGGCGCCAAATTCAATCATCTGCGCTCTATGTTTAAAGGGCACAGGGGCCAGTCCAGTCCCCAAAAAATATTATTAAATATTGGCGTGAATTCTCGAAACGATAATTCTGATCTCGTAGTTAAGCAGTTGCGGAATATGCTTAGCGATATCAGGGTCAAGTTTAGATCCGCAAAAATTTATTTCGCTGAACTAAACTTTTCGCAAAAACTCCCTCAGGCTGAGAGGAGAACCCTGAGCATCATCAACGAAACCATTCGGAAAGTGAAGGACGTTAACGTGATACCAAAAATTGATGACGCGAAGTTTGATGTTGCTCAGGATTTAATCCATTGGACCACGAGAACCGCCAATATTATGTACGATCACTGGTTGAACCACCTAAATTTAAACTAAGTAAAGGCAAAGGTAACAGCCGCCTAACAGATGTGGGATTAGGAACTAATGTGGTTAACCTGTCTGGCACCAATGACCTAACAACCCAAGAGAAATCTCTTTTAGATCGCGGTTTAACTTTTGTACCAACACCCAAGCCTAAAACTGATAACCAAACAAATTTACCATCATACAACTGTAATTTTCTTAGGCAAATGAAATTAGCCGACCGCTTTAGAAACTCCAGCGGTCGGAAACTTCCTTTTACAGAATCATCTGGTTGGTCACCTCCAGATAGTGAAGTAGATCCCGAAATTATTGAGGCTAGCAAAAGAATCATCAAAAAGGTGTTCAGCATGAACATACTCTCCGATAAAGACAATTTAACAGCTGGTGAACGGAGAGCCCTCACGAAACTTCGAAAAAATAAGAAATTAGTAATTAAACCAGCCGACAAAGGTGGGTCGGTAGTTGTTCTATCTCGGGATAATTATATAAAGGAAGCAATGAGACAACTCAGCAATACAAAACATTATAAGAAAATAGATTCACTTATTTGGCCTAGTAATATCGAAAAATTCAATAAGATCTTAAAATTTCTCCTCGACGAAGGTCACATTACCAAAAAACAATTGAAATATTTAACAGCTAAGCTCAGTGCTCAAACAAGACAATTTTATATCCTACCAAAGATCCACAAAGACCGTTCTTCATGGACGGATGACTTAACTCCACCCGGGAGGCCAATTGTATCAGATTGTAATTCGGAATCTTATGCGATCTCGGAATTAATTGATTATCATCTGAAACCTATAGCAAATAGACATCCGAGCTACCTAAAAAATACACAGGATTTCCTGTCAAAAATTTCGAAATTGAAAATATCGAAAAATGCAATTCTGGCTACTTTGGATATCGACAGTATGTATACGAACATTGATATTGATAAAGGTGTTAAATCAGTTAAAAATGTATTTGAAAAATATCCGGATGCGAAACGCCCGGATGAACAAATTTTGGATCTTTTAGAGCTGAGCTTAAAAGGTAATGACTTTCAATTCAATGGAGAATATTTTCTACAAATAATGGGTTGTCCTATGGGCAAAAGATTCAGTCCTAATTTTGCAAGCATTTATGTAGCGGAATGGGAGGAAAATGCCTTAAGCAAATGTGCAAAGCATCCTCTCGTATATCTCAGGTATTTAGATGACATTTTTATTATTTGGGAACATTCAAAAGAAGATTTTGATGAATTTTTAGAAATTTTGAACAATCACGATCCAAATATTAAATTGAAAGCTACTATCAGTGAAAATTCTGTTGATTTTCTCGATGTGACCGTGTATAAAGGCAAGCAATTTCAGGCGTCCGGTCATTTAGATTATAAAGTGTATTTTAAACCAACTGATTCACATCAATTGTTGCACACAAAATCATTTCATCCTCAACATACATTTAAAGGTATCATCAAATCACAACTCATTCGTTTCCACCGCAATTCAAGTGATAAGGTAAATTTCAATGAGGCTTGTTCCACTCTATTTGGCGCCCTCAGATCGAGAGGGTACTCGCTGCGCCTTCTGCGTAGCCTGAAATCCCAAACCCTGAAAAAGCTCGAAAGTCCAGCTGAAACTACCGATTTCGAACCACTGAAGATTGAACACAACAGACCGTTGCAAAATAGTAGTGGCGCGGTATTTAATTGCAAAAAGCCTCGTTGTAGACTGCATACTTTTATGCCTGATCAGAAAGAGGAATTTTCCTCCGAACAAACGAAATATCATTATCAGATCCGTAACCCCCTCCATTGTGATTCACCAAACATTATTTACCTTATCACTTGTAAGCGATGTCGGAAACAGTATGTTGGTCAAAGTCAAAATCCTTTCCGAGAACGTGCTACTAGACACAAACAGGATATAAAACATAATGCTGATGCCCCAGTAGCACAACATTTTAACCTTCCTGGCCATTCTTTGGACGATTTCGAAATCCATCCTATTGAACAACCACCAATTAAAGACACATTAGAAGAAACGGATGAATTTAGAAAAAAACGTGAAGCTTTTTGGATCAATACGCTTCAAACCCTCTGGCCATTTGGTATGAACATATCAGAGGGCGAATGCGAAAGGAGGTCCATCATTCCTTTCACTTTAACGTACAACAGAATGAATATCGAAATAGCAAAAATGTTAAAAGATGAATTCAATTTTACCAATGCTAAATTAAATGAACCTTTGAATCTTCGACCTGTCATCGCCTATAAGAAAAACAAAAGCTTGCGTAACATCCTTGTAAGGACTAAATTAGAGCCCATCAATGAATAACATCAATTATTGCCAGTCAGTTTAACCAGTTCCTAAGCTCATCACTTAGTTTAAATCAATTTTATGTACTTTTTTGTTACGTTTGAAACCCATCAGGGTTCAGGAAATGAAAACAATTTTTCAGCGGCATATTAAAAGAAAAAAAACGTTTCAGTAGGAAATGTCTGTGCCAGTGCGATTTTTTAACCTCAAACACACACAGGCGAGTGCCAGAGTTCATATATGCCCCAAAACAAAATAGGTTCCAATTTCAATCATGTGTATATATTTCCTAAATAAAATTATTATTTATTTATTTATATATTTATTTATTGATTATTTTTTATTTTTTAGTAATGTTTATTTATTTATTTATTTTTTTATTTATTTATTTATTTATTTATTTATTTATTTATTCATTTATTTAAATTATTATTTTTATTTTTAATTTTTCATACCTTTCACACAATGTAGAGGTTCACAAGGTAAAAAACACAATTTCTGCGAGGTGTAAAATATTTTCCGTCATAAACCTCCGTCGGGGGATATTCATTCCAACTGATAACATTCGTGAGGCATCATGATCTTTGGCGTTATTTTTTCATTTATTTCTTTAGTCTCAATATATTTTATCAAACCATTTTTTCATATTATTTTCACATACTTCTGAAGCCAGTAAAGCAAACCGCTCCCGATTGGTTTTACTTAAATCAAAGCCAACCAATGGGGCTTCATGGGGTCAGTAAAGCAAACCACTCACTGACTGATTAAAATTCAATGGAAGCCAATCAATAGGGCTTCATCTAATTTGTTTGGACCACACAAACTGAGTTGTGAAAAACAAACTTGGGACATCTCAGATTGAAAAGAATTAATTAGATGAGTGACATTTGTCAGCTTGTTACTGAGTTTAATTATGTACTGAGCTGTGAAAAACACCCCCAGCCCACATTTGGATATATACCATGCATGCCCTCCCAAAGTTGGATTCATTTTCCTCAAAGTCTCTTTGAAAAAGCAAAACCAAGCGAAACGCGTCGAGACAGACGGATTATTTTCTACCTTTGCTGAAGACTGCAACCAATCCAGGTATCTTCTTTAATAGGTAATATCTAATTTTCCAATTTTATTTATTTCATCACTTTTATATTTTATTTATACTTAATTCAGCTACTTTCTTTAACAATGGCAAGAAAAGGGCAGGGGCATCAGAGACAGAGAGTTGCCCAGTCCGGAACTGGCCAGGAACTATCGTTCCAGGCTTATTCTAGGCTGGTCAAGGCCTTGTTTCAGGTGCTTCAGTGTTTGCACCACATTGGGCTATTAGAGCACCATTTGGCAAATCGGGATTTCCCGAAACAGCTGGAGAAGAAAGTAGATGAGTTAGGTGGCTTTCTAAAGCCAGCTCTTCCCACCCCACACATTTTTTCTGTTTTTCGACAGATTAGTGTGGGATGGGCCAATCAAACGTTAAATGCTTTAGTTGAGCATTATAAGGTAAATTTAAACCAGTTGAAGTCTAAGATAACTTTGGCTATGCGACCACCTCCTGGACTCGAAAAAATAGACTTCAACAGCGCTTCGGCGCGTGCCTTGATCTGGGCTAAAAAGAACTTTAAAAATAAGTTGACAGATAAGACTATTTCGGCCTATGAGTCTTACATTTCGGAACTTCGCCCAGCGTCTGGAGTAAGGAACAATACGGGAGGGAGCAAGCAAACTCCGGCCCGTGTTGTCCCTCTACCCCAACGCGAAAAGCAAAATAAAAAAAGATCAAGGCAAAGCACTTCTCCCTCTTCTTTTCCTTCTACTTCTTCTTTCTCTCAGAGTAAGCGCCTCAATTTGCAAACATCTCCGGTCCATATTGTGACTGAAGATGCTCGCAAATTGAGTAACGCTGTCTCGCCTCGTCTTGCTCCTCTACCCCCTACTCCTCCTCAGCCTTTCTTCTCTGGTTCTCCTAGTGCTCTCACTAGAACTCCTCCTCCTCCTTCTGTTTCTTCTCCTGCTTCTGTTTCCTCTCCTGTTTCTGTTTCTTCTCCCCCTTCTCCTGCCTCTAGTGTGGTTCAACCAGGTATATCGTACTCAGAGAAAGTCAAATCACCGAGCCGCAACTCGGGCCGCTCATTTGATTCTAAATTCTCCCAGTTTCGGCATAAAAGCGGAGTTAATTTTGACAAAAGGAATTGGCGCCTCCCCGATGTTTGTAAAAACATCCTTATGATTGGAAGTTCAAATTTAGGACGCATTGATCGAAATCCCCATCCGGACATCCAGGTGGAGTGTTACCCCGGCGCCAAATTCAATCATCTGCGCTCTATGTTTAAAGGGCACAGGGGCCAGTCCAGTCCCCAAAAAATATTATTAAATATTGGCGTGAATTCTCGAAACGATAATTCTGATCTCGTAGTTAAGCAGTTGCGGAATATGCTTAGCGATATCAGGGTCAAGTTTAGATCCGCAAAAATTTATTTCGCTGAACTAAACTTTTCGCAAAAACTCCCTCAGGCTGAGAGGAGAACCCTGAGCATCATCAACGAAACCATTCGGAAAGTGAAGGACGTTAACGTGATACCAAAAATTGATGACGCGAAGTTTGATGTTGCTCAGGATTTAATCCATTGGACCACGAGAACCGCCAATATTATGTACGATCACTGGTTGAACCACCTAAATTTAAACTAAGTAAAGGCAAAGGTAACAGCCGCCTAACAGATGTGGGATTAGGAACTAATGTGGTTAACCTGTCTGGCACCAATGACCTAACAACCCAAGAGAAATCTCTTTTAGATCGCGGTTTAACTTTTGTACCAACACCCAAGCCTAAAACTGATAACCAAACAAATTTACCATCATACAACTGTAATTTTCTTAGGCAAATGAAATTAGCCGACCGCTTTAGAAACTCCAGCGGTCGGAAACTTCCTTTTACAGAATCATCTGGTTGGTCACCTCCAGATAGTGAAGTAGATCCCGAAATTATTGAGGCTAGCAAAAGAATCATCAAAAAGGTGTTCAGCATGAACATACTCTCCGATAAAGACAATTTAACAGCTGGTGAACGGAGAGCCCTCACGAAACTTCGAAAAAATAAGAAATTAGTAATTAAACCAGCCGACAGAGGTGGGTCGGTAGTTGTTCTATCTCGGGATAATTATATAAAGGAAGCAATGAGACAACTCAGCAATACAAAACATTATAAGAAAATAGATTCACTTATTTGGCCTAGTAATATCGAAAAATTCAATAAGATCTTAAAATTTCTCCTCGACGAAGGTCACATTACCAAAAAACAATTGAAATATTTAACAGCTAAGCTCAGTGCTCAAACAAGACAATTTTATATCCTACCAAAGATCCACAAAGACCGTTCTTCATGGACGGATGACTTAACTCCACCCGGGAGGCCAATTGTATCAGATTGTAATTCGGAATCTTATGCGATCTCGGAATTAATTGATTATCATCTGAAACCTATAGCAAATAGACATCCGAGCTACCTAAAAAATACACAGGATTTCCTGTCAAAAATTTCGAAATTGAAAATATCGAAAAATGCAATTCTGGCTACTTTGGATATCGACAGTATGTATACGAACATTGATATTGATAAAGGTGTTAAATCAGTTAAAAATGTATTTGAAAAATATCCGGATGCGAAACGCCCGGATGAACAAATTTTGGATCTTTTAGAGCTGAGCTTAAAAGGTAATGACTTTCAATTCAATGGAGAATATTTTCTACAAATAATGGGTTGTCCTATGGGCAAAAGATTCAGTCCTAATTTTGCAAGCATTTATGTAGCGGAATGGGAGGAAAATGCCTTAAGCAAATGTGCAAAGCATCCTCTCGTATATCTCAGGTATTTAGATGACATTTTTATTATTTGGGAACATTCAAAAGAAGATTTTGATGAATTTTTAGAAATTTTGAACAATCACGATCCAAATATTAAATTGAAAGCTACTATCAGTGAAAATTCTGTTGATTTTCTCGATGTGACCGTGTATAAAGGCAAGCAATTTCAGGCGTCCGGTCATTTAGATTATAAAGTGTATTTTAAACCAACTGATTCACATCAATTGTTGCACACAAAATCATTTCATCCTCAACATACATTTAAAGGTATCATCAAATCACAACTCATTCGTTTCCACCGCAATTCAAGTGATAAGGTAAATTTCAATGAGGCTTGTTCCACTCTATTTGGCGCCCTCAGATCGAGAGGGTACTCGCTGCGCCTTCTGCGTAGCCTGAAATCCCAAACCCTGAAAAAGCTCGAAAGTCCAGCTGAAACTACCGATTTCGAACCACTGAAGATTGAACACAACAGACCGTTGCAAAATAGTAGTGGCGCGGTATTTAATTGCAAAAAGCCTCGTTGTAGACTGCATACTTTTATGCCTGATCAGAAAGAGGAATTTTCCTCCGAACAAACGAAATATCATTATCAGATCCGTAACCCCCTCCATTGTGATTCACCAAACATTATTTACCTTATCACTTGTAAGCGATGTCGGAAACAGTATGTTGGTCAAAGTCAAAATCCTTTCCGAGAACGTGCTACTAGACACAAACAGGATATAAAACATAATGCTGATGCCCCAGTAGCACAACATTTTAACCTTCCTGGCCATTCTTTGGACGATTTCGAAATCCATCCTATTGAACAACCACCAATTAAAGACACATTAGAAGAAACGGATGAATTTAGAAAAAAACGTGAAGCTTTTTGGATCAATACGCTTCAAACCCTCTGGCCATTTGGTATGAACATATCAGAGGGCGAATGCGAAAGGAGGTCCATCATTCCTTTCACTTTAACGTACAACAGAATGAATATCGAAATAGCAAAAATGTTAAAAGATGAATTCAATTTTACCAATGCTAAATTAAATGAACCTTTGAATCTTCGACCTGTCATCGCCTATAAGAAAAACAAAAGCTTGCGTAACATCCTTGTAAGGACTAAATTAGAGCCCATCAATGAATAACATCAATTATTGCCAGTCAGTTTAACCAGTTCCTAAGCTCATCACTTAGTTTAAATCAATTTTATGTACTTTTTTGTTACGTTTGAAACCCATCAGGGTTCAGGAAATGAAAACAATTTTTCAGCGGCATATTAAAAGAAAAAAAACGTTTCAGTAGGAAATGTCTGTGCCAGTGCGATTTTTTAACCTCAAACACACACACACACACACACACACACACACACACACACACAGTCTTGTCTTCCCTACATACCGAGGTACCCCATTGTTTGTCCTTTGTGTGTACTAACGGTTTCTACCTCGTTTTGCCGGTACAGTTCTGGGAAAACAACCGAGGTAAAGGGTTTCTTTTGTCTTTTGTACCTCGGTAAGGCGAAACACGCAAACTCTTTTGTCTAGTTACCTCGTCAAGTTGGTAAGACAAACCCACACACACACACACGCACACACACACACACACACACACACACACACACACACACACACACACACACACAGAGTCTTGTTTTCCCTACATACCGAGGTACCCCATTGTCTGTCCTTTGTGTGGACTAACGGTTTCAACCTCGTTTTGCCGGTACAGTTCTGGGAAAACAACCGAGGTAAAGGGTTTCTTTTGTCTTTTGTACCTCGGTAAGGCGAAACACGCAAACTCTTTTGTCTAGTTACCTCGTCAAGTTGGTAAGACAAACGCACACACACACACACACAGTCTTGTCTACCCTACATACCGAGGTACCCCATTGTTTGTCATTTGTGTGGACTAACGGTTTCTACCTCGTTTTGCCGGTACAGTTCTGGGAAAACAACCGAGGTAAAGGGTTTCTTTTGTCTTTTGTACCTCGGTAAGGCAAAACACGCAAACTCTTTTGTCTAATTACCTCGTCAAGTTGGTAAGACAAACGCACACAGACACACAGACACACACACACACACACACACACACACACACACACACACACACACACACACACCACACACACACACACACACACACACACACACACACACACACACAGTCTTGTCTACCCTACATACCGAGGTACCCCATTGTTTGTCCTTTGTGTGGACTAACGGTTTCTACCTCGTTTTGCCGGTACAGTTCTGGGAAAACAACCGAGATAAAGGGTTTCTTTTGTCTTTTGTACCTCGGTAAGGCAAAACACGCAAACTTTTTGTCTAGTTACCTCGTCAAGTTGGTAAGACAAACCCTCTCACACACACACACACACACACACACACACACACACACACACACACACACACACACACACACACACACACAGAGGGACGGATGGACAGATGGACACACAGACGGACACACGCACACTTCAATCACTATATGCCACCCGACCTAAGTCAGTGGGGCATAAAAACCCTCTAGAAGTGTTTTAGGCCATTCAGGTGGCCTTGGCATCAATCTGGTGAATATTTTACATTCGGTAGGACTTGAGTACTGAAGCAATGACATTCTATTGTTCTGCTATATTTCCGCCAATTTCAAATAAATATTAATAGGAACATTTTTCACAGAATCTTTTTATTGTTCACCATGAATTCGAATGTGTTATTAATTTATAACAGTGCATAGAGAGTACCTTTATAGGCTCACTGATCTGTACAATATTTTACAAAGCCTCTCTCCAGCAGCAGACATCAGAGAATTAAAATTGCATGAATAACAGATTTCTTTTTTAAATGCTTTTTAGCAGTTGTGGCTCAGCGTTCTTGAATTAATGTTCCAAGATAATTTTGTACCTTTTACCTCTGATTTAATCCTTTAGGCCACATCAAGTAGTTCTTCTGTTACTCAGGCCATTTTTTTACGAAATTGCATGTGGGTGGGCGGCAAGCCTGGAAATAAGCAAACTGTCATCAGCAAAATAAGGTCCCCAGAGGATGAATTTGGTGATGCGACCTTGCACAGGTGGTGATTGACAGGCGGTGTTGCCGAGGGTTCGAATCCCGGCGGAGGATCAGAAACCAACATTAAAAATTCCTCTAAAACATGATTGTGTCATTTGAAAAAACACACACAAGCCCGTGCTAGTCTTCGTCTGAGGCCATCCACAGCACTTTCGTCGTACTGTAGCCAGCGCGTTCCACACTTTCATGCTGCTGTCGAAAGGAAGATGAACCAAGTAATCATGAGGACTTCATCTAAGAAGCTAGATTCCAGCCATCGTTTTTGACGGTATGCAATGGTCTAGTGGTTTAGGCGCTGGACTCCTGATTGCCAGGCGGTGCTGCCGAGGGTTCGAATCCCGGCGGGGGGATCAGAAACCAACATTAAAAATTCCTCTAAAACATGATTGTGTCATTTGAAAAAACACATTCACACACACACACTCACACACACACACACTCATTCACTCACTCTTTCCTTTTTCTCGCTGTTTATCACTATCTTTCTATTTCTCACACTTCTTAGATTATTTACATACATTTATGTAATCTTCAACATTGTTTGTGTGTATTTTATATTTTTATATGAAACGGAAAGGAGGTATTGCTAAGTGTTGAGCACTTGTCTTCCGATCCTATTTGCTGTAAGAAAATTTGCAAATAAAATATGTTTAAACTAAAATGTCCCGACTGGAAAATTTATTGGGCGGCGACACCCCCTCCCCTGAACCCCTTTAGCGACCCCATGCCATCAATTGCTCGCCACCAAACATGTTATCTTTGACGTTTCACGGGAGAATCTTTGTTACACTTGTTGGGTGACCACGTACAAAGCTGATCCCTGGGCTGCAGAGTTCAAGTATTACTGATCCTCCTGTCAGATCTGATTTTTATTTTGTGGCTTGGGGAGCGCGGTGGCTCAGTAGGTAGAGGTGCAGGCTGCAGGCCGAGAGGTCCTCGGTTCGAATCCCACCTGCGGCAACCGCGTTGTGTCCTTGGGCAAGACACTTCATCTCCATTTCCCGAGTGGGGGCACGGTAGCGTTGTGTACTAAGGCGTACTGCACGTCGATGGTGCACTTGTCTTCAACCAATGCTAACCCTGCATGTGTGGAGTTAGTATGTTGGGGAGCTGACCAGTCGCTCGCCGTTGCTCGATGGTTCTCTCTGGGTACTCCGGCTTCCTCCACCCGTAAAACTGTCACGGTCACGATTAGCCATTGTGCATAAATATGTGACCCTAAACACCAATAAATAAATAAATAATATTTTGAGGTTTGCTTGCCAGGAGCTAAACCTCCATTACGCCTTAACGTTATGCAAATTGGACTTGAATTTTCAAGAGCTGTCAAATGTAGGATTGAAAAGTAAACCTTCCCAAAAGCACACCCTAGCTTCCTACTCTTGAGTTTCAAATGGAAATACATGGCGGAATATAAAAAGAGACAGAGAAAAAATCTGGCGACGTTGTATGAAAGTAAAGGGCGGAATGATAGTACTGGGCGGAAAATCACGAAACATGTAGCGATGCCGGTTGCAACAAAGGTACATTATGCCAGGAGACTCCACAGAAGTCTATATATGACATCGAGATGTCTCACATACTTCTTCATCCCCCAATAGAATAGCGCAGATACTGTTATGTACATATCGTCCATTAAAAATACAAATGTACCAAATGCGGTGCTTGACCGCGGCAGTTGACAAAGTTACAATCTACGGAACGATAAAATACGTCATAGTCGGAAGAGAAACAAATCCCCTCAGACTACTAATATGACACAACATGTCTGCCAACAGGCCCCTATGTGGAATAATGAAACAAATTATGTGCCCATAAGACTAACATCCACGCCCTCTGATTGGACTACTCGCTTAGGTTTTCCCTGTTTGCGGCTCCATTGGCATACGTTACCGTCTGACGTCACCACGTGAAATATTTGAAAAGAGGATAACAAACCACTCACAAATTCATGATTTGAACTGAGATGGACTAACATCGACTTTTATCTAAGTTATTGATTTTTGTTGTCCGGTGAAGTCGTGAGACGTTTATTTAATAAATTTATGATCGTTAAAGTTTCCTTGTTCATTCAAGTTGTCTTGTTCATTTCATGATATGGGTTTTGGGCTACAGGTAGGATCTTATTGGAATATATACATTATTGTGATGAATTGACGGTAACATGGTCTGGCGTTTGCGGCTCGGGGCGTATGTTCAACCTCGGCGCCGAGCCACAAACCTCAGACCATGTTACCGTCAATTCATCACAATACATGCAACTTATAAATTGCGGACAGAAGAGAACGGATGTCGCTTCGATACCTCAGATCGCCGCATTTTGATACTTTCACTTCGCGCCAATTTTATGATAACTAATTAACATACCGCCCTCAAAAGTTTTACAACGGGTGGAAAATCAATCGAAATTAGTACATACACAGGTGTATTTTTCCAGAGCCCGAGACCACTCACGAAGACTAAACCAAAGTGGGTGAAAACGTTGAATACAATGCAATCTTCGTCAAACTGACGAATCCATTTTGTATTTGCGCAGAGGGCTGGGGATTATCTGTGACTATTTATTCCTGCAACTCCCTTGGCCTGTATGATTAGATTGTCATAGACCAGCTTTCCCATTTGCTGTCCATTTTGCCATGACATCTTTATGCTTTCAGACGCATATTCCCTGAATGGAATCATTGTAGACAGTAGCAGCTTTAGGGAAGGGGTAAATCCATTCTGCTTTGATGAGAGGTTTTGGTAACAGTTACGTTATATACTCTTATAGGCTGGGGATTATAATTCATCCTTGCGAATTTGTCGTTCGGCTTGTTTGCAGATTGACTGCCAAATTTCCCTTCACGCAAATATTAATGCCTACCAATTTGTAAAGATTGATATTGTAAAAGAGTGTTTTGGGGGTTCACAGTGGCCTAAAATATAGCACAGAGCTGTAATTACAAAAGCTAACTGAATATCGGCCGGGCTGCCTCCAAATCACAATCCAGACGAATTCGCCGTTCGCTTAACTCCCAATAATTCTGCGGAATCACATTTGTCGAAAAAGAAATGAAAGAACACTGAATCTCAGACTCCATTTTCAATCTTTCAGTCATGATTTCGCAAAACTTTGTTTCTGAAATCTGGAGCTATTGGGATAATTGTGTTGCGATTGGGTCACGATCCGACCCAGAAAGAGTCTAGGTTTGTGACCACAGTACTGTAATTATAGTACGGCCACCGTGGACTGGTCACTTGCAGCGGGTGGACAATATTTCTACGGACGCAATGATAGTAGATTCCAAACACAAATTACAGGAATAATCATCAAAATTTTAATTAATGAAGCACCGGGTACAACCCGATGCTTCATAGATTACAATTTTGCTGATGGTGATTTTTATTACCTGGTAAACACGTGCATGGACATCATTATCGTTACGACCAGTCCATGGCGACTGTACTGTAGTAGTTTCGCGCCATTGCATACTCATGATTGAAAGTTGAGTATAAACCAGTTTCATGTAGAAGTTAGGTTTTTTTCCTCAGGAATGGTATGCCAGTTTATTGGTTCAAAGATTCATACCTAACAGCACAAACATTTCGTACTTTTTGGGAATGTGGTGTTGTTTTAAGACTTTGGTTAAAAATGTCAAGAGGTCGTCCAAATACTGCATCAAATTTCTTGGTTTTCTGATATGTTTGCTTTAAGAGTGAAAACCTAAATTATTTCAGCACAGACTACGAAAAGGTACAGGTTAACATGGGTGGTGAATCCATATATACAAAAACAATTATTTTATGTGCGTTTGCTAATTCTTTCTTTATAGTACAGAAAAACGCAGCTGATGATGTCTTTGACCTTAAAGTCTCAAAAGCAGCTAACATTCCTGTCTTAATTCAATCTGCCTTTTTTTAAAAAAGGTAGAATAGGTATATATTACCTCAACAAATTATATTGCCATGGTGTTTCAGAGCTAGTTACGTCTTGATAAGATGTCTAGACACGCACAGATATGCACAATGTAAAAGAAATCGATGTTTTATGATGAAATATTTTACGAATCATTCAATAAAACAGATTCAGAAACAGATATTATGAGGTTCTGTCTGATTTTGCGGAATACTCGAATACTCTGCTCGGAAACAATCAAATTAGACTGATTGCGGTGTTGGGTGTCTTGAATAACATGTTTTTTATGTTTTCCGAGTGGTATAGCTCCCAATAAACTCAGTATTATTTGCTTGTCTGGGTTTTATTCCAGTCATCCAAAATATCTTCGACATTATACACACACTGCCTGTGTTATTCGCAAAATAAATATCTTCAGCAGCACAGCTGTGGAAGACATTTTTGAATCACTTGCCCAGCAGAGGTTCTCCAATAAATCACGATTTTATATGAAGTTACTGAACGGAGCTAATTAAAGTTGACCTGAACCGAGGTTTAAACTCTCATATCGGATCGTGACGACTTGATATGAAATTTCTCGGTTCCGGGATCGAACCTCGGTTGGGGAAATTACTCGAGGTGTCCGAACACTCTCTGTCAGCATCAATTGTGGGATTGAAGCTGTCACTACGTACCGTCCTATCGGGTGGGGGTCGCAAAATGGCTGTCCTCTGTGCGGAGAGAGACTTTCCGTGCAGGCGAAAGAACCCTTCGTAATATTCGAGAAGAGCGAGGCCACGAGGTTTCCGCGACGAAGGTGAACCGATACACATGCGCCATTGGGTCAAGGAGAGGCGTTAATATAAGTTGCATCACTTGCGCGTCAATCCTTGTAAAACAAATAAGCTTAAAACAAAAATAAAATAAACGAAATTAGAAAGCAATTCGTGAATAACTTAACATTTCAGTTTTTTGTCTCAGAAACATTATTGCTTGTTTCTCATCGTTAGGATTAGTTCAATGAGTTCGTTTCAATGAGGTGTCAGAAACCACGTTTTCGAGGCAAAAGTTCATATACAGTACGTGGAGAGTGGATTGTAACTAAATCACCCGCAGGGTGGAGTTATTACCCAAACTATAACTTTCAAATTTTATACATATGGGCAAAAATACAAGCAATGTTACTTCAGAAAATTAAATATCAAACAAATGTGCCTCAACATTTCCTAAATATTCGTCATCTGAAAATTGTCATCCAGAATTCATAAGAACAAATTTTAAAAATCAACAGGAAAACAAAAGATAAAATTTCGCTCTGGCAATTTAGAGGATTACAATGCAACTTTCTCTATAGGAGATTTAAATAATTCTTTGCTTAAACCTAAAGACACTGCCAGTGGACCTGATGAAATACGCTATCAACTTTTAAAACATATGCCTCACTCTTAGCTTGAAATTTTACTCTCAATTTTCAATGACATATGGGTGACTGGCCATTTTCCAACTTCCTAGCGAAAGCAACAATAATTCTGATTTCAAAGCCCGACAAAGACCACTGCAAGCCAAGTGATAACAGACCTATTGCATTAACAACTTGTCGGTGCAAAATCATGGAAAGGATGATCAATCGACTTGTGTTGTTCCTGGAATCGAACAATCTACTTGCGAATGATCAGGTTGGTTTCTGATGCCAGAGTCGCACTGTAAGTCATATGGTTAGACGTTTATTAGAAACGCCTTTGCAAGAAAACATGTTGTCGCCATCTTCTAACATATGGTTGAGAGGGTGTATGCCTCATTTATAGAAAATTGTTTAAAGGATCGTCCATTTCGAATTTGCCATAGGTCTATATTATCTGATCCAGTCAGAATTGGGTGTACCTCAGGGCAGTATACTATCTGTTATCCTGTTTTCTACGAAAATCAGTTATATGATTGACGCAATTGAGAATAACAATAAGGTAGATTCTCCATTGTATGTCGATAACTTTTTGATTTGTTAGAAAAGTAAAAAACATGAATGCTATTGACACAAAATTCAGAAATGGTCTACAGAAAACAGTTTCGAAGAACAAAATGAATTGTGTTCATTTCTGCAAGTACCTGGAGCAACACTTTGTCCCGGAATTAAAACAGATGACAGAACCATTAAAGGTGTTAAGGAAGTGAAATTCTTAGGTTTATTGTTTGGCAGTAAACTGAGTTTCACTTCTCGTATCACACAACTGAGAGTGAAATGTAAAAAAATGCACTTAACCTCCTGAAGGTAGTTGGTAGCACTAATTATTTATTGTTTATCATTTATTGGTGATTTTAAGGTCACATACTTATACACAGTGGCTAATCGTGACCGTGTCAGTTTTGGGGGTGGAGGAATCCGGGGTACCCGGCGAGAACCAACGAGCAACGACGAGCAGCTGCCAGCCCCCCCACCCCCTCCCCCCCCCCCCCCACACACACACTCATCGTAACTCCGCACTGCGGCACAGGCAGGGTTAGATTGGTTGCAGCGATGCGCACCATCAACGTGCAGTACGCCTTAGTACACGGCGTCATAGTGTCCCAATGTGGACAACCGGTGTTAAGTGCCTTGCCCAAGGCACAACGCGGGCGTCCGAATCGATCGCCCAGACGGTCACCCACCCGAGGACTGACTGGGCTCGACGTTGCTTACTTCTGTGAGCTGATGAGAACCGGTTACCGCAACGCCCCCGCGCCCCCGCACTGATTTGGGTGGTGACCAAAAACCAGCACGGCATTCTGTATAGGCCACTTGTTTGATCAAAATTAGATTACGGTTGTGTGGCCTATGGTTCTGCGAGAAAGTCATACCTCAAACCTCTTGAAGCAAACCGTAATAGTGGTATTAGAATTAGCCTGGGTGCTTTTAGAGCACCACCAATAGATTCCATATTTATTGAGGCAGAGTAGCCTACCCTTGAGAAGCGCAGAATTAAACTACCACTTCAATATGTTTCTAAACTGTTGGCTGATCCATCCGAACCTGTCTATATTTTTTCGCCGACGATACAGTTAAGTTAAGTCAATCGTTTGTACTCATGCTGCCCATTTTAGAGGACTTCCCTGGGAAGTCTTCCCATCTGGCACTGGCAACTGTGTTCTACGTTACCAGTAAAACAGAGTTTTCTTACCACAGCACTGCTTCACTGCCTGGGGTTCCCACGGGAGTTCTGGGTCTAAACAAAGGTCACATGTTTGCTCAACGTGTACCGACTCAAACTGTTTCCTGCTGCAATAAAGCGCCAGATGTCAATTGCTCCAAACTATCAAGGAAAATATTCATTATTCGATATATTGTTTGCGCCCCACAAATTTGTCACTGCGAATGCTTTGTGAACGAAAATATAAATTATCACGAATATGTGTACGATGCTGTGATTACAAAAACAAAACAGACTTTTACTCGATCAGATCCCGACCCAGTCACGACACACTTCCATCACTGGATCGATATTTCGTAAATAATTTCGAAGTACTGCGGAATCAAGACACCACAACAAACAAACGAGAATAGCACCTCAGACTGAATGCTCTCGTAATTTGTACGACAGGCGAGATTCTATTTCGGGGTACAGAGGTAAGGGGACGGAGAATTATCTTCGAATGGTTTAGGATGAGGTAATCACACCCGGGTGAGAAATTCGGCTCAGACACGATGCTTTATTGCAGCAAAATTAGCTTGCATCGATACACATCGAGCAACCACGTGACCTTTGTTTAGATCCAGAACTCCCGTGGAAACTCTTCTTCCCGTCCCATCCACCATCACTCTGGGGGTGGGGGAGGGGGGTGTCCCAACGCACCCTCAGGACTTCGTGGGAATGGAAATACAGTCGTGTAGTGATACTTCACTGTCCGTAGAGAAATGTGAATTACATATTCGCTTAGAGCACCGACAAATTTCAACGTTAGATCATGGCAGTGATCTGTTGGTTCCTTAACCCTTTACCTAACCTGAAAAGCAGACGACACTTGCAAAAATAATTCTTGAATAACTATTTTTTTCATTTTTTGTCTCAAAAACATAGGTTATGACCCCTCGTTGGAACGAGCTCGACGAGCTCGTTCCAACGAGGGGTCATGACCTATGTTTTTGAGACAAAAAATGAAAAAAATAATGAAAATTAATTTGCGATTTTTGAGAATAGCGCTGGCCGGTTTTGGCCGTTACGTTAGGTAAAGGGTTAATGGAAAAATGCATCAAGCGCATTGTGTTCCAGAAAGCTGAAGTAATAAGTTTGAACTTAGTTGGCGTGGCGTTAACTGCAAAATAATGAAAAATCACTTCTTTTTTTTGGGGGGGGGGGGGGGGGTTGTTAAAATGTTCGTTTGCAAATTAGCACGTCAATGGTTTTACATTTATTTAAAAAGTCGGAGTTGCTTCTCCGACGCCACTTATTTTAGACCGATGAAATGTCGCACTGTTGTATTACTATGTTTAATAAACATTCATCAAACCGTTTTAACTGTCTAAAAGGGGCATCGAGTAAGCAGTTTGAAAGCAAGTATTCATGCACTTCCCAGTTCCTTTTTGTCACGAACACCTGCATGCGAAACTTGTGCCTAAAGATTGAATAAATAATAATAAAAAACAAGCATATAATTCTGTACTACAGGGCCATAAGATTAACTCGTTCAGCAGTTTGTTGTTACAGAGATGTTTCAAATTAAGTAATTCTTCCCAGAAAATAACTCACTTCACGCCCCAACCCATCACTGATGATGTGTATTTCTGTAACCTATTCATACAGTTTCCAACTCAAACAGCTGAAAAATGTATGAATGAGTTACAGTAATTACAACTACTTCGATAGACCGCAACTGAGTCGCGCTCTAGTCGAAATGTGTTCTCCACCTTCCAGCGCACACCATTCTAGACTTTCATCTGCGTAAAATAAAATGTGGAATCATCACGTATCTGATGTCCTTTTTCGCTTCATTCCGTCTTAATGTTTCAATAGTTTATGTATATAATCTCCTTTCTCTGGTGTGTATGTGTCGCGACCAAATCGCGGCCTGATTAAGATGAATATACCTTTTGTTATCAGAGTTTTTTGTTTGTTTGGCTTTGGCGACACTTTCAGCAGTCACGGGTATATCGTGTGTGAGAGTTTTACGGGTGGCGGAAGCCGTTGTACACGCCAGACTCTCCAACTAACTCTCCCAGGAAGCAGAGTTAGCAGTGGCAGAAAATATGAGCCCAGTCGACGGGCCGAATGCCTCACAGCTTCACGGTGGCCCAACGTGAGTAAGCTAGATCAGGTTTCCAGCCCATTAAAACAGCGCTAATGGCATTGGCTGGGACCAAATCATTCATCGAAGTGAAATGCTGTCACCAATGAGCCACTGTGCTCCCACACTATCATAGTACTGTGACACAACTAGTTTGTGATACCCAACCTGTACAGTAACAATCTTTCAGGTTGTTTTTTTTCTGTTGGAAAACTGCATAGTTCGTTGCAATTCACTGTTTTTTACACACTACAAACATTTCCCCTCTCTCCACTCATCAATCAGCTTGCTTTTTGCAAAAAACACTCCCATATCCATTTAGTTTATCACCTCTTGAAACGAATACACTGAACAAATATTGGTCACCATTTGACTTCTGCCTTTAAATTTGATGATTCCTATACTACCATTCAATTTCCCACTGAATAAAATGGACATATTTTTACTTCCTCCATCTCCCCTCCCACCCAATTATTATGTTCTTTCACACTTTTCAGAAGACTGTCTACCCAATTGCCGCTCAATGAGCCATTGAAAACGTAGTTAAACCACAATAAAACTAGCAAACAAAACAAAACTCTCAATGAGCCAAAAAGTCTCCAAACTATCATTCCAATGAAAACCTCCACACACAAAAAAATTCAAAGTCTAGAAAACCAGAAGCTAGAGGTGCCGTGACTGTATTGTGCACTATTTTGAAACAAATAGCGCGCTGAGTAAGTGAACCTTTGTCCCTGTCAAATAGCACCATTAGCGTAACTCAACTCCATTTGAAAAACATGGTATCCTACTCGGTAAAGATCTGTACATGTAAATGGAGATAATTAACATTTTTCCTAAACTCAGCTGCGATACATATACATGTAATAATGCAAACAGATATTAAACTTCGAGTGCATATACAGAATGATGAGAGTGGATTACTACTAAATCGCAGAGCCATACATTCTCCACTCGAAAAGTATTTATAATTGTCCATAACAGCACAGGAAATACCTGTAAACTTTCATCACAGGGACCACTGGGTGCAACCCAGTGGTCCATGTGATGAAAGTTTGCAAGTGCGTCTTGCGTTTTGTCCACAGAAGTTGTAAATAATTTCTAAGTGAAAAATCTATCCCATGGCGATTTAGTAGTAATCCACCCTTCACATACTGTAGTCTCAATATTTTCTTTCTGATGGCTCCGTTCAGTCGCGTTTTTACTACCGACCTCGCAAATAGCGCATTATATTTTGCATTGCACAGAGCAAACGCTCGTGCATTTCAGACTACTTCATTATTCTTCAGTAGGGAGCGCATTAACTAACGAAAATGTTCTGCGCTAATTGTGACAGGATTTCTTGTTTCATCTGCGGAGTAGTAAAAAGTTTCCCTTCATTCTTTGACCCACTATTCAATATTAGACATCTCATCACACGTGTAAACTATGAAAAATTCCTGTCAGACATCAAATTAATTCAGTATTATAAGTTCAATAAATAGCTGCCTAGATATAGCAGGATCAATTGATCAAAAAAGAATAAGAAGTGCATCTCTATCGAACATGATCCCAGTCTGTTAGATCGTACGTTCAGACAAGCTGTATAAATATTATTTTAAGTTTGGCGTGTGGTTTTATTGAAACCCCGGTTGTGTACGCTGGAATTTGTTTAAGATATATTGGCATCTGTCATTGCAGCATTTTACAATACAAGCGATAGAATTTCAGCACGCAACATGTATCCGTGGACAACAGGTGAACTTCATTCTATGGCGTCGCGAGGATTCCCGATTGGAGGGCTGTAACCCTGATTTGTCCCGATTGTGGTGGCTCATAATCAAGACCCCATTGACAAAATATTCCAATTACATCATCATGGCATGCCTTCACCGAAAGCATGCCTTGATGATGTAGTTGGAATCTTAGTCAGTCGCGATTTTAGTAAAAAAGACCAACTTAGTCTTCATGGACATTTATTTGCGGATAAATAAAAGATACATGTAGTAGCCGTGAGGCAATTATGTAATTAATACACGCGGTACCAGTACTCCAAATTTGCCCGCCTGGGCTCAAACAGCCCGAATTGTGTACTAAGGACATCCATTTTATGCGACTCTGTGAGTGCGGAGTCTGCGTGTAAAAAAGTGCATGATTGGTATCAGGAGCAAATCGATTTCCAAGACTCCAATCAAGACGAAGAGGTCCCGACTCAGTACTTGTAGCCCCCCTCCTCCCTCTCTCACACACACTCTCTCTCTCTCTCACACACACACACTCACCCTGACACACTCACCCTGACACACAAACACACACACACACACACACACACACACACACACACACACACACACACACACACACACACACACACACAGTCTTGTCTTCCCTACATACCGAGGTACCCCATTGTTTGTCCTTTGTGTGTACTAACGGTTTCTACCTCGTTTTGCCGGTACAGTTCTGGGAAAACAACCGAGGTAAAGGGTTTCTTTTGTCTTTTGTACCTCGGTAAGGCAAAACACGCAAACTCTTTTGTCTAATTACCTCGTCAAGTTGGTAAGACAAACGCACACAGACACACACACACACACACACACACACACACACACACACACACACACACACACACACACACACACACACACACACACACAGAGGGACGGATGGACAGATGGACACACAGACGGACACACGCACACTTCAATCACTATATGCCACCCGACCTAAGTCAGTGAACTAAACTTTTCGCAAAAACTCCCTCAGGCTGAGAGGAGAACCCTGAGCATCATCAACGAAACCATTCGGAAAGTGAAGGACGTTAACGTGATACCAAAAATTGATGACGCGAAGTTTGATGTTGCTCAGGATTTAATCCATTGGACCACGAGAACCGCCAATATTATGTACGATCACTGGTTGAACCACCTAAATTTAAACTAAGTAAAGGCAAAGGTAACAGCCGCCTAACAGATGTGGGATTAGGAACTAATGTGGTTAACCTGTCTGGCACCAATGACCTAACAACCCAAGAGAAATCTCTTCTAGATCGCGGTTTAACTTTTGTACCAGCACCAAAGCCTAAAACTGATAACCAAACAAATTTACCATCATACAACTGTAATTTTCTGAGGCAAATGAAATTAGCAGACCGCTTTAGAAACTCCAGCGGTCGGAAACTTCCTTTCACAGAATCATCTGGTTGGTCACCTCCAGATAGTGAAGTAGATCCCGAAATTATTGAGGCTAGTAAACGAATCATCCAAAAGGTGTTCAGCATGAACATACTCTCCGATAAAGACAATTTAACAGCTGGTGAACGGAGAGCCCTCACGAAACTTCGAAAAAATAAGAAATTAGTAATTAAACCAGCCGACAAAGGTGGGTCGGTAGTTGTTCTATCTCGGGATAATTATATAAAGGAAGCCATGAGACAACTCAGCAATACTAAACATTATAAGAAAATAGATTCACTTATTTGGCCTAGTAATATCGAAAAATTCAATAAGATCTTAAAATTTCTCCTCGACGAAGGTCACATTACCAAAAAACAATTGAAATATTTAACAGCTAAGCTCAGTGCTCAAACAAGACAATTTTATATCCTACCAAAGATCCACAAGGACCGTTCTTCATGGACGGATGACTTAACTCCACCCGGGAGGCCAATTGTATCAGATTGTAATTCGGAATCTTATGCGATCTCGGAATTAATTGATTATCATCTGAAACCTATAGCAAATAGACATCCGAGCTATCTAAAAAATACACAGGATTTCCTGTCAAAAATTTCGAAATTGAAAATATCGAAAAATGCAATTCTGGCTACTTTGGATATCGACAGTATGTATACGAACATTGATATTGATAAAGGTGTTAAATCAGTTAAAAATGCATTTGAAAAATATCCGGATGCGAAACGCCCGGATGAACAAATTTTGGATCTTTTAGAGCTGAGCTTAAAAGGTAATGACTTTCAATTCAATGGAGAATATTTTCTACAAATAATGGGTTGTCCTATGGGCAAAAGATTCAGTCCTAATTTTGCAAGCATTTATGTAGCGGAATGGGAGGAAAATGCCTTAAGCAAATGTGCAAAGCATCCTCTCGTATATCTCAGGTATTTAGATGACATTTTTATTATTTGGGAACATTCAAAAGAAGATTTTGATGAATTTTTAGAAATTTTGAACAATCACGATCCAAATATTAAATTGAAAGCTACTATCAGTGAAAATTCTGTTGATTTTCTCGATGTGACCGTGTATAAAGGCAAGCAATTTCAGGCGTCCGGTCATTTAGATTATAAAGTGTATTTTAAACCAACTGATTCACATCAATTGTTGCACACAAAATCATTTCATCCTCAACATACATTTAAAGGTATCATCAAATCACAACTCATTCGTTTCCACCGCAATTCAAGTGATAAGGTAAATTTCAATGAGGCTTGTTCTACTCTATTTGGCGCCCTCAGATCGAGAGGGTACTCGCTGCGTCTCTTGCGTAGCCTGAAATCCCAAACCCTGAAAAAGCTCGAAAGTCCAGCTGAAACTACCGATTTCGAACCACTGAAGATTGAACACAACAGACCGTTGCAGAATGGTAGTGGCGCGGTATTTAATTGCAAAAAGCCTCGTTGTAGACTGCATACTTTTATGCCTGATCAGAAAGAGGACTTTTCCTCCGAACAAACGAAAAATCATTATCAGATCCGTAACCCCCTCCATTGTGATTCACCAAACATTATTTACCTTATCACTTGTAAGCGATGTCGGAAACAGTATGTTGGTCAAAGTCAAAATCCTTTTCGAGAACGTGCTACTAGACACAAACAGGATATAAAACATAATGCTGATGCCCCAGTAGCACAACATTTTAACCTTCCTGGCCATTCTTTGGACGATTTCGAAATCCATCCTATTGAACAACCACCAATTAAAGACACATTAGAAGAAACGGATGAATTTAGAAAAAAACGTGAAGCTTTTTGGATCAATACGCTTCACACTCTCTGGCCATTTGGTATGAACATATCAGAGGGCGAATGCGAAAGGAGGTCCATCATTCCTTTCACTTTAACGTACAACAGAATGAATATCGAAATAGCAAAAATGTTAAAAGATGAATTCAATTTTACCAATGCTAAATTAAATGAACCTTTGAATCTTCGACCTGTCATCGCCTATAAGAAAAACAAAAGCTTGCGTAACATCCTTGTAAGGACTAAATTAGAGCCCATCAATGAATAACACCAATTTCTGCCAGTCAGTTTAACCAGTTCCTAAGCTCATCACTTAGTTTAAATCAATTTTGTGTACTTTTTTGTCATGTTTGAAACCAATCAGGGTTCAGTAAATGAAAACAATTTTTCGGCGGCATATTAAAAGAAAAAAACGTTTCAGTATGAAATGTCTGTGCCAGTGCGAATTTTTTAACCTCAAACACACACAGAGTCTTGTCTACCCTACATATCGAGGTACCCCATTGTTTGTCCTTTGTGTGGACTAACGGTTTCTACCTCGTTTTGCCGGTAAAGTTCTGGGAAAACAACCGAGATAAAGGGTTTCTTTTGTCTTTTGTACCTCGGTAAGGCAAAACACGCAAACTTTTTGTCTAGTTACCTCGTCAAGTTGGTAAGACAAACCCTCTCTCACACACACACACACACACACACACACACACACACACACACACACACACACACACACACACACACAGAGGGACGGATGGACAGATGGACACACAGACGGACACACGCACACTTCAATCACTATATGCCACCCGACCTAAGTCAGTGGGGCATAAAAACCCTTTAGAAGTGTTTTAGGCCATTCAGGTGGCCTTGGCATCAATCTGGTGAATATTTTACATTCGGTAGGACTTGAGTACTGAAGCAATGACATTCTATTGTTCTGCTATATTTCCGCCAATTTCAAATAAATATTAATAGGAACATTTTTCACAGAATCTTTTTATTGTTCACCATGAATTCGAATGTGTTATTAATTTATAACAGTGCATAGAGAGTACCTTTATAGGCTCACTGATCTGTACAATATTTTACAAAGCCTCTCTCCAGCAGCAGACATCAGGGAATTAAAATTGCATGAATAACAGATTTCTTTTTTAAATGCTTTTTAGCAGTTGTGGCTCAGCGTTCTTGAATTAATGTTCCAAGATAATTTTGTACCTTTTACCTCTGATTTAATCCTTTAGGCCACATCAAGTAGTTCTTCTGTTACTCAGGCCATTTTTTTACGAAATTGCATGTGGGTGGGCGGCAAGCCTGGAAATAAGCAAACTGTCATCAGCAAAATAAGGTCCCCAGAGGATGAATTTGGTGATGCGACCTTGCACAGGTGGTGATTGACAGGCGGTGTTGCCGAGGGTTCGAATCCCGGCGGAGGATCAGAAACCAACATTAAAAATTCCTCTAAAACATGATTGTGTCATTTGAAAAAACACACACAAGCCCGTGCTAGTCTTCGTCTGAGGCCATCCACAGCACTTTCGTCGTACTGTAGCCAGCGCGTTCCACACTTTCATGCTGCTGTCGAAAGGAAGATGAACCAAGTAATCATGAGGACTTCATCTAAGAAGCTAGATTCCAGCCATCGTTTTTGACGGTATGCAATGGTCTAGTGGTTTAGGCGCTGGACTCCTGATTGCCAGGTGGTGCTGCCGAGGGTTCGAATCCCGGCGGGGGGATCAGAAACCAACATTAAAAATTCCTCTAAAACATGATTGTGTCATTTGAAAAAACACATTCACACACACACACTCACACACACACACACTCATTCACTCACTCTTTCCTTTTTCTCGCTGTTTATCACTATCTTTCTATTTCTCACACTTCTTAGATTATTTACATACATTTATGTAATCTTCAACATTGTTTGTGTGTATTTTATATTTTTATATGAAACGGAAAGGAGGTATTGCTAAGTGTTGAGCACTTGTCTTCCGATCCTATTTGCTGTAAGAAAATTTGCAAATAAAATATGTTTAAACTAAAATGTCCCGACTGGAAAATTTATTGGGCGGCGACACCCCCTCCCCTGAACCCCTTTAGCGACCCCATGCCATCAATTGCTCGCCACCAAACATGTTATCTTTGACGTTTCACGGGAGAATCTTTGTTACACTTGTTGGGTGACCACGTACAAAGCTGATCCCTGGGCTGCAGAGTTCAAGTATTACTGATCCTCCTGTCAGATCTGATTTTTATTTTGTGGCTTGGGGAGCGCGGTGGCTCAGTAGGTAGAGGTGCAGGCTGCAGGCCGAGAGGTCCTCGGTTCGAATCCCACCTGCGGCAACCGCGTTGTGTCCTTGGGCAAGACACTTCATCTCCATTTCCCGAGTGGGGGCACGGTAGCGTTGTGTACTAAGGCGTACTGCACGTCGATGGTGCACTTGTCTTCAACCAATGCTAACCCTGCATGTGTGGAGTTAGTATGTTGGGGAGCTGACCAGTCGCTCGCCGTTGCTCGATGGTTCTCTCTGGGTACTCCGGCTTCCTCCACCCGTAAAACTGTCACGGTCACGATTAGCCATTGTGCATAAATATGTGACCCTAAACACCAATAAATAAATAAATAATATTTTGAGGTTTGCTTGCCAGGAGCTAAACCTCCATTACGCCTTAACGTTATGCAAATTGGACTTGAATTTTCAAGAGCTGTCAAATGTAGGATTGAAAAGTAAACCTTCCCAAAAGCACACCCTAGCTTCCTACTCTTGAGTTTCAAATGGAAATACATGGCGGAATATAAAAAGAGACAGAGAAAAAATCTGGCGACGTTGTATGAAAGTAAAGGGCGGAATGATAGTACTGGGCGGAAAATCACGAAACATGTAGCGATGCCGGTTGCAACAAAGGTACATTATGCCAGGAGACTCCACAGGAGTCTATATATGACATCGAGATGTCTCACATACTTCTTCATCCCCCAATAGAATAGCGCAGATACTGTTATGTACATATCGTCCATTAAAAATACAAATGTACCAAATGCGGTGCTTGACCGCGGCAGTTGACAAAGTTACAATCTACGGAACGATAAAATACGTCATAGTCGGAAGAGAAACAAATCCCCTCAGACTACTAATATGACACAACATGTCTGCCAACAGGCCCCTATGTGGAATAATGAAACAAATTATGTGCCCATAAGACTAACATCCACGCCCTCTGATTGGACTACTCGCTTAGGTTTTCCCTGTTTGCGGCTCCATTGGCATACGTTACCGTCTGACGTCACCACGTGAAATATTTGAAAAGAGGATAACAAACCACTCACAAATTCATGATTTGAACTGAGATGGACTAACATCGACTTTTATCTAAGTTATTGATTTTTGTTGTCCGGTGAAGTCGTGAGACGTTTATTTAATAAATTTATGATCGTTAAAGTTTCCTTGTTCATTCAAGTTGTCTTGTTCATTTCATGATATGGGTTTTGGGCTACAGGTAGGATCTTATTGGAATATATACATTATTGTGATGAATTGACGGTAACATGGTCTGGCGTTTGCGGCTCGGGGCGTATGTTCAACCTCGGCGCCGAGCCACAAACCTCAGACCATGTTACCGTCAATTCATCACAATACATGCAACTTATAAATTGCGGACAGAAGAGAACGGATGTCGCTTCGATACCTCAGATCGCCGCATTTTGATACTTTCACTTCGCGCCAATTTTATGATAACTAATTAACATACCGCCCTCAAAAGTTTTACAACGGGTGGAAAATCAATCGAAATTAGTACATACACAGGTGTATTTTTCCAGAGCCCGAGACCACTCACGAAGACTAAACCAAAGTGGGTGAAAACGTTGAATACAATGCAATCTTCGTCAAACTGACGAATCCATTTTGTATTTGCGCAGAGGGCTGGGGATTATCTGTGACAATTTATTCCTGCAACTCCCTTGGCCTGTATGATTAGATTGTCATAGACCAGCTTTCCCATTTGCTGTCCATTTTGCCATGACATCTTTATGCTTTCAGACGCATATTCCCTGAATGGAATCATTGTAGACAGTAGCAGCTTTAGGGAAGGGGTAAATCCATTCTGCTTTGATGAGAGGTTTTGGTAACAGTTACGTTATATACTCTTATAGGCTGGGGATTATAATTCATCCTTGCGAATTTGTCGTTCGGCTTGTTTGCAGATTGACTGCCAAATTTCCCTTCACGCAAATATTAATGCCTACCAATTTGTAAAGATTGATATTGTAAAAGAGTGTTTTGGGGGTTCACAGTGGCCTAAAATATAGCACAGAGCTGTAATTACAAAAGCTAACTGAATATCGGCCGGGCTGCCTCCAAATCACAATCCAGACGAATTCGCCGTTCGCTTAACTCCCAATAATTCTGCGGAATCACATTTGTCGAAAAAGAAATGAAAGAACACTGAATCTCAGACTCCATTTTCAATCTTTTCAATCTTTCAGTCATGATTTCGCAAAACTTTGTTTCTGAAATCTGGAGCTATTGGGATAATTGTGTTGCGATTGGGTCACGATCCGACCCAGAAAGAGTCTAGGTTTGTGACCACAGTACTGTAATTATAGTACGGCCACCGTGGACTGGTCACTTGGACAATATTTCTACGGACGCAATGATAGTAGATTCCAAACACAAATTACAGGAATAATCATCAAAATTTTAATTAATGAAGCACCGGGTACAACCCGATGCTTCATAGATTACAATTTTGCTGATGGTGATTTTTATTACCTGGTAAACACGTGCATGGACATCATTATCGTTACGACCAGTCCATGGCGACTGTACTGTAGTAGTTTCGCGCCATTGCATACTCATGATTGAAAGTTGAGTATAAACCAGTTTCATGTAGAAGTTAGGTTTTTTTCCTCAGGAATGGTATGCCAGTTTATTGGTTCAAAGATTCATACCTAACAGCACAAACATTTCGTACTTTTTGGGAATGTGGTGTTGTTTTAAGACTTTGGTTAAAAATGTCAAGAGGTCGTCCAAATACTGCATCAAATTTCTTGGTTTTCTGATATGTTTGCTTTAAGAGTGAAAACCTAAATTATTTCAGCACAGACTACGAAAAGGTACAGGTTAACATGGGTGGTGAATCCATATATACAAAAACAATTATTTTATGTGCGTTTGCTAATTCTTTCTTTATAGTACAGAAAAACGCAGCTGATGATGTCTTTGACCTTAAAGTCTCAAAAGCAGCTAACATTCCTGTCTTAATTCAATCTGCCTTTTTTTAAAAAAGGTAGAATAGGTATATATTACCTCAACAAATTATATTGCCATGGTGTTTCAGAGCTAGTTACGTCTTGATAAGATGTCTAGACACGCACAGATAAGCACAATGTAAAAGAAATCGATGTTTTATGATGAAATATTTTACGAATCATTCAATAAAACAGATTCAGAAACAGATATTATGAGGTTCTGTCTGATTTTGCGGAATACTCGAATACTCTGCTCGGAAACAATCAAATTAGACTGATTGCGGTGTTGGGTGTCTTGAATAACATGTTTCTTATGTTTTCCGAGTGGTATAGCTCCCAATAAACTCAGTATTATTTGCTTGTCTGGGTTTTATTCCAGTCATCCAAAATATCTTCGACATTATACACACACTGCCTGTGTTATTCGCAAAATAAATATCTTCAGCAGCACAGCTGTGGAAGACATTTTTGAATCACTTGCCCAGCAGAGGTTCTCCAATAAATCACGATTTTATATGAAGTTACTGAACGGAGCTAATTAAAGTTGACCTGAACCGAGGTTTAAACGCTCATATCGGATCGTGACGACTTGATATGAAATTTCTCGGTTCCGGGATCGAACCTCGGTTGGGGAAATTACTCGAGGTGTCCGAACACTCTCTGTCAGCATCAATTGTGGGATTGAAGCTGTCACTACGTACCGTCCTATCGGGTGGGGGTCGCAAAATGGCTGTCCTCTGTGCGGAGAGAGACTTTCCGTGCAGGCGAAAGAACCCTTCGTAGTATTCGAGAAGAGCGAGGCCACGAGGTTTCCGCGACGAAGGTGAACCGATACACATGCGCCATTGGGTCAAGGAGAGGCGTTAATATAAGTTGCATCACTTGCGCGTCAATCCTTGTAAAACAAATAAGCTTAAAACAAAAATAAAATAAACGAAATTAGAAAGCAATTCGTGAATAACTTAACATTTCAGTTTTTTGTCTCAGAAACATTATTGCTTGTTTCTCATCGTTAGGATTAGTTCAATGAGTTCGTTCCAATGAGGTGTCAGAAACCACGTTTTCGAGGCAAAAGTTCATATACAGTACGTGGAGAGTGGATTGTAACTAAATCACCCGCAGGGTGGAGTTATTACCCAAACTATAACTTTCAAATTTTATACATATGGGCAAAAATACAAGCAATGTTTCAGCCAATGGACCTCCGGGTTTAACCCGGAGGTCCATTGGTTGAAACCTTGCCTGTGCTTGTTATGCTTTGCAACAAATTTGAAATTATTGCCTGGGTGGAATCTCCACTCTGCGGGTGATTTAGTGATAATACACTCTCCACGTACTGCATTATAAACATGAAAGACGTTTTATAACAGCACAGGTCAGTTATTCGTCACGTTAGGTAAAGGGTTAAAAGTGATCGTGTGGAGTAGATAGTCCCATGTTGAGCCAAAGTCTATTTTGGGTGTGATGGCTAATGTCTCAAGCCACGCCCCTCCGCACTGCCACAAAATGATTTAACTGTTTTTCTTTCTCACAAATTACAAAAAACAAAGATATTTTTAGAGAATCTTCTCTTTCTTGAATGAACTAAAGATGCACCGGAATGTAAGCACTACTGCTCACAACTTTACATTAAGGTTGTTAGTTAAATTAAGGGATGTACCGCAAATTACCTTTCGGCCATACATTCTAAATTTGGACCTCAATGGCAGTGGGCTATCTCAGAAATGCCGAAATGAAAACAAAATAGCAGGCCTGTGTCATGAAGAACTATTACCCAGGCCTCCAAGTCGCAACCATAAATTCGCAGCAGTAACCTACGTTCCCAAAATACAGGAACTTCCCAAAAATAAAGAGTATTTTTGAGATTTGTTTTATTTTTTATGTGGTTTTCCCAATTTCATAAGCAATTTAACTCTTTCAGAACTGGATATTGTAAAACATGTTTGCTTCACATTGACTTTGTAGTTCTTCCTATCTTTCTAGGCAAGTCCTTACTGCATACCTAGGCTTCCCAGAAACAGTCGTCAAGGTAATTATAATGTCATTTCGAGTTCATCAAGAGACTTATGCTTTTGGGGGTGGGTGACATCCCACCCAAACTCACGAGCATGTGTTTCGTCGGGCAGAGGTTGTGCAAAAAATTATGAAATACAAAGTTTGACAGACGTCGTTGCTTGCCCGACGAAAATATACACACGCTTTGGAGTACTCAGCTGGGTGATTTTTTCTCTTGTTAACACGTCAAAAATATGCACACACTCTAAAACCAGTTGGCTTAAAAATCAACCCAAATCAATTGGGCTGAGTGAATATGATCCCATTTGGATGCATATTCACCCAACCGAGTTGATTTGGGGTTATTATTTAACCCAACTGATTTCAGCGTGCAGATTAGAAAGTGCAATAAATGCCCGACAGTGGAGTTACGATGTTGAGGAGCCGGCAGCTGCTCATCGTTGCTCGGTGGTTCTCTCGGGGTACTCCAGCTTCCTCCACCCGTAAAACTGTCATCGACACGGTATGACCGTGGCTGTTAAAGTGTCGTTAAACCTTAATAAATAAATAATAAATGCCCGACTCAGTATATCGGTATAATTCCTCACCCAGGAAGAGAGTTACTAATAACAGATGATGTTTATGGCTATGACCTGTTAACAACACCCAGATAATCGGGCACCTCTACCTAGCTGGTGTGGAATTGACAGCACTGCCATGAAATTCTGACAAATTCCCTATTATGTAAGTATTTTGTCAATGGAAAGAATATCTGTACCGTATACGTTTTTGATAAAAGCGATTAGTTATGTTCCCAATAGGTATCAATGAACTAAATATTTTCCCATAGGCGACCATTATCACGTTCAGGCCAAACAAAATATGATCGAATCATTTCAATTTTGACATTCAAATATCTTTGTCAAGTATATCCCTTCAGACAACTTTTTCTGGCCCCAAAACAGGGGGATCAAATAAGAGAGAAAAATTGACAGCAAGGGAAGTACCGGTCACGTGCACATATTTTTCAGGGAATTCCCTACAAAAACACACCAAATGTAAAATGTATTTTTAGGTCCAAAAGTCATCAAATCACCCTCTTTTTTATCTGAAATATTCATCAATAATGTAAGATGTCAATAGAATGCTTCAAACGTTTATTGAAACAATTTATGTTCCCAAGGCTGTTTATTTTTAGAGATTGCATCACTTCCGAGTGAAACATTTCAAGGCGGGAATTTCTAATTCAAATATTTAGTTCAGTGATGCATATAGTTAGCGATATGACCGAGCTGTCGGGTGCCATCCAACAAATTGTTAATTACGGCCCTAATTGAATGTTGTGGTACCTGATCCTTTACAGCAACAAGTGGTCGAAGTTTGAATTAGGTCTCTTTGGGTCAATAGATATTCAATGACACCAACTGATCCCCGTGAAGATAAAAATTCCATTATCAGAGTCATTATTAGAAAATGTTTATTCAATGGAGCTGAAAGTTAGCTGACATGGCGAGCCTGTGATGTCCACAGATTGGACCAAACTAAAAGACTATTTTACTCAATACCTCTGTTATGGGATATGTGAGTTAATACATTTGGGAAGGTTGGAGATCTACATATTCGCTAGTGGCACAGTAGACACCCGGAGGCTGTCACCTGCACCTCACTTCAAACGTAAGTCTTGCTATTTTATCAACAGCCTCTTTGTTTGGGACTGCACTGCTCGTTAATTATCGCCACATTTCTCTAAGAAAGGTGCTAACTCTGATAAGTCATGAGGCCTCCACACTGAACACTATTTCTAACTTCACAATATTGGCTACTTTTCTCCTTTGATCGTTGCGAATATCAAATTGAATCGAAGGTAATTACAAAAATAGTTTTGTCTTTTCATCACTTAAACCTTTGCCCAACGCAGACGATATCAAAATTTATTATTTTAAATACCATTTTTTCAAATTTTTCAAAAATTTCAACAAAACCATATCATATGACCCCTCGTTTGAACGAGCTCGTTCCATCGAGGGGTTACATGACATAGTTTTATTGAATTTTTTTGAAAAAAAATATTTTTCTACTGCTGAATTTGCATATTACGCGAGCGGATGCGGCCTTTTCGTGGGATTAAAGGGTTAACTCTTTGACAAACTCAGAGCATTTTCGATAAGTTGGTAATTCACATCGATTGTTGTGACAGTATCGTCGAGTAAAAGTTTAATGGCCCTTTTAACAGCCAGCGTCATATCGAAAAGATCAGTTTTACCATTGTACGACGCCAAAGTGCCCAGAAGACCACCTAACCTCGGCAAGTAACTTATGAGTAACCGGGCACAATTAGGTTAAGCATCGGTTACAGGCATGTGCTCGGTTGACATCCAGTGTGCACCACTTGAGCGTTTGAGATTAAGCGTCTTGCCTAATTCCATAGCATCCCCTTTTCAAGAAAACAAGACGATACTCATAATTTCATTAAGTGAATGTGTGGGGTAGACCAATCAATATTGAAAATGTGAATTGGTCTACCGCCAGTTAATGAATTTTGACACTGCAAATTGCTCCCATTGAACAGACATGGACGATATTACCAGTGTACCTTTATTTTGCTGTAAAATTTGTGAGTATTTAATTCAAATTTATGGAATATCAGAGGTGGGAATTTCAAAGTAAACAAATTTATCTTACTCGTATCAGTATATAGCACCTTAACCCTTTACCCAACGTAACGGCCAAAACCGGCCAGCGCTATTCTCAAAAATCGACAATTCTTTTTCATTATTTTTTCATTTTTTGTCTCAAAAACATAGGTTATGACCCCTCTTTGGAACGAGCTCGTCGAGCTCGGTCCAATGAGGGGTCATAACCTATGTTTTGAGACAAAAAAAGAAAAAAGTAGTTATTCAAGAATTTGATTTGCAAGTGTCGTCTGCTTTTCATGTTAGGTAAAGGGTTAAGGTGCTATATAAGTAATGAAATTTTGTATATTTTGAAATTCCCACCTCTGATATTCCTTGAATTCGAATTAAATATACACACATTATACATCAAAATGAAGGTTGGGAGGTATAGAACACGAGAAAATATATGACATCAACCCATAGAGTTGACAGCAGGCACCACTGGTTCCTGAAAGTCTGCTTCCGTATTCGTACCAGAACTGATAATACAATAATATTCCCTAATGAACAGCCAATGGTTAGGAGGGACAGTACTAATTTAATCCAAGCCCATGGGGCCCTTGGATTCAATTATTATTTACTCTCCCTCCAAATGTAAAGTGGGTTCGCCCGATCAATCTCATTTCAGGCATCAACGTTGATTAATTTATTTATTGGATTTATTTATTTTTTTGGAGTTTTAACGACACCTTCTACTGCCAGTGTCACCTCCTGGAGGAAGCCGGAGTATTCTGGAAGCACCACTGAGCAACGGCGAGCAACTGTCACACTTCCCAACGTACTAACTCCACACAAGCAAGGTTAGCATTGGTTTACGACATGTGCACCATCGACGTGCATTACACCTTAGTATACAGCGCCGCCTTGCCACCAGGTGGGCAATCGGGATTAAGTGCCTTTCGCAATGACACAACGCAGTTACCACTGACGGAAATCGAACCATGAACCTCTCGGTTTAACCCTTTACCCAACGAATAGGCCGCATCCGCCCGCGTAATATGCAAATTCAGTAGTTGAAAAAATATTATTTTTCAAACAATTTCAACAAAACCATATCATGTGACCCCTCGTTGGAACGAGGTGTCACATGATATAGTTTTGTTGAAATTTTGTTAAAAATTTGAAAAAAATAGATTTAAGATAATAAATTTTGATATCGTCTGCTTTGGGTAAAGTGTTAAAGTTCAATGCCGTAACCATTGAGCCACTAACGGTTATATTAATACTACACCGCCTTATATATTCTGTGTATACGAATGGGCATTTCTAATCGAGAAAGTCATCGGTTATTGTGAAAAATCTGAGTGTCAGTAATTCCTTGTGGGCCTGTTTGTCTGCAGTAAATAGGATCATTGATCGTATTTATCAAAGCTTTACAGTCACCAAGGGAGTAATATTAAATGCTTGTTTCCATTTCTTGACAAGGCTGTCATCGCTATCTATTTTCGCCAATTAGATCATCCAGTTCCACCTGGACACAGGGAGGCTTACTAAAGGATGACCAGAAAAGAGGGCAGTGCGAGCTACAGTTGTAATTAGAAGTCGTGTGAGTATATTGTGTACGCTTTTGAAGTAATAGCGTGCTGAGTAAGTGCACTTTTGTCACCATAAACAACATATTTCCTGTGGACAAATAGCGCGCCCAACATTGAACAATTCTATACTGGCAGCAAGAGATCATTAACATCATTCTTAACCTCTACTATGCTACATGACGTAAATAGATATTAACATTCGACTGCATATACATAATGAAGACAAAGCCATATATAGTCTCCACTCGAAAAGTATTTATAATTGTTCATAACAGCACAAGGTTGTCCATGGGATGAAACTTTGCTTTTTGTATTTTTTCCTCAGAAGTTATAAATAATTTCTAAGTGAAAAATCAGTTAGGCAGCGATTTAGTAGCAATCCACCCTCCACTAGTGTAATTTCAATATTTTCTTCTATTTGATCGGTTCAGTTCGTGATTTCACTACCGACCTCACTAAGAGCACATTATATACTCGTGAAAGTGAACCTGGGATTATTGTTCTATATTTAGAGATCTTCCCGGCCACCTAAACACTAGAAATAATAAACTTTTTGTATTCATCTTAGTTTGATGTGTTGGGTGTTGTTGGAAAGATCTCATGCTATGGTTCTTTTCAGCTGGTTCTTTTCAGCTGCATACAGCACCCCAAGCGACATTTAGCCCATGTTTTCTAAAACACATATTTGTAAGAAAACTATGTTTTACTATGTGTGTGGATGGGTATTTTTCAGTTGCGTAACCGATTACACCATATAACCTTTCAACCCATCAGTCCAGCAGCCTACGTAATAGAACCATAGTCTAGTTAAGTTTAAATCTACTGTAAATGCTACAATAATAATTTCAAACTGGTGTCTTTTTGGGCATCTCCTTTTGTCATCCTGTGCAGTTGTGGGGAGAGTGTGGAAAAGGGCTCTTCCCAGCACAGTACAAACTGATGGTAAAGTTCTATTGATGTTGGGACATGTTGTTCAACAAACTGGTATGTTACATACCCAAACCGGAGTAATTGTGGAGATAAACTGAAGTGGTGTTCCTCAGTTGTATCCTGTAAAACCATTTTTATTCAAGTTTAGGGATATATGTGAAAGCTGAGAATATGAACGCTATGCGCAGATAATGCATTTGCCAACCATAGATTATTCTGATGATGAGACTTCTCAAATTGGCTCATCCTTGGGTTAATAACTACCGATCGTTACCAATCAATAGCCATTCTTTCTGCAATATCCGTTTGCACTTCATCAACATGTTCACTTTCATGTTGTTATTGTGTGTCGATGTCATGTAGAGTCTGCATTTGTCCTGTGGTGTTTTATCTGGAATGAATGAGTGAGTGGGATCTCCAATTTGTACATTATATAAAAAATGTTTAAATTAATAAATTATATATATATGTACGAACTTACTTGCTTCTGCCTCGGTTACCAGGGCGAGGTTTTAGAAATAGTGTCTAATTCATATTTGCTTTTTTACTTGTTGCCACCCAAGGAAGATGTTATACGGTATTTTTTGCATAATTTACACTTGAATACAAAAAGCAAAGTGAAGTGCGGAACATATCTTTACTTGTTGCCACTCGAGGAAGATATGATACGGTTATTTTGCGCGTAGTAGACTCGGATACGGGGAACAACATGAAACGGGGAACATATCTTTACCACCCAAGGGAGATATGATTTGGTGATTTTACAAGAGTAGTATGTCTCGGGCTTTTCAAGTCATATTTGGATGATCTCGTTTGGATGATCTCATGTGACGTCATGTCACGTGACCCTGTGGTGCCATGTTGTCTCGTCATGGTAACCCGCGTGAGAGGCCATGTTGTGAAGTCATCTCCATAGTGATACGTGGTGTTAGTGCGCATGCGCGGCGCGTGTTGTTAGGGTGATACGTGTTTCCGTCGTCCATGTTGTATACTGGAGGCCGTCATCTTGGTTTCTATGGTAGCACGTGGTTGCTATATTACCCAATTTTCGCTGCATGAGGACGGGGTATGTTTTGAGGGTATGTTCCTTTGGAGAAGAGTAAATCTAAGAACCACAAACAACCCGACAATCCCTTCCAATCACCAAAATCCACCCAAAATCACCAAAATTGACTTTATTTGATACGGATTTCCCATTTTGTCGATGTAGCACGTAGTGCTATAGTACCGAGAGGGTACCGGGGGTGTTCCTTTGTAGAAGAGTATTTTTTTCTGGTTCGGATTTTCCCAGAATCCTCGTTTAATTACCCAAATAAACCAGACAAGTTGTACTATTTCGAATTCTTTCAGACTCCTATTTAGGATCGCGAAACGTTTGGCTTATAATAGTAGCACGTAGTGCTATAGATTTTTAAAAGGTCGTGTTTGATTGAAGTGGAGTAATGTTCCCATAATCCCTTTTTTAATCCCATGACGTTTTATACCCCTATAAGAGTAGCACGTAGTGCTATAGGACAAATTTACCCAGAATCCATTATTTAAATTACAAGTAGGACCCGTATGTGTACATGAAGGCCATGAAGCTAAGTTCCACCATATACTCATGTGAGGCCCATATGCTAAGCTAAAAGATGTGTCGTACGAGGTCTAATTTACTATCCCTCTTAGCCTCATTTCGATTTTTTGAGGATACCTTTTTGGATTTGTTAAAAAATAACAACACAATTTTACAATTTAATTTCTTTTATTCAACAACAAAAATACATCTTTTATGGTATGTATGTCAGATATTTATAAACAGTCTTTCTCCAGATTGGACATCTTCTGAGTGGTTTACCTCAGTCTTTGTACAGGCACAAATGGTTACATGGTCGCGGAGCGACATTGGCTTCAGCTAATAAACACACACTACATTTTGTCCTCCGTGAACCTTCTTCTTGAAATGATGTGTCCATTTCTTCTTCTTTGACGGCTATTTCTTCTTCTTTTTCAACGTCCATGAATTCAGGTGGTAAATTATGAATGTAATAACAGTCTGGTGAATATTTTCTGTGTTCTTCTATAACATCATCTTCTGTTTCCCAGAAACGAACAATAATACCACAATGAAAACATTGAGTTCTGTCTCCTGTCCCAAATAAAAGAATCCAGCTTTTGTCAGTTCATTCGGGGTTTTCACATTTTCACTTTGTAACATGAATTGAAATGTCTTGAGACGATTTTCCTCCAATGCATACTTGATGTGTTTTGGTGGTTTTTGTTCTGTTGTCTTTCTAATTTTCTCTTCTCCGCGTAATAACTGCTCCAGTACGTGTGATGGAACATCACGAAAATACGTTTCGAATGAAACGCTCATTCTCTCTACAAAGTCTCTTGGATTTCTTGTTTCTTGGTTTCTTGATTGATAATCATTGAGTGCCATCCCGATCAAACATGGAATAGTGAACATTTTCCACTCCTTTTTATCTTCATTCTTCTTTGGTTTTCTTTCTCTTTTTGGTTTGGTTTCTCCTATTTCAAGGCTTCTCTTCTTTGCAATACCCACTGCTTTGGTCACTTGTTCCCAATCTCTTGTGGTAAACTGGAACCCAACGTCGTTCTTGAACAGCTGAATCTGTAAATCGTTGTTAAGTTTGAAGACGGTCACATTAGTAGACATCCTTCTTCTTTGGCTGTCGAAACACAAATGAGCTGAACATCAAGTGCACCAGTTTTTATAGCTTTCCTTCAAAACAGTGACATCTAGTGGCTGGTTTTCTCTATGACATCATTAACCAACACATCATTATCCATTAGATCAGTCGTAAGCATGTTGGATATGGTTTCCATCGGTACAGCGCGACAGCGATGTTTCAAGTAAAATAGACACTGGTAATGGTCCTTGAGGGCGTTTTGTATTATACTTCCAATATCTGGACTTCTTCTTCAGGAAATTCTCGAATGGTCTGTGTTGTGGTGGTAATCCATAGGAATCAAAGTATTCTGCGTTGTGGTGACTCACAAAGAGAGCCACCCACTGTTCTCCTTTTCTGTGGTCTGGATCCGTGTTGGCTATCAAAGTCACTGGTCTGTGATCTGGTAATCTTCTTGGTAATCTGTTTCTCGCAAATACACCCAAACATATTCTCTTCAAACAACTATCTGATCGAAGTGCATTCTCTAACTGCAACGTGTTCATGTTGAGTAATCGAAGATTACTTGTCTATTCCTATCCACTTCTATGATGTTCTGGAATTCTGAATACACCAGTACGTTGATTGTGGTTGGTAATTGGTTTTCGAAATAGACTTCTAGTCTCAAAGTTCCTCTCTTCACCAGTTCGAAGTGTTGTCCATGTGATAGGTCTGGAGTCAGGTCGAATACGAATAGGGTGTATCCATTTATGTACTCTTCTCGGCTGATGTGGTTTCCTTCATTCTCATACATTTGTCCAGTTCAGCAAGTAACGAGTTTGGAAAAAACATGTCCAAATGTAATCTTCCAGTCATGTCCACGATTTTACTATTCTCTGTAAATTTCTTTTTTCGAAGAAGAAATCCCTTGTTATCATCTGTCAAATCTTCCATGTGTCCGGCCGTATCCTTGTACCATAATGCATTAGTCAGTTGTGACTTCTTGGCAGCTGGTCCATAACTCAACAAAGTTTCTATGAAAGCTCTGTAGTGATAAGTGTTGTTGGAAGGAGATACCAGTTTTTCATTCAAGCTGATATCGATTTGATTAAATAAGGAATGCATCCATAAATTGACTGGGCCCACATTGGCATCGGGTGCAATTGATGCCCCATTGGCATCTACAACCGTTGCTTTAACATACAACTATGTCTTTGCCAAATCCAAATAATCATCTCCTAATCCTGCAATGTGGAATTCTATTGGGCCACTGTTTCCTGTAGTCGGCAAAGGCCTGTCTTCTACCCATTGCCCATGTTCCCACACTCGTCTGTGTTGGTGGTATAGAAAACAAGCCGAGTTCGCTGTTGACACACTCACAAGATTTTTCATTGATGAGAGACATCATGCACATTATTTTTTTTTATTTTTTTATAAAAAAACAAACATCTATTTACAACATCTATTTACATCTTCAGACTGAATGGTTTCTTGAAGGTCATGAATTCAATCACCAAATCCATAATACAACGTCTCTGTTCATTTGTGAGAGGTTGCTCGAACATTTCTTCATCCTCTTTCTGTACTGGTGGTGGATTCATTCCAGAAGTATTATAGTGCCACAGTAGATGAACATCATTCTTGTTAACTCTTTCAAGTGCTTCACTAAAACATGTTATAATCTTCTCTTCTTCAGACATCATTAGGCATACATTATGCTGAATCTGACTTGGGTGATCGACTGTACATCCAAAGCATTTTTCTTTCACTACAGCGTCAATGTTCTCTTCGACATAATGAGCATATGCCAAGCAAAGTTCATGTTGCAAGGGAACTTGCCTGAGTGCACTATCAATTTCATCAACGATCAATGGTCGTGGTTGGGTTATTCTCACTGTGATCTTCTTCGTCTTCAAAGGTGGTTCTTGAATTTTTTTTTTTTTTTTTGAAGTCTTCATGGTTAGTAGGTTTAGTGTCTTCAGGAACTTCAGATGAAGTTGGTTGTTGGGTTTTGATGGTTGCATCTACTTCTTTCTTCTATTTGAGATTTCAAGGCATTCCATTCTTCTAAAGATAGAGCAATACCAGTCTTCGTAGGATAAGGTTTCTGGTCTTTTCCCTCCATGTATCTTCTGAGATGAATCTTCAGTTCACCCTGGTACTGGGTGACGTTAGCATAAGTCTGCTTGGTGCCAATTCGGAACATCTTCTCTGGTCAATGGTTCGACCGTGAATGATGCCAAGTCCATGCTTTGCCTAATCTTATATATCTTTGATGGACGTGTTTGAAAACATCACCCCAGTTCAACAACTTTTGATTGACTTTTTGATTCTTGATTGGGGTTTGTGTTTGTTTCCAATAGGATTATAGGTTAAAATTGGAAAATTTTGAAAATTAGTATAGAAGTCAATGGAAAAGAAACACAATGAGAATACAGAAATTTGATTGGTTGATTAACTTCGATCTGATTGGTCAGTTTGGCGATCAAACTGCAATCTTGATCCTTGGACTGTTGGATGTGGCCCTCTGCATTTTATACTGGCTTGGGACAGGTCAAGCTACAAACCTCTGTCCAATGGAGATAAGTCAAATAGCTCGAGTGCATTCCCACCCCCTACAGTTCGTATCCTCTTGAGGGATTTTTTTTGTTCATTAAAAAAGAAAACGGAAACAACATGTCCAACTTAGCAATTCAGTTTTCTATCATAAAAAATTCTCATTTCTTTTAAATATTCACAACAGAGAATTTCTTAGTCTTAGTAATGATGATGATAATGATTTATTCCTTTGGTTATACAATAGGGGTAGCCTAAAAGACACCAGGAATGAACTTTTTTAAAAAAAATGAAATGAAACTAAACTGTTTGGAATAAAGAAGTATCGTCTGGTTCCAATAGGTGTAACCTAAAAGATACCATGAATCAACAATTTTTTAAAATAAATGGAACTAAAACGTTTTGAATGAAACTAAAAAGTTTTGAATGAAACTAAGTTTTGAATGAAACTAAAAAATAAAGAAGTATCATCTGGTTCCAATAGGTGTAACCTAATAGATACCATGAATCAGCATTTTTAAAAATAAATGGAACTAAAAAGTTTTGAATGAAACTAAAATGTTTGGAATGAAGAAGTATCATCTGGTTCCAATAGATGTACCCTAAAAGATACAATGAAACAACATTTTTTTTAAATAAATGGAACTAAAAAGTTTTGAATGAAACTAAGTTTTGAATGAAACTAAAAAGTTTGGAATAATGAAGTATCCGCCACTTCCAATAGGATTAGCCTAAGGTATACCAGGAACATGATGATGATGAACATGATGATGAAAAAAACTATCTGTATTAGAATAAATAAAAAAAAATCTTGTATTGCCTTGTAAGACTTGCCATTCGGGTTTGTTTTTTTTTGATGACTGCCATAAAGGACTTTAGAGACTACCATATAGGGCTTTATGAGGACTGCCGTAAAGGACTTTGTGAGGGCTGCCATATAGGACTTTGGAGAATGCCATATAGGACTTTGTTAGGACTGTCGTATAGGACTTTAGAGAATGCCATATAGGACTTTGTGAGGACTGCCATAAATGACTTTTTAATTAGAGAAAAAAACTGACATATAGGACTTTAGAGAATGCCATATAGGACTTTGTGAGGACTGCCATAAAAGACTTTATGAGGACTTGTCATAAAGGACTTTAGAATGCCATAAATGACTTTATGAGGACTGCCATATAGGACTTTTTACTTAGAGAAAAAAAACTGTCGTAAAGGACTTTAAAAATTTGATGAGCCTAACATGATTGAGTAGACCACTTAAAAAACATTTCGTTTTTTAGGAATTTTGCGGTCAACTAAATAGGACTTTTTGTAGGCAAAAGCTAGACTTTGTTCAGGTTGTAGAAAAATATGACACTCACTCAATTGTTTTTTTTCTTTAAATCTCTAGTGGTATGGTGGTTACTCCATCTTCTAAAACTCTTCGTTTTGGGTAGAAATACGATAGTCCATCTCTGCTCTGCTGGTGGGTATACATAGTGTTATCATTCATCACAAATCCTCGGTTGATGCCAGGTTCACTTTGTTGAGTCTTCAAAACTTGCAAATATTTGTCTTTCGTCAAATCATTGTGGCGTTTCTGATTCCTTTACAACTTTTTTTTATTGGTGGCACCGAAACAATAATATGTTCTACTACACAGTCCAACAAAGCCGGTTCCTTGCCATTCTACCTTGAACAAGCCTGGAGTTCTCCTGTCAAAACGCTTTCTTTCCTGGCAACATGAGGGTGACAGCCATTCTTTGCCTTCTAATTTGGTTTTCACATAATCATCTCTGTGGAAATCACAACACTCTGATGGAAACCACTTGTGATTTTCTTTGTAAAATTCTACTCTCTTCTCTGGTTTCACTAATTCATCTATGGATGGTGACGAGGTACATAGATATGCAGAATCTGTGTCCATTTCAGCATATTCGAAATCTTGGTGGTTGATAAAAGTTTCGATGACATCATAATAGAACTGAAGCATCCGGAGTTCCACATACTGGTAAACAAAGAATCTGATGTGGAGTGGCAGATCCAACTTGATGGTCTTCTTGTTGAGTTCGACTTCATATAAAGTTTCATCTAATGGACTCAAGGCTCTGAAGGACAAGTCATTTACAGCTTTGGTGACTTCTTCATCATTGCAATAGCACACACGTCGATGCTTCTCTTTGTTGGTAACGGTTTTGCCATATCCAGAACTTCCCAACAGCTTCATAGAGTCGGCAACGATCGACTTGTCAGGGTCAACATCTCCTTGTCTTCTTGCTTCAGATACTTCATCTCCAAATTTTTCAAAACATCTTCTTGGTTTATATTGGATAACATTATAGACATGATCAACCTCAATACCATGCTGGAGGTACCACTGCAGTAAAGGGCTGCAAACAACATTTTTTTCTGCTACATAGCTTCCGATCAAACTTCTACGGGGTTTCTTCATCATTCCATTCTTCTCGGCAAAGGACTTCATGTGTTCACCAATATCATCTATGGAAATATCTGTATTCTTGAAGATAGGTGTCATCTCTCCAAAGTACTCTTTCAGGTGATCTGGTACATGTATATCACATTCGACCAAACCAAACAGTTCACCGGACTTCACTTTGTTCAGTATTAATCATCTGTCATTGCACCATCTATTTTGTCTGAAAAGTTCTCTTTCAGGAAGGCTTTTAGTTTGACATCGGTCTTCTTCATATCTCTCCACTCACACTCCCAGATTTCAACAAGTTTATAGCCCAAATCGGTGGTGTACTTTGCATTGGTACGAGTGTCTTGTAACAGTTCTTTCATGGGTTTATCTCTGACTTCATTATGGATGATAGGAAGGCCGTTCTTATCTTTCATGCAGGTATGTCCGTGCCAGAAGCAGCCATGGAATTGGTATACAGTCTGCGTCTTCATGCGCCAACCATCAACAGGCAACTGTCTTCGACCAATCATTTTTTCAGCTCAGTTAAACTGATGTCTGATGTGGCTGTCATCTCTCATCGATAAAAACTCTAACCATTGTTCAGCCATTTTACCATACTTCATTGAATGTTCTGGTTTAAACTGATTTTCGTCACGACGTTTAATATTCCAACCCCTTGGCATCTCTTGCATTGGGCATCAAAGATATAATGCATTCGCACCAAAGCCTATAATACTTCCACATGATTTTGCTTCTTTGCCATATTTTGTTTCTCTGATTCGAGTAACATCTTTCTCGTGGTACCGGTTGAAGATAACTGAAGGTCTACCAGCGATAATATCTTTCACTAAGTGATGCAGGTCTTTATTTGTCTTGTTAAATAATGTGAAGTAAGTGTCATCATTCATGGTTTGGAACAGGTATTTTAACGTGAGGCCTGGAACACTGATACCATCTTTAAACATATCGATTTGGCGTTCTTTGGTAGAAAGCAAACTGCTTGTCAACTGCTTCAAGGAATGGTTTTACATTTCGGTTATTTTACCAGATCAGAAATTCACGGAAAGTTGTCATCTCCAGGTCGTTCCATACATGCTGGCAGTACTGGTATTCTTCATTGGATATGTTTTCTTTCTTTAGAGAACTGTATAAGGCGTCATGGTCTGATAGGTGGTCTTGATCCAATTTGTCTAAGCTGTCGATCCATTCATATGGTAAAAATCCCTTCGTCACAGAACAGCCAAACGCTTTCAAAAACTTGTCATAGCTGAATCCTGGAGCGAGGTAGTTGCAAATATCAACAAACTTGAAAGATTCTGTCGAGACGCACATGTAGTTATTTGATTTCTTCACTGCAAATTTGAGTAGATTCTGTCGTTTCAGGTATGCCATCAGTTCACGCTTGACTACATTCATATCATATTTTCCAGAGTTGAATCCGATGATGGGCATCTCTTGCAGGTAGTCTTGAAATTTCTTCTCCATTTTTTGTAAATGGTGCATCGTGGATGTATCTTCTCCAGTAGCTCTGGCTTCTGCTTCCAGCGTTTCATCAATTTTCTGTCTGAGTTTAAATAAGGTCCAAACATGATAGGTCTGCATCAGTTGGTGGCAATGAGATGAAATTTCTGTGAGGTATGTCATCATTTCTTCAACAAGTTCTTGAGAATTTCCATTTGTAATAAAACATTTCGGTTCTTGGTATTCTGGAACATTACTACATATGTTCACACTCAATGGTCGGTGTTCTGCTTCCCACATCAGTTTATCACTGTCGGCAGGTAGAGTGAATTTGACAAAGTAACTTTTAAAATCAAACGTTGCACGGTATGGATAAACCTTCTTCTCTTCGGGTACTTCTGTACCTTCATCTTCTAACAGATCAAATACGAACTGGGATGGATGGTATACACCGCCAACATACTGTTAATTTACTTCATCTGTGCATGTTTTCTCGTGACGGTTGAGTCTGTAAACCTTTTTCCATAATTTGCCGAATTTGCGGCATTCAAAGGATTTGCAGTATTGGTCTATATCGATGATGTAGCTAAAATGGTTCTTGTAGACGTTCACATACATGGTATTCTCAAACTTTCTGTGAGATCTCTGTATTAATTTGGCAACAATTTGGTCATTATCATTCTTGACAAGTTCATATACTTGGATATTCACTTCAAAACATTTTTCCAAGTCAGGTAATTCGGCTAAAGTTACTCCACGGAATTCATTCTTTGGATTCTGTGTATACTTGTTGTACGTGGCATCTGTTGTATTATTCAGATTGCGTGGAGTGGAACCACTCCATAAAGCTAAACAGCGGAAAATACATAGGTTGTCTTCATAATAAAACTGGTTGGCTCTATCTTTCACCAAAGCATTTACTGCTTTGTTCTGGAGCATATAATCAGGAAGATCTTCTACCATTCCAATTGGGTGGTCTTTCAGCTTATTCACATAAAATGTGACGTTCGTAACTCTCTCCACAAGCCATTTGGTGTTGGGTCGTTTTAACTTGGCCCATTCCAGGATATCTTCTTCCATGACATCATCAAGGAATTCTTCAAAGTCTTCTTGGCAGCATACTAGTTGTGGAACATCAAGTACCCGGGCGTTGTTTTGTGATGGATGGTAATACTTCAGTTCATTCGTTTCATTGTGTCGCAGGATAAAACCAAAACTAAGATTAATTTTAAATCTTAGATGTTGGGGCAGAAATATGGTAGTCATCAATTCAGCATTCATCACCTTCAGGTTCATATCGTTGATCCGGTAGTTATATTGGTCCTGGACTCTTCTGTTCATCATGTGGCGAGTTCTAATAGAACTCCAGTTATCTTCGTACATGGTCAACATCTCATCGGTCTCTTCTTCAGACATCATATTCTTGACAAAATCAGTAGGGTCAACATCATAACGAGTGGTCGTCGTGGTCCTTGGTGATTTGGGTGGACCTCTCTTCGGTCCATCGGTCTTCCTTTTAGATGGTACAGGAACTGGTCGGTGGGCAGCGCTCTTGTGTCGGTTAAAAGGAGTAGTTGGTTAAACTCCTGGCCGCAATTCATACATGTGTAGGTCTCCAAACATTTCTTCAGGTGTTGATCCAGCGTTTGCTTGGAAGCATAACTCTTGTTGCAGTTGGTGCAGTCGAAAGTCTTCTTCTCTCCGAGGGTATTTCTGCGATGGCGATCTCGATTCCTTCTTGCAGTAAAGTTCTTTCCAAACTCTTCACAGGCATAAACATCAGTTCTGATAACGGCAGTTGCATCTTCAGACTCCATCTTCATAAATTTTTTGCGAAGGCAAAATTGCGATGTGTTCAGTTCGAAGCATCGAAACAGAATGATGCGACGTTACTCTTATCTGAAATTTATGTCTACGTGACGGACGTTTTTGAAAACGTCACGACGTCACAGCGATGGGCGCTTGTGATTGTTTCCTATAGGATTATAGGTTAAAGTTGGGAAATTTAGAAAATTAGTATAGAAAGTAATGGAAAAGAAACACAATACGCTAATCTGATTGGTGGATTAACTTCGCTCTGATTGGTTAGTGTAGAAACACCTTGATCCTCATTAATTTTATTATTTAAAATCATGTAGTTAGGGGGGTCATTTGAAGGAATTGCTAAATATAGACCCTAACAATTAGTTAGGGGAGTCAGTTAAGGATGTCACTAAAAATAGAGAGTAGGAATTTTTAAAAATATAGTTCCAAGTAAAAGCAGAGGATTCTGGGTAAATTTGTTCTATAGCACTACGTGCTACTCTTATTGGGGAAAAACACGTTATGGGATCCAAAAGGGATTATGGGAACATTACTCCACTTCAATCGAACACGACCTTTTCAATATCTATAGCACTACGTGCTACTATTATAAGCCAAAAGTTTCGCGATCCTAAATAGGAGTCTGAAAGAATTCGAAATAGTACAACTTGTCGGGTTGTTTGTGATAATTAAACGAGGATTCTGGGAAAATCCGAACCAGAAAAAATACTCTTCTACAAAGGAATACATCCCCGGTACCCTCTCGGTACTATAGAACTATGTGCAAACAGATACAATGGGAAATCCGTACCAAATAAAGTCAATTTCGGTGATTGTGGGTGGATTTTGGTGATTTGAAGGGATTGTCGGGTTGTTTGTGGTAATCAGATTTACTCTTCTACAAAGAAACATACACTCAAAACATACCCCGTCTTATTGCAGAAAAATTGGGTAACATAGCAACCACGTGTTACCATAGAAACCAAGATGGCGGCCTCCAGTATGCAAAATGGACGACGGAAACACGCATCACCCTAACAACACGCGCTGCGCATGCGCACTAACACCACATACCACTATGGAGATGACGTAGCAACATGGCCGCTCACGCGGGTTACCATGACAACACAACATGGCGCCACTGGGTCACGTGACATGACGTCACATGAGATCATCCAAATGAGACCATCCAAATATGACCTGAAAAGCACGAGACATACTACTTACAAGCGATACACTTGAACATGGAGAACAACGCATTTGAACAATTCGGGTCAAGGAATGGTGAATGTGTGAATACTGTATGAGAACTCGCTTCTGCCTCTGTTACCAGAGCGAGATTGAGATAAATTATTGAATGCTCCTAATTCTAAGGCTGAGAACAAATTTTGCGCGTAATAATGCGGAATATATCTTCACTTGTTACCACCTAAGGAAGATATGATGCGGTATTTTTTGTAAATACACTAAACAACGTGTAATGCGAAACATATCTTTTCTTGTTGCCACCCAAGGAAGATATGAAACGGCGATTTTATAGATGGGTTCGTGATCAGGAGCTAGGCGGCCACTTGCCAAATAATAAATCGACTGTAAGACGTACGTGTATCTCGATCAATTTTATTATTCCCATTCAACAATTAGGATAAGTGTGACGCTAAATTTTACGTTCCCATGACGCGATACACATTGGTACGGCACTTAACATAACGGAATGAGAATTAGTCAAAAATGAAAGCCACTTAGAAGGAAGTAATCATCCGAGCATGACGGCAAATTGACGGCATATCTATATATATGTAAACTTGACGTACTCTTTTATCATTTAATCAAACTGTAGTCCTAGTCTGCTGGTGTCAGAAAGTTACTTCATTTCTTCCCATCAGTTTCCACTCCCAAGTCAAATCCATTCCTGGTCCAGTTATGTCCCTTCATATGCTTGTATATTTACCCTTCACACTTTCATTGTCTTAATCCCTGCCCCTACCAGTGTGACCGTTCGCATAATTTACTTGGCCTTATTTAAGTAGGTGGTTGGTAAATAGAGTATCGGTGGAGCAATCACTGAAGATGATGACAGGGTATAGCTGTTATCATTCTCTGGGTCTGAACTATGAGTATACTGTTACACTGGGTTTGGGTGTTGGGCTGTAATAACTCCTAGTAATTGGTCTATCTGTGGGCTAGTCACTGAGGAGAGAAGGCAGGGATCAGCTGCTCTGGTCCTCTGCGCCCGGGCCATAGCATTACCGCTACAGTTGCATAACTTGCTCGCCAATCCTTGAAAAACAAATAAACTTAAAAGTATAAAACTTTTACTATTGTATTTTTCAGAATTGTATTTTTTGGAGATAACTAATTGAAATGAAGAATTAACATTTTCAAAAATGTGGCAATTTGCCGGTTGGCAAACTGCCATATCTTTTAAAATGCTAATGATTCACTTCTGTCATTTATATTCACTCATTGAAAATACAATTCGGGAAAATATAATTATAAGAGTTTTATAGCATTAGCCCCAGGCTGGTCTCGTAAACGAGACGGACTATGACAATACGGATTAACCCACTGTTGTAATAATTTGTTTATTATATGGCATCGGATCTTCAAAAAATGAATACAGCACCTGAAGTGAAAACAAGAAAAAAAGGAAGTTATGCATTTACGCATTATTTCGGGATGGTTGAGTAACAAGGCACCTGAACTGTTATTTCGCGTTTGTAAAATAGTCGCTTCGAAATCTTCGAACGTCAGCGACGTCAATGACGTCCCAGGAGGTTTGTTTGAGACTGGCATGCTACGGATTTGTTGAAGTTGAGTCTCTCGTTTTGTGGCGACCCGTACTGACGATTTTAGGCGATATTCTGGTAGTCATATAATAAATATATATTATCACCATTAGATTTATGTACAAAATGTTGTATCATAGTCGAGCTCTTGTTTCTCGGGCCACATTCAGGGCTTTAGAGTTAGATCCCGGGAAAAGGGCATTTAATCGCACTTGCAGCCCCGCCATGAGATGCCGAAGCATGCATGTCACGAAGGCCGAAGGACCGAGATGGGAGTGTTTGAGCGGAGGTGCCCCCTGAACCGGGGATGGCACCTCCTCCCAAAACTACCCCAACTCCCCCATTGAATTTTTAAAGCTTACAGAACGGATTTGCGGTGCATTTTGCATTACTTCGAGAATAAACCATTGAAAAAAAATGAACGACGACCCTCGAAAGAGCATTGTCTGCCACGTATCGCCCGAGGTCCGAGGGCAGGGAAGGCAGCTCCTCCCTTCCACGTGCAACCGGCGTCCCTGGCCAAATCTCAACTAGTAGAAGACGAGTCGAGATTTTTTCCTTAGAACCGATGGCGAGACATGGGTGAAAATCTGACACAATACCATGTACATAAACATGATGATGATGGTAAATTGTTCAATAGTAGTGCTAATAGCTTGTTTAACTATCCTTTTATTTCTGATTTTATATACGCATAAACCTTTGGTCATTTTCAGTGGAAACTGTACACGGCTGCCTTAAACTGTCCCGATCCCGGATAAACTTATCCATTTACCTAACACTAAAAGCAGACGACACTTACAAAAACAAATTCTTGAATAACTCATTTTTTGTCTCCGAAACATAGGTTATGACCCCTCATTGGAACGAGCTTGACGAGCTCGTTCCAATGAGGGGCCATAACCTATGTTTTTGAGACAAAAAATGAAAAAAATATGAAAATTAATTGGCGATTTTTGAGAATAGCGCTGGCCGGTTTTGACCGTTACGTTGGGTAAAGGGTTAATGGATGCGTTTGTTCAGCATTCTGAAAACACTATGCGTTGTAAACGTTGTGTTGCCTCAACCTGAATGATTCCTACGATTCAGATACCGAAACATAAAAATGTATGGTTTGATAGTTTAATAATCATACTTTGGAAAGAAGAGTTGTTTCCTTATCGTATACAGAAACTTATATGGTCTCCCGCAAACAGCTTTCTAAACTTTGTAGTGTTCTATAAATAGTAATGTAAACATATCGTAACCATACACAGGCGTATATCCAGCAGTTACAAAAAAAAAGTTTTGTGTCAGTGGCCCCCAGGTGTACGCTTTATTCGGGTAATTGCTTACTCAATACATACTTATTGTAAGCTAAAGTATTTTATTGAACTCAAACTTCTAAAATGATTAAGCAGGATTTCCAATAGCATTCTAGAAGTAGACCGAAGTGTCCGCAGCTGTATTCTTTCTCGAAATAAAAGGAATGAAATACAAGCTATGCAATGACATTAATTTATGAGTTTCAACTGTTGTTTCACTAACATTCTATTATTGAATGTTTCAATATTCTTTCGTCATTGGTGTTTACTTTTAACTCAGTCAAAGAAGGCGTTTTTGACAATGTGATTCGAGGCCTTGATTAAACATTTTTATTGGGTTCCGGACCAACTCATAGATAGAATCTTAAACCCTTTTCAGGTTAAAAGTAAAATGTACGAAACTCGTCCGGTAAATTACTGTCCAAAGTGGTCGGGCCAAAGTCGATTAGTAAATTTCACTTTCAAATCAGGACATACTGAAGATCCTTTTTTCGTCCACACGTTCAACCACCACAAATGTCTTGATCCTGCTACATTTTTCAGTAACAGCCTACAGATATTCTTACCCCATAACCTTAAGATATGCGTTTTGAAAATTATTTTTTTAATATAAGGCGGCGGTAGCTGCAATGCTGCAGAATTGCCGATAGCGCCCTGTTGCACTCAAGGGACGACATATTCCTTAAATTATAATATTTAGCTGCTACTAGCGAGGCAATGATCGGCGACCCACAAGTTCTTAAACTCAACGTCTATAATACATTGTGGAATTGCATCATTTTTGGTGTGCAAGTTTATCTTATTGACGCATCACAGCTTTCAATGTATATATTATTCAAAGTAATTGTGTTGCAGTTATTCTGGATTATGGTCGTTGAAGTTGTTTAATTTTCCATATCAAACTCAATAACCCTCAAAATACTTGGTGGAATGACATATTTGGTATGCAAATGTAGTTTAGTGATGTCTAGCCCCATGCCGAATGCAGGTTTTCTTTCCAGTATTTTAACAGGGTTATTGCCCTTTATGGACTTGAGATTTGTTTCAGTTTTACCATCCCTCGCGGCCTGGTCGTGAACACGAAGTCTTTTTTCAAACGCATTCCCTTTGTTAAAATTGTTATAAATGAGTAGAGGCAATATCTGAAGTCTGAGTGTTTATGCGGTGCACGTTCACCGAAGCACAGCAAATGGGGAAAATTGAAAGGATTGAAATAAGCTATTAAACACGATAATGGACAAAAACGAACATCTGATATGATATAGTGGGTTGACCACAATAAGATCATCTAATCTTAAAACCGTCTGTTGAATTCTAATAATGTCCACGAAGCCAACAATATGCCAAATCAAGCAAGCCGACTTCACCATTTTCGATTTAAAATGAGCGACTGGTGGCACTTCCTTTCTCGGTGACATAAAATATAAAATGATCCCTATAACATTAATTTATAAAAGATATCACGCTAGCTCGCAAAAAAGTTTCAGGTGACGTTTCCATTGCGAAAAGCCAAATATTTTCTTACTTGATCAGGTCGTGCTTCTTCCCAGTCTGCGATAAATGCTTTAAGCATAAATGCTTTAATATCAGTCATATTATAAATTTCAAGCTACGAGTTTTAGAGATAAGAAGTTATTCGTTTGATTGATCCTTGTGGCTTACGGCAACTTTTCGCATTTTTGACCATACCACGAACTTCACACTTGGCCATAGTGCATACATAGCATGTACCCATAGTAGCTTGGTGTACCAATCTGACTTGTCAGTCTTTATCCCCCACGTCATTGAATCCCTCTTTGTCGAGGTAAAGGTAAATAAGTCTACAAGAGTAATTGGAGTAATATATAGAGCAAACACTCCACCCAAAGCAGATATAGACCTCGTCCCGTCCAAACTAAATGAAATTACAGATAAACTTAATCAGGAAAATAAACCAGCTTACATTAAGGGCGACTTAAACACAGATCTGAAATCTGATTACAATGAAAAAACTGGACTGTTTACTGACCTCATGTTCGCCCAAGGTTTTTTACCATTCATCATAAAGCCAACGAGAGTAACCACCCATTCAGCAACACTCATCGAACACATTTTCTCAAACAAAATTTCTCCCCCTTCACTGTCAGGAATAGTCCTAACAGATGTATCAGATCATTTTAGAATATTTCATATTGAAACCAATCGTGCAACAGAGATATATCACCAATAACGAAACGAATTATAAATGAGAACAATATTTCATACTTCCAGTCACTTCTATCGTGTAGTGACTTCTCTTCAGTTATGCAATCGAACTGCCCAAACATGGCCTATAATACATTTGTCGAAATTTACACAAACGCCTACAATGAAGCATTCCCTGTGAAACAAGTGCGTCCAAATCACAAGTTTATAAAACGTGAAGCCTGGATGACAAAGGGCCTCATTACCTCATCAAACAAAAAAAATTAATTTTACCTAAAAAAACTAAAACACCCCAGTGTGCAGAATATTCAAAACTACAAAAATTACTGTAGAATATTAATAGAGTTAAAAAGCAAAGCAAGGCGACTTACTATAAAGATATTCTAAAAATAAACCAATATGATATGCGTAAAACATGGCAAGTGCTAAATGATTGCATAAAAAGAACAAAACAGAGTAAAATTACCATCATTTTTCGTCATGGACGATCGGGAATTACATAATCCACTTGAAATAGCCACAGAATTCAATATTTTTTTCTCGAACATAGGGAAGCTTACAGGCGAAAAGATACAAAGTCACAGCAAACCCTTTTCCCATTATCTGAAAAATCATTTTCCAAATAATCTTTACCTAACGCCAACAACACCACAAAAAATTATCAAAGTAGTTAAGTCAATGAAATCCAAATCAAGCAAAGATCCTGATGAGATCCTGATGAGATCACAACAAGTCTTTTAAAATTGACTGTAAACCAAATTGTGACCCCCCTAACACACATCATAAATAACTCTCTTGTCCATGGAATTGTGCCCGACAAAATGAAAATTGCTAAGGTGATTCCTATATTCAAATCCGGACACGAACATGATTTCACTAATTATAGACCAATAAGCATACTTCCGACATTCTCAAAGTTATTAGAAAAGCTCATGTCGAAAAGATTGATTAATTTCTTAAATAGATTTGAAATTCTATATTCCCATCAGTACGGATTCCGAAAAAAAACACTCCACCATCCAGCCTATTCTCCGTTTTTTGAAAGCAGTTGCAGAGGAAAATAATAAGCAAAGTAGAGATAATACATTGGCAGTATTTCTGGATCTATCAAAAGCATTCGACACAATAAATCATGATATTTTATTTAAAAAATGGAATGGTATGGAATTAGAGGTATAACCAATGAATGGTTTGGAAGCTATTTATCTAATAGGATGCAGTATGTTACTTATGAAGAAAAGCAGTCAGAATTAAGGCAGATAACATGTGGCGTCCCACAAGGATCGGTATTATATTATTTTTGCTATACATAAATGACTTCTGCCACGCCACTTCACTACCTCTCCTCTCATTTGCAGATGACACCAGTGTGCATGGATCGGGACATGATGTCAACAAGTTAAGCAACGATATAAACAAGGAACTAAAGAACATTTCAGATTGGTGCGCGGCAAACACATTATTATTAAATGTCAACAAAACAAAATACATTCTCATAAACCCCACCAGGACCAGTAGAAATTTGACAACCCCCGAACTGTTTATAAATAACCAGAAAATAACAAGAATAGGTTTTAACGAGTCAGAAAAATCCCTTAAATTCTTAGGAATACACATTGACGACAAATTAATCTACAAAACTCATATTTCCCAGTCATGTTCTAAAGTAGCTTTTGCAAATTATGCACTCAACAAAGTAAAGCATATACTTCCACACGAAGCTATGAAAACACTCTACTTTGCCTTGATACAAAGTCATTTGGTATATGGAATTCATATATGGGGCCATGCGAAAGCAATTAACAAACTGCTTACCTTACAGAAACGATCTCTGCGCATCATAAACAACAAAAAATACAATGCGCACACAGATCCTTTATTCAAAACGAGTAAAATCCTTAAAGTGAATGATTTATACAAACTTCACTCCTTTATCTTTATATTTGATTAGTTGAATGGTAACTTACTCAAGTCATTCAATGACTTTTTCAAAATAGTTGGCAATCAAACTAACAGAACAACGAGACACTCTAGCCTTTTTAGAATAAGCAGAACAAGGTCGAAAATATTGGACAATTTTCCACTCTACGCCTATCCCAAAATGTTGAATGATCTGGATAGAGAACTACTCAGCATAAGTAACCGGAATACTTTTAAAGAAGTATTAAAATCCAAATTTTTAAAATCTTATCTCGACAATGTCGAATGGAATAATCCCTATTGTCCCGATTGTTTTACAAATTGATGCAAAGAACAAACATCCCCTGAAAAGATTTTCTCCTTCATCCGCTATACTTTTATACTAGTTGGGAAGATTATTTGCATTGGTCTGGTTATCTCGCCTCTTGTGATTCCATCTTGGACAGCCTTACAAAAGCAAAAGTGGAAACTGTAAGATAGTAAGTGCTGATACATAAACCAGAGTGAATTTCCATCCTTTATAAAACTAGTCCGGAGTTATAAGGTGTAAAATAATTTCTCTAACTCTTCAGTGATGAGTTCATCAGCGCCTCCGACCCTTCGCCCTGCACACGAAAAATACAACACCTGTACAAATTCTTGAATAACCAAGACACTTTATTCTTTCTTTCCATGTCGAAAAATGGCCTATGGCCCCTTATTGGAGTGAGCTTTTTTTCTCTTTTTTTTGTCATTGGCGTATTCACGCCGTTGCGTGGGTGAACGATTAATTTGCAACGGCCTGGCCAAGACAGGAATGACAGTCCGTAGTTTTTTGTTGGTCGCCTTGCCCTACCTCCCATTCCCCATCTACATGTTTCTTTCTGTCTTACTCACCTTACCGTTATGTATGGAAAGTCTGCATCAGTGTTTTTGAAAGCTGTCTCCTTGGGAGGTGGCAGGTAGACAGCCAATCTGGCTATGTCACCTCCCTGCAGTATACAATTGGAAATCATTCTGTTGAATTATTATACTTTATAAATCATATAATTATATTCATGTATGTATTGTTAGGAAATGTAATGTAAATTTGAGTTGTACACTGCAAAATAAAAAATCTAATCTAATCTAAACCAAATGTTCACCACGAGTGGTGAAGTGGTGTTCATCGCGAGAACCAGGCCGAGGACACCCAAGGTCAGCTTGGATGCAGTTCCGCTGTAGGTGTAAGTTTTAACTATTGAAATCCCATTGCTGGCGTGTTCGCCTCAGGCACACGTATTCACCACGGTTGGTGTGTAAAGCTAAAATTTATGTCATAGTCCTTTTGTACATACAGTAGAAGAGGTAAGCATGGTATAAAGTCCTGTTTGTCCTATCATTTTTACATATGCTGCCTTGTTTTCGAACACTTTTACTGCAAAATGCAATCAAACAAATAAGCTAATATGGGTGAGCTATAGAGTTTTAATTTAATCTCAGATTCCCAATTTACGATTAACATTTGCAACATGGTGGAGCCATTTCCCCGAGTAGACCTGTGCTTCCCGACAACGGGGAATAGAATATTCTCCAACAATCTCACAATACAACTAGTAGTTATCCCGACGTGGGTGGATAGCTCTCACCGACAGGGCGCAGAAGCTCCACGGGTCACCTCCCTTGACCTTCCTATGATTTTCACAAACAAGTCACATGGAAACTTTCGAAATTCGTTTTTGCGGTTCTGTTTGGTCGAATATAGTCATCGCGAAATAACATGAGCAGCACGTGTAATCTTTTAATGTTTTAACCCTTTACCCAACGTAACGGCCAAAACCGGCCAGCGCTATTCTCAAAAATCGCCAATTAATTTTCAAAATATTTTCATTTTTTGTCTCAAAAACATAGGTTATGACCCCTCGTTGGAACGAGCTCGTCGAGCTCGTTCCAACGAGGGGTCATAACCTATGTTTCTGAGACAAAAAATGAAAAAAATTAATTATTCGAGAATTTTTTTTGCAAGTGTCGTCTGCTTTTCACGTTAGGTAAAGGGTTAAAGAATGATGAATTCGGCACGACCTTCCTAAAACCTTGCATAATAAATCAGTTATTTTCTTCACTGATAAGCTATTTAATATTGCTAGTACTTAGCAAGCTCACCTATTTTATTGGAGGGCATCATTGTTGATGTGTTATTCTCTTTATATAAAAAGACATGTATGTGTACACAAATGTTTATCCGATACAGAAGTTATGAACCAGAAATAGGATGACAATTTAGTAGCGTAACACCCAAGTACCCACTGGCATCCCTAAACTTCCGGAATTTTACGATCTGGAAGGGGTGTCAGCTAGAAAAATTGCACTTGATGTACCGTGCGTGACATTATTTCGAGTAACAGAATGTCTCCAAAAGCGCCACTTGGGCTTCCCCCAGAGATTTTTTTTGGAAAATGTACTCCCTCTCCCCGGTCTCATCCATGCGAGGGAAACACCATCTTCATACCTTTCCTGAACTCAAGACATACACAGAACGACTCTCGCGAGTGAATGGGTTAATCGATATAGTACCAGTGCCATCGCGAATGGATAAAACGAATATTAGGACATTCAGCAATTCATTTGACGACTATCTTCAAAAGCTACACATTTTATCTCCAACCAAATTTATGATGGGAATCCGTGTTACTATTTCGTCCTTTGAGTTTCAATGTGTTCTATGTGACTACTGGTACATGGAACACATTTGAACTCAGGGTACGATTTTCAGCTATCGCTAGCGATTCAAATTTGTAGAAAATATTCCAGTGAAGTTTCGCCTCTATTTATATATAGCACGTCAAAGATTTCCGTTCCGAACAACATGGTTTAGTGCTGCTGTAGATGGGGATTACACAGAACATGGAGGGTAATATATAGAATAATTAGATACAGGTGCCAGTAATCATATTTAATCCACGGGTAGGATATGGGTTAAAAGCCTTACGTGTCTCGTGGTTCCCTTATTCTACGAGTGGTTTAAATCTGATTACCGTCACTAGTACCTAGTTGTTTTATTTATACCACGATCTTAATAAATTATCGACTTTTCCTCTTAAAATGTAGAAAAACGACACTTTCTTTCACAAGCACATTGGTTTGTTTTGTTTACATATTTTAAATAATTTAATTGTAGGTATTTTAAAATTAATAATAAGTCATTGCCTGAAGTAGATAGTACCGAAAAACGTCGTATGTTTGAATAAAATATCGCGAAGTGTACTACTGTAGGTGTACCTTTTTTAAATTGAATTCCCATAGAAAACGTTTTAACCGCAGTAGAAGCTTTATAGGGGTTACAAGCTAAAATTTAACATACGGGCTTTTCACAGGTAGTAACATAAGTGAGAATGGTATAAATTATGACTAATCATTCCCACGAATAAAAATGGAATCGCCCATGTGTATTCGCGAGCCTTGGACAGAATGATGTCATTTGGGCGTACAGTGTTAAAGGGTAATTACAACTAATGGGACAGTATTTATTATCAGTTTCAACCATTATAGCTGGTTGCCATTATAGCTTAATTGTAGCCGTATTTATCGACACTATCTCCTTAGAAGTCCCAGGTATATTTAGATGCTGGTGCAGGTTGAATATCGATGCGGCAACACTCACCGAAATTGTGAGGTAATGTGACCAAACCAACGTGTTATCAAATATGGCTTGCAGCACTGGGAAAACTGGATGTTTTTGTACCTACCTAATCTGAAAAGGCGAAACTAGAGAAGCAATAACAATACTAGCGTATCCCTTTGACCTCGAAAGGCCGCTTTACTGGCCCATGATCGTGATACGACCTGAAATCATAACGTAGATAGTTGCTTAGTTAATTTGTGTTGTAGACCAATCAAGTTTTTCAACGTGCAGCACGAAGGCTGCACGTTGAAAATAATTGATTGGTCTTCTAAGTAATGAATAAAGATTCGTCCAAGTGATAACAGTGAACTGGGTGGAAGATATCATTACGGTTCAAAGGATTAAGCTGTCGGACCACCAGTCTAATTCTATAAGAAATTCGACGCTGTTTTTGCCTGGAACCAATACAGCCCTTAAATAGTATATCACCAGGGTTTAGATGCACTCGTCTGGAATAATTCCGATGGACCCAACCGATATATTCTGGATGACTGAATCTAAAAAAGAACACTATAAGCATTCATTTGTTTTGAATCAGCGTTATAAATGTTGCCCAGTCGAGACTTGATTTGACGGACTTTTTTATGACATTACCATTAGGAGTGAAGACTTACCACACTCTTATTTTTATGATTCTGTCGCGTAGTTTCACTAATTGTGTTAGTACCTTTATGGTTCTAATCTTAGTTAAATACTTATTCACTGGAAAACCCATAACTGAAGCGCGAAACTATATTTGTCTGTCTCGGAGAGTGAAGGAACATCATATTGTCTGTGCGCAAACACCACGAAAAGTGGGTAAACAAGAATCCCATAACAACGTCGAATTTTTTGCACAATTAGACTGACAGCATGGGATCTTGTAGATGGCTCCTTTGACCGTTCCATGACGAAATAGTAACAAATAGTAACACGGGTTCCCCTCGTAAATTTAGTTGACGATAAAATGTGTTGCTTTTGTTGATAGTCGTTAAATGAAATGCTGAATGTCCTAATATTCGCCTTCCACGATGGCACTCGTACCATATCGATTAACCCATTTACTCGCGAGTGTCGTTCTGTGTATGTCTTGAGTTCAGGAAAGGTATGAAGGTGGTGTTTCTCTCGCAATGATGAGACCGGAGAGAGAGAGCACATTTGTCAAACAAAGATATAACGGGAGTAAAACAATATCTAGCGTCCTTATGCGTTGTGGGCGAAGCAGTTGCAGTTTTGATGAAATTTAAAATTGATGGGGTAAAAGGTGTACGAAAAGACAGTGCTTAAAACTGAACCCCAAAAATACCATCGGTAATGGCCTTGGTAAGCAATGTACAAAGTATTTGGATAGCGGTAGTTTTTAAAGTCATACAATGGAGAAGTTGAAGGAAATTTTATATTTAATGCGACTCCATTTGGCTAAAGGACAGTTTGAACAGTCAGAGAGTGTCCACAATAAGTTAAATAGAGCCATTTGTCATTAGCTGAAACCCAATGAAGACTCGCGAGCCAGATAGCATTCTAAACTTGGTACAGCACATGATAATTGGAGGAGACGTTACAAGTCGAATGTAACCTTTCTATGTTAGGATATGGAAATGTCACTTGTTGTTTGGTATAGCTAAAAATAAATTGATTATAAACTAATTCGTCAGCTACAGGGGATTTTACTTCACAGAAAGTTTTTTTTTTTTATTTATTGCCCTTAGCATTAGGTATATAAATCGGGTTAGAATGTCGAGTCGCTAGTCGACGACTCACTCTCTCACAGTCTCACAAGGAAGTCTGGTGAGGGATCCTACAATATAGTATCTGAGAAAAAATATGGTCACTAGGCAGCATTAGGTACGGTTGAAGCCAGAGGGTCGAGGCGGACCATAGAAATTATTTGAGATTGATAACAGATACGAGCTACGAATGCTAAGTGCAAAGGGAATAAGTATATCTTTATTAATGTGGCCTGTGCTGTACACTAGAAAATATAAAAGACGTGTATTTATTATAAAGAACCCGGCCCATTGAACCTATATGCCACTTCTTTGTAAAAGGTATGTCCCATTTGGATGCTCATTAGCTTGCAATTCGCTCGGATAGCTCGAACAAATTTTTAGGACGAGACATATAAATTGTTATTAGTTTTTTTTTTCTTAACGTTGATTTCTTAGCTACGTCACTGAAACGACGTGACATTATTATTTAAATTCACATCCCAGGTGCGGGAAATTGTGCATCCATAACAATTGTCTCTCTCTCTTTCCCTTTCCCAACCCCCCTCTGTCTCCCTCTCCACCTCTGTCTCCCTATCCCTATCTGTCTCCCACTAACTACCCCCTCTGTCTTTCACAACCCTATCTCCCCGTCTCCCACTCCCCACCCCTCTGTCTCCCACCCCACCCCTCTGTCTCCCACCCCTACCCCGTGTCTCCCTATCCCCTCTCTCCACCCCTCTCCCTAGCTCCCTCCCTCTCTCTCCAGCTCCCTAGCCCCCTCTCTCCCTCCCCATCTAGCTCTCTCTCCTTCCTTCTCCCTAGCCAGTTTTATGTTTACGCTGCGTAGCCATAAAACTAAGGGTGTGGTAAGTCTTCACTCCTAATGGTAATGTCAAAAAAAAGTCCGTCAAATCAAGTCTCGACTGAGCAACATTTATAACGTTCATTCAAAACAAATGAATGCTTATAGTGTTTTTTTTTAGATTCAGTCATCTAGAATATATCGGTTGGGTCCATCGCAATTATTCCAGACGAGTGCATCTAAACCCTGGTGATATACTATTTAAGTGCTACATTGGTTCCAGGCAATAACAGCGTCGAATTTCTTACAGAATTAGACTGGTGGCCCGACAGCTTAATCCTTTGAACCCTAATGATATCTTCCACGCCAGTTCACTGTCATCACTTGGACGAATTCTTATTCGTTACTTAGAAGACCAATCAATATGTTTAATGTGCAGCCTTGGGGCTGCACGTTGAAAATCGTGATTAGTCTACAACACAATTTAACTAAGCAACTATCTACATTATGATGTCAGGTCGTATCACGATCATGGACCTGTAAAGCGGCCATTCGGGGTCAAATGGTTACGCTAGTATTATTATTGCTTCTCTAGTTTCGCCTGTTCGGATCAGGTAGATACAAAAACATCCAGTTTACCCAGTGCTGCAAGCCATATTTGACAATACGTTGGTTTGGTCGCATTACCTCACAATGTTAGTGTCGATATTCAACCTGCACGAGCATCAAAATATACCTGGGACTTCTAAGGAAATACAGTCGATAGATACGGCTACAATTAAGCTACAATGGCAACTAGCTATAATGGTTAAAACTGATAATAAACACTGTTCCATTAGTTGTAAATACCCTTTGAACACTGTACGCCCAAATGACATCATCCCGTCCAAGGCTCGCGAATGCACATGGGCGATTCCATTTTTATTCGCGAGAATGATTAGTCATAATTTATACCATTCTCACTTATGTTACTACCTGTGAAAAGCCCGTATGTTAATTTTTAGCTTGTTACCCCTTTTAAGCAACTACTGCGGTTAAAACGTTTTCTATGGGAATTCAATTTAAAAAAGGTACACCTACAGTAGTACACTTCGTGATATTATATTCAAACATACGACGTTTTTCGGTACTATCTACTTCAGGCAATGACTTATTATTATTAAGTTTAAAATACCTACAATTAAATTATTTAAAATATGTAAACAAAACATACCAATGTGCTAATGATAGAAAGTGTCGTTTTTTCTCCATTTTAAGAGGCAGAGTCAATAATTTATTAAGATCATGGTATAAATAAAACAATAAGGTACTAGGGCCGGTAATCAGATTTAAACCACTCGTAGAATAAGGGTTTTACCCAGAGACACGTAAGGCTTTTAACCACTCGGTGGCCCTCGTGGTTTAGACCCTTATCCTACTCGTGGTTGCAATCTGATTACTGTCCCTTGTATCTAATTATTTTATATATTATACGCCTGTTTTATGAACTCCCCATCTAAAGCAGCACTTAACCAGGCGAAAAATGAAAATGTGTTCCACACATATGTTCGGAAACAGAAATGGTTGACGGGGTATTTTTAAATAGAAGCGAAACTTCACTGGAATATTTTCTACAATTCGTGCAAAGCAATTACAATTTGAACCGCTAGCGATAGCTGAAAATTGCCCACCGAGTTCCAATATGTTCTATGTACCCCTGAGTTCCTGTGTGACTATGTACCAGTAGTCATATAGAACGCATTGAAACTCCATAGACGAAATAGTAACACAGGTTCCCCTCGTAAATTTGGTTGGCGATAAAATGTTTTGACTTTGTTGGTCGTCGTCAAATGAATTGCTGAATGTCCTAATATTCGTTTTATCCTTCCGCGCTGACACTCGTACCATATCGATTAACCCATTTACTCGCGAGTATCGTTCTGTGTATGTCTTGAGTTCAGGAAAGGTATGAAGGTGGTGTTTCTCTCGCATTGATGAGACCGGGAAGAGGGAGTACATTTTTCACTTTAGGGGAAGGCCAAGTGGAGCATTTGGAGACATTATGTTGCTCGTAAGAACGTCACGCGCGGTACATCAAGTGTAATTTCACTAGCTGACACCCCATTCAGAGCGAAAAATTCCGGAATTTTAGGGAGGCCTGTGGGTACTTCGGGTTACCCAGGCTCACCCTGGTTACGCCACTAAATTGTCATCCTATTTCTGGTTCATAACTTCTATATCGGATATACATTTGTGTACACATACATGTCTTTTTATATAAAAGAGATTAACCCTTTACCCAACGTAACGGCCAAAACCGGCCAGCGCTATTCTCAAAAATCGGCAATTAATTTTCAAAATATTTTCATTTTTTGTCTCAAAAACATAGGTTATGACCCCTCGTTGGAACGAGCTCGTCGAGCTCGTTCCAACGAGGGGTCATAACCTATGTTTTTGAGACAAAAAATGAAATAAATTAGTTATTCAAGAATTTTTATTGCAAGTGTCGTCTGCTTTTCATGTTAGGTAAAGGGTTAACACATCAATAATGATGCACTCGAATAAAATAAGTGAGCTTGCTAAGTACTAGTAACATTATATAGCTTATCAGTGAAGAAAATAATTGATTTATTATATAAGGTCTACGAAAGGTCGCGCCGCATTCATCATTCTTTAAAACATTAGAACATTACACGTGAGAACAAATATTTAAATTCAAGTCTTTCTGTACTCGACTGAATAACGTCAGGGTAAAAAAAATCACCAGAGAAAGGGTCATGGAGGACTGTAACCGTAATTGGCGAAAGGGGGTCAAATCAAAGAGGTTTTGTGTGGCTTGCGTGATAAAGAGAAGCCTGATTTTGAAGAGTACCTTGATGGCACCTTGGGGGGTCACTGTTGTTCAAGCTGAGGTCGCGGTTCCCGGAGCTGAGGGGAAAAATTGGGGAAAAAAGTGAAAAAGAGTGCCTGATGTGTAATTTCGGCGTGGTGGAGACCCTGGAACACTTTGTACTAGAATGCCCAAAATACCAGTCTAAAAGAACATGATTCACTGGGAGTATAATGGGGAAGTGGGATGGGAGAATGAAGGACATGTGGTTAGTGGGCGACTCAAAGGAGAGGGTTAATATGCTAATCAGAAGATTGGGAAGAATGGGGCAAGGGATGTCGTCAAGCAGTTCGTCTCCGAGTGTTGGGAGGAGAGAAGAAGCGTGGGAATAGGAAGGCAGTTGGGAGTACAGGGGTAACCAAGGCCTTCTCATACGAGAACCGCGACAAATCAGCGGCCAGCCAAAGTGTTATTATCATTATTATTATTATTACGTGCTGCTCATGATATTTCGCGATGATAATATTCGACCAGACATAACTGCAAAAACGAATTTCGAAAGTCGCCCATGTGCCTTGATTGTGCAAATCATGGGAAGGTCAAGGGGGTGATCCGTGGAGCTTCTGTCCCCTGTCGGTGAGATCTATCCGCCAACGTCGGGTTAATGACCTCTTGTATTGTGAGGCTGTTGGAGAAAATTCTATTTCCCTTTGTCGGGAAACACAGGTCTACTCGGTGAAACCAGGGCGCCACCAGGCTGCAAATGTTAATCGTAAATTGGAAACCTGAGATAGATTAATTTAAAACTCTATAGCTCACCCATATTAGCTTATTTGTTTCATTGAATTTTGCAGTAAGATTGTTTGAAAAGAAGGCAGCATATGTAAAAATGTTAGGACAAACAAGACTTTATACCATTACCTATTCTACTGTATATAAAAAGGCCTATGACATAAATTTTAGCTTTACACACCAACCGTGGTGAATACGTGTGCCTGTAGCGAGCACGCCAGCAATGGGATTTCAATAGTTAAAACTTACACCTACAGTGGAACTGCATCCAAGTTGACCTTTGGTGACCTCGACCTGGTGGAGTGGTGTTAACCGCTCGCCAAAGGCTCTCCTTTACCACCACTTTGCCACTCGTGGTGAACATTTGGTACACAAAGCTACTATGGGTATATTCTATTGATGCTCTATGGACAAGTGTAGTGTTCGTGATATGAACAAAAATGCGACAAGTAACCATAAACCACAAGGACCAATGAAACGAATAACTTCTAATCTCTAAAACTCGCAGCCTGATATTTATAATAGGATTGATATTAAAGCATTTATGCTTAAAGCATTTGTAGCAGACTGCGAAGAAACACGACCTGATTAAGTAAGAAAATAGTTGGCTTTTCGCAATGGAAACGTCACCTGAAACCATTTTTTTGCGAGCTAGCGTGATATCTTTTATAAATTAATGTTATAGGGATCATTTTATATTTCATGTCATTGAGAAACGAAGTGCTACCCCTCTCTCATTTTAAATCGGAAATGATGACGTCGGCTTGCTTGTTTTGGCATATTGTTCGCTTCGTGGACATTATTAGAAGTCAACAGATGGCTTTAAGATTAGACGAGCGTATTGTGGTGAACGTGCACCGGATAAAAACTCAGACTTCAGATATTGCCTCTACTCATTTATAACAATTTTAACAATGGAAATGCGTCAGAACCAAAATCGTGTTCATATCCAAGCTGCGAGGGATGGTAAAACTGAAACAAATTTCAAGTCAATAAAGTGCAATAACCCTGTTAAAAATACCGGAAGGAACAGCTGCATTCGGCATGGGGCTTGACATCAATAAACTACATTAGCATACCAAATATGATGTCATTCCATCAAGTATTTTGAGGGTTATTGAGTTTGATAGGGAAAATTAAACAACTTCAGCGATCATAATCCAGAATAACTGCAACACAATTACTTTGAATAATATATACATTGAACGTTGTGATGCGTCAATAAGATAAACTTGCAAACCAAAAATGATGCAGTTCCACAATGTATTATACACGTTGAGTTTAAGAACTTGCGGGACGCCGATCGATCGCCTGCCGACTGACCAACCGACCAACCGGTCACTGCCTCGCTAGTAGCAGCTAAATATTTTAACGAAAGGAATATTTCGTCCCTTGAGTGCAATAGGGCGCTATCGGCAGTTCTGCAACATTGAAGCTGCCGCCGCGTTGTATTCCAAAACACGATTTCCAAAACACATACCTTAACCCTTCGCCGAGCTCGTTCCAACGAGGGGTCATAACCTATGTTTTTGAGACAAAAAATGAAAAAAAAATAGTTATTCAAGAATTTTTTTTGCAAGTGTCGTCTGGTTTTCATGTTAGGTAAAGGGTCAAGGTTATGGGGTAAGAATATCTGTAGGCTGTTACTGAAAAATGTAGCAGGATCAAGACATTTGTGGTGATTGAACGTGTGGACGAAAAAAGGATCTTCAGTATGTCCTGATTTGAAAGTGAAATTTTCTAATCGACTTTGGCCCGACCACTTTGGACAGTAATTCACCGGACGAGTTTCGTACATTTTACTATAAACCAGAAAAGGGTTTAAGATTCTATCTATGAGTTGGTCCGGAACCCAATAAAAATATCTAACCAAGGCCTCGAGTCACATTGTCAAAAATGTCTTCTTTGACTGAGTTAAAAGTAAACACCAATGACGTAAGAATATTGAAACATTCAATAATAGAATGTTAGTGAAACAACAGTTGAAACTCATAAATTAATGTCATTGTATAGTTTGTATTTCATTCCTTTTATTTCGAGAAAAAAATGCAACTGCGGACACTTCGATCTACTTCTAGAATGCTATTGGAAATCGTGTTTTATCATTTTAAAAGTTTGAGTTCAATAAAATACTTTAGCTTACAATAAGTATATATTGGGTACGCAATTACCCGAACACAGCGTACATCAGGGGACCACTGATACAAAACCTTTATCTTGTAACTGCAGGATACACGTCCGTGTATGGTTATGATATGTTTACACTACTATTTATAGAACACTACAAAGTTTAGAAAGCTGTTTGTGGGAGACCATATACGTTTCTTCATACGATAGGCAAACAACTCTTCTGTCCAAGGTATGATTATTAAACTATCAAACCAACCATTTCTATGTTTCGGTATCTGAATCATAGGAATCATTCAAGTTGAGGCAACACAACGTTTACAACGCATAGTATTTTCAGAATGCTGAACAAACGCATTCATTAACCCTTTACCCAACGTAACGGCCAAAACCGGCCAGCGCTATTCTCAAAAATCGTCAATTAATTTTCATGCTTTCTTTCATTTTCTGTCTCGTCGAGCTCGTTCCAATGAGTGTCATAACCTATGTTTTAGAGACAAAAAATAAAAAAATTAGTTATTCAAGATTTTTTTAGGTAAATGTCGTCTGCTTTTCATGTTTGGTAAAGGGATAAGTTTAACCGGGATCGGGACAGTTCAAGGTAGCCGTGTACAGTTTCTAGTAAAAATGACCAGAGTTTTATGAGTATATGAAATCAGAAATAAAAGGATAGTTAAACAAGCTATTAGCACTACAACTGAACAATTTACCATCGACATCATGTTTATGTACAGGGTTTTGTATCAGATTTTCACTCTTATCTCGCCATCGGTTCTTAGGAAATATCTCGACTCGTCTCCATCTCTCTCTCCCTCCATCTCTCTGGTCATCTCCCTTTCCATCTCTCCCGATCTCTAACCCCCTCCCCTTCCATTCCCCTCTCTCCATCCCCTCTCTCTCAGCCCCCACATCCACCGCCGCCCTGTCTCTCAGCCCCCACATCCACCGCCGCCCTCTCTCTCTCTTCAAAATAGAACAGAAAATTGGTGTTTATGCTGTCAATCAGCACCTGACATTCTAATAATCCAATGTGTTCATCTCTCTTGTTTGTGGAAACTACCACATATAAGCGTCCAGCTTACTATCGGATCCACTCCATTTTGTCTTCGTCTAACTCTTATGTTTAGTTTTGGAAATAATTTTGTTTAAACTTAATAAACGAAGTTGTTTGAGGTTACATTGTGAGATATACGATGGTACCAGGTTTCAGATGATATTCTCTGAGTGTCGGCTGCACTACTCGTAACTCTCCCTCCATCACCAATTAACTCTCTTGCCCATGCATCAGTGTATTTCTTTTTTCCCCAAGTACAATTGTACCTTATTCGGAGGAGAAAAGCGGGCAGATAATTTCTACCGGTCGAAATTTTCTGTTCGCTTTTATAATCACTGTATTGGTGCTCTTTTTATCACAGAAATTCTGGTAATTTTTTGGATTTGAAATCTACCCACGATATTTTAGTTGCAGTGACGCGATACTGCACATATCATGTTTATTAGAAGAACGCTCCAAATACTCCCTCTGTAAAGGCAATGGGGTTCTTTAGTATAGAATTTACGTTTTAACTGAAACAGACCATTATGCAAACTGACCTTTAATTTGAACAATCGTTATAAGATTCCAGTGCCAAGAATCGTGCCATAAACTATTTATCACGCCAGTCATGTATCATAGCTCAGCAGCTGAATATTGAAAGTGCAGTTCGATGTTGTGAGAATTTTTTCCATCTCTTTTTCAAAAACAGCGCGATGAAACCAATTCTCCACTGTTTTGAATACTGTCTTTGCTTTGTAGTGTCTCTCGGTGATTTCAGATTCCATAAACTGATTACATTTCGTTTAAATCAAACCCCAAATTAAATTTTACTTCTATTAAACATTCCATTTCAATTTAATTTAATGTCTTCTCATTATTTTCTGTCCGTCTTCGCTCAGAATTAGTGCAAATTGGTTTCACCTCGTCACCTCACGTTAAAAATTAGCTTCATCACGCAGAAAATGGGGATTGCAAAATAAGACCTAATTCTGCCTATTTTTCAAGCATGTTAAACTATTGAAGCATCAATTTTAATTTATTTTAACCCTCTTGTTGACTTAGAACATAGAACGATCATTGCAGAGCAACCGGCAGTTTGTGGTTTTATAATTGAATGAGTTTTTATATGGTTTTAACTTTTTTGACATATCACTTTGTCGGAACTGAAAATCGTTCACACTAAACACTAAAGTGTTAAAACTGACACTTTCAATGTGTTAAACCCATTTTAACTCTTATGGTTTGATTTTAACACGCAAAGTGCAATGCTTTAAGCACTTAGACATTACAATCGTCAGACATCTGAAACTTGAATGGATGGCACTTCCCATGTGTCTAGCTTTGGTGGTTCTTCAAAAATCGTCCATAATTTGATTTGCGCTTGGTGAGTACATAATTAAAAGGACACAACGCAGATGACGCGGATCAGGCTCGAGAGTTCGAGCCTGATCCGCGTCATCTGCGTTGTTTCCTTTTAAGTGTCTCGACATTACCCTTGTCAAGTGGTATTATTGTAACACCGGTCAAGTTCTGGGATATCTACACTTGAACAACGTGGTAGTTCAGCACTTAGTAAGTGTTAAATACAACACTTCAAGTGTAGTTTTTAACACTTTAGTTTTCATTGTACAAGGTAGATCATTAACTCAATGTCACTTACGTTTTTCAAGGAAACGATTCGAAGCACTTAAAAACATCAGTTCTGCAGGTCGCCGTGTCGCACAAGGCGATGTTGAGCTGCATGACGACTGTCCCTTAACATTTTTCTCTGATTTTGTCTGAAAACATTATCTGCCCATAAAAAGATAACGCGAGAACCCTTTAATCGTCTTACAAAACAGATATATCAGGAGCTGATAATATAAAACGTTTACAATTGTATTTTTTAAACTTATATTTTCTACCTATTAACAGAACTGACCAAAATAAATCATTTGCATTTTAAAAGATATGGCAAATTGTCAACCGGCAAATTGCCACAGCTTCAAAAATGTTAATGGTTCATTTCAAGCCATTAAAGTCTTAACTAGAAAATACAATTCCAGAAAATACAACTATAAAAGTTTTATAGTAGGTCATCACTAACTATTCTAAACAACAGGGAGACAGCCAATCTGGCTATGTTGTCTCCCTGTGGTATACTACTAACACGCTATGTTGAACATGAAGATCGTACTGAAGCCGAATATCCTTCTTTCGTGCCACGAATATTTTGATTAACATTACTGGTACTACTATTTGCATTTGTACTTGTATACAGCTAAATAAAATTCAATCAATCAATCACTAACTCAAATCGTGATGCCAACTTTATTTTTTTTCAGTTTTTACCTCCAGAAGATAGCTTTTGGCCTCCTAATTATGACGAGCTCGTTCCAATAATTTTGTGGACGCATAAATTAAAAAAAAAATATTTAGAATACTTTTTGCGGATGTTGTCGAAAGATTTCTCTATAATGATTGACTTGATGGATATCGAATTTATATCATCACTCATTCGAGACGTCACGTACGTTTTTCTTTTTATTTTTTGCTCTCAAAGTTTTGATTTGAAGAAAATCAAAATGTGTACCACTTGAGAGGAAACTTTGCGGTGTTAAAGTGAAAACCAGAATTATATCTTTCGATGAAAATGTAGGTAGACGTCTTCAAGGCTATGACTTCTTCTTGTGGTACATTTTGTGCGAACAGTTCATACAAGCTCTAAAGCCATCAGTCAAATTTTGTAATGAATTCGACCCTGTTTTGGACGGTAATTAGTCTATGCATAAATTGTCCACCGCTTATGCTTAGATACACTCACCATGAATATGTTAGTTGGTCGGAATTGCGAACCAGCTGAACTATTTCAGATTAGTTAATCTATATATATACGCAAGAAATGTCTTAGTCTTACTAAATAATCATTAATGGCGACTCATCACGCAGTCGTAGTTTTAATGATTATGCTGCGCAAATCCACTAATGTTAATATCTTCGTGTATTGAAGGTGAAAAGAATATCCTTTGATTGGAATGTCAATAACTGGAGCACAACGAACATATGTTGAACTTTACAGATGTCAAATAACATTTCAGGCTCCTAACCTTGTAAAATATCCGCAATAGTTTGTACGATACCACTCGCCACAAATAGCCTTGTCTCCATTGGGTTCAGCTTAACCCTTTACCTAACATGAACAGCAGACGACACTTGCAAAAATAATTCTTGAATAACTATTTTTTTTTCATTTTTTGTCTCAAAAACATAGGTTATGACCCCTCGTTGGAACGAGCTCGACGAGCTCGTTCCAACGAGGGGTCATAACCTATGTCTTTGAGACAAAAAATGAAAAAAAATAATGAAAATTAATAGGCGATTTTTGAGAATAGCGCTGGCCGGTTTTGGCCGTTACGTTAGGTAAAGAGTTAACTGTCCTTTGGTTCCTAGAAGAGCAGTTTCCAAGCCCATTCAGTGAGAAAAAAATAACTAAATTCAGGGTATAAAATGAATAAGGTTCATCTAAACTATGTTGTGTTCTCGCTGTCACAGTTTTCCATTACTGACTCGTCCGGTGGAGTCCGGTCGGTGGAGTCCGGTGGACGAGTCAATAAGGGAGGAGATGTGACAATAAGAACACAACGTATTTGCCCCTTTGTCGAATAAACTATTAGTTAGTGAAGAGAGTCTATAGTGGTCGCTAGTCCAGTTCCCTCCCAGAAAGATCGTTTGATCAGCTTATGGACAAATACGGTAGACCGTTCGGTCGGTTTTTGCTGCGTCTTGTGGTTCAGTTTCCCGGTTTGCCGCAGAAACCGGAACCGAACCGGAAAACCGAAAAAAGCTTAGAGTTACTGCACGCGAACTCCACTACAAGTGGGTAAACAAATAGCCCACAACACTGTCGCTTCCGAACAGAATTATGTTAGCCTGGTAGTTTGTAGATTATATTTCATGTTGTATTATTATATACCTTTATTAAATAATTATTGCATTTTAACCTTATTTGGTCTATTATCGACCTCGGCTGATATGGCTCTGAGCTCGGCTGATAACTCGGCTGATATGGGTCAATTGAATGTGCCTGGATAGAGTTGTCGCCCTTGCGACGTAAATGTGACGTGTTTCCTGACGTTGTAATGGAGCCCAGTTTTTGTTTGAAACGAAATCGACGTTAACTGTTAGTTGCGCGAGTCATTAAAAGTAAACCATGAGTATCAACGAAATGTAATTTCTCAATTTAATGATGATCAGCTATTGATGAGGGAATGTCATGATGAATAAAACAGTGATCGAGAAGTGGGAGATTCTAATCGGAGATTGAAACGAGAGTTTGTAGATTTCATTCTCGGAAGAATATTGTTCGTGTTTCGTGGAATTGCTGTACCTGTTTCGAATATTGAAAAAAAGTTACGAGTTTCGCATACATTCAGTTATTTCGCCCATCCTATCCCATTTAGGGGTTTAGCGTAGCAGTTCAACGGTCTATCTAATTGATAAATAGGCCATCACTTGAATAGTTCGTATCAGCTGATATAACAGCTTTCGGCAATTTCACATCAGCCTTCGACCTTCGGCCCCAGGCTGATATGTGATTGCCTGAGGCTGATATGAGATTGCCTGAGGCTGATATGAGATTGCCTCAGGCTGATATCTTGGGTGATATCGAACTAGTCAAGTGACAACCTCTCCATAACTAACCTATAACTGTGCACAGTTCAAATGAAGAAAAGAAATCATACTCATTCGTGAGTTTAATGAAACGGAAAATGTTTAGTTCCTCTTAAAAAAACTCATAAGTCAACTCTGATACCTCCCTCCCCCTTTCAATAAAAAAAAGGAAAAAAAAAACAAATCATATATACCATTTATAGCTATCTGGTTGAAAAATATATCTCGCCTTGTTCTGGTGACGTTTTACTATTCCCGTAATTTAAAGAGAAGTTACGAGTAATCACCATTCAATAATGCTACGTCTGACAGTTATAAATTGATAGCTAATGTTTCGATGACAAAATGAACGAATGAACACATGTCTGAAATACCAAGTTTGAAGTGGGGTGTCTAAATGTATAATTATGTGTCAATACATTAATCATAATGTCATCGGAAGTTTATCCCTCGGTGAAAGAGAAAGGTAAGTAATCCAGTAATTGCATCATTTGTGACGTTTTTAACAGAGTGATGTATTGCCGAGCAATCGAGACGATAAATTCGACAGACGAAAAAACATTCCATTACACTGAAATACTCTTTATTTATAAGTAAAGGAATTATTTTCTCATTGAGTTATTAGCATCAAGACATCTTAATGCCCTGAAAATTAGTTCACGTCTGGAGAAGGAGGGGAAGCAATGATGATGGAAGTTATACTAATGTGCAATCTCAAATAAATGGTATCGTGAAAGTAAAGGCGGTCTCTTCCTCCCTCAGAGAGCGAAATGGTTGCTATACGCTTATACCAATAGGTCGAGATTTATAAATGTAATATTGCGAAATCTCTATTTCAACAAAAACAAATGGAGTAGCATCCGAACTGCCGCATTTTACGTTGGAATCTAAACTGTTGTGGGGAGGAAAGCGTACAGAGAATTTCGCTCAAAATTCTCTGTCTGTTTGTGTAATCACAGAGCAGTACATCGCTAGACTAATGAGTGGGGAAGGAATGCCCCGGAGGGGCACTGGGTTAATGTAGGCCTCATTCTTAGAGGACCGCGACAAATTTTTATTATTATTGATGGCAAGATCCAGAGACGGTGAAAGATGTTTAAGGGGACGTCCAATCTAACTTTGGTCAAATTTCATGTAATTTTCTTTCAAGTCTAAAAAAGTCCCAAAATGAATAACCCCAATAAATTATATACCAAAATGCTTGGAATGAAACATAGAACATGTGGAAACTGAAATTTGCCATGGAACTGCTGCCATGTGTAAATAGCACCACCTGAAAGTCTGCTGTGGCATAAGTAAGAGAACAAAATTTTTACAATAAAATACCTCAAAATAAAATAACAGCTGTATTCTATAAACATTTAAGTACATACTCGAAGAAATCTTTTCCTAATTCATGAAAGTAATAAAGATTGAGACCAAATGTTATAAGTGGAGTGCTCACTGACTGAAGGCAGACATTTTCTTTTGTTTATGTTTTGATTTGGGGAGTTCAACAAAGGTCAACTTGAAGGAGTCCAGCAGAAGAAGTATGGAAGGACAAAGTAGTGTCTCCCAATATAAAGATGTATGTGTTACTGTAATGGTTTGGAAAGAAAATATGATATTCTCCTATGTAGAATGCCCTGCAAAGTCATACACTGTAGTTGAATAAATATATTTACAAACCCCTAGCACTGTAACCCCTTTTATCCCATGCACCAATTTGATAATGATTAAATTGTTAAATTTGTCTGGTTTATCAATTAGTATAATAGCTTTGTTTAACTCTTGGACACCAATACACTCACGAAATCTGTTGGAGAAGACATAAGGGTAACTGTAACCTGTCACTGCAATAAACCATCTAATGTACTTAAAAGTACATTGTTATTCAAAACACATCAAATCAACCTTACATAACCATTATTGCATGTACTTTCCCCAAGGAGGCTTATTGACATATTGAGATTAGAAGGGCACAACCAGAGGGTCTCACATATTTTTTCAAGAACGCAGTACACAAAGCAATCCCCAAAAGGTGACAAGTGAGCTCCATTTGACACAAAAAAATTCCTGGGGGGGGGGGGGGGGGGTCGCTTCCTTGTACAACTCTACCTCCGGCACTCAAGGCATATGCCTATTTTTCTCAAAGTTTAACTCGTTTTTTCTTTTTAAAGATCCTGGCCACACATGTTCCAAACACTATAAGACAGGTGACCCTCCAAATAAGTGTATCTGCAAAAATCATGTTACATTGCAAAACATTCTTTTTAGACTTTTAGTTCTGGACCTTTCATGCTTCTTTCTTCCAACTATAACACTTAATTTATCGATGAATGGGTGAATAGAAAAGTCCAGCCATAATCAACATTTTGAGTTCCATAAGCCTTCAAAACAGCTCCGATAAAAGTGTCAAACATCAGATCTGTGGCCTTATTGCTTGATAAGTAATAGGAACAAAATCTTCACCAGAAAATTCTGTAGCAATACAATTGAGGGTATTAGCAGGCACTTTGCAACAAATTGTAACAAATCAACTAGTTATAAACAAAATTTTAAAAGAGTGAAAAAGTACCACAACTCTGTAAAAATGTGAGAAGAAACACATGCTACAACAGCTACACAGGCATTGTTTCCCCATGATGCTCGATCACAACACCAAATATCCTTCAAATTGGAGTAGCAATGGTTGAGATACAAGGGAGAATGTTGGTACATATAATGATGAATGGGTAAGACTAAGATTAAGAGGACAGGGGTCACCACTGCATGGCCCTAGATGCACCTTTGATTTTCCAACTTCCAGGTCTGGGGCATAATAATCGCAACACACCCACCTTATCAGTTCATAATTTCAGTAAAATAAAAGAAATTATCAATTTGAATTAATTAATAGATGATGGAAAATATTTGGCTTCCTTCGCCTTCTCGTACTATTCAATTACCACAAACAATATCAGTTTGATGCCGATAAACGAAACTGAACACATGTGGTCTGGTTAAAAAGTAACTCGGCATGAATAATGATGAAATTGCGAATATTTCGTGTATTTCATTTGTTTAAAAGCCAATTGCAGCTAATATTGACCGTGCATTCGATAATTCGTTTCGATTTTGACCACACGGCCACGCTGGCACTCAGTGACAGCGGTTATGTTTATTGTGATATGCAAATTGGGGGATGGTTTCCGGTGAAGGAGATTTGTCACATTTGTCAGTGTAAAGCGATCATAAAAGACACTGATCGACGCTTGTATTACTATGGTTGGTTGCAAGAAAAAACTAAATTCTCAGCATCGTCCAAGCGCACCTTATTTAAAAGCACGAATGCATCATTTTCAACCCATCTTCAATCGGTCCTTTGCAGACATCAACACAGTCCGTGGTAACTTACAACATCACAACATCGGGGGAAATCAACACGCTCAATACAGTTCCAGGTCACTTGGAATACATTTCGTGAAAAAGTGATTTCTGAAGCATTCTGCTTACTTTGTTATGAATATTGCCTTATTTTATGTGTATCGTCCCGATTTTATACACTCGGTTATTTTTTTACAAGTGGTTCATGTTGTCTTTCTAATGCGCAATAATTCAGATTTTTTGTCAACAAAAAAAAAAAGTTCAGACGGCCTGTAAACACGAGAGGGAATTTCGAACCATATTTTGCAGTTATGACATTAACAACTCAAGTATTTGCTGTCACCTGTTTGCAAATCCGTTCATACATTGTCTCAAACAAATAAAGGGCGTGATCACGTCCTTGCATTCTTACGATTGCCCAAATTGAGTATTTCTGCAAGAACCACATCGTAATCACATGACCGGAAAAACATCATTGAAACATGGCCACATCCGGAACATCCAAAATGTGTGTTGGTGTTATTACATTCAAACGTCAAAACCCGCCAGAGTGTGTGTCAAAAAAATGCTTTCTCCGAGTCTGTAGTATGTTATCATTATATTGAGGACAAGGCTTTCGACTTACCGATTATTTTGTGGTTTTACCGGTTCGTTACTTACGCCATTTGCAAATTAATCTTCTTCAAAATCCTAAAATTCACTTTTTTCCTGAAAAAAATTATATGTACCTTTTCTATGCACTTTACTCATTATTTTGATGTATAATTTGCCTTTCCTTACTTCTCTTATCTGTTTCTGAGGCATTGGGAAAAATGTCAAAAAATTGACCAAAGTTAGGTTGGACGACCCCTTAAATCAAAACAAATGGCCGCCGACAATGACTGTTTCTACGTCGACACTGATTTTCTCGTAAAACGTACACCAAATATGGTAAGCTGTGGGTTATTAATTGCCGTCGAATGATAAGCTAAGTTTATGATGCAGAAAAGGAGTATTTCTAGTTACTCAAGATTTTGTTTTGCTAGTGCCGTATGCTATTCCTGTTGATTAAAGGTTAAAACAGCCAAAATGTAAGAAACATGTAGATAGACAGATGGACGGACGGACGAGCGGGCGATCGGGCGGGTGGGTGGGCTGGCGGGCAATCGGGTCATACGGGCGGTCGGCGGGTTGGAGGTCCGGGCATCGAGCGTCCGGGCATCGGGCGGGCGGTTGGTCCCGGGCTTTCAAGAAGGCAGACTGGCGGGCGGGCAGGCAGGCAGGCAGATTTGGATTGTAACAATTGGAATAATGGCCGTTATATAATAAACAATACAGCGAGAAAAGCAAGGACAAGTTTGTTAAACGGAAAACCTCAGTGGACTGTGAGAGTTAAATGCAAAAAAATAGAGTTAACCCTTTGAACCCTAGAGGTATTTTCCTTGTCAGTCCAATGGCAACAACTGGAAGATTTAATATTCATTTTATGGGGGTAGACCAATTAATATTTTCAACGTGCAGCCTTGGGGCTGCACGTTGAAAATATTAATTGGTGTGCTCAACACATTTACTTTGCTGCCATCCCACTTAATGTAATTAGGGCGTATCATGTTCCATTGCCGGAAAATGCCTCTCAGCTTCAAACGGTTAATTCTGTTATCATTATTTGTCTCCAAAACATACTGCATAGTCTGTCTAAATGTTCCATGCGAACTGAGGGATTCAGTATGTGTCGGGTGGGAGGAATTGGTACAGAAAAAGAATATTTCACAATCTTAACTGCAGTTTTGTGATGTGACATGAGAAACCTGTCAGCACTGGTACTACGAGACTTTTAGTTACATGTCTGAGGTCAAAAGGTTTGTAGGTGTTTTCTAAATCAGATTTTTCTAAAAATCCATTTTTTAATTGCCAAAAGCTACGCATTTTGGAAAAAAATATAGTTTTTTGTCTGTTTTCAATAAAATTTTGAGAAAAAACTCTCTCATTGAATGAAGATTAATCCGAACAAGGAGGTTGTCAAATGAGATAAAAGGAGACAAATGCATATACATATATATTTATCATATATGAACACAGATGTATTCTGTAAAAGACACATTTTACATAATAGCCGTTACTATATTTTGTAATTTCGAACAGCATTATCTGACAAAAGTCCGTTTTTGTTTAGATTTTTACATGAACTTTAGTCATTTGTTCCAGTAATTTGACGTGACCATGTGTATGCAAATTTTCATGATAAAAGTTACTATAACTGTGTTCCTATTATGCATTTTATGATATTTATGCTAACATTAATATCCAAAACTTTGAAAAATCATTTGATCATTACAAAGTTATTCATTTTCGTTTTTAAAGATTTTGAATGATCTTTTGTTCCCACACAGTTATTGCTAACATTATATTCACCTGCAAATGAGATTTGCGCTGCCGCTATACTGCTCTCCAGGTGACAGAGTAAATTCAAATTCACTGTCTGCTTCATCTGACGGTGAATAATATTTCTGCACATCTTGATCCTCTTCTTGAGTTGTGTCTGCAATATCAATATGAAAATACGCATCTCAGGAGATTTGTGGACCATAAAATCACTTGAAGGCGTAACGATCATTTTCAAGGAATTCGTCCATTTTCCTCAAGTTTTCAGATGTATGAATGAAAGGTAATCGCAATTTTCCCACACCAACGCAATTAGATGTACACGTTTTACTTTTTGCAACACTGTAGACATATATGGCGGAAGGCTGCTCGAATCAGAAATAATATGGTTATGGGGTTTCTGAATGTTAAAAGGGGACGCGATAGGGTAGGAGTGTGTGGCAAAAGCTCGATGCTTGGGGTTTTGGAAGTGAGTTCATTTTCACAGATGATTACGGTGTTGATGTCAGAAATCGGAGAAATTAGTCTTACTGAAGAGCTAGGTCTGGCTCTTTATAGAGTAATGCTGCTGAATAGAGTGACTAGAGAAGACGATGGCAATTGTTGAGAAATGTGGAAACAAATGGAACTGAATGAAAACCAAAGCCACGCTATACCTGTGGTCTGTGGAGTGTTGTGTAATTCTCTATTCCAGAAGGTGACAGCAAACTGTTAGGTATGGAGAGACAGGTTAGGTAGGACTATTTGACTATAAGTATTTGGGGATAAATACAAACATCACGGGAAGAAGCAGCTACCGAAACCACACGAACAAACTAAGTATGAAAGGTAAGCGAATTCTTAATCAGCTGAAACTTGAAGGGAAAATAGCTTCCAGTAGGGTTTTTCAAAATGCAAAGGATTGGGAAACAGATTTTCAGAATCGGTTTAAACTTCTGATTTAGAAAACGCCTACAAACATTATGGCTTCATAAATGTAACTAAAAGTCCCGTAGTTCTTAGACTATGTGTCGTTAGCTGTGCAAAAATCCATTCAATTGTCATTTATATGTCATTTCTTTTACTTTAGCCTCCCAAATTTGTTCCAGAAATGTTTTTTTAATAGCTTTTAGCAGCATAATTTTGTACAAATTTCCATATACCAGTAAGCAAAAGTACAATGTATGTTTTCCATCTGCATCTATGCTGATCTGGAATTTTTCAATAAAAACATAAAAATATGGATATCATTAGAACCGGATCGACGAGACGGTTCTAATGATATCCACGCTTGTTTGGTTTTATCGAAACATTTGTAAGATATTTTAAGCTGTGCTAGGCTTATTTTGGTCACTTTCCTGGCCGTTTTTTTTTTTTGGCCGCTGTGTTAGGTAAAGGATTAACTACTCCAGAGATTGTTTGCTCGCTATTATCTCCTTCCCTATAATATTTTGTGAACTGAGGAACGACAGGTGGAAAGGTTAAACATGTCCATTCAAACTTCATATGTAAACCACGATTACTGCTCCTAATTGCAGACAGGGGCAGGTGCCCTAAACCTTTTGAACACAAAAAAAAATCTTTTTCTGTTTCCACATAATCAAACATTTTTATTTCGTTACAGAAAATATATGACTTGTGAATTCGTGGGTTTTAGAGCCAACAGCCCTTTCAGTGTTCAACCGCAAGCATTTACGTTGAAAGTATTGCCTGATCTTTCTAAACATTGACTCGATGGTGGCATTGGAACGATATGGAAATACTATCATGATTAAAAGTGGGTTTCAAGCAATTTGGAAATGACTTCCATACCTTATAAACGTACAGCATTTTAATATGCCATTCATTACCGAGTATTGTATCCCTGCGATTCAGGTGGAAAAAATCATTTAATATAACCCTTACGAGTCTGAAGTGGATGATTGTAGCTTGTATTGCTAACTCGTATGCACAAACAGTATAATAATTCAGAGAGGGTTTGTACAGTATGGCCGTCGTGGTCTGGTCACTTTCCACGGGTGGGCAATATTTCCATGGACGCAATAATATTAGATTCTAAACGCTAATCACAGGAATAATCAAAAATTAATTAATGAAGCACCGGGTACAACCGGGTATCGCTGATGATAATTTTTATTACCTGGTAAACGCGCATGCGTAGACATCACTGCCCACGAGTACATTGCGACCAGTCCACGCACACTACTGTACGTTCCTATTCCAATTATAAGATAAGAGAGTTAAATTTAACCCTTTACCTAATAATCGCCCGCATCCGCCCGCGTAATATGCAAATTGAGGAGTTGAAAAAATTAAATTTTTCAAAAATATTTCAACAAAACCATATCATGTGACCCCTCATTGGAACGAGCTCATTGATATGATATGGTTTTATTAAAACTTTTTAAAAAAAATTTAAAACAAATGATATTTAAAATAATGAATTTTGATATCGTCGGTGTTGGGTAAAGGGTTAAAAACAAATATGACCAAAACCTGATCTGAGATGTTTGCGTCTTTTTTTTTCTTTTTTTTTTTTGGGGGGGGGGGGGGGGGGGGGGGCTTTTTTGGCTAATACGCTGGATAGATATTACGTACAGTTTTAAGCCAAGATTTATCTTCGAATCACTTATCTTTTTATTTCTAGAAAAAATAATTTTCATTTTATCTCTCGAGAATATTCTCATTCTACAAAACATTCCTTAATGAAATTCTCCAGAGCGGTTGCTGACACAAATATTATGGTTTATTTCTCATTTTCCTCAAGATAATTTGGTTTCTAAATGCGAAATGGCTTTTGCAAATTTTGTATTTGAAAAAATAAATGTATTTTCATAAAAAACGTTTCCCACTATAATAGAATTGATCTTCGCGAACAACATCCATTTACACATTACAATGGAAGTGAAATGTCGTGAAAAGATAATACAAGACTTCTTTGAGGATTAATTCTTTTCTATAACCTTCTGCATATTGTTAGCGAAATATCAAAACTTCAAACAGCATATTTTATCACCTGATGTAATTAGGACTTTTCAGTGAACACTGCAAGACAAAATTGAATTGGTTAAATTCTCCTAGTTGCATAACAGAAAAAAAATTGTTGCTTGAAATTCTGTGGTTTGACATAAGTGTACAGAGACTTTACTCCCAGCCCTTTGAAATCAAACACCAATTTTTAAGCATCTATTTTTTTTTCTAAATGTAACGGGTTGAGTGCTAAATTATTTTTTCCAAGGTGATTTGAAACGTGAGTAGATTTCTCACAGATGGCATGCAACCAGCAAAGGAGGCCTAAGTTTAGCAAGAATTAGTTCATTAACATTTGTTTTGTTACAATCTAGTGGAGAGTGCATGTAGGCACTCTTTAATAAATTGGAAGAAAACAAATTTTACATAAACATTTTTTTCTACTGCTTAGAAGATCACAAGCCTATGTACACTATATAAAGTCATTCAAGTGGCTTTCAGTACTTTTCAGTTGAGCCATGATAGTGGCTTCTGGCACTCAACCAGTTAATAACGAATGTGCTATTTCAATCATGCTGTTATTAGTGAAATATTTGCTTCGTTTATAAACGTTTGCAATACAGATAATGACAAATGCTTTGTGTCAACCTTTTAACCCTTTACCTAACGTGGAAAGCAGACGACACTTGCGAAAAAAATTCTTGAATAACTAATTTTTTTCATTTTTTGTCTCAAAAACATAGGTTATGACCCCTCGTTGGAACGAGCTCGACGAGCTCGTTCCAACGAGGGGTCATAACCTATGTTTTTGAGACAAAAAATGAAAAAAAAATAGTGAAAATTAATTGGCGATTTTTGAGAATAGCGCTGGCCGGTTTTGGCCGTTACATTGGGTAAAGGGTTAATGCGTTTTTTCCTTTTGTATTATAAGCCTGGAAATGCCGCCGAAATTGTATATTCAACCACAGAGTTGTGCTATTCTAGTGGCGCACTCGAGTGCAGTTTGTTTTGGTTTTTTTGTCATTTCCCCAAATTAATAATGATAAAAAAACAAAATTAAGATATTTAAGTCCGTCATGAACAACTGCCTTTTGACGTCACATTTTGAAAAACGTTGAAGAAACTAAATTCCCAGTGACGTTTGAAAGTCAGGATAATTAAAGTCTCAAAGGGTTAAAATAGAATTTGTCTTCCACAGTGAATAAGCACTGCTCCATTTCCTGGGCTTCTCATAGAAAGTCACAGAGAAACGGTAGGTGCTATTCTTGTTGGCAGTCGCAGTGCTGTGCCCAACGGATGACTCATACTTTATTTGCCCTATGAGAAAACACAAACGCGACAGACGAACTGCGCTATTAAAATGGCTTTCATCCGGATCATTCCATGTGAGACTTGGTGGCAGCTTGCACTCGAGCAATGAATCAGGACCAATTCCTTCCTGTAACTACGGCATTCGCTATTCCATTTTTTTTCCAAATTCTATTTTGCTTCACTCTATGTTATAGATTGCTATATTGCTGTTTTGACGGACAAATGTGATCTTTCGTCGTGTCAACTTAAATGTCATTTTTCTCATATATACAAAGCTTACATAAGCTTCAGCTTGATGCTGGATTTATTTTTCAAATCACAATTTATGTTCAAGTTGTGTAATCTATATTTGTACTTTTATACAGTTAAAACTAGAAGTCCTGTCCTAAACTGTGCGTTTATCTAGGCTTAATTGCGCGTTGAATTGCGCGCAACTGCCATATCGAATGAGATCCAAAGCAAGGCAGGTTCTCCTGGTTACTCATAGCAAACACATGCAATGTTTCTGCCAATGGACCTCCGGGTTACCCGGAGGTCCATTGGCTGAAACATTGCTTGTGCACATGCCATATGTACATAATTTGATAGCTTTACTTGGGCCATAACGCGTACATTAACGCGCATATCAACGTGCTATTTGTGCGCATTTCATGACAGGACTTCTAGTTTTAACTGTATGCATGTGTGAAAAAACATTTTGTCAAAGGAAACAATACTTGCCAGACAGAAAACTGGTACAGTGAAGCCCACTTATTTGGATATATCTTAACTGAATAACCCTGTTAATTGAATATACTTTCGCAACACAAAACCACTTACCATACCCACTGTACAAATGTGACCCGTTAATTGAATAAAGGTTATGGAGTAAACTCTTGTTAATTGAATAAAAAATTTTGTAACCTGTCGAGAAATTACCCTGACTCGCCCCAGTTTTCCGTTGTATTTAGACCTATTTGGCCTCAGTAATCCAATACAGGCATTTAATCTATTATATCTTGTTTGACAGAGCTCCTGGAGCTCTGTCAAACAAAATATAATAGAATAAATGCCAAGTTTATCTCTACAATACAAGAAAGTGACACAATCCCTGTTAATTGAATGCTCCTGTTAATTGAATAATTTTCATTGGCAGAGTGGCTATTCAATTAACAGGGTACTGTATTGGATCTATATAATCGGCAACATCGCGATTACAATCAATTTGTGATAGTTGGCCAAAAAGTAGAAACTGTCGGTAAGATGGGCTGACAATTTTCATCAATGGAGAAGCTTTACGGGGAAGTTAGCTCCACTTAATTTCCAAAAACTGACAGAACATTGAACACTAAGGCTAAAGAAAATTAATCGTTTGATTCTTTGGCATCGGCGCATTCGGGATTTTTTGGCCTACATTCGTCACATTTATTTTGGAGGCAAAATTCAAAATGTATAAAACTATCATAGGGTGTGATTTTAGCGGTATCACATCTTGAGATCTCTAACCTAGACGTTGGGGCAAACCAGCGCAAAAAAAATTGTCAGAGAAAGGGTCATGGTGGAGGTAACCTTAATTGGCGAGTGGGGGTCAGATCAAAGATGTCTTTGGGTGGCCTGCATGATAAAGAGAAGACTGGTTTTGAAGAGTACCTTGATGTCACCTTCGGGGGGTCACTGTTGTTCAAGCTGAGGTCGCGGTTCCTGGAGCTGAGGGAAAAAATTGGGCAAAGGAGTGCCAGATGTGTAATTTGGGAGTGGTGGAGACCCTTGAACACTTTTTTTCTAGAATGCCCAAAATACCAGTCTAAAAGATTAAGATTCACTGGGCGTATAATGGGGCATTCGGATGGGAGAATGACGGGCATGTGGTAAATAGGAGACTCAAAGCAGAGGGTTAATATGCTAATCGGAGAGATTGGGAAGAATGGGGCAAGGGATTTCATCACGAAGTTCGTCTCCGAGTGTTGGGATGAGAGAAGAAGCTTGGGAATAGGGAGGCAGTTGGGAGTACAGGGCAGCCAAGGCCTTCTCATTTGACTACCGCGACACAAAGTGTTATTATTATTACATCGCGATTTGCGATGCAATATGTCCTGTACATTGATACAGTATTGTTATTCTCTTCGCGAAATGCGATGCGACACAATTCTCATTGTATGTACAAACTATAGAGGATATTCACGAAAATTTGATGAATACAGAAAATATCTCGTGAGTGGCTACAAAGAAATATGAGGATCTTCACGAGCGACGCAGTCGCTCGTGAAGATCCTCATATTTCTTTGTAGCCACTCACGAGATATTTTCGGTATTCATCAAATTTTCGTGAATTTTCTTTTTATTTAATGCTCTGCGACTACAAACTCTCCAATTTGTGGCCTTTATTTGCCATTAAGGCGCAAAATTTATGTGCCGAACCGGCGTCCATACAAAAATTACAACAACCAAACTCCAACCATTGGAATGTGTGAATATCCGCACAAAAAGTAGTCCCGTCTTATTTCTCCCCTAACTTTACGATTTACCAAGGCTGGCGAATTGAAATAATCGCAATGTGTTTCGAAGAAATAGAACAATAACAAAAAACACCACTTTCTTATTTTCAATAACAAGACACGTCATTTTATTTTTTTTTGAACTCAATGCACTGAAGACGTGTGAAGTTGAACTGAAGAAATTTGAAAGTGATTTCGGCTTTTCGCTGGAAGGTGAATGAGAAAGTCAAACTTTGAAACCGCTGATTTAATGAATTGATTTAGTCACTGTCACTATCAATTATTCGAATTCGTTTGTATTTGGGACTCTGGAATTCATTACTGATGTGCTGACTCGTTTAAAGTACATGTGATTCGTCATCCGAACCTACGATGAAATATCGATTTCTAAATATCATTTTGATATTTCGTTTTGCCGACCGACAGGGGAATATGACTTAATTTTTCAGCGTGAATTGATGCCTGAGCATTAAATACAAATATTTATTTAACTGGTTGAGTGTTATATTAGTTTTAATGATCTGAATTTGTTCATATTAATTGCAGTTACTCTCCAATAATTTGTAATAGAACAAGTCTGTATAAACAAACTATTATTTACGTTTCACTGAACACAAAACATGGGTAAGGAAAATGTTGGCTTTTGCACTGGTACCCTTATTTTTTTTAAAGGTCTGATTTCTTCTAGCACTCAACCAGTTAAAAAACTCCTTATCTCCGTTTTAGTTGTTCTGTATCGATTTTGTGTTGTATGATCACTGTTACAAAAAAGCTATCAGTGAAATCAACACGGAAGCTCTAGTATTTAATTTTAAGTTCTCACAACTGAAGTTTAGGCATCAGCAACCAGTCCATTGGTTAAAAAAATTGAAAATGAAAATGGCCCTCCCTCATTCGTTTTAACAAAAATTGCCTGGGAATCAATTATTTAATTTTGATTGGTCTAATGGTATGAGAGGTTTGTACATAAATCGACATATCTAAATGTTTGCAAATTGTATCATCGATGTGCGCATCATTTCACAAACTTCAAACAATTTCGTGTAGAGTAATATTAAAAATACAGAAGCTGACTTTTTACAATTTTCCACCAATCAGTTTGAACATTTGACTATTATTCTCTGCTAAAATCAGGCGCGTAGGCAGGATATCAACGTTAGGGGGGGGGGGGGGGGGGGGGGGGTAAGAGTAATATCTAGGGGGACATACGGAGAATATCATTCGCTGCATCACCATGAGCCCTGCAGCAGCAAGATATGGGCGAGCACAAGAGGGGTCTCCCCCCCTGTCATTGGAGGGGGAGATTTTGAAATTCGAGACAAAAAAAAAACGCAATTTCCTTGACTCTAGGTCAGATTTTGTCTATGATTTATAAGTTGTGAAAGGCATCAATAATTAGGACACAATGTGGACTTATTAGTTGTGAAAGCAATCAAGAATTAGGCCACAATGTGACCTAATTATTGATGCCTTTCACAACTTATAAATTATGGACACAAACGGACTCAACATCAAGTTAAGGGCTCGATATGATGTTCCCTATATGGGTGAACATGTGGTGGGTGCATGACTGAAATTTGCCCCCCCCCCCCCTCGGCTACGCCACTGGTTGAAACCCATTTGACAACGGAAAACAGCGTTTTAACCATCTTCATTATGTCATCAGTGTGCGCCTCGTGACACATGATACAGACAAGTCCTTTCCATTAATAGAAAGGTCTTGGAGGTGAAATTTGCATTTTTTCCTTGGAAGAATAAAAATTTGCAGATAACTGTAAATAGACAGAACGCAATTTGTGTTTGAATCGATGAGTGTTTTACATAACGAGTTGGAATGACGTAGGCATATTTCGCTCGAATCTACGGCTCTCGCGAGTTATGCAAATAACCCATCGATTCAAACACACATCACGTTCTGTGTTTATTACACATCCCATACATTAAAATTCATTTAAATAAACAAATTTTAATTCCGATGTTTCAACCCAAAGGTGAAGAGTCCATTTGTTTTGACTGAAGCTGTACTGATCCAATGGATCGATAAAAAATCTAAACAACCTTTTGGGAACCAGTGTTTGTTGAAATTTGTATTGCTGTTTCTCTTCAACTGGTGCCCATACACCCCGTTTGGTGGCTTTTAATGTTAGTAAAAATATAAGTACAAATTTGTGTAGATTTGCAAAATAGCTGGGAGAAACATTTTTAAATTAAGTTCGAAGCATGTCAAGATGTACGAAGATTTACCGAAATAAAGTTAACCAATTTAGATATAACAGATCCACAAAACGAGATGGCCACGGCACTTGGTTATGTTCTAGTTGGAAATGATTGGGTTTTTTTTTTAAATATTATCTCATTTTTGGTTAACTGACTTTTTGTGAACCGACTTTATTTTGCTCAGGACGTTTTCATTTTCACACTATGCGACAGACTGTAAATAATTCTATAACGAAATTTGGAAATTTTTAGAAGCGAAACTAATGACTTGATGGGAAACTAATGACTTGATGGGAAAGGAACTAGTATGAACGGTGCTGGGAAAAAAGCTCCGGCTTGTACCATCGCCCATTGAATACAGTATCATTTATGTCATAGCGGCTATTCCGTTAAATACAAGGGTTTTAAAGTTCAATGGATGTGTAATAAAATCACATTCGCTAAACAAAGAGCCAAGTGGATACATAGTGTTGGTCGGTGAAGTACTGATAGATATTCATAATGAAACATTATCTGAGAACTAGTAGCGCCTAATTAGACTGTCATAAAAAGCACAATTCCCCTTTGTTACTTTCAATTAAAACAACAGACAGCCCTGAGAGCAGTCTCAGGTTCCCGTTTATTAAAAGTAACAAAACGAAACTTAGCTTTAATTTCTACTGATGTCATAGATGTTTTCGCAGCATTTATTTGCTTGCTTCTTAATTGATCCTTCCTCGTTTATCGAATTTATTGCAAGGGAGATAAGTTTAACGAAAGACCATTTTTCATGACCGTATGAATCTAGTATGGCATCTCTGCAATAAGGCCCCTTCTTTCATATTCCTGCACATGAGATTTTATGATGTTTTGGAGGAAATAGTAAAAGTTCTGAGATAGGTAGCCAGTTCATGTGTTCATACCCGGATAAAAATTCTCATAACTTCGGCCAACTGCTAATTCTTTAAAAATTCACCCAAAATGAATGAAAGTCAGTGGACACATCAAAATCTTTTCAGTTGCTGTGCGAGGTCACACTTTGAACCTCGAAAAGATTTGTTTTGCTTTATCATTTGAGTATGTTTGTTCTTGTTTGCCTCATTTTTACTTGTTTCTTGTAAAGCAGCGTATTTTCTTTTCACGATTTTACTGATTTTACAACTTAAATAATATTGCCCATGTCTCTCCCACGTACACTGGACATACGTATCAGAAATGTTATCGCTATGTTCATAAAAGAGTGTGAATAATAAAACTAATAATTAATATATAACTAAATATCAAATAATATTGTGATCAGAAGCAGTTCTGTGGGAGAAAATCACAATTGATTTTGATAAATCTTTTGCACAATGCGACCGCCGTGGACTGGTCACTTTCCACGAGTGGACAATATATCCACGGATGCAATAATATTAGATTCCAAAATATTATTAGAGGATTAATCATCAAAAATTTAATTAATGAAGCACCGGGTACAACCCGGTGCTTCATTAATTAACTCTTTTCGCGCGGAATAATCTGAGAAACAGAATTCTTAGCGCCTAATATTCATCATATATTTATTTATTGGTGTCTAAGGTCACATATTTCTGCACAATGGCTAATCATGACCACGACAGTTTTACGGGTGGAGGAAGCCGGAGTACCCGGAGAGAACCACCAGGCAACGCGAGCAACTGTCAGCTCCCAACATACTAACTCCACACAAACAGGGTTAGCATTGGTTGAAGACAGGTGCACCATCGACGTGCAGTACGCCTTAGGACACAGCGTCACCGTGCCCCCACGTGGGCAATGGGGGTAAAGTGTCTTGCCCAAGGACACAACGCGGTTGCCGCAGGTGGGATTCGAACCGAGGACCTCTCGGCTAGCAGCCTGCACCTCTACCATCTGAGCCACCGCGCCCCCTAATATTCATCAGGAATTTTACAAAAAGTATAGGTTGTTAGACTAAAGGGTTATTACTTTAAAAGATGTTCTAATAATCTCATTGACAGTTTTTCAAATGATTTCCTGTATATATTTAAATGGCACCTTTATACTTTCAAGGGACGATATCGTTGTTCATGGACAGGACATAAATGGTGCATGGAACATATGGAATACGTATGTTTGTTCAAGCCTTTACCCCATCAAATCGTCCACATCCCTCCCCCCCCCCCCCCCCCCCGCGTAATATGCAACTTCAAAAGTTGCAGCAGTTGAAAAAATATTATTTTTCAAACAATTTCAACAAAACCATATCATGTGACCCCTCGCTGGAACGAGCTCGCCGAGTACTGCAGTACCTTTCCGCGGTCTGCAATCTGTCGACTTTAGTCCCCTGTCGCGCCAAAAGAGTTAAACTTTTACTCTTGATTTTTATTACCTGGTAAACGCATGCGTGGACATCACTGCCCACGCTTGGGTTACGACCCTTCTGAGGCGACTGTACTGCATATTTACAGTTGCAAAGAATGCTAAAGAATGCCAATGACGCGACGTGATAGCGTCAAGAATAGCCAACGCTTTTATCCACACTGCAGGTTAATTTTTATATTTTAAGTTTTACGATCTTATCTCACCGGAATTGTGTATTCAGGGTGTACACCAATCTTTTCAATTGTTCTTTCACCGATCATAGAAGATGGTTGATTTTTGGGTTAATTTAATTCTTTCATCCAGTACATACAAGGTAAAAGCCAATGGCATTTTTAGAAGACAACATCTGATAACAGAGTCTGTGATTCTAACAATTCAGCCCTAGACGTAATGAGAGTTGAATAATCAGAGTGTGGCGCTTTTAAGTGGAAGATTGTCTGCAGTCAGCTCTGATTTCTCTTGGAGATATGGCATATCGGACAGATCTGTATGAATGCTTGTCATAACCGGATAAATCTAAAATCCCGAAAAACATTTTAATACTCAACAAAGGGCATTGCCCAAACAATAGTTAGTTATTTGATCCCTCAATGTCGTTGTTTCCTTCGTATAACTGATATTTATTCAAGAATGTAATTACACCAACTTGATGAAGTATACAATGAAATGTAATTCAACTACTGGTGCGTATATGTGAAGACGAACAAGTCCCCCACTACGCACTACAATCAGGAGTATCGCGAAGATGACCAAACGGGGGTGTAAAACTGATTTGTCTCGACTGTTGTGGCTCAAGTCCTGGCTGATCAAACAGTTTAACCCTTTACCTAACATGAAAAGCAGACGACACTTGCAAAAAAAATTCTTGAATAACTAAATTTTTTCATTTTTTGTCTCAAAAACATAGGTTATGACCCCTCGTTGGAACCTATGTTTTTGAGACAAAGAATGAAAATATTTTGAAAATTAATTGGCGATTTTTGAGAATAGCGCTGGCCGGTTTTGGCCGTTACGTTGGGTAAAGGGTTAACTACATCATCAAGGCAGGTCATCCTTGAAGTTGAAATATTGGTCAATCGGAATATATAGTACTGCCGTAGTGCGACGGTCAAAATTCACTCGTGGACAGTTTTACCCGCGGCCGCTTTTCTCAATCAATAATCAGTGATTTTCAGCAAATATTCAATTAAAGAAGCACCGGGTTGCACCTCTGCTTCATTCAGTGAAAATTGGATGGCGATTCCAATGTTCTATGTCGGAGATTCACTGTTATTTATTTACTGATGGTTAAGGTCACATATTTATGCACAATGACTAATCATGACCGTGACAGTTTTACGGGTGGAGGAAGCCGGAGTACCCGGAGAGAACCACCGAGCAACGACGAGCAGCTGCCATCTCCCCAACATCGTAACTCCGCACTGCAGCACAGGCAGGGTTAGATGGGTTGAAGACATGCGTACCATCGGCGTGCAGTACGCCTTAGAACACGGCGTCATCGTGCCCCCACGAGGGCAATGGAGATGAAGTGTCTTGCCCAAGGACACAACGCGGTTGCCGCAGGTGGGATTCGAACCGAGGACCTCTCGGCTTGCAGCCTACACCTCTACCTACTACCGCGCTCCCGATTCACTGTTAATGCAATAAATGCATGCGTGGAAATATTGCCCGCGTGTTGATTTTGACCTTTCCACGACGACTGAACTGTGTAGTACAGAGAAACTGGTAGAGGTACTCCAAATTTCCAATAGTCCTAATCGGGTACTGCAGACTTTCATCTGTATGGCCGACTCTGTGTTCCATAACTCCAAGAATCAAATCTCGGTCGGCCTGCAAGTTCTTGTAAGAGAGTACAAGCAAGAGAGAATCAATATCGAAGACTTCAATCCAGATGAAAATGTACCGATTGGAAAAATTATTTATTGGAGGGCGTGCCCCCCCCCCCCCCCTCCCCCAAAAAAGAAGAAAAACCCCTTAGCGACGCCACTTCTTAGAATAATATATCGTTCCATTAATCTTACAAGGGCTTTCTGGGGGACGCTAAGGTTCTTGAACTGTTTCGACGAGTATTTATTTTTATTACTTTCCGAAGTGTGAATTACTGGGATTTCCCGATTTGATTATAAACGATAACTTAACAAGTGAGTTATGCAATCAACAATCGGGTCATGTCCGTGCGCGCAAACGAAGACGCTTTGCCGTGGGAGTAATGAGGACTTCATTGTTGTTTTTGTTTTTTTGTTTTGTTTTGTTTTGTTTTTTTTGTTTTTTTTTTTGGGGGGGGGGGGGGGGTAACCCTTTACCTAAGATAAATAACTCATTTTTTCGTCTCAAAAACATAGGTTTTGACCCCTCATTGGAACGAACTCAAATGAGCTTGCCGGTTTGTACGTTACGCAAGGTAAAGGGTTAATAATATAATTATCATTAATAATGGAAAGTAATAAACAGAGTAATCGCTTGACTGGACTAGTTACGTGAAATAATTCATTCGAGGCGAGGGACTATATTGTAAAACACCCGTGCGCATTCGCGCACTCGTGTTGTACAAAGTCCTCACCTCTCATGAATAATTTCACGTAACCAGTCCAGTCCAGTCCAGCCATTACTCTCTATATCTTCAGCATCTTTGGCCATATCATGACCGCAACATAGGTGTAAATATATGTTATTATTTCACGATAGTGTACAGGAAATACGATGACCAGAAGCCTGTTCTTCAGATTCGTGTGATTTGGAGCTTGTAAAGAAATGGCAGATCAGTTTTACATATTTTACTTAATAGCAATAACCAAACTAAACATAAATATAAGGAATTTAACTGAATGTATATAAAAAAAAACAAAGTAACTTAAATTTTAATCATAGGCAATAAACAATAACGAACACCACGGTTTCCCCCTTACGACAGTGGCCTAAAACAACCTCACCCCAGCTACGTTACTTGGACATCTCCCGTAAACAGTCCTACGGATCCGAATAGAAGAAATTGTGCTACGCGGCATATAACATCACACATGTCACATTTCATTCAGTGTTGTGGTTCTCAGGATGGGCCTCCCTTTTACGGGAGGAGGGATTCAATAAACCTAACTTACAATGTTTATAATACGGCTCAGCTCGGTTGAAGTTTTTATGCCGCAAAGGTGGAGCGCTTGAAATGACAGCGCAGCTTGTATTGGAAAATTTCCCGATGAATAATCCGAAAACTGAATTATGATTGGGAGTCTCGATTTCTCAAAATCCAATACGCAACACCGACTGAATTTATGGCGTAAACCAACTGGTTGAGAAAAACACGGAAGTTAACAGGAATCCGGATGTACCAACATAAACTTCTGTTATGAGGCAGTAAGCAAATAAACAAATATCCCCATGGTAATTAATACAATTTATACCATGATTACCTATTCTGCTTTCTATAAAAAGCATACATTTTAGCTTTACACACCAACCGTGGTGAACACGCCAGCAATGAGATTCGAATAGTTAAAATTGACACCTACTGAGGAACTACAGCCAAGTTGACGTTTGGTGACAACGGCCTGAATACAAACTTGTCTAAATTTATCGCTCGTCACCTCGTGAAGAGTGAAATGAAAGCGGCAATCATTTATTACGTGTTCAATGAGTTCACGTCAGAAGAAACCAAAAATGAACAAACATGCGTTGTCTCATGTTAATAAAGCATCCATAACTCGAAGTAGTATGCCATTATGTTGTTAAAATAAAAAGGCTCCATGATTTGTGCGTTTCTTTTTCCATTTCGTTTCTGCGATAAAACTGACACCGGAAGTACCGTCCACCTGGTGCGACTCTTAATAATCGGGCGATCATTGTATAAATAAAATATACCCAAAGTAGCTAGGTGAACCAAATGTTCACAACTTGTGGTGAAGTGGTGTTAACCGCGCGCCGAAGGTTCGCGGTTAACACCACTTCACCAATCGTGGTGAATATTTGACACACCAAGCTACTATGGGTATATTCAATATTCAATATTTATTTTATTACGTTTTACAAAACCATTACATGGGTGTGAAGTCAAGTTTAGCCAATCGACTTTAGCTATGCTGCTTACTTTAAACCACTTTCACCCTCGCGTTGGTTCTGGGTCTTATTTTAGCAGTACGACGGAACTTGTTCACCCTAGTAAACAAGCACTTTTCCTCCTATTGGAGGTCCTACGGGGAAACTCCAGAATAAACACCAAATTGAGTCGCAGAGATTCAGAAGTTTTCGAATCGTTGAAATATTCTCAAAATCTTACCAAGTGTCTCCTCTTGAACACTTCTTCCACCATCTGGTCTTCTGTTAGCTCTTTACCTAACAAGAAAAGCAGACGACACAAGCAAAAAAAATCTTGAATAACTAATTTTCTCATTTTTGTCGCAAAAACTTCAGTTATGACCCCTTGTTGGAACGAGCTCGAAGAGCCCATTCTAACGAGGATCATAACCTATGTTTTTGAGACAAAAAATGAAAAAAATAATGAAAATTAATAGGCGATTTTTGAGAATATCGTTGGCCGATTTTGGCTGTTACGTTGGATAACGGGTTAACAGACCTCAGCACAGACGAACAGTAGAGGGGTGTTCCGATTCCACTTTGATTCCGTAATGGAGTATTCTTATTTGATTGATTTGCCAAGTGGACGCGTCTCCGTTTCAAATTGAACTTGAGTACAGACTGACAATATCTACGGCTGCTGGAAAATTGACATATCTCCAAGTTTTTTTATTGGGGTGTATCGACACTTTCGAAAGCCAATGTCACCTCATAGCACCTCGTGTCGGACATGCGGAGAAACCCAGAGCAGCGGCGAGCAACTGCCATACTCTCCAATGTACTAACTCCGCACACGCAGGGTAGCATTAGCTGTATACAAGTGCACCATCGACGCGTAGTGCGTCTTAGCACACAGCTCAACCGTGTGGGCAATCGGGATTAAGTGCCTTGCCCGAGGACTCAACGCAGTAACTCATGGTGGGGATCGAACCGTGAACGTTTCGTTTAATGTCGTAAAACATAAGTCCAATGCCGTAAAACCTGTCACCGCGCTCCTAATCTCCAAGTTGAAGGGCATTAAGATTTGATTCAATGCAATATCCTTTGCTTGATCAGATTCGATCCGATCCGAAACTGGAGACTCGTACGCCATACATCGACCGATCATATTAATAATCATTGAAATTTATCAGTTAAATTTGACCTCGGTGTTCTTTCTGACAAAGCAATTCTATTGGCTGAGAACCTGTCGGCTCCAGACTCTTATCTCAGGTAAATTCACTCTTACAGTGCTCTAGTTGACGGAAACGGGTGAATAAGAACATGTGTGTATCTACGCTACGCGCGAACAGCGCTAAACCGCTACTATCATGGATCGAACACACCGGGGAGTTGTTTTCTACGGCGACGGTGGTTAGTTGTAATCCTATATTCACTAAAAAAAATCTGGTATTAACCCTTTACCCAACGCAGACGATATCAAAATTTATTATTTTAAATATCATTTTTTTTAAATTTGAAAAAAAAAATCAACAAAACCATATCATGTGATCCCTCGTTGGAACGAGCTCGGTCCAACGAGGGGTCACATGATATGGTTTTGTTGAAATTTTTTGAAAAATCATATTTTTTCAACTGCTGAATTTGCATATTACGCGGGAGGATGCGGTCGATTCGTTGGGTAAAGGGTTAATTTGAAAATTTTCAAGAGATAAATATTGATCACACACCTTCTTGATTCTGTTTCACGTATTCTGAATGTTCCTTCCAAATATTTGTTACCTTGCAGAGAGATATTTTGTCTCATGATCTGAAGAATGTCACAAACAGTAAACACTTTGAGTCGGCTTTTGAAGAAAAACTTCGCACTGTAGGTTGATTACCGTATCTTAAAAATGCAGTGTGTTAGATTGCGGCATAGCCTTGTTCATAATGTACATCACGTGTAGAAACACAATCGGTGAAAGATTCAGTATGACAGAAAAAAAACTGCGGTTTTCTGATCAACAAATGGAACAGATTTTTAATTTGAAAACTGCTTCTTGTTTCTTCAGTCTCTTTATTTCGACACACTCCAGAATAAAATTAAATGATCTCCCTTCTCTCTTAGGAACTCTTACGTCACCCGAGTCATTAATCGAACACATCTTGTAAATTCGATCATGGCAAATAGACAGAGATCGAAAATGATGGTTTTGCTAATGTTTTCTTCAAATAAAACGGATTTGGAGAAGTTTTTTACTTCTAACGGTGGCAGGAATTACAGTGAAGATTCGGGGCTCTTAAATGGTTTTCTATAGTCAAATTCCCGAATGCCTAACTCAGCAAGAGACGTTTATCACCCAATTATGCAGTCACATAGGCACTATTCTGTTTACGTGTTTAGAGCTTTATAGCTTTAAGTCTTGTACGCAAACTGTAAACAAGCTAGCCTTAGTTGCAATTGGTCAATATACTCGCCGATGCTCAGTGGGTCTATTCGGGTGCCAAGGCTTTCTCAATCCTTAAAACTGTCTGACACGAGGTGACCTTGGCTGTAGAAAGTGTCAGCATACCATGCTCGCCTATGTCACTGCCACCTGTGAAAGCTTGTATGTTAAATTTCAGCTTTCAACCCAACTACGGGTGTAACGATTCAACTGCGGTTAAAAAAAAATAAAACCTAAAATAGGAAATTCATCCAACTTGACCTTTGACATGACGCAATATGCCGACTTCGATACATTCACACTTCGCAATGTTTCATTCAAACATACGACGTTTTGCGGTACTATCCACTTCGTGCAATGGCTATTTAAGTTTAAAATACCTACAATTAAATAATTAAAATAAAATTTAAGAATATTAATAATAATTTGACTGAAAAGCATGGTAAATTCAGTTAACTTTGACGATGTGTCTAGCTGTCAATCAAGCATTCGCGTGCAGACGATAGTACTGCCCAGCGGCGCAGATGTAAACAAAACAAACCTATATGTTTGCGATAGAAAGTGTCGTTTTTTCTCCATTTTAGGTGATAAAGTCGATTATTTATTAACAGCCTGGTATACATAAAACAAATAGGTACTAGGGCCGGTAATCAGATTTAAACAACTCGTAAAATAAGGGTTTTAACCACTCGGCATATTCTATATTTAAATCTCCAACAACTAAATAAATAAATTGGCTATTATTCATAAAAAGCACCAATGTTTAAGTTTTATCATCGAGTTTGAAATCATGGTTTAATTCTTTTTCATTTTCAAGCAGATCATCCCTAATGAAAAGAGTAAGTTTTTATCAGGAAATATTTTTCATTTACAAAACACCTAATAAATTTTATTACTCGCCTATTCTATGAAATCACCAGCTACAGCAACACTAAACCATGCTGAAACTGAAACGGAACGGAAATCGTTGACGGGCTATTTTTAAATAGAAGCGAAATTTCACTGGAATTTTCTACAAATCGTGCACCGGAATTTCAATTTGAATCACTAGCTTTTGCCCAAAATCGTCCACTGAGTTCCAATGTGTTCTATGTGCCAGAAGGTACATAGAACACATTGGAACTCAGGGGACGAAATAGTAACACGGGTTCCTCTCGCAAATTTGGTTGGTGATAAAATGTGGGGTTTTGTCAAACTCTGTCAAACAAGATATAATTGGTCAAATTCATAGTTAAACAAGAGAAAAACAGAGTGATTGGAGAACATTCTGTAACACTACTAGAGTGCTTGGGGTTAAAATGACCGATTTGTTCACAATTCTACGGGTATTCACAGCAAGCAAATATTTTCTTTTTATCCATTTAGAAATTTTAACCCTTTCGCCTGTACCAAACGTAAAGGCAAAAACCGGCCAGCGCTATTCACAAAAATCACCATTCAATTTTCATTATTTTTGCAGGTTTTGTCTCAAAAACACAGCTTATCACCCCCAATTGGAACGAGATCGTTGAGGAGCTCATTCCAATGAGGAGTCATAAGCTATGTTTTTGACGCACAAAATAAAAATATTTATTAAAGAATTCTGTTTCCAAGTGCCGACTGTCTTTCATGTTAGGTAAAGGGTTAAACGATATGTGCTCCGACTTTAACAGTATATTTTAGTGGGCATCTTCTACCCTAACTGTTTACATTATTTACCACATGCGCAGGAAAAGCTTAATACCAAAAATCATATTTCGGCCATTTGGGGTCACTTGGACATCACCCTTAATGGTTTGAACATTTAACCTTGTTGTACTAGAAGTTCCTTCTTTAAAATATAGTACATATTAAATGAATTGCAGAGAAAGAATAATCCTCTAAAATCCAGGATGCCACAAAAGTTCAGTGTTTCCAATTGAACGTGAAGATTCAGAAAACACTTCAATTTGATGGAGGCTATCATTCCGTCGACAGCAAGATAAAGCGGTCAGTGTGGCTTACAAAAATATTAGGATGATTTTCGTCGATTGGAATGAACGAATTTACTGCACGGAAAACGGAAACACAATTAAAGTTATTGTTAGAAATAATTACAAGATAAAATCTAATGAGTCCGGTTGTAAACTAAGCTAAAGAGATGAAAGTCAATGCTAACCATCGGTAGACAGAGGTGCACCAAATAAAGTTCGATTTAGCTACTCAGTGTAACTATTAATGACATTACTGCGTTGGTCTTTTGGATATTACTAAGTTGGTAACAGTATCTCTCTGTTGTGCCTCGATACCTATAGGCCTATGCCCAATGGCGTTCCATACATAAGGGTGAAGCAAACTGAAAGCTTGACATATATTTGAAAAACAGCGCAACTGCATTGCGACCAATATGTTCGTCAGTACATCTTTACTTAACCCTTTAACCAACGAATCGGCCGCATCCTCCCGCGTAATATGCAAATTCAGCAGTTGAAAAAATATTATTTTTCAAAACATTTCAACAAAACCATATCATGTGACCCCTCGTTGGAACGAGCTCGTCGAGCTCGTTCCAACGAGGGGTCACATGATATGGTTTTGTTGAAATTTTTTGAAACATTTCCAAAAATGATATTTAAAATAATAAATTTTGATATCGTCTGCGTTGGGTGAAGGGTTAACAAGGCATGAGGTGAAAGCAATGGCTTAGCCACGGAGGTTGGATAGGGAACACTCGTTCCCCACTTTTCTCAGAAATTATCAACTTTAACCCTTTGAACCCGAAAGACCCCTTTTCCAGTCCAGGAACACGATCGTCATGACTTCATTAAGTAGGGTGGCTGCTCCGTCAGAACGTGTACCAAGGCTGAACGCTGAAACTATTTATAGATCTACACCCAAGTAATGAATATGGACTTCTTCCAGTTGTTGCCTCTGAACTGTCATGGGAGATGCCATCAGAGTTCAAAAGGTGAAATACATATATGACTGAAATTCCTAAACTGTTTCAAGTGCTCTCACTCTGACACTTCTCCAGTTATTTTACTAAAGTTATCCCCTCGCTTTCTGGGTACTTGATCAAGAAGAACTCGCGGTACTTCACTTGACGTGAACAGTTAATTTGACCCCCAAGGAAGGTCCTGGACCTTCACTAAAAAAGGATACACACATTTGACCCAAAACGAGGGGAATGAAGTGTTGGGAAAAACTAATTTCCACTGTCAGCAAACAAATATTTTGTCCTTTCCACTTCATTTAGTCGGACTGGTTGTTTGTTGGTGGTTAACGTCACATATTTATGCACCATGGCTAATCGTGACACAACATGGAGATGTGAAGTCAAGTTTAGTTAATCGTTGATCTACATGTTGCACATTTTAGAGGACTTTCACCCCAAGCATTGGTGACTGGGTCCTATTTTACTAGTAAAGCGGAACTGGTTTACCACAGTAAACAAGTGCTGCGTACTTCCCGGGGTTCCCACGGGGACTTTAGTCGGACTAAGCCCACGAAAATTTCTTATAAATAGGCAGCAACTTATTAAAACGTGTGTTCATGGTTGAACAGACCAATTATTTCGTTGATCGGGGCGGGTTTAGGCGACGGCGGATCCAGGGCGCGTCACTTGAAACAATACCAATTTTAATTGATGCATTTACAAGTGGGCTTAAAACCAGGGCGCGTCACTTGAAACAATACCATTTGTAATTGATGCACTTACAAAATTCAATATCACATCTTTCTCGAATAAGTGATTTGTGAGGGAGTTGATTTCTTATTGTTCATAACGCGTAATGCTCGTGTTTGAAACGAAGAGCTTATAGGTGCTTGGATGCGCATTTACATGTGGATGGAGGATAACAAGAGGCTATGCGCGAATGCAAGGTACAATGATTTATTTAATCGCTCTGTCTGAAAGATTTTTTTTTTCACTCTGATGTTAACATATATCACCCGTGATATTTTACAGGCGATGTGTGTTATATGTTGCTTAAACTTCACCACTCGTCGAAATTAAAACCTAAGAATTTCACCATCGTGGTGTCATTTTTAAATAGAAGCGAAATTTCACTGGAATTTTCTACGAATCGTGCAACGCAATTACAATTTGAATCACTAGCGAAAGCTGAAAATCGTCCATTGCGTTCCAATGTGTTCTACAGTACGTGGAGAGTGTATTATCACTAAATCACTTGCAGGGTGGAGATTCCACACAAGCAATAATTGCAAAGCATAACCAGCACAAGAAAAGTTTCAGCCAATGGACCTCCGGGTTACACCCGGAGGTCCACTGGCTGAAACATTGCTTGTGTTTTTTGGGGTTTTTTTTTTTTGTCAATATGTACACAATTTGAAAGTTATAGCTTGGGTGACAACTCCACTCCGTGGGTGATTTAGTTACAATCCACTCTCCACGTACTGTATGTGCCAGTAGGCACGTGAGAACACATTGGAACTCAGGGGACGAAATAGTAATCAGGTTTCCCCTCTGACAGTGGTTGGCGATAAAATGTGTTCTTTCTGTTGATAGTTGTCAAATGAATTGCTGAGTGGCCTTCTGATACTTGTTTTAATAGACATGAAGGCGTGTAATAACCACAGAACGACACGGGCGTGTGAATGAGTTAATCGGTATGGCACGTGTGCCATCGCAGAAGGATAAAACTCGAGGCCGGCGGCCTCAATTTTTATCCTGATGCGCTGGAACTCGTGCCATATAGATTAACCCATTCACACACGCGTGTCACTCTGTGTATGTATTTGATGTTATATCGCCATATTTTACAAACTGAACTCGTTCGTCAGGTTAGCATCCGACCACACGTTCGCTCTGCCTCTGATCCCGTAGAAGTAAGCATATCTCATGAGTACCGGTATATAATGATTTTGCGAACTCTACATGTACAAATAGTGGCAATGTACCTTCTTATGTCTCTTTATCATAATGCTCAGTAATATATTTAAGAAGACGCGACAATGGGCGAAATAGCGCACGGTCGCCTAAGTGGGTATTTTGAATAAATCGAGAAAAGAAATCTTTGAAATAACAGCCTTGGAGCCATTCTAAATACAGAGTTACATTCATCAAAGAGCGTGGTAGGTTTATGAAACCCTTGTTCCCATCCATAACCAGAAAAAAAATAGTTGTTACATGTAATATGCAATCGAACCAGTTTAATGGTTCCTTATACTATTTATGTTGGTTGGTGCTAAAAAGTTAAAATATCTGTCTACATTTTCAGTAATAAATACAAAATCAGAAATGTCAAATTGAATTAATTTGTCAAGGACAAATTGCTTCCACTCTTTTCTTCTCATCGGGTTGAGTGGTTTCTACATTCACCTCTGTGTATTATTTGGGTATCTGGCAGCACAGCGAAATTAGTCCTTTCTGTACTGTTTTGTAAGATGTTCCATACACGTCTAGAAAACGTCATGTTGCGGAACGAGCACATCCTTTAAAGGATACGTACCCCCACTTTCACGCACGCATCACAATCAGATCTGTGCACTTGCACGTTAGTTGTCGCCATGCGCATGGACAGCGTAAGTAACCCGTGCTTCAATAATAAGACAATAAGCATCGATTGAAACAAATTTATTCGTCGTGAAATAAGCCTATCAACTCACAATTTGGGATTCTCTGGAATCATGTGGTGATCGAAAAACGTCATTCGTCATTTCATGCAGCTGAAATGTCTCTCACAGAAACACAGGTATGATATTTAAATTTCAAACTGTGAACTGGAAAGCTATAATTCTCTTGAATGACAGGCTCCGCTGGATGATTATTTATTATTTATTTATTGGGGTTTAAGGTCACATACTTATGCACAATAGCTAATCGTGACCGTGGCAGTTTTATGGGTGGAGGAAGCCGATGTACCCAGAGAGAACCACGGAGCATCGACGAGCAACTGTCAGCTCAACATTTTAACTTTATTCAAGCTCCGCTCAAGCAGGGGTGCAGCGGTTGAAGACCTGCGCACCATCGACGTGCAGTACGCCTTAGTATACGGCATCATTGTGCCCCCCCCCCCCCCCCTGCAGGCAACCGGGATAAAGTGCCTTGCCCAATGGTACAAAGCGGGTCGTCCCGGACGGGGATCGGCCGCCAGATGATAAAAAATATTATACTTCACACATACATTTGTAGACATCATAACTACTTTAATTACATTAACCCTTTATCTAATATGAACAAACCAAGACCAATACCGGGTCTGCTCCTGCGTCGCTGCATGCAATTGAATCGGCAAACAGGAGTGGCTGCACGGCAGATCTGAAAATTGCATACACATACAACTGACCATTATCAGGCTCCAGATGAAATATAAAATCAATATCTTGCATAGAAGCCGAGAAAAGTTTGACGAAAAATCTCAATGTTCAGTGGGTACAGTAAAATTTCAAAGTATCGGCAAACAGGAAGTGGCTGCACGGCAGATCTGAAAATTGCTTACACGATACAACTCATCATTATGAAGCAGCAGACCAAATATAAAATCAATCCCATGCACAGAAGCCGAGAAAACCTTGACGGAAAATTTCAATGTTCAGTGGGTACAGTAAAATTTCAAAGTATCGGCAAACAGGAAGTGGCTGCACGGCAGATCTGAAAATTGCTTACACGATACAACTCATCATTATGAAGCAGCAGACCAAATATAAAATCAATCCCATGCATAGGAGCCGAGAAAACCTTGACGGAAAATTTCAATGTTCAGTGGGTATAGTAAAATTTCAAAGTATCGGAAAACAGGAAGTGGCTGCACGGCAGATCTGAAAATTGCTTACACGATACAACTCATCATTAATATGACAATACGCAAGGCGTAAGAAGGAACCCCAAAGTATCCAACGTATTGAAATATTTCATTCCGCAACCATTACTCCAAAAACATTTTGGTTTATTCAGTCGAATTCCTGCAATTGTTTAATTTCAGCCAAACAAGAATACGTTTCACAGTACTAAATATTTTCCCATAGGCGACCATTATAACGTTCAGGCGAAAAAAAATATGGTCGCATCATTTTAAATTTAGCATTCAAATATTTTTTGTCAACTATAGCCCTTCAGACAACCTTTTAATGATTTTTAAACAGGGGCCATGCAACAAATAAAAGAAAAACTAACAGAAAGGGAAGTGCTGGTCACATGTTCATATTTCTCAGGGAATTCCCAAACAAAACACACCAATAGTCAAACAAATTTTTAGGTTCTAAAAGTCCTCAAATCATCCTCTTTATTCATCTGGAACATTCAAAAGTAATGCAAAATGTCAGTAGACTTCTTCAAATGTTTATTGAAACAATATATTTCCCCAAGACTGCTTAGATTTGGGAATTAGATAATTTTCGAGCGCAACTTTTCGAGGCATGTAAATCTAATTAAAATATTTACAACAGTTATACCTATGAGCAAACCCAACCCTACCAAAGGTACAGTTACCTCTTTCATGTGATGAAAGAGTCATTTCTGCAACAGAATTCAACTTTTGGCTTCTGTCTAGTCCAAAGCATGGGAAATTTGTTCTTTTGAAGAGAACTGTCCAATCTGTGTCAAATAGGCTTAAAAACTGTTATTGCCTCCGACAGAATTTCTACTCTGTTACCCAATAAGTTGGGAGGGATAAGAATTCACAGCTTTCTTTGAAACTACCCAAATCCCAAAATAAAACTAAAATCTGCATCAGCACACAAAACTTTTTCACACAATCTGTTTTAATTAATCATACAGCCGCACACCAAATATCAAAACATTTCAACTGCTGGATCTGAAGAAGACGATTTTTAAAGAAAATTCCTCATTTTGAACTAAGTTACAATTCGAGCTCCCACAGTGAGCCCAAACATGGACCTAGGGACATGGCTTGAACAAACTTGAATCTAGCCTCCTAAGGATGCTGCATAAAAAATATCAAAAGCATTCATCTGCTGGACCTGAAGAAGATTTTTTTTAAAAATTCCTCATTTCGAACTAAGTTACAATTCAAGCTCCCACAGTGAGCCCAAATATGGACCTAGGGACATGGCTTTAACAAACTTGAATCTCACCCCCACCCCCCCCCCCACCCCCCCCAAGGATGCCGCACACCAAATATCAAAACATTCCAACTGCTGGATCTGAAGAAGAAGATTTTTAAAGAAAATTCCTCATTTTGAACTAAGTTACAATTCGAGCTCCCACAGTGAACCCAAACATGGACCTAGGGACATGACTTGAACAAACTTGAATCTTGCCTCCTAAGGATGCTGCATAAAAAATATCAAAAGCATTCATCTGCTGGATCTGAAGAAGATTTTTTAAGAAAATTCCTCATTTCGAACTAAGTTACAATTCAAGCTCCTACAGTGAGTCTAAATATGGACCTAGGGACATGGCTTGAACAAACTTGAATCTCACACCCCCCCCCCCCCCCCACCCCCCTGCATACCAAATATTAAAACATTCTGACTGCTGGATCTGAAGAAGATTTTTAAAGAAAATTCCTCATTTTGAACTACATGTAAGTTATCATTCGGGCTCCCACAGTGAGCCCAAATATGGACCTAGGGACATAGCTTGAACAAACTTGAATCTCACCCACCCCTAAGGATGCTGCATACCAAATATCAAAACTTTCCGACTGCTGGATCTGAAGAAGATTTTTAAAGAAAATTCCTCATTTTGAACTAAGTTATAATTCGGGTTACCACAGTGAGCCCAAATATGAACCCAGGGACTTGGCTTGAACAACTTGAATCTCACCCCCTAAGCATGCTGCATACCCAATTTCAAAAGATTCTGCTGCTGGATCTTGAGAAGAAGATTTTCAAAGAAATTTGCCTGAAATGCACTAAGTTCAAATTTGGGCTCCTATACTGAGCCCAAATATGAACCCAGGGGGCTGATTTGAACAAACTGGAATCAGATCCACCCCACAATGTTGCATATCAAATATCAAAAGATTCTGCCTGCTGGATCTGGAGAAGAAGATTTTTTAAGAAATTTGCCTGAAATGCACTAAGTTCGAATTCGGGCTTCTATAGTGAGCCCAAATATGAATCCAGGGGGCTGATTTGAACAAACTTGAATCAGATCCACCCTACAATGTCGCATACCAAATATCAAAAGATTCTGCCTGCTGGATCTGGAGAAGAATATTTTTAAAGAAATTTGCCTGAAATGCTTCTATAGTGAGCCCAAATATGAATCCAGGGGGCCGATTTGAACAAACTTGAATCAGGTCCACCCCACAATGTTGCATACCAAATATCAGAAGATTCTGCCAGCTGAATCTGGTGAAGAAGATTTTTTAAGAAATTTGCCTGAAATGCACTAAGTTTGAATTCGGGCTCCTATACTGAGCCCAAATATAAACCCAGGGGGGCGGATTTGAACAAACTCGAATCAGATCCACCCTACAATGTTGCATACCATATATCGAAAGATTCTGCCTGCTGGATCTAGAGAAGAAGATTTTTTAATGTTTTTCCCATTGCCTACAGTGTTAAAAAGTGTTTTTAAAGTCCCGAAACTGTACCCTATGATAAAACCGATGGCAATTTTTTGGACCAATCCTTTCTGTTGGTCATAAGGAAGCTTCACACCAAATAAAAATTCTCAGTGCTGTGGAGTTTTGGAGATATGGCGTTTTACTTTTTTCGATTTTTAGCTCCTGTGGTTTCCATGGGGCTACAGAAAAAGAAAATTTGGCATAAATTAGGTACTTATGACCCAATAAGCCCTCACATAAAATTTGATTCAAATCAGCCTCTCGGTTCTGAAAATAGAAATTTTGGGCGGGGCCAAATTTTTGCCCCTCCCATAACGACGCCAAATATAGCCCATCAAACTTCGCTTAAAGAAATCCAAGTCTACACCTTAAAAGGAAGCTGCATACCATATATCAAGTCTTTGCTACTGCTGGTTGATGAGAAGATTTTGGTGCCCCTTGGGGGCATGGCACCACCCAAGAGAAGGGGGCAACTTCATTTGAACAAATCTGAATTGGCATTAGGTAATAAACATTTACCCAACATTTGAATAATGTAAAGTTAATGCCGGACGGACGGCGGACAGAATGTGATCAGTAAAGCTCCCACTGAGCTTTGCTCAGGTGAGCTAAAAAACTTTATTAATTTATAAATAAATTGATGGTGACATGAATTTCCCATTATTTTTTAATCACATTCTTGCTTCTGAACACATTTCACATTGTGTTTGATATTCTGCAATCTTTGTAAGAAAAAGCCTAAGTTTTCTCGGTTAAGGCACCTCGAGTCATAAAACAGTGATTTTTTCCAACAGAATGACCAGTACCTGCTACTGTGGTGTCTCATGACACTGTTAAAATTCCTAAAATCATCAAATATTGATTCATTAGTGGTGTGCTTGTGCTGCAAATATCCACAAGTGCACTTTCACTATTTTGGTTTTAATCCCCACAGGCATGCATTCTGTCAAAAGGAGTGAAATTGTAGAAAATATGTTCACAAAGAGGACAAGTTACAGTACAGTCGCCGTGGACGGGTTGTAATACACGCGTGGGCAGTGATGTCCACTCATGCATTTACCAGTCAATAAAAATCACCATCTACAAAATTTTATTTGATGAAGCATCGGTTTGTATCTGGTGCTTCATTATTTTAATTTTTGATGATTATACCTATAGTTAGTGTTTGGCATCAAATATTATTGTATGAATTTGTATCCGTGGAAATATTGCCCATCCATGGAAAGTGAGCAGTACACTGCCACTGTACTGTATTTGTTTCAAGTATATAATATACTCTTTGATGTTTAATATACTTGTGATAGGCTGGGTCCAAAGTACTCAGTACGGATAAAATACTCAATACTTGCCAGCCCAGATTTTTGTATGTGTGTGTGTGTGTGTGTGTGTGTGGGGGGGGGGGGGGGGGGGGGGGGGGGGGGTTGGAGGATGAAAGATAGCTGCAAATTATTTGAAATGTTGACCCAGGCAAATGAAAAGCAAAGAAACATTTCATCCGAAGGACAGACAGACAGACATGCAGTAACAAATTTGGGAAGCCTAAATAAAAGTAGTGACTAACTTAAAATGAAAAATATAGATAGAAGAGCCAGGGCAATGTTGTCAAACAGAAAACAAACAAGAGCCCCCAGAGGACCTGATGGCATTCACCTGATATGGTAGCCTAAATATCAACCCAGGGAATTTATTTGAACATTTAGTTGCATCTGCCCCTCATAAGAAAAGCTTATACAAAATATCCAAAGATTCTGACCGGTGGATCTCAAAAAAAAGGATTTTTAAAGAATATTCCTCATATTGAACTAAGTTATAATTCAGGCTCCCACAGAGAGCCCAAATATGATCCCAAGGACTTGGCTTGAACAAATTTGAATCTCACATCCCTAAGGATGCTTCTATATACTAATATCTAAAGATTCTGACTACTGGATTTTAAAGAATATTCCTCTTATTAAACTAAGTTCTAATTTGGACTCCCACAGGGAGCCCAAATATGAACCCGAGGACTTGGCTCAAACAAACTTGAATCTCACCCCTCTAAGGATGCAGCATCCCAAATATCAAAATATTCTGAAGAGTGGATCAGAAGAAGATTTTTAAAAAATATTCCTCATATTGCACTAATCTAATCATAGAGAGCCCAAATATGGACCCAGGGATTTGATTTCAACAAACATGTGAATAAATCTTCCAAAGATTTTATATGCAAAATATGAAAGCCTTTGGAGCAGTGGTATGGGAAAAGAAGATTCTTTAATGTTTTTCCCATTACTAAAATGATGACTCCGCATAAGTCCTGGAAAACTTCCCTATGATAAAACTGATGGCAATTTTTTTTTTACCATTCTTTTCGGCTGTTCGTAAGGAAGTGTCACACAAAATAAAAATTCTCAGTGCCATGTAGTTTTGAAGATATGGACGTTTGAAATTTTTTCTATATTTAGATCCTGCAGTTCCCACAGGGCCACAGGAAAATGTTTTGGCATAAATTAGGTACTTACAACCCAATAAGCCCATCATATCAAATTTGCTTCAAATCAGCCTCTCAATTTGGAAAATAGAAATTTTGGTACAATTTGGGCTCCTACAGGAAGACCAAATATGAACCCAGGGACTTGGCTTTAACAAACTTATATCTCACCTCCCTAAGGATACTGTATATATCAAAACATTCTGACTGCTGAATGTGAAGAATACTTTTGAAGAATATTCCTCATTTTGAACTAAGTTATAATTCAGGCTCCCACAGTGAGCCCAAATATGAACCCAGGGACTTGGCGTAAACAAACTTGAATCTCCCACAGTGAGCCCAAATATGAACCCAGGGACTTGGCGTAAACAAACTTGAATCTCACACTGGCTCACACCGATTAATTGACTAACCAATGATCAATATCTTGATTGATAAAAAAAAGTAATTGATCGGTTAACCGTTACTTTTGAAGTACGGTACTATATGGTAGGGAATTTGATGGCTGGATTCACATCGCAAAATGCTAAACAAAAATGTCCAATTGCTAACAATTTTTCTTTCATATTGGGTAAGCTTATATTCACTATTTATCATAACTTTTTGAAACCAAGATGGAAACTGTTAATCAAATTTTTAAAAACAAAAAATACCCTGTATGGGTTAACTATGGAACAAACTTGCTCCAAAACAGGCAAACATTGTCACACTGGCTCACATCAATTGCATGAGACAGAGAAATGCATGCCAGTTACGTGCCAAAATACTTGTTCACTTGCATGATCATTATACTGTATCAGTAGCTGAAAACGGTCATTCTCAACCCTTCACTAAATGCAGGTAGCAGACGATACTTGCACAAGAAATTCTAAAGATTTTCAATGTTTGTCTCAAAAACATAGCTTATGCCCCCCCCCCCCCCCCCTTATTGGAATAAGCTCAATGAGCTTGTTCCAAAGAGGGGTCATAAGCTATGTTTTGAGACAAAAATTGAAAATATAATAAAATTTGAATGGACATGTTTGTATATGGCGCTGCCCGGTTTTGTCCATTATGCTGAGTAAAGTTTTAATTATATAAATGGTCAACGGTACAGCAATTATTCAGCTACCTATTGGGGTAAGTGATTAATCGGTTAACCAAGGTTAACCCATGCGATTAATCAATCACGAAAACCCTTTAATCGTTTCAGCTCTAAAATTTATTTAATTTTATTAAATTTTATCTGATGAAAAAATGCTTATAATTTTGGGGGAATGGTGAATATGGATCTTCTTAACAAGCATTTGCAAGAACATCAGAGGAATGAAATCACCGTTCTCGCAATTTGCAAAACCCTGGTGAGCCAAAATATAGGCTTGGCTTGAAGAAACTTAAATCTCACCCGCCAAATGATGGTGCGTGCATAGCAAATATCAAAAGATTCTGATTGGTGGGTCTGAAGAAAAAGATTTTTAAAGAATATTCCTCATACTGCACTAATTTCAACATTTGGACTCCCATAGAGGCCAAATATGGACCCAGGGATTTGATTTCAATAAAAGTGTAAAAAAATCTTGCAAAGATGGTATATGTGAAATCTGAAAGGTTTTGGAGGAGTGAATTGGGTGAAGAAGAGTCTTAAATGCTTTCTTCATTACCCACAGTGTTACAGAACGCTGACTAAGCATTTTTTCAAAGTCACGAAAAAGTACCCCATGACTGACCTACCTGACAGAAATTTGCTTAGACAATTCCATTCTGTTGGTCCCAAGGAAGCTTCACACCAAATAAGAATTCTCAGTGCCATGTAGTTTTGGAGATATATGCGTTTTGAATTTTGTTCTTTTTTTAGCTCCTGCGGTTCCCATGGGGGGATGGGAAAATATTTTGGGGCATAAATTAATTACTTATGATCAAATAAAACCCAAAATTAAATTTGGTTCAAATCAACCTCTTGGTTCGAAAAACAGAAATTTTGGGCGGGGCAAAAATACATGCCCTCCAATAATGAAGGCAAATAAAGACCCACAAACTTCTCTTGAACAAAACTGAGTCTACACCTCAAAAGGAAGCAGCACACCACATATCGAATCTCTGCTACTCCTGGTTCACGAGAAGATTTTTTTAAGATTTAGGCAAAATTTTAGGGCATGGCCCTACTGGGGGCGGGGCAACTTGATTTAAGCAAAATCAAAATGCAATGTCATAACAAACAAGCATCTCACATTTCACTTAAATGATTAATCAGTTCAGCAGTTTTGGAGGAGAAGACGCAAACGGATGACAGACGGCAAGTGATCACTACACCTCACCCTGACTGAAAGTCAGGTGAGCTAAAAACTCAGTGGACCATGAGTGCTGCAGTTGGGCGAGATGCTTGGTTCAAGGAGAGAAGAAACTTGTAGCTGCTGGCTTTCAAAAGTGTTGTTAAAACCCAATAAATAAATAAACAAGAGGCCCCACAGGGCCTGAAGCGCTCACCTTGAACAGAACACGATATAAACAGAGAACAGAACATGATATAAGAGTCCAAGAATGAATCTACATTAAGCAATCCATCTCCATAGGATACACTGCAAATCTTTTGAGCCCCTCAGGAGTGACAAAAACAGTCCAAGCATCATGCCTTTCCTTTAGTTGATTATGATGTAAAATGTGGAGCTCCCCTCTCAAGCACCTTGATACAACCTATGTAGATTACTCTTCACCTCTTGAGGGTACTGAATAAAAAATGTCTAATTCTTCAGCTTCTTGGCCAATCCCGGCTCCCATAGGGAGCTCAAATATCAACCCAGGCACTCGATTTGAACAAAGTTGAATCTGATCTCCTTAGAGATGCTGTATACCAAATATGAAAGCATTCTGACTCGTGGATCTGAAGAACAAAATTTTAAAGAAATTTCCTCATATTGCACAATGTTAAAATTTGGGCTACCATAGTGAGCCCAAACTTTAACCTACAGAACCGATTTGAACAAACTCGAATCTCACCCCCACCCCTCCCCCTTAGAGATGTTGCATACCAAATTCGAAAGCATTCTGACTGGTGGATCTGAAGAAAAAGATTTTTAAAAGAAAAACTTCCCCATACAGCCCTAAGTTAAATTTGGGCTACCAAAGGAAGCCCAAATATTAACATAGGGACTTGGTTTGAACAATCTTGAATCTGACCATCATAACAATGAGGGTACCAAACATTAAAAAATTCTGACTCGTGGTTCTGAAGAAGATTTTTAAAGAAAATTCCCCATAAAATTTGGGCTCCTGCATTGAGTCCAAATATGAACGAATGGGCTTCATTTTAACAAACTTGTATCTGACCCCTCTATGGATGCTGTATACCAAATATCAAAAGATTCTGAACAGTGGTTCTTGAGAAAAGATTTTCTAAAATGTTTGCAAAAATGCTGCACTAACATTATTCTGATGCCCTCTGCAGAACTCTCTAACAACAACAGAGGGCATTTTTTTTTACCATTCAATTCTACTGGTTCTGAGGATGCTTCATACCACAAAACAGTTCTCTGTTCCAAGTGGTTTGGGAAACATGGGAGTTTGAAAACATTTCTATTTTTTGCTCCTGGGGTTCCCATGGGGATGCAGGGGTTTTTTTGCATGAGGTAAGTACTTATGACCCAATATTACCATGATACTGAATTTCATTCAAATCGGACCATCGGTTCGGAAAATAGAAATTTTGGGTGGTACCAAAAATCTAACCACTGCCATTACAAAGCCAAATATTGCTTCACAAAGTACGTTTGAACAAGCGTGATTCAACACCTCAAAAGGTAGTTCCATAACGAATATAAAGTCACTGTACCCACTGGTTCATAAGATTTTTAAAATATTTTGGGAGCATTTTACCCCACCCCCTCCCTATGGGGCTGGGCATGTTGAGTTAAACAAAAATGTAATACCCATTTGGTACCATTACTCACACAAACTTCAACTTGAATTGACCAAAACATGGTGTTGATGGATGACAGATGGATGGACAATGGATGGAGAGTGATTAGATAAGCCCTGCTTGACTTTGTCGAAGTGAGCTAAAAAAAAAAAAAAATTAAACGGTTCATGTCCGATATTTTACCCATGTTATTAAAATTGATAAATTTGTCCCTGGAGTGCAACAAGGTTTATGCTATACATGTAGCATTGCAAAGCCTTCTTGCACTCAAGTGATGGAATACACCTCCATCCAAGCTATTCTGTAGATTATGAGGCCTAAAACAAACCAAGAACATGAACTTATGCATGAATATTATTACAATGAATACACTGTCTTACACAAAGGAATACCACACAATCCAGTGTAGACTGATTTCAAAAAGTCCTCCGTAGTGGAAGGGCAATTTTAACAAACACACAGGCCCAAATAAGCTTCATACACAGTGTAAAAATTCCACAAAATTAATAAACATTCATATATGTTTAATAGGAATTAGGAGTATTGTAATTAAAAGTCAATTGTGTGGTTGTTTATAAACTTATATTTCTTTGTTATCAGGAGTTAAAAAATATGAATATTTGTAAACACACCCACCCATTTAGATTAGTCCCTGCTCATAGCAGTGACACAGACATACAGTACAGTTGCTGGTCATAATCCTTGCATGTTTTTTCCAGGTAATAGAAAATCATCATCAATAAAATTTTAATTAATGAAGCACCGAATTCTATCCTGTGGTTCATTAATTAAATTTTTGACGATGATTATTGCTGTAAACCATATTTGAAAACTAATATCATTGCATCCGCAGAAATATTGCCCACCCACAGAAAGTGACCAATACACAGCAGCACAGAGTCAAGGTAATTGTGTTTTACTGTCTTGAATTTCAAATTTTGTTGTTTTTTTTGTTTTTTTTGGGGGGGAGGGGGGTGCACCAGACCCCTCCACTGATGAGAGGGTCACACACCCTCTTGTCCTCACCCCTATCTCACTGCTATGTGGCTCAGGTGATTCTGTGCATCATATTCTTTATGACTCCCACTAGATACATGCATTACTCTTGCCTCTACATGTAACTTAGATATCCTGGCTTAGCACCAGTATAATGGTAAACTAACATCAAATTGTGTGCTTATGTACAGTAGCTAACATATTGGAATAGTATAATGAGTTTTGTCAGAAACTTGATCAAGTATTGATGACAAACAACAATTTTCATTACCAGTACCTGGTGCCAGTAATAAAATAAGATTTGCAAATATCACCCTGCATTTTTTTCAGCTATTAACTAACATAAAATTGTGCGCTTCATGAAAATTATTTCGTAACTACCTGTTAAAAATTAACGTTTCTTGTTTTGCTCTTTTAGAAAAAGAAATCACTCCTTTTCTGGCAGGCATACTAAACACCGAGGCAACCGAGGGATACCAAGGTGAAGGAAAACAGGAGAGAAACGGGTATGAGGTGGTGTGTTCTTTTTATTATTTATTTATTGGTGTTTAAGGTCACATTTATCTGCACAACAGCTTATTGTGACCATGGCAGTTTTATGGATGGAGGAAACTAGAGTACCCAGGAGAACCACTGAGCAATGGCAAGCAACTGTGAGCTCCCCAACCTACTACACAAGCACGGTTAGCCTTGTTTGAAGACAGGTGCACCAAGAACATGCAGTATGCCTTAGTACACAGCATACCTTGCCCCCACATGGGTAGTGGGGGTGAAGTGTCTTGCCCAAGGACACAAAGCTGTTGCTGCAGGTGGGATTCGAACCGAGGATCTCTCGGCTTGCAGTCTGCACCTCTACCTAGTGAGCTAATGCACCCCTGATGGTGTATTCTGATTATGTAAATAGATTTAAGCAGTACTAGTATGTGATTGGTTTTAATGCCATATTTGAGAATTATGGGTGCTGAAGTAATAAGAGTGCACTGAAAAATCTTCCCTTTGGTACTTAGTAGGTAGCTTGGTAATGGTAAAGTGACTTCACCTCAGTAAGCAACAGTGTGAAAGCTGGCAGCCATCTTTAATATCGGGCCGCCACACCCAAAAAACACTCGTTCTCATCCCAAGATGATAACAAAGGTACCCAAGAAGTTTCATGAAGATCGGTTCATAAATACAGCCTCCAGACTTAGCGTATTGACATGTGCACTTACAGTGTATAAGTAGCACTGATAAATTAAAGGTCATCTAATTTGCATAATTTCTGCAAGAGAAAAAAACCTGTATTATACAGTATTTTTTGTGATGTACAGTTAAAACTAGAAGTCCTGTCACGAACTGTGTGCTTATCTAGGCTTAATTGCGCGTATGAAATGCATGCAATTGTCATATCGAACGGCATCCAAAGCATGGCAGGTTCTCCTGGTTACTTATAGCAAACACGGGCAATGTTTCTGCCAATGGACCTCCGGGTTACCCGGAGGGCCATTGGCTGAAACATTGCTTGTGCACAGGCCATATTTACAGAATTTGATTGCCTTACTATGGTCATATCGCGTAGATTAACACGCATATCGACATGCTATTTGTGTGCATTTCAGGACAGGACTTTTAGTTTTAACTGTATTCCATGTTACTAAACATTCATACAAAAATTTATTCAAATCAGAACTTTCATACAGAAGTTCTGTACAAAAAACTGATCGCACTAATTTTAGTACAAATTGGCTGCTAGTGGCCATCTTGAATTTCGAACTGCACCCAAAAACACTCGCTCTCATCCCACGGTGATAGCAAAAGTACCCAAGACGTTTCGTAAAGATCGGTTCATAAATACGGCCACTAGCCTGAGCCGTATAGAAGTTGTGTACAAAAAACTGATTGGACCTAATTTTGGTACAAAATGGCCACTGGCAGCCATCTTGAATTTTGGATCACACCCCAAAACACTCGTTCTCGTCCCTAGGTGATAACAAAGGTATGCAAGAAGCTTGGTGAAGATCCGTTCATAAACACAGCCCCTAGCCCAATCCGTATTGACATGTGTACTTACTGTGTATAAGTAGCACTGAATAAATCAAAGTTCATATAATTTGCATAATTTCTGTACAAGAAAAAAACCTGTATTTTATGTGATGTATTCCATGTTACTAAACAATCATACACAAATTTATTCAAATCAGAACTTTCATACAGAAGAAACGTACAAAAAACTGATTGCAGTAATTTCAGTACAAAATAGCTGCCGGCGGCCATCTAGAATTTTGGACTCCCCAAAAAACACTCATTCTAACATCATGGTGATAACAAAGGTACCCAAGAAATTTCATAAAGATCGGTTCATAAATACGGCCTCTAGCCCAAGTTGTATTGAAGTTCTGTACAAAAAACTGATTGTACCTAATTTCAGTACAAAATGGCCACTGGTAGCCATCTTGAATTTTGGACTGCATCCAAAAACACTCATTCTCATCCCAAGGTGATAACAAAGGTACCCAAGAAGTTTCATGAAGATCAGTTCATAAATACTGTACAGCCTAGCCCGAGCCGTATTGATGTGTGCACTTACTGGGTATACATGTAAGTAGCAGTGAATAAATTAAAGTTCATCTAATTTGCATAATTTCACAACTAGAAAAAAACCTGTATTATATGTGATGCACTCCATGTTACTAAACATTCATACAAAAATTTATTCAAATCAGACCTTTCATACAGAAGTTCTGTACAAAAACGCTGATTGCACTAATTTCTGTACAAAATGGCTGCTGGAGGCCATCTTGAATTTTGGACCGCACCCAAAAACACTCGTTCTCGTCCCACGTGATAACAAAGGTACTCAAGAAGTTTTGTAAAGATCGATTCATAAATACAGCCTCTAGCCCGAGCCGTATTGAATTGCTGTTCCCGAACAGACGGACAATGGGCCATGACATAACCTTAAATTTGACTTTGTCAAAGTTGAGCTAAAAATGGAGAGTATCCAGAGTATCACAAAACAAAAACCTATTTGTAAAGGACTCCTCCTTTCAAGGACAATGGGGCAGTGTTGGCATTCACCACCATGCTGCCTTGAGGCTGCATTTTGAATTCCTGTGTTTGTTGTTCTAATGAAATATTATTTTATTATTATCAGTTATGGTACAAATATGGTACCGATAGCACACTTTCAGGAACCGCTGATGTCTGATGTCGACTGTGTGTTAGTGTGTGAGGTGCACACATACTTTTGGGGTTCTATACACCACATCCTTCATTTTGCTATATAATTTGTGTAAATTTATTTGGAATTTATAGAATTTCAGACTTGTAAATTTCATAGTATTGTTTTTGCCTTAGTTATGGTGCTTTATAAGTAATGGGCAATTTAGTTTGAAAAAAAGGGGTTCATGAATATTCAGTCACAGGAAGATTCAGCCCTCATACTTTTTCTGAGAATATTCTGTCCCCAATTGCATTCATGCCCCCACCCCTCTCTCCTGTTAACCCATATAATGAACATCCCAAAAGACATTTTAATATCTAGATATTTATGCTTGTTCGCAACTTATTATGGACACAAAAGGACACAGAGTCAAGGTAATTGTGTTTTACTGTCTTGAATTTCAAATTTCTTTTGGGGGGTGGGAGGGAGGTACACCCGACCCCTCCACTGATGAGGGTCACACACCGTTTGTCCTCACCCCTATCTCACTGCTATGTGGCTCAGGTGATTCTGTGCATCATATTCTTTATTACCTGGCCCCACTCCCACTAGATATTACTCTTGCCCCTACATGTAACTTAGATTTCCTGGCTAAGCGCCAGTATATAGTGGTAAACCAACATCAAATTGTGCGCTTATGTCCAGTCGCTAACATACTGGAATAGTATAATGTGCTTTGTCAGAAACTTGATCAAGTATTGATGACAAACAGCAATTTTCATTACCAGTACCTGGTGCCAGTAATAAAATAAGATTTGCAAATATCACCCTGCGTTTTTTCAGCTATTAACTAAGATAAAATTGTGCGCTTCATGAAAATTATTTCGTTACTACCTGTTAAAAATTAACGTTTCTTGTTTTGCTCTTTTAGAAAAAGAAATCACTCCTTTTCTGGCGGGCATACTAAACACCAAGGCAAACCGAGGGATACCAAGGTGAATGAAAACTGGAGAGTCTAAACGGGTATGAGGTGGTGTGTTCTTTTTATTATTTATTTATTGGTGTTTAAGGTCACATTTATCTGCACAACAGCTTATTGTGACCATGGCAGTTTTATGGATGGAGGAAACTAGAGTACCCCAGGAGAACCACTGAGCAATGGCAAGCAACTGTGAGCTCCCCAACATACTACACAAGCTGGGTTAGCCTTGTTCGAAGACAGGTGCACCAAGAACATGCAGTATGCCTTAGTACACAGCATACCTTGCCCCCACATGGTAGTGGGGGGTGAAGTGTCTTGCCCAAGGACACAAAGCTGTTGCCGCAGGTGGATTCGAACCGAGGATCTCTCGGCTTGCAGTCTGCACCTCTACCTACTGAGCTAATGCACCCCTGATGGTGTATTCTGATTATGTGAATAGATTTAAGCAGTATAAGTATGTGATTGGTTTTAATACCATATTTGAGAATTATGGGCAATGAAGTAATAAGAGTGCACTGAAAAATCTTCCCTTTGGTATTTAGTAGGTAGCTTGGTAATGGTAAAGTGACTTCACCTCAGTAAGCAACAGTGTGAAAGCCGGCAGCCATCTTTAATTTCGGGCCGCACCCAAAAACACTTGTTCTCATCCCAAGGTGATAACAAAGGTACCCAAGAAGTTTCATGAAGATCGGTTCATAAATACAGCCTCCAGCCTTAGCGTATTGACATGTGCACTTACAGTGTATAAGAAGCACTGAATAAATCAAAGGTCATCTAATTTGCATAATTTCTGCAAGAGAAAAAAACCTGTATTATACAGTATTTTTTGTGATGTATTCCATGTTACTAAACATTCATACAAATATTTATTCAAATCAGAACTTTCATACAGAAGTTCTGTACAAAAAACTGATTGCACTAATTTTGGTACAAAATGGCTGCTAGTGGCCATCTTGAATTTCGAACTGCACCCAAAACACTCGCTCTCATCCCACGGTGATAACAAAGGTACCCAAGACATTTCGTAAAGATTGGTTCATAAATACGGGCTCTAGCCTCTAGCCTGAGCCGTATAGAAGTTGTGTACAAAAAACTGATTGTATCTAATTTTGGTACAAAATGGCCTCTGGCAGCCATCTTGAATTTTGGATCGCTCCCCAAAACACTCATTCTCGTTCCTAGGTGATAACAAAGGTACCCAAGAAGCTTGGTGAAGATCGGTTCATAAATACAGCCCCTCGCCAGAACCGTATTGACATGTGTACTTACTGTGTATAAGTAGTACTGAATAAATCAAAGTTTGTCTAATTTGCATAATTTCTGTACAAGAAAAAAACCTGTATTTTATGTGATGTATTCCATGTTACTAAACAATCATACACAAATTTATTCAAATCAGAACTTTCATACAGAAGTTCTGTACAAAAAACTGATTGCAGTAATTTCATTTTCAGTACAAAATAGCTGCCGACGGCCATCTAGAATTTTGGATCGCACCCCAAAACACTCATTCTCGTCCCTAGGTGATAACAAAGGTACCCAAAAAATTTTGTAAAGATCGATTCATAATTATGGCCTCTAGCCCAAGTTGTATAGAAGTTCTGTACAAAAAACTGATTGTACTTAATTTCGGTACAAAATGGCCACTGGTAGCCATATTGAATTTTGGACTGCACCCAAAAACACTCATTCTCATCCCAAGGTGATAGCAAAGGTACCCAAGAAGTTTCATGAAGATCAGTTCATAAATACAGCCTAGCTCGAGCCATATTGGCATGTGCACTTACTGGGTATACATGTAAGTAGCACTGAATAAATTAAAGTTCATCTAATTTGCATAATTTCAGCACGAGAAAAAAACCTGTATTATATGTGATGTTCTCCATGTTACTAAACATTCATACAAAAATTTGTTCAAATCAGAACTTTCATACAGAAGTTCTGTACAAAACACTGATTGCACTAATTTCTGTACAAAATGGCTGCTGGAGGCCATCTTGCATTTTGGACCGCACCCAAAAACACTCGTTCTCGTCCCACGGTGATAACAAAGGTACCCAAGAAGTTTTGTAAAGATTGGTTCATAAATACAACCTCTAGCCCGAGTCGTATTGAATTGTTGTTCCCAAACAGATGGAAGCCCGAGTCGTATTGAATTGTTGTTCCCAAATAGACGGACAACAGGCTATGACACAACCTTAAATATGACTTTGTCAAAGCTGAGCTAAAAATGGGGAGTATCCAGAGTATCACAAAACAAAAACCTATTTTGTAAAGGACTCCCCCTTTCAAGGACAATGGGACAGCATTGGCATTCACCACCATGCTGTCTTGAGGCTGCATTTTGAATTCCTGTGTTTGTTGTTCTTATGAAATATTATTTTATTATTATCAATTATGGTACAAATATGGTACCGATAGCACACTTTCAGGATCCGCTGATGTCTGATGGCGACTGTGTGTCAGTGTGTGAGATGCACACATACTATACACCACATCCTTCATTTTGCTATATAATTTGTGTAAATTTATTTGGAATTTATAGAATTTCAGACTTGGAAATTTCAGAGTATTGTTTTTGCCTTAGTTATGGTGCTTTATAAGTAATGGGCAATTTAGTTTGAAAAAAGGGGTTCATGAAGATTCGGTCACAGGAAGATTCAGCCCTCATACTTTTTCTTAGAATATTCGGTCTCAGTCGTGGTCGAATGTCATCACCTCTTGAGGTCAAATCCTCACAGAATTTTTTTTTTTTAAATATTCTATGCATTTTTTCTATTGTTTTATGTTAAGGATTTATGATTACTAATTATGACAAAAATACAAGTGCGATATGAAACAAACCTTAATGAAGCTGGAACAAAAAAAACCTTCCCAAAACAAGCTGTGAGAGGTTCTCAGCTCGAATCCCAATTGCGGCAACTGAAATAAGGCATACTGCACATCGATGGTGCACTTGTCTTCAACCAATGCTAACCCTGCTTGCTTGGAGTTACAATGTTGAGAAGCTGACAGTTGCTTGTCATTGTTTCTCGGTAGTTCTCTCTGGGTGCTCTGGCTGGGTTCCTCCCCCAGTAAAACTGTTGGGTGGCCCTGGCTGTAAAAATTGTTGTTAAACCCAATAAATAAAGAAATCAAATTTGCTGAATCCAAGACCTTTGAATGATGGTTTTGATTGGGGTGTGTGTGTGTGTGGGGGGGGGGGGGGTTATACAGTTGTGCCCACTTAATTGGATATATCTTAATTGTATACAGTTGAAACTAGAAGTCCTGTCCCGAATTGTGCGCTTATCTAGGCTTAACTGTGCGTAGGAATTGCGCGCAATTGCCATATCGAATGGCATCCAAAGCATGGCAGGTTCTCCTGATTACTCATAGTAAACACAGGCAATGTTTCTGCCAATGGACCTCCGGGTTACCCGGAGGTCCATTGCCTGAAACATTGCTTGTGCACAGGCCATATGTACAGAATATGATAGCCTTACTATGGTCATAACGCATAGATTAACGTGCAAATTGACATGCTATTTGTGCGCATTTCATGTTAGGACTTCTAGTTTTAACTGTATCCCTGTTAATAGAATATAATTTCCCAACACAAAACCATTTACCTCCAGTACAAATTTGACCTGGTAATTGAATATACGTTATAGAGTAATCTCCTGTTAATTGAATAAAAAATCTTGTAACATGTTGAGAAATTGCCCTGACTCTTCCTAGTTTTCCTTTGGTTATAGACCAATTTGGCCTCGGTACATTCAATACAGGCATTTAATCTATTATGTCTTGTTTGACAGAGCTCATGGAGCTCTGTCAAACAAAATATAATAGAATAAATGCTAAGTTTATCTCTGGAATACAGGAAAGTGACACAATCCCTGTTAATTGAATACTCCTGCTAATTGAATAATGTTATTGGCAAAGTGGCTCTTCAATTAACAGGGTTCCACTGTACAGCAAAAACAAATATCACAAACTAATAATGAAACTATGTACTTGTGAAATTTTCATGTGGTCATTCTATAAAATGTTTTAGCTGGTACTATACAGTTTTGAAGGTTAAAGGGCTCAGTACTTAGAGGTGAAGGCTGCAAGCCAAAGGATCCTCTATCAAATACCACCTGTGGCAACCACTTTGTTTCCTTGGGCAATACACTTCATTCCCACTGCCCACGTAGTGCCATTGTGTACCAAGGCATACTGCATGTCATTTGTACACATGTCTTCAACCAATGCTAACCCAGCGTGTGTGCTGTTTGTATGTTAGATGTTTGTAATTGCTCTGTGGTTCTCTCTGGCTTTTCCCACCTGTAAAACTGTCCGACATGAAGTGACCCTGGCTATCGAAGTGTCATTAAACCCCAATAAATAAATCAATAAGAATCGTGTGTCCCTATTCTGGAGAACAGTTTGGGTCAAACTGCCAAAGGATGGTTTGGGTTAGATTAGTATCCAGTTTGGGTCAAATTGTTGGAGGACAGTTTGGATGCAATTCTCACGAATTCCAGTCACTTTGGCCCCAAGTCATTTTGGCCCCAGTCATTACAGCCTCAGGTCAATTCAGCCCCAATATACCAGGTCATTTCGGCCTCTTTAAATATTTTCAAATATTGTTTGAATTTTAACATTTTTCTATTTAATTTTTTTTCAACATATATATCTCTCAATTAGATATTCAGGTATACATATGATATATGTCTAGTAGATTTTCTTTCATGATGAATAAATAAAAGAAACGTTTCAGCATGTCGAAGATGCACATGGACTATGTGGGATTTGAAATCACTTGTGACCTGAATAATTTTATTTGCTTATGAATCTATGAGAGCCGGAAGCGAGGGTAAGTAATGTGATTTGGTTTGAGTGTACGCCTTGGAAGTAGGGCAATGCGATCAGACCCTCGTGGACATCGAACTGGAAGGGGACTAGGAATTGCACATAACTACAAGGATTCTGCTCTGTGTTTTAGAAAATGTGGACATATTTATGGTAGTATCAAAATCGCAGTTTGGTGGTTGTTTCAGAAAAAAAAAAGAAAAAGAAACCCTGTGAACCTCAAACTGGAAGGTGACTAGGAATTGTGCATAACAATATGAATAAATGACTGCATATTCCGGTACTTTGCAAAATTTCAAAGTAAAATAATTTCTCTTACTTATACAGATAGCATCTTAAATGTATGTAAAATTGAACACATGGATAATTTTTAATGTCATGTATAACTGTTCTGTACACTATGTAAATACAAATAACTGAACATTACTTAATAAAGGTAATTACCCATTATTTCTAAACATGAACTATGCAATGATCTTTATAGATCTCTACACTTAAAATGGTGCCAAAATGACCAAGGGACCAAAGTGACTAGGACAGAGATGACTTTGAGGTCGAATTGACCAGAGGACGAAATGACTTGGAGCCGAAGTGATTGGATATCATTCTAACAGATGAGAGACGTTAATTAGGCCCTATTACAGAACACATTGAATGTGAATTTACTGCAGAGATAATTGCTCGACGATATAGTATATTAATATTTTTTTCAATTAATATCGAACAATCTATTAATATTTTTTTTAAGCATTATTTTCAGGAGTTAAAACGAATATCGTAGCGTATCTAAAATATCCTAACAGATGTGTACTGCTTTTCTTTTGGATGATTCTTCCCTGGGCCTAGTTCTCCCCAGGCTGAAGATTCCCCCAGTTCCCGAAAAAAGATGACATGCCATTTTCAATGGCGGTAAATATCCAAAAGGGTTATTATTTTCCATTTTTTAGTTTTTGAAACTACGAAGCACTGTTCAGAAATACAGATGCACCAAAAAGTAACACATTATTACTTTGTTTTGGTTTCTAACGGGACTGAAAGCAACCTATCAGTATCACTTTTTCGAATTACACCCATTTCGTCTGCTAACCAAATCGTCCGCTGCAATTTTACCCAAGTCGTCCTCTACAATTATACCCAACACGTCCGAAACTCGTTCGCTGGGGGAAAGTATTCAAGTATTGCATTTTGAATCATTTTTTATTTATATAATAATTTTATTGTATAATTTATTGTATATTACCTATTGTAATATATCTTAATGTACCTCCATTGTAATATATCTTAACGTACCTCCTTGCATTAAATTTCATATATGTGTATGAAATTCTGAAAACAGAAATGTCAGAACAAAATAAACTATCCAGCCATCTAATAAATTTTAATTACTGTTTATTCAATGGATTTCCAATAAAAATTATATTATTACAGTAAACGTTCTTAAAGTATATGTACGGTATATTAAGTTCCACAACATAATCTTATAATTTTGCAATTTTTCATTGAAGAGCTCCACCGGCACCTTACAGTGAATAATTTCAAAATTATTAGCATAAGTATTATAAGAATTAATTATATTAAGAAATGCAACAAAATTTGTTATATTAAGTTCTGCAACATAATCTTATAATTTTGCAAGTAGTATTCATCGAGGCGCACCATCGCTTTACAATGAATAATAACAAAATTATTAGCAAATGTATTATAAGAATTAATTATATTAAGAAACGCATCAAAATTTAGGGTTTATTAAAATTCTGCAACATAATCTTATAATTTTGCAATTATTCTTGGAAGAGCATCACCGGTGCTTTACAATGAAATTATTAGCAAATGTATTATAGGAATTAATAATATTAAGAAACGCATCAAAACGTGTTATAATTATAATAAGACATGCATCAAAACTTGTTATATTAAGTTCCATAACATAATCTTATAATTTTGCAATTATTCCAGGGGGAGGGGGGTCCTGGGGGGGGGGACCAAAAATTTGCAAGACGTGATGTGGGGGTGGGTGAGTCTCTTGAGTGCACCAAAAATGTGCATTTCCAACTTGTGCAATTTTTTAAAAACATATCAATATATCAGCCAGTATATGACATCATTTGTGTTTCAAACCTTAAAGATGATGTTGTACATCACACTCTTAACACAAATACAACATCAGGAGGCTTTATATGTGAGAATATTGGGCTTAATCTGGGGAAATGTCACACGTTAGTGAGGAGTGGGTGTCTTGTTCGAAATGTAGAAAATGTGCAGACAATATTTTCCTTGACATGTCATGTACACTGCCCATATGAACACAGAAATTGAGACCCCACTAATTACACTACGAGGTGGGGTCTCAAAACCCCACCACGTGACTTCAATTTATCTATAATTAAATTGTGTTTTTTGGCAAGTGCGGTAATCAGGTTTATTCTTCCACCAAAAATAGTTTCAGTTGATTGTTGTTTAGTGATTGTTAGGTATTGCACTTAAGTATAAATTGAATACGTATACTCCATACATGTTTTTTGATAATAAAACGCATTAATATGGCAGAAAAAAACGATCAAAATATGGAGTTTGAATCGTGTTTTAATCTCGCATGAATATATCAAACTGTGTGATGGGATGTTTGGATGACGTCGGTTTATCTTTTGATCTCTCAGTCGGCTCTTAATTAGATCAATTTTTTTCACAGTCAGTGAAAAAATACCTTTACGTTTACTTGAAATATTAAAAAGATAGTTCAATATTTGAAAAAGTTATTAAAAGCTATTGCGATTCCGAATGTTGTTCATCAAAATCGATTCAGAATTCGAGGAATTACGAAAAAATAAATATTATACCGTTCTGAAAATCATGGATGTGAGTTGAAAAAATTATAACTTGAGCAGCACAATATCTGGACATTCCCCCGACGGTCTTTTACCTAACTGTAGCTATTGACGGAGAAGAATCACGTTACCGGTACTGAATTTTGAATAAATTGTGGGTTGGGTAGGAAGGGAATCCGATTTAAGATTTTAAATATTAAGTCCAGAGTGGAATGTTAAAATGTATATGTTGAGGGTGGAATTAACATAAATAAACTACATTAACGAAAAAGGAATGCTTGTGGTGGCCCTGGGACGTTTTAGCCCAACACGCTTCGGAATCCATATATTGAAGCACCTGCATGCACTAACAAGGAAAACTGGCCAAGATTGGGGGGGGGGGGGGGGGAAGGGGGGTGCAGATGGGCAAGCAATCGATGACACCGCGGCGGCGTGTTTGTTTCAATCCACGTTGAACGTACTGTAATGTTAGTTATAAGAAACCAAATGAAGTTAAAAGATTAAAAAAAAGACAACTCATTTATGTAAATATCTATGTGCAAAAAACAAGGCGGCGTTTTTGTTTCAATCCACGTTGAGCGTACTGTAATGTTAGTTATAAGAAACCAAATGAAGTTAAAAGATTAAAAAAAAGACAACTCATTTATGTAAATATCTATGTGCAAAAAACAAACTTTTTTATGTTAATATCTATGTGCAGTGTATTATGTTTCTAGTTTATCGCTTGTTAAAAGTTGGAACACTTGAATGAAATAAAATATATCAAAGCCAATGTCAATGTTGCTCTGATGTCAGTGAAGATAAGTAATTAATTGTACACGCCCACTCATAAATAGTTCCTCTATAAATAGACAGCACTAATCTAAATTTAGCATCAATAACTGGGGTTTTAATTGACCAGTCTCATATGGGTACTGTACACGTAATGACAAGCGGACGACTCGGCTTGCGGACGAAACGTCCGTATACCCTTTTTTCAAGCAAACTTTTCCTTACTTTTACATCACCTTAACATTCGGATAATTCAACAACTGAGTTTCTGTTCATCTTGATATTTCACGAGGTACGTGTCAATGCATATCTGTATACAATCGCACCAATATAACAACAATTATCAGTTATATTATCGGTTATATGTACGTTTTTTTCGATTGAGGTTATCACTGGCAGACAAGCTGCAACGAAATCAGGACTGAGAGTTCGATCTGAAATGACGAGATCATCAGCTGAGCATATTGACAAACCTCCAGAAGGACAGAACTCGAGTAATAATAGTAACACTTTGGCCGGCCGCTGATTTGTCGCGGTTCTCGGTTGAGAAGGTCTGGCTACCCCTGAAGTGTAGATATGTAGGCCAATGTATCACGCAAAGCTTTGAGGCGAAACAAAAAACATTTGATTCCCAGAGGGGGCCAGGCCAATTGCAATTGCATGGGCAATTCGACACCGGATGTTACGTGGTTTTTTCACTGAAATTTACTGTCCACTTCAAAAATCACATTGACGGCTATAGAGAATTCTGTTCTGGAACACATTTATCTGACTGGGTATGTGGAACCCTTTGCGGGCCTACGGCCCGCTTGGGGTTCCTATGAAGCAGCAGACCAAATATAAAATCAATCCCATGCATAGAAGCCGAGAAAACCTTGACGGAAAATTTCAATGTTCAGTGGGTATAGTAAAATTTCAAAGTATCGGCAAACAGGAAGTGGCTGCACGGCAGATCTGAAAATTGCTTACACGATACAACTCATCATTATGAAGCAGCAGACAAAATATAAAATCAATCCCTTGCATAGAAGCCGAGAAAACCTTGACGGAAAATTTCAATGTTCAGTGGGTACAGTAAAATTTCAAAGTATCGGAAAACAGGAAGTGGCTGCACGGTAGATCTGAAAATTGCTTACACGATACAACTCATTATGAAGCAGCAGACCAAATATAAAATCATTCCCTTTCATAGAAGGCAAGAAAACTTTGACGGAAGAAGCGTTTCGGACGGACTGACGGAGCCGAGCGGTTACTAGACCTGCTCTGCCACTGGTGACGCAGATAAAAACAGACACTTGCAAAACAAATTCTTGAATAACTAATTTTTTCATTTTTTGTCTCAAAAAAATAGGTTAAGACCTCTTTGGAACGAGCTCATTCCATAGAGGGTTATAACATATGTTTTTTTAGACAAAAATATAAAAAATATACTGAAAATTAATTGGCGATTTTTGTGAATAGCGCTGGTCGGGTTTGTCCGTTACGTTGGGTAAAGGGTTAACTAATTGGGGATATATCTTCAAGTTGTTATATATGCACTGAAATAATTGTGAAATCAAATATATTTCGGGAGTTTTGTTACTGCCAGTACAAAACACCATTGCCTGTTATTTCGCTCTTTTCTGGATGACAGCCGTAAAGAAACTCGCATAGTTCTTCGAATTTACATTTTTAACACTTGCGCGGCCGAAAGCCTCTGTTGTCACCTATTTTATGATGATTCTGGTCTACGCTGATCAAACCTACCATCTGATTAATTGTTGAAAAGGGCCCAAAAGGGCCCTTTCCAACAATTAATCAGATGATAAAGTTTTAAGTATGTCATAAATTTTATTAACCTTCCTCGCTTACAGGCGTACATAGAGATCCTCCATATATGGCTGAAGTGGTCGTGGCAGTAAAGGGGTTAAGTCATCAAAAGACGTTGAAATGATTTACAACGATCGTTAGCCTATTCAACGGCCATATTTCGGCCAGCGCTATTCACAAAAATCGCCAATTAATTTTCATTATATTTTTCATTCTTTGTCTCAAAAACATAGGTTATGACCCTCTTTGGAACGAGCGGTCACATGATATGGTTTTGTTGGAATTTTTAGAAAAAATTTTAAAAAATGATATTTAAAATAAATTTGGATATCGTCTGCGTTGGGTAAAGTGTTAAATAAGGTAAAAAATTGGATATTATCCAACAGATTGAAAATGAACGAGAGAAACATAATTTACTGCATCCAGTAAATTCAAGTCTGTGCAATAGGGGATAAAGCATCAGAAATAATCGAAATAGACAGAGAATTTATGGAGGCTTATTTTTGGGGGTGAAATAGTTTTAAAGAAACCAGAAATAGGTTTTCGTTAATAGTATTTAAAAATAATCATACAGGAATCAGATAACTTTTTCCAAGAAACCAGAAAAAGCATATATGTGCACCGCATTCAAAAGGTTCGATCAAGGAATCAGAAATGGACATTATTTGCTCTGCCAGGGTTAAAAGCGTTGAACTGAATAATTTATACTCTATGTTTTTGCAAAGCAAAGGGTTTCCTTCAACTTGGTGTGAGAAGCTGACATCTGATTAAAATAGCAAGATAGCATTTAATGTTTGACAACTAGCTACACTTCTGTAATCTGATTGTGTTTACATTGTATCCGGTGTGCATAAATATAACATGGTATTGCTTGGGGATAATGTACTGTTACAGGAAATAAGAGGGTGTGAAAACCCTGGGCCATACTCATGGGGTGCCGAGAAATTGTGACTATATGTCAGTATGCCAAAACTCAACGAGATAGGGCAAATCGTTTACGAGTTATCGTGCGGACAAGGAAAGGCTTAGAAGACAGAAGACGGGGGAATAAAAGAAGAAGAAGAAGAAGAAAGAAAAATTAAAAGTACAAAAACAATAGTCTCTGTGTTTCACACAGACTAATTAATCAAAAACGGAGTTGAAAGTAACACGCTTCTCCCGAAATGTGTCACTGAATCAATCGATGTTTGCGGGGATCAGATTGAAAGATCAGAAAATGTTAAGCTCCTTGGTATGCACCTATATGCCAGTCTGACTTGTCAGCATTATGTCTCTCTCACAGTTAGGGCAGCGTCGCGTGCTATATTCAGACTTGAGAAACTCAGACTCTGCCGCAACACATTTTGTGTTTTTTTTGTGATATGGACAATGGAAATATATTTTTAGAAATTTATCAAAAATTTTGACGTCAGCCTTTTCAAAGAATTCAGAGGTTTTCCGCCGAGATAATTTAGGGCAGAAGGTGATTCAAGAACTACACTTTCTCCGCATATCAGAAAAAAATGAATTTAAGACATTGCCATTGTGTACACACGTTTGAATGACCTAGTACCCTCCTACTTAGCAGAACTGATTCAATATACACCAGTTTCTTTTGCCACTTGGTCTAGTAACAAACATCTACTCAAGGTACCTTTTTAAAGACCTGTTACGTTTGCCGATAGAGCATTTGGCTATACTAGGCCTTTCCCCTGAATTTTTTTGCCAGAAGATGTAAAGTCTTGCGAGACACTTCAAAAATTCCAAAATCAATCTTAAAACCCATCTGTTCAAGACAGCTCTCGACACAATTGTATTCTGCACTATTTTGAAGTAATCGCGCGCTTCGTAAGTGCACTTCTGTCCCTGTCATATTGCACCATTGGAGAAACCCAATTCTTGTAAAAAAACAGCATGCCCAATTCTGTATAATGCTCTACTAGTAAATAGATCATTGACATCATTCCAAAACTCCACTGCGATACATGTAATGACGTAAACAGATATTTGCGACTCCACATACAGAATGAAGAGAGTGCATTACTACTTAATCCCAGAGCCAAAAATTCTCCACTCAAAGAGTATTTATAATTGTTCATAACAGCACAAGAAATACTTGCAAACGTTCATCACATGGACCACCGGGTGCAGCCCGTTTGTCCATGTAGTAAAAGTTTGCAAGTACATCTTGTGTTTTGTCCTCAGAAGTTGTAAATAATTTTCAAGTGAAAAATCTATCAAAAGGCGATTTAGACGTAAGCCACCCCTCCACATGTTGTATTCTCAATATTTTCTTGATCAGTTCAGTTCATGCTTTCACTACCGACCTCGCTAATTAAGCATTATATTTTGTATTGCACAGCGCAAACGCTCTTTCAGACTACTCCATTCTTCGGCACTGGGGAGCGTATTAACTAACAAGCATTTTCGGCGCTTATTTTGACTAATTTAAGCCTTAATAACCCTAGCAGCCCTTTTTTTCCGGCAACACCATGGCACGTCATAACGTCATTAAATAGGATGGCTGTCCAGTAAATGTGTGGGGTAGAACAATAAACATTTTCAACGTGCAGCCCCGAGGCTGCACGTTGAAAATGTTGATTGGTCTACCGCAAATAATGAATATGGACTCTTCTAATTGCTGCCATTGAACTGGCATGGAAGATACCACTAGAGTTCAAAGGGTTATGGTTTCTGTTGTTTGGTGACAGTATTCCCTCGTCTATTAATTCACGGGAGCTTAAAACTGCACCCGCCAATTTTGTTTATTTCCAGCAGTTTTAGATGCATTTGAGACCAAATAGGTTTTTTTACTCAAGAAGAATTTGGTGACTGTCAGGATGTGTTCTGGACATATCACAAGATTTTTCATTCAATCAGCAGGAGTTTACTTTTTAACCTGTATGCAACTTATTTATTTATTTGTGTTTATGGTCACATATTTTTGCACGATGGCTAATCATGACCACAACATGAATATAAAGATACATTCCAGCCAATTGTTTGTACCCATGTTGACCACTACACTTCCACCCCAGGCATTGTTACTGTGTCCTATTTCACCAGTAAAACAGAGCTTGTGCACCACAGAAACAAGCAATGCTTCATTTCATGGGGTTCCCATAGGGATATATGCAATTAACAGGTCAAATGTGTACTGAAGGTACATAAATGGTTTTGTGTTTGGTTGTTATTCAGTTAACCCTTTACCTAACATGAAAAGCAGACAACACTTGAACTGGCATGGAAGATACCACAAGAGTTCAAAGGGTTACTATATTTTCAGCTGTATGCCAGTGAGACAAATGTTTCGTTTTTGTGTCCCCCCCCCCCCCCCTCCTCATTTCAACCCCATTTTTAACCTTTCTCTTTCGAAATTTTAGAAGTATAATCACAATTCCCATCAGATTTGGCCTCACAATGGCGTTGCCCCTGCTTCTAGAATTGATTCTGGAAATTGGCTCTGAGACTTCAAAACCATCCATTTGTAAGTCGTTTCTTCTTTGGCAGCCATTGTATGTATTGGGTTAAACTTATGCCAAACCGTCTGACAGACAATTTAACAGGCATCATCTTGATTTCATCAAATGAACTGAAGAGCTGTGACTGGAACATGCATTGCTCGGACGGTCGAATCTTATCGAGAAAATTAACTGTCGAGCAGTGCCTGTTCCAGTCACTGTTCTTTAGTCCATTTGATTCAATTATCTTTCACGTTTTACGGTACCCCACTTATAGAATCACTTTAGGACATGGAGCTCATTTTTCATGGCTGTTGTGCTTATCTGAGTACTGGGAGATACCCCTGACACTGTGAAGCAGTATTGGGGGGTACGTATTGGAGGATACCTTACAGACGATAGTTATGGCTTCTAGTATCTCTTCGCTCCTGTCTTCTAGACCAATACCCCCCACGCCTTGGCATTCAAAGCTCTAACGCACCTAATGCTGACTTGTCCATGGTAACTACTATCCGCTCTGTTATCGGCTTCCAGTGTAGTCACCATTACTATAGTCATCAGCCCACACCCCAGCCTCGTACCTTTTCTACAGAATTGTAGTACTATTACGACTTGCAGGCTATCTCAGATCACGACCTCTTTCATCGGTCAAGTCTTGGAATGTCTAAATGACAACACATACTCTACTACGATATTAGAAACCAAGTATACACCACACACACAACCACATGACATAGCATTCTGTACTACCCATTCCAAACGTATGACTGTACAATGTCTAAGGTGTATCAGTAGCACTTATGGCTAACACTAGACCAACATCGGTACAAAGGATACATCATATACTACCATTCTAAAGCACCAATAACTACCAAGTAATACAGCATGGCTCAACATTGTGTCAAGGCAAAGCCAGTCTAAAAGG